>CM053580.1:549940652-549958609 GCA_028627135.1 Pseudochirops cupreus
AGGGACAATATTCCAAATGGTGAAATCCTGAGGTGAGAGAGGATTAATTTGAGAGGAGACAGGGAGAGACAGAATGGAGTTGAGCATCTCATGGAAGAGGCAAAGGATAATTGTTACAATAGAGGGGGAGAAGAGGAAGGCAAAAGGGAAAGAGTCAAACTTACTCTCACTGAATTTGCCTTAGGGAAGGAATGACATAAACTCTAAACTGGGCATCTTGCCACATAGAAGAGTAGGGGGAAGGGGGATTAGAGGTGGGATGATGGAGGGGAGGGCAGTGTGGGGGGGAGGGTTGATGAAAGTGCACACTTCTGTAGAGGGACAGGGACACGTTAGAGAGTGGATGGGAGGGGGCAGGATAAGAAGAAGGGACCTGTAATCAGACTCTCACAATATGTCCACTGTGGAGAGGTTCTGCATAATTACACATATTCAGCATGTATTTGATTGCTTGTCCTTCCAGGGGGATGGGTGATGAAGGAGGAAGAGAAAAAACCTAGAATTTAAAGTTCTGTAATCAAATGTTAAAAATATGTATGTATGTATATATATATATATATATGTGTGTGTGTGTGTGTGTGTGTGTGTATATATACGCACACACACACAATTATTATTATTTACTACATCCAACTGGAACTTCAGATACACAGGCACTGTGGTAGGGACGTCTATCCTGTCCTACAGGAAAGTTGGGGGGGGGGGAGGTCATAGGAGAGAATAGATTGGGGGAGGGGTTATATAATGGGATGGCTGTTTTGGGGAGGTGGGGAGGCGAAAGATGGGGAGAAAATTTGTAACTCAAAATTTCATGGAAATGAATGATGTAAACTAAAATAAATAAAAGTTTTAATTTAAAAAAAAAGAATCTCTAGACCTAGGCCAGATTGAAGCCACTAAAAAGAGCATTGTTTCTGTTAACCAGAAAGTTGCTATTATAAAAATAAACATGAAGCCATCACTCAGCAGTACAAAAGAAAAAAATAGAATTTGCTGATGAAACTTTCCAGCAAGCTTGCTGATACAGCACAATTATGATTCTCACTTCCTTATCCCAAATAGGTCTTCCGGCTAATTTTTAGAAATCCCCCCTTTTGCTACTGGTCCGTGTTCCCTGACTCCATCACCGCTCTGGTGACATGAGAGCCACAACAGCAGACTCTTTGCTTAAAAACCTCATGAAGATCCTCAACCTCAGCTGCTCTGCACCTTCAGCTAAAGGATATATCCCACTGCTCATCAGGGACCCAGGCAGCATGTTTTCCCATGGGGTGGTCAGGACAAGGGAGACCACATTCAACTCTCCCCTGACTGAATTGCTGTTTTTCTGTCCATACCCTCCTGTGATACACCAGGCTGTGAGTATCCAAAAATCATTCGAATCCCCCTAGTGTTGCTGTGTGCTGTTCATCCTCTGTCCTAAATTTGCATGATAAATAACAGAACACATACTTGGAACCTGCAAAATGATCAGACAAAGCCTCGCTCCAGAGAAGAGCCATGAGCAGACACCTCCTTCCCCTTCTCTGCAGAGGTGGGGGACCATGGATGTGGAATGCGGCATAAACATCAGACTACTCTTAGCTGTTAGTTTTGCCAATTTTTTCTTTTTCTTTCTTTTATTCTTTACTATTACGGAAGGTTCTAAAGGAAGGGTTGTGGCAAGGGCTACAGTAGAAAATGTAAATGACATAAAAAGAAAGTTTGCCAATAAAATTACATTAAAATTACAAAAATGAAAACATGGCTAGTGTCCATCTAGACATAGAAGGGGTGATCAGAAAAAGCCAGCCAACCTCAGGAGTAAGTCAGGCCATCAATTGAGAAGGAAAACTACTTCTTAAAAAATTGCCAACTATTAACAGCTATTAACAGATGGCGGGTGGAACTGTTGGTCTGACCATTCTGAAAGGCAATTAGGAATTCTGCTTAATTAAGAAAGTGGTCATGACTTCTATACCCTTTTACCCCAAAAAGGCTGAAAATAGAAAGGGAGGCTGCAGAGATACCAAAACATTAATAGAAACACATTTTGCAGCAGCATGGAGTTGGAAACAAAGTAGATGGTAGGTAACTCAGGAATAGTGAAGCAAAAATACAGAGAGGCACAGAAAGAACTTTATTAACTGATGCAAAGTGAAATAAACAGACTCAGGAAAGCAATATATACTATGACTAGAGTTGTGTAAATGGAAAGAATTGCAACCACAATAAAAAAAAATCACATCTGGACACTGTGCAATCATAATGACTCAACTTGGCTTCAAGCAAGAGAAATGAGAGTGGGCCTTTTTTTTTTTTCAGAGATGGGAAGATTGGATGTGGGACACTGCCTAAACTGTCAGATTTAGATTGATGCACTGATTAGTTTTTGCTGAATTGCTTCCCATCCTCCTACACCTTCTTTCTTTCTTATTCTTTATTCTAAGGGATGGATCTCTGTGGGGAGGAGTGGGGAGATAGTCCATTTTGACTTGGTGACTCAGATTCATCAAAGGCAACCAGCTGTCTTACTATCTCCTCAATTATCTCGGATATTTGATCAACTTCTAACTAGCTATTTTTACTCCCTATTTCCTAGAAATATAAACATTGTGTACTCATTGCCAGTCATTACAAAATTCTAACTGCTCTCGATACTTACCAGAAGTAAGATTATTAGTTCTTGTGTTTCTTTGACCCAGAGATGTCCTCTAATTGGCATTCGAGAGCCTCCAAAAACTGACATCAGCCTATTTTTCTAACCCTGTTTTCCAGTCTTTCCAAGTAGTCTATAATTTTGGCCAGATAAGAGCCTTTCCACTTCCACACTCTTGCACATGCTCTCCCCTACATTTGTAAATTCCTCCCTGCCATTTCTACTTATTGGCATCCTCAAGCAGCAGGCTATTTCATCACCACCACCTTGATGAATATCCTGTAAACTTCTTGTGCATCAGGATTCTATTATTGTGGGCATAGAAAATGTCCAGTTACCTCATGAAGATGAGGGACCCAAGCATTATTCTCTTATCTGCCTTAACAGATCCTTTGCTAAATACCTGTATCTACTGTTTCCCACAGTGTATAAAGAAGCAAAGGAAGGTCCATGGGGAAACACATGGTCTTTGTGCCCTGGAACACATGGGCTTAGAAGGCTCTTATAACCTGAGAAGCAGGAGCATTTCAGCTTAAAGGAGCTGGCTCTGCCAGTTATCACTTCTATTATCTTGAGCAAACTCTTAAGTTAATCAACCAAAAGCATTATTAAAGTACCAACTATGTGGCCAGCATTGTGCTGGAAAAGTATAAGAATGATACTGTTCCTTCCATGAAGGAACTCACAGTCTAACAGCAGTCTAAACAACAGGTTTATATATAAGGCTATAAAAGATCCATACCTGAAGGGGAAAAGACACTGACAGCTATGTAAGGAAAGTACGCATGTAAAATGTGGCACCTGAACTCAACTGTGATGGAAATTATGGATTCTAAGATAAGGAGGTAATGAAGGAGTGGATTTCCAGCATGGGAGACAGCCTATGCAAAGTCAAGGAGGAGGCAGATAGTGTGCCATGAGTGAAAAACAGATAGAAATCTACTTTGGTTGAACTGAAGGGGAGTAATTTGTATAATAAGGGCAGAAAGGTAGATTGGAACCAGATTGTGAAGGGTTTTTAATGCCAGACTGAGAAGTCTGTCTTTGAACTTTGTGGCAACAGAGAGTCACTGGAATTTATTGAAGCAAGGAAGTGCCACACTGAGACATGTGTTTTAGGAAAATAATTTGGCAGTTGGGTGAAAGATGGATGGGACAAGAAAGACTTCAAACTAGAGGACAAATTATTGTTTTAGTCTAGCCAAGAGGTGATGACAGATGGAACTAGAGTGCTAGTAGTGTGAGTAAAGGAGACAGGTGCGAGATGTAGAGTTAAAATAATCAAATTTTGTCAACTGATTATATATATGGGTGAGGAAGAATGAAAAATTTAGGATAACTTTAAGATTTCAGAAATGGGTGGCTGGAAGTATAGTAGTGCCTTTGCCAGAAAGGGACAGAAAATGGAGAAGTTTGTGTAGGGAAGGTGGAGAAGATGATAAGATCTGTTTTGAATGCAGTAATTTTGAGATACCTAACAGAACAAACAATTCAAAATACCCATTGAGCAGTTGTTAATTCAATTGTTGTCTCTGCTTTCTCTCCTCTTTTTTTCAATTTGGCCCCTTATAATCTGGCTTTGTTCTTCATCATTCCATTAAAACTTCTCTCTCCAAAGCTATAAGTGATCTCTTAGTTGCCAGATCCAATGGCCTCTCAAGTCTCATTCTCCTTGACCTCTCTGCCATTTCTGACACTGTTGAGCACTCCCTTCACTTTGATGCTGTATTATCTCTAAGTTTCTGGGACACCACTCTCTCCTGGTTCTCTTCCTGCTATAACCATAGGTGTCCCACAGGGCTCTGTCCTGTGCCCTCTTCTTTTCTCCCTCTATATTACTTCATTTTGTCATTTCATCAGTTCCCATGGATTTAATTACCATCTCTCTGCTGATGGCTTTCAGATATACCTATCCTTTAATCTATACTGATCTTCAATCTTACATTTACGACTTCTTTTCAGACATCTCAAACTGGATGTACAATGGACATATTAAACTCCGTATTTCCAAAACAGAACTCATTCTCTTCCCCACAGAAGGCACCATCACCCTCCCAATCCCCCAGGCCAGGTGTGGGAAACCTGTGACCCTCTAGGTCCTCACGGGTGGTGCTTTGACTAAATCCAAACTTCATGGAACGAATCTAGAGGACCACATGTGGCCTCAAAGCCACAGGTTCCCCACCTCTGCCCCAGGCTAACAGCCTCACTGTCATCTTCTACACCTTGCAATCTCTCACCCCCTACATACAATGTGCTGCCATGGACTTGATTTCACCTTTGCAACATCTCTCCAGTATACTCCTTTCTCTCCTCTGACACTGCCTGCACTCTGGTGTCAGCTCTCATCACCTCACACCTGGACTATTGCTCCAGCTTGCTGGTGGGTTAGCCTGCTTCCACCCCAATCCAATCCCTCCTTTCAGCCACCAAAGTGATTTTTCCTAAAGCTCAAGTCTGAGTTTACAACTTTCTACCGTCCTTCCCCTAATCCCCAGTAAACTTCAGTGCCTCCTGCAGTAAACAAAAAAACATCTACTTGCTATTTAAAGCACTTCATCACCTAGTCCCCTCCTACCTTTCCAATCTTCTAACATCTTCTACCCAGCAACATACTCTTTGATCCAGTGACATTGGCCTCCTTGTTGTTCCACAAAAAAGATGCTCCATGTCTTAGTTTCAGATATTTTCTCTGACTGTGCCCCATGCCTGGAATGCTTTGCCTTCTCATCTCTATCTACTGGCTTTCCTGGCTTCCTTCATGTCTCAATTAAATCCCTTCAACTGGAAGTCTTCCCAACCACCCTTAATTCAAATATCTTCCTGCCTTTAATTATTTCTATGTATCCTACATAGAGTTTGTGCATATTTCGTTGCTTGTTGTTTCCCTATTAGACTGTGAGCTCTTTCAGGGCAGGGATTGTCTTTTGCTTCTTTTTATATCCTCAGTACTAAGCACAGTGCCTGGCATACAGTAGGCAATTGAATATTTATTGACCGAGTCATCATTTCTTAAATGCAATAGTATTCTACAATATTCTCATACAATAACTTGTTCAACTATTGTGCATTTGATGGGACCTTCAATTTCCAATTATTTGCCACCACAAAAAGAGTAGCTTTAAATATTTTTTAACATATAGGTCCTTTTCTTCTTTCCTTGATCTTTCTATGGAATAGGCATAGTGGTAGCATAACTGGGTTGGACGATATATGTATATGAATGAATGTATGGGTTTTTATATACACACATATATGAATGAATGAATGTGTTTATATATATACAAATATATATATATATGAATGAATTTATGTGTTTATATATACATATACTTATACATACATATATATATAATATTTAATAGCTTTTGGGACATAATTGATCATTTCTTTTCAATATGGTTGGACTAGTTCAAAGCTCCACCAAGAGTGCATTAAAAAACTTGTTTTCCCACATCATCTCTAGTAGTTATCATTTAAAAGAAAATCTATGAGAACTTAGATCATGAAGAGAGAGTGTAAAGAGAAGAAAGACAAGGACATAAGACAAGAGTCTTATACATTATAAGTATGTATAAGAGTCTTATACATTATACATTATATATTCCCAAAAGTTATTGGGAATGCCTTGGATAAAGATCCACTAAAGAAAAGTGAGAAGTCATCACTTAGGCAGGAGAAAAACCAAGGGAGATCTATGGCCCTGAAAACCTGCAGAAAAGAACACCCAGGAAGAGAGAGTCATCAATAGTGGCAAAAGCTGCAGAGAGATCAAGAAGGATAAAGATTTAGAAAAGGCCATTAGATTTCGCAAAGAAGAGATCACTGTTAACTTTAGAAAGAGTCGTTCTATTGTTTGAAGAAGTTGGAAACCAGATTTTTAAGGGTTGAGAACTGAAAGGAATATAAGGGGAAACAATGAGTTTAGACAACTTTTTCCAGGAGTGTGGCTGAGAAAGAGAAAGGCGAGATATAAGAAGATAGCTTGAGGCAATGGTACGGCCAAGCAAGGGTTTTTTGAGTTAAGTAGAGTCATTAATCATTTATTAAGCATCTAGCACTGGGGAAATAAAAATAAGCTGATTCCTGTGTTGCAACAAGATAGATAAAAGATAAACTGGAAGTAATAATCAACAGATGTTGAAGACCTGAGTGGATTTATAGGTAGCAGAGAAGAGACCAGTAAATAGAGATTGAAGATTAGAGAGAGGTAGAAATGATGGTGGGGGTAATCTTCTCGAGAAGACAGAGGAGTTGAAATCAAGGGTATATGTAGAAGAGTTGACCTTGGCAAGTAGGTCTGCCTCAGAGGCTGGAATACAGGACGAGAGAATGGGGGGATAATGTCAAGAAGCTTATGGCAAAATAACCCTATTGTCTCAGCAAAGTATGAGTTGAAATCTTCAACTGAGACAGTGGGGGGAGAGAATGGTATGAGAGGCTTGAGTTAAAAAGGAAAATGGCTGAAATAACTGCTTTGGAGAATGTCACAGAGAGGCAATGAAGAATATTTTTATATACATATAAAAGGATTACCTTCCCCACTTGGTTCCTGGGCATTTCGTTTCTTGTCTCAATGACTTCAGGCTCATTGTTACTCATGCCTGAAATGAGTTCCTTCCCAACTTCCAATTTAGAATCCCTAACTTCCTTTAGGATTCAGATGAAGCACTATTTCCTCCAGGAAGCTTTTCTATTCCTCTGCCTCCAGCTATTAGAGCTATACATCTCCTCAAAAGTTAACTTCTATCAAGAGAAAGCTGGGAAACAATTTTTTTACTGTCAGTGTTTCTGATAAAAGCCTCATTTCTAAAATATAGAGAGAACTGAGTTAAATTTATAAAAATACAAGCCATTCTTCAATTGATAAATGGTCAAAGGATATGAATAGGAAGTTTTCAGATGAAGAAATTAAAGCTATTGTCACATGAGAAAATGTTCCAAAGCACTATTGATTAGAGAAATACAAATTAAAACAACTCTGAGGTACCACCTCACACCTATCCAATTGACTAATACAACAGAAAAGGAAAATGACAAATGCTGGAGAAGATGTGGGAAAATTAGAACACTAATGCATTGTTGGTGGAGCTGTGAACTGACCCCCAACCTTTCTGGAGAGGAGTTTGGAACTATGGCCAAAGGGCTATAAATAAGTGCATACCCTTTGATCCAGCAATACTACTATTAGGTCTGTATCCCTAACAGATGATAAAAAAGGGAAAAGGACCTACATATACAAAATTATTTATAGCAGTTCTTTTTGTGGTGGCAAAGAATTGGAAATTGAGAAGATGCCCATCAATTAGGGAATGACTGGAGAAGCTGTGTTATATGAAAATAATAGAATATTATTCTGCTATAAGAAATGATGAGCAGCCAGATTTCAGAAAAACCTGGAAAGATTTACATGAAATGATGCCAAGTGAAATGCGCAGAACATGGAGAACATTGCTCACAGAAACAGCAACATTGTGTGATAAATACCTGTAATTGACTTCGTTCTTCTCAGCAATACAATGATCCAAGAGAATTCCAAAAGATTCATGATGGAAAATGCCATCCACATCCAGAGAAAGAAGTATGGAGTCTGAATGCACATAGAAGCATACTATTTTCACCTTTTTTTGTTCTTTTCTTTCTCATGGTTTCCCCCTTTTGTTCTGATTCTTCTTTTACAACATGATTAATGTGGAAATACATTTAACATGACTGTATATATACGGCCTATATCAGATTGCTTGCCTTCCTGGGGAGGGGAGGTGGAAGAAGAAAAAGCAAAATTGTAAGTCAAAATCTTGTGAAAGTAAATGTTGGCGGAAAAAGCAAAAAAAAAATTTAAAAATGAAAAAAATAAAATATACCCTAAAAGAGAGATTTTTATGTCAAAAAAGTTATTGTATATCTATGCAGTATATATGTTAAAAGATATTGATTTATATATATATAGTCTCTAACATTAAAAAGTTAGCTCCTTGAGAGCAGGGATTGCTTTTTCTTTCTTTTTTGCATTTCCATTACTTAGCACAGGGCTTGGCATACAAATATTTAATGAACACTCATTGATTGACTGAATGAAGGAATGACTGTTCAGTGAGATCTTGTTGTTTTTTGTCCTTCATTCTCAAAGAGAACCATGGCATGAGGAAGGGGATGCCATAACTTGCGAGTGAATTGGATTTATGTCAGTGAAAGCTGTGCAAAATCACTAGCCTCACTTTCTCCTCTGGAGCCATCTGGGCCCAGTGGCAAGATATAGATCAGGACCATTGGATATGACCCCAGATACAGAGAGAGATGATGTCCTTTTTAAGCTAAAGTCCTTCCCAGGTCCAGTGATGATGGGGGATGTGTAGTTCTGCCCAGGAACATGAGCGTCAGAATATTCTGAGAATGCAGAAGGGCAGTAACACCAAAACACAGAAATCATGATGACAGTTATGTCTCTGGGTCAGTGTGTCCTATTTTATTCTGCATTTCCCGACCCAGGTGTTCTGTTGATATGCTCTGTTCCAGGGACATGAGCTCCGTCCTTCCTTTTCGTGTTTACCCAACCCTTGTGGCGTCAGAGGTGATTACAGGGGAGGTGGGCTATTTGCCAAGGGGCTCAGTAGGGAGATAAAAGAGGAGAAGCCCCGGGAATAAAATATGCATGAACATGGATATGGATGGATGAAGAGAACAATAAAGCTGTCTGCATATCCCTAACTCTTCTGGCTCCTGACTCTACTTTGTGGAATGTGCAGGCTGCATTACCGGGAGGTGCACCTGAAGACCTAGGGAAAAAAGGGTAAGGCTGGCTGCCCCCTGGTGTTAGGCCAGGTCATAGTGGTGCCCAAATAGGGGCTTGAAAAGAAAGGGCAGTCAGACCCCGTGAAAAATGGGAAGACTTATTAGAGTACTCCATAGGTAAGGGAAGCCAGGTGGGAAGATGGGAAATATACCTATAATTAAACCAAAAGATCCAGAGATCTGGGCAAGATAGCTTTACAAAACAGTTAAAAAGCAGGGAGTTTCACTACCGCTGAGAGACCTCCAAGTTTTTATACATAAGATGCAACCGGTCTCGCCATGGATTAATTCCACAGGGATAGATAGCCAAAAATGAGGTGTGGTAAGAGAACAAATGACCAGTTACGAACAAACCACCCCAAGGTTTTTAGAAAACAAAGATTTCATGCTGTATGGGCTGGTAAAAGCAGCTTTTTCTGGCCCTGACTGACCCAGCAGGAGTTTTCCTGCGGAATGTCAAACTGAAAGTAAAATATTTCAGACCCTGATAACAGCGAACCTCCCTGGCCACCGCCACCTTCTCCATCCCCTCCCCCTCCTCCAGAGGAGGAGATATCTCCTGCCCCAACATTTAAACAAATATATCCCAATGTAACAGAGCTAGAGAAAGAACTTCGTTCCCTGTCCTTATCTAAAGAAGTGAAGAAAGTACATGCAGATAGAAAAAAACACAGAGAAATCTGGATTAGAGCAAGCCATAGATAAAGCACATTTGCAAGGGGAAGATATAAGTAAGTGGGGACTTTGTCCTGTAATTGAGATTGATGACCCTCAGGCTCCTGGAGGAAGGAGGAGAACTCAAGTTGCTATAGAATGGAAAAGAATTAAGTATTTAAAAGAAGGGGTAGTAAAATATGGTCCCACCGCTCCCTTAGTTCTCACTCAATTAGAAAACTTATCCATACAATATATTCTGGCATCTAATGATTGGAAAACTTTAGCTCGAGCCTGTTTAACACTGGAACAAAGTGTGGTCTGGATGGCTGAATATACATAATTATGCAAAATAGAGGCTCGGAGGCATGGGGCCAGAGTTCTATAAGTCTTTGCCATGCTCACAGGCACAGGACCTTATGAAACTACCAACATGCAATTAGATTATACTCCTGCTGATTATGTCCTGATAGCAGAGACTGCTGTTAGATCATGGAAGAAAATCGTGTCAGCCCAGGGAGATACACGAGCTATGACTCAAGTAAAGCAATGCCCCCAAGAACCTTTTGCTGATTTTGTTGCTAGAATGCAAGAAGCCATTGCCAGAAGCATGAGAAATGTTGAAGGAACTGACATAGTCCTTAAACTTATGTTGAGAGAAAATGCCAATCATGATTGCAAAAAGGCAATGATAGGCTTGCCCAGAGATGCAGGAGTAGAAGAGATGATGCAAAGATATGAACAAATCGGTTCAAATGCTTATCAAGTCGAACTGCTAGCTGGGGCCCTCCACCAGGGAATGAATAACAAAGTGTGTTTTGAGTGTGGGAAGAAAGGTCACTTAAAAGAGAAATGCAGGAATTTAAAACCTGCGCTCCCCACAGGCCTGTTTTAAATGTGGGAAAGCAGGTCCCTTTGCCAAACAATGCAGAAAGAATAAGATTCATTTAAACGGGTAAGGGGGCTCCTCCAGAGCCCCAGAAAGCTACCCCATTCAAACTTTAGAAGGAGAATACAAACAGTTATGGGACAAGAGGTCCTCTAAAGGCCATTTTCAGTCTTGACAAGTTCAGTGTTCCTCCTCATACAAGAGTAGAATTACCGATAAGAGAAGTACCTGTCTCTTCATTAATCTTGGGACAGGCTGATTATGTCCCCAGCATAATCCACCCTCTCCTTGTTCCAGCTGGCACCAACACTTTAATTTTTACTAATCCCCATTTGGAGGAAGCTTACATAGATAATGATTTTCCCATAGCGGTATATATCCCCTTGTTTCAAGAGGCTTCCTCTGTGGCTCTTACACAAGTAACAGAATCTCAAAAACAGTGGGTAACACTGTGCCTAAACAAACAACCCTTCAAAGGAATTTTAGATACAGGGGCAGACCGGACAGTCACAGCAGAGCATTTCTGGCCCCCTGATTGGCCTCTTGAACCTGCCTCAGTTAATGTACATGGGGTTGGAGGAACTCAGCCAGCCTCTCAATCAAAAAACTGGCTGGAATGGTCTCTGGATAGAAGACATGGTTATGTAAAACCTTAGTAGTTCCTGGCCTCGGTTTAAACTTATGGGGCTGAGAAATTATGAAAAGTTTAGACTTGAAATTCACCAATGAGAATTTTTCTTAGGGGCCACTGCCAAGAGGAGCACCTGCCCCCCTTTACGGTGGAAGACTAAGACCCCTATATGGAAGGACAAGTGGCCCCTTACTACAGAGAAGCTCCTCACTTTAAAAGATCTAGTACAAGAACAATTAGACCTAGGACATAATGAAGAGTCTTTTCCCCCATGGAACTCCCCTGTCTTTGTAATCAAAAAGAAGTCAGGAAAATTTAGGTTTCTCACTGACTTGCGGGGTGTCAATTCTGTGATGGAGCCCATGGGAGCTTTACAGCCTGGGCTGCCATCCCCTAATGCCATTCCACAGGGTTATCATGTTTGGGTGGCTGATATTAAAGATTGTTTCTTCAGCATTCACTTGCACCCCACAGAGAGAAGTTTGCTTTCTCAATCCCTCAGACCAATTTTAAAGCCCCAATGAAATGTTATCAATGGAAGGCTTTACCCCAAGCCATGGCTAATAGTCCTACTCTTTGCCAGTGGTTTGTAGCCCAAGCCCTGGAAAAGCCTCCTTCCCTGTGGCCCCCTGCCTACATCTGTCATTACATGGACGGTATCCTTATAGTACATCTTGACCGACAGGTACTGGCCTCCATCAGTAAAATGTTAATGGATTAATTACAGAATTTGGGTTTACAAATTGCCCCAGAAAAAATAAAAATACATTATCCTTACCATTATTTACGTTATATAGTACAGGGGGCCACAGTATCACAAACACCCCCTAAAATAAATATAGACAAAATAAATACACTTAATGATTTTCAGAAGCTAATAGGTGCTATAGAGTGGGTACGTGCTCGTGTCCCCATACTATCCTAATTGATGAAACCCCTATATTTTATTCTGAAAGGTGACCCTGCACTTCGATCCCCCAGGAAATGGACCCCAGAAGCCTTACAATCTATTGAGCAAATCTTGGCATTGTGCCATGGCTCCACTACCAATAGAGTGCAGCTGTCCAAACCTATAGAAGTAACCCTCCTTAAGAATATTTATCCTTATGCAATTATTCATCAGTCTAATTCTATTCTTGAACGAGTCTACAGTGTTCACAGCATTCGTACGCTTGAAACATATTTAAATGTAGCCATGTTCTATTAGAAGCAGTAAAACAGGCAGCTATCCTTTTTGGTGGCTGTCCTATTGTCCACCCTGAACTTTCTAAACAAGAGGTAGATGAGCTGGCCCAAAATTGTATTTCTTGGGCAACCTTAACTCAAGGGGCTGACGTAGGCAGCCCTTCCTCCCTTAACACCAAGTCACTCTTGATTGAATGGCACAAATCTCCTGTACTTTTACTCAGTGATACTCCTGTGACAAGACCCAATGTCTTTACTGACGCAACTAAAGAACACAGGGCTGCCATATATCATCAACAAGAGCAAAAATACACAATCCTTAATACCCCATATGACTCTACACAGAAGAATGAATTGTATGTCATAATATAAGCCCTTTGCCTTTATCCTGAACCAATAAATATAATTTCTGATAGTGCCTATGCTGTTGGTGTTCTACAAAAGATTCAAACAGCTTTGATTTTACATGACAGAACCTCTATCAGTTCACTTTTGATTCAGCTTCAACAAACACTTTCTCTTCACTCTTCTCCCTTTTATATATTACATGTCGGCTCCCATACAGACAGTCTAGGTCCTATTTTTGAAGGCAACAGATTGGTTGATTCGGCAGCATCAACTGAAGCCTATTAATCTTCATCTGTATCTTGTGCCCAAGCTGCCCATAAGGACTTCCACATGTCCGCTCATTCCTTATGCCGGCTATATGGTCTCACAAAGGAACAGGCTAGACAGATTGTAAAACAGTGTACACTCTGTCTTCCTTTTCATCCCCCTTCCTCAGCTGGAGTTAATCCCCATGGCCAGTTTCCTAATGAATTATGGTAGATGGGTGTTACTCACGTTCAAGGTGTCGCAGTTCACATTACAGTCGACACATTTTCTGGTTTTCTCATGGGCACAACACAGGGTGGTGAACAAGTGAAACATGTTAAGAATCACCTTTTTCATTGCTTTTCCATATCAGGCACCCCGTTGGAAATAAAGATTGACGATGGCCCTGCATATACCTCCACTACCCTTCCTGCTTTCTTTAAAGAAATGGGCATTGCTCATGTCACGGGGAGCCCGTATAATCCTACTGGACAGGCCATTGCTGAACGCACCAATCGCACCCTGAAGGTGCTCCTCGCTAAACAAGAAAGGGGAAGAGGGAGGTTAACACTGTCTGCCATTGACGATGCTCTATACACCCATAATTTCTTGAACTTATCTCAAGCCACAGACATCTCCCCTGCCATGAAACATTTTATACAAGTAAAACATGTTTTATGAATGCTTCCATCGGCTGTCACCACAGAAGAAAGTATGGTTCTCTATAAAAATCCTTTGGGCAAATGGGAGGGGCCCTACCAGGTACTAATATGGGGTCCAGGCTCTGTTTGTCTTTCCACAGATCATGGAGATGTCTGGGTTTCAGTCAAAAGAATACGGGTCATTGATAAAGAAGAAGAGACGGGGAAAGCGGGGAAAGCCCAAAAACAAGAACCACCGTCGTAGAAGCAGAAAGGCAATGCTGCATCTCCTTATTCTGCTGTCTGCTTTGACATTGCAACCTGGGAAGGCAGAGGAAGTTCAGCTTTGGAGTTTCTACCCTAACCCCCCCCCCCCCATGGTTAAGAGCCTTACACCTGGGAGAGCAGCCACCACCACTTGCCTTTACACAGTGGGAAAATACAACATTGGTTCCTTGCCACCATGGTTCCTTTAATCTCTCCTATACAATTACTACTTCCTTTTCTGGCCTCACCGCCTATTATCCTCTCTCTCTTGAGCTAGGAGAGAACAGCACTACCAGATGTATTACACTGGTGGAAGGACTGTATCAATTTTATACTAATCAAACTTTGAGGAATGTCAGTGTCTATATATTGAATAACACCTTTTGCAGGCTAGGTGGTGGATGGCCCACTGAACTTTGTCCAAGGCCATGGGTCACTCCATCTCTCAAACGAATGTGTCCCGAGACAAAAGGACCAAACGGTACCTTTACGGACTCTTGTATAGCGCATGAACCAACAAAGATGACACAAGCAGGATAAGAACAGTACGTGTCTTATCATCATGACATGCTCCCCTGTAGTGTCACCTCCTGGATACCTGAGTTAACAGCTGTCCCTGAACAAGTATGCTACGACCCAGCTAATCCTAATAACAGCACTGGGCAACTATGGAAGGTCATGCTCACAGTGGGGGGAATACGTGAAAGCCACACACACTATAGCGGGTTCCTCTGTGCCCCTGTGAGTCACGCATTTCTATATGGCAACTCATCACAAGTTAGCATTTCAAGTGAACCAAATGGCCTGTACAATGTTACATGCCGCAATTGCACTGTGGCTGAATGCATCACTAACATGACTGGACAAATCTTGTTTTTTGTAACATGTCCCCCACAGATGTTCTTGCCTGTTAAGGTTGCTGATGGGTGGCAAGAAAGTGCAGGAGAACACGCACTGACAAAAATCACTGGGAACTTGGCTCATACAAGACAAAAATGCTGTGTTGGCTGTATTGTGTTAGGTGTACTTGCTTTCCTTTCCTTTCTTGCTAGCTCTACTTCTTTGGCATTGTCTGTCGAGAATACACATGTCCAAATGGTGAATGGGGACATCTTGGAAGAACTGTCCCGCAAGGTGACATGGGCCTTTCATGATGAGATGATCATAAATAAAAAACTGTGGGAAACTATGCAAGCAGTAGAAGAAACTTTGATCAATATAGGTGAAGAAGTAGACATGTCAGAAAAAAGAATGCTTACGCATTGTGATTACCGATACGTGTATCATTGTGTAACCCCTTTTGCCTTTTAATGGGAGTTGGGAGCAAGTTAAGAAACATTTAAATGGAATAATTACTAAAGACAATGTAACCTCTGACCTACTAGATATTGATAAGTTGATCAATGACATGTCTAGAGCTACTGCACGTGTACTTAAACCACACGACTGGGTGAAAACACTTATTGGTTTTGCAACATTACTTGGACTTCCTTCAGTCTTTGGCTAATTTTGGGCTTAGTTGCTTTTAGTATGATTTCTCTTCTCCTGTTGCTATCTCCTTGCTTGATATAGTTAATGAGTTCTGTATTAAAATCTAGTCTGGAAGCCCTGGAGGCAAATCGTCCCCGCCTTCGATGGCTCTCTGCACATAACAAGAAAGGGGACATGATGGGAGATGTGTAGTTCTGCCGGGGAACATGGGCACCAGAATATTCTGAGAATGCAGAAGGACAGTAACACCAAAACACAGAAGTCATGATGACAGTTCTGTCTCTGGGTCAGTGTGTCCTGTTTTATTCTACATTTCCCGACCCAGATGTTCTGTTGATATGCTCTGTTCCGGGGACGTGAGCTCTGTCCCTCCTTTTCGTGTTTACCCAACCCTTGTGGCATCAGAGGTGATTACAGGTGAGGTGGGCTATTTGCCAAGGGGCTCAGTAGGGGGATAAAAGAGGAGAAGCCCCGGGAATAAAATATGGATGAATATGGATGGATGAAGAGAACAATATAGCTGTCTGCATATCCCTAACTCTTCTGGCTCCTGACTCTACTTTGTGGAATGCGCAGGCCACATTACCAGGAGGTGTACCCAAAGACCTAGGGAAAAAAGGGTAGGCTGGCTGCCCCCTGGCGTTAGGCAGTGAGATCTTAGTTGAGTTTAGATAGCACAAATCTGTAGTGGACCTAGTGAGAATACTTGCATAGCTTCTTCCTGCTCCCTTCAGGATAGAGGACTAGGAGCAGAGGGGACAGAAGGTAATTCAGGGCTGCAGCTCAGCAAGGTATAAACAGAGATAGGACAAGGGAGAAAGAGACTTGGGAAGAAAGAACATTATAGTATTGAACTGTTTAATTATGCGGTCAAGATTGTGAAGGTTAGAAAGTGAGACCAAAACAGGGGTGATGGCCTCGAGAATTAACAAGGACTGCAGGAATTGGAGATAAGTACAAAGAAAGCTTTAGGAAGGGTGAGGCACTGGGAGAGATGGAATAATATGAGATTGTGATGTGATAAGGGAATTTCAAGATGATTTATCATGGAAGTATGACACTTACGGATGATGGTAAAATCAAGGGTGTAACCATTCCTGTGTGTGTATGTGTGCAAGTGTGTGTGTGTGTGTGTGTGTGTGTGTGTGTGTGTGTGTGTTGGGGGAGGGGCATGGAAGAGTAGCTCATGGGATTTGAGAAACTGAGACTAGAGAATTTGGAGAACATCCACACATATATTGAAATTTACTTCTGTAAAGGTAGGAGTTGGGTGGGAGAGGTAGATTGTGAGCCAGGTACAGAAAGGAGTCAGTGGGGGGGCGGAGCCAAGATAGCGGCATAGCAGCACCAACATATTGCAGCTCTCACATAGCCACCCCAAAATACCCATGAAACAGGACTCTAAACCAATCCTAGAACTCCAAAATGCACACAAAGATACTTCCCACTAAAGTCAGCTTGGCTACAAGGAACCATCTCAGCACTGTGAACCAAAACCAGCCTGGCCTGAAGCAGTGGCTGTGCCCCAGGGGTGGCTGGACAGGAGGAGCTGAGGAGCCTCTCAGGTGAGCAGATTAGCAGCAGCTGCGAGTGGAAGTTGTGAAAGGGGGAGATAAGCAGTCCCGCCAAAGGCCTCCAGAGCAGAAAGGCAGAGGTTTTGCATCCGCCTCTACTTTGTAGCTTCCCGCCCGTGGCCTGCAGACAGCAGGGGGACTTAGCAATTGTTTTCAGGCCAGTGCTCTCCCATTGAGCGGCCTGGATCCAGATCGCCATCTTGGGCCTCCATCTTGGAGTCCTTATTATCCAGTCTGCTGGAAGTATATAGGAAGACACCCAGCATCTTCCTGAGAGCTACGGCAGCTGGGAGGATCCCAGCGATTTGGGACAGAGCTTTCCCTTCTGGAAGCAGAGCCCCACAGAGATTTAAAAAAAAAATCACGGTCTGAAGAACCATGAGTAAGAATAAGCATAAGAAACAAAGTAAGAACAGCTCCCAAACCCTTGATTCCTTCTTTGGGGAAAAGAAAGATCATGGGAGAGAGAGGGAGGAGGAGAGTGCAGCCAGAGCACCCCCACCAGGGGCCTCCAATAAACATGAAGAATGCCTTAAAGCTAGAGATGAGCTGAAGAAAGATTTTCAAAACCAAATAAGGGAAGTGGAAGAAAAATTGGGAA
>CM053580.1:549959109-549974948 GCA_028627135.1 Pseudochirops cupreus
CATTTTGTGTTTCCTTTTCATCTTGGCTATATTGGGTTCTTTGTGCAAAGCCTTTTAAATTTAATTTCATGTAATCAAATCAACCTATTTTAGATATTGTAATGATCTCTGTCTCCTTTAGTCAGAAATTCTTTCCTTACCCATCAATCTGACAGGTAAATTATTCAATGCTCTCCTGATTTGTTTATGGAATCATTCTTTATGTTTAAATCATATATCCATACATCATTTTGACATTGTCTTGGTATACCTTATGAGATGTATACCTAGTTTCTGCCTTACTGCTTTCCAGTTTTCCCAATAGTTTTTGTCAAACAGTGACTTCTTGTCCCAAAAGCACAGATCTTTGGTTTATAAAATACTAGATTGCTATGGTCATTTACTACTGTGTATTGTACCTCATCTATTCCATTGATCAATCACTCTATTTCTGAACCACTATTGGATTGCTTTGATGATTACTGTTTTGTAGTATAACTTCACATCTGTTATGCCTTAGCCATCTTCCTTCTATATTCTTTTTCATTAACTCTCTTGATATTCTTGGCCTTTTGCATTTCCAGATGAATTTTATTATTTTTCTAGCTCTATGAAATAATTTTGTAGTTTGACATGGCACTAAATAAGTAAATTAATGTAGGTATGGTTGTTATTTTTGTTATATTGACTCAGCCTACCCATGAGAAATTACCTTTTTTTCCAATTATTTAGATCTGATTTTGTCTGCAAAGTGTTTTATAATTGTGTTCATAGAGCTCATACGTTTGTCTTGGCATGTAGACTCCCAAGTATTTCATATTGTCCATGTGTGTTTTAGATGAAATTTCTCTTTCTGTTTCCTGCTTCTGGACTTTGTTGCTGATATATAGAAATGCTGATAATTAATGAGGGTTTATTTAATATCCTGCAATTTTGCTAAAGTTGCTAATTATTTCAAGGAGTTGTTTAGTTGATTCTCTAGAATTCTCCAAGTATAACATCATATCATTTGCAAAGAGTCATTGGTTTGTTTCCTCACTGCCCATTCTAATTCCTTTAATTTATTTTTCTTTTCCTATTGTTACAGGTAGGATTTTTAGTACAATACTGAATAATAGTGGTATTAATAGGCATCCTTGCTTCACCCCTGATCTTATTGGAAAGGCTTCTAGCTTATCTCCATTACAAATCATGCTTGCTGATGGGTTTAGATAGATACTAATTATCATTTTAAGGAAAGGTCTGTTTATTCTTATGCTTTCTAAAGTTTTAAAAATAATAATAGGGATTATATTTTGGCAAAAGTCTTCTCTGCATCTATTGAGATAATTATGTGATTTTTGTTAGTTTTGTTATTGATATGATGGAATTAGCTGGTAGGTTTACATCTCTAGTATAAATCCTGCATGGTTATAGTGTATGATATCGGAGATATATTGTTGTAATCTCATTGACAGTATTTTATTTAAAACTTTTGCATCAATATTCATTAGGGAAATTGGTCTATAATTTTCTTTCTCTGTTTTGGCTCTCCCTGGTTTCGGTAACAGCATCATATTTCTGTTGTAAAAGGAGTTCAGTAAGTCTTCTTTTCTTATCTTCCCAAATAGTTTATATCAAAACAGAAATAATTGTTATTTAAATATATGGTAGGTTTCACTTTTTTATCTACCTGATCTTGGGCATTTTTTTTCTTAGGGAGTTCACTGATAGCTTCTTCAATTTTTTTTCTAAGGCAATGCCAGCAACTGGTGGTGTGGGATGGACGGTAAACAAGATTCAAGCTAGGCAAACATGGTTAGGCAACACTGTTGGTTTAATGGAGTGGTATAGTTGATTATATATCTTTCAATGTTTATACATGGAAAGTTTTACAGCAAACTCAGGATCACCAGTTTTCTCATGAATGCACTCAGCTAAACATAGATATCAGCAATGACCTTGACTACCAAGCCGCTTCCTGCATGTCCAGACTGCTTGAAGCAGACACAGCAATATTTCTTTTTTTAATTAGTTTATTTGTTTACTTTTAGTTTACAAGATTCAGTTCCACAATCCCTTGAGTTTCAAATTTTCTTCCCCTGGCCCCGACCATGGCGCCATGCAATCAAATATAGGATCTGCAAATACCTTCACATTAAACATTAGTCAGGTTATAGAGAAGGATTATAACATATGGAAAGAACAATGGGAAAGAGGAAACAAAACAAAATAAGAAAAAGAAAGAAAGCAGGTAATTTGCTTAAATCTGCATTCAAACTCTGTAGTCTTTTCTCTGGATGTGGACATCTCTTCCCATCATGAGTCTTTTGGAGTTCTTTTATAACCTTACACTGGTGAGAAGAGCCCAGTCTATCAAAGTTGGTCATCACACATACATTGTGTCTGTAATTGTGTACCAATTTCTCCTGGTTCTGCTCTTCTCACTCAACATCAGTTTGTATAAGTCTCTCCAGGTTATTACAGTAATATTTCTTGAAACTGATTGCCAAATATTCTTTAGAAGGAAAGATATGGCACACCTGTCCAGAGGGGACTTTGTACCCTCCCAGATTCCAACAAGTCAACAAGTCCAAGCTCAGACACAGCTCAATGAGTCCTTGAACTTGGAGTGAGTCAACAAGTCTTTGGACTTGGACATCTGCTCAAGTATCTGTTAGATTTGGTCCTCCACAAGACAGAGTTATTTATGTTTTCTATTTCCTCTTCTGTTAATCAGGGCTATTTATTTTTTTTGGTAAATATTCATCTATTTCATTTAGATTGTTTGAATTATTGCCATATGATTGGGCAAAACAGCTTCTAATAATTGAATTAGTATCTTGTTCATTGGTGGTGAATTCACACTTTTCATTTTTGATACCGATAATTTGGTTTTCTTCTTTTAAAAAAAATGAAATTGAACAATGGTTTCTCTAGCTTTTTTTTTTCAATGAAACCAGCTTCCAGTTTTACTTAAATGTAATTTTTACTCCAGTTTCCTTAATCTCTCCTTTAATTTTAAGGATTTTCAATTTGGTTTTTAAGTGGGGATTTTTAATTTGTTCTTTTTCTTTTAAATTTAATGTTTATTTTTAGTTTACATAATTCATTTCCACAAGATTTTGAGTTACAAATTTTCTCCACATCTTTTCCCTACCCACCAACCCAAAACAGTGGTCCCACTGAATACCCCCTCCCCCAATTGCTGTCACCTATATCCTCCTCCATTCCCCTCCAACTTTCTGGTAGGGCAAGATGGTTCTTCATACCCCAGTGCACGTATATCTTATTTCCCAGTAGCATGCAAATAATTTTATATATATACATACACACACACACACACACACATATATACATACATATATCTATATATATATATATATAACATTTGATTTTGAAATTTTGAGTCCCAGGTTCTTTCTCTTCCTCCTTCATCACCCACCCATGCTGGGAACATAAGCAATGCAATATAGATTGTACATGTGTAGTTACATAAAACATTTCCATAGTGGATATATTGTGAAAGACTGACTGTATTTCCCTCCATCCTATCCCACCTTCCACTTGTTCTATTCTCTACTTTGACCCAGTCCCTTTACAAAAGCGTGTGCTTCTAAACACCCTCCCCCCCAACCTGCCCACCCCTCCATCATCCCTCCTGTCATCCCATCCCCCCTACTCTCCTCTAAGGCAAGATACCCAATTCTGACTGTATGTGATTCCTTCCCTAAGCCAAATTCAATGTAAGGTAAACCCATTCCCTTTTGCCTTCCTGTTCTTCCCCTCCATTGTAACAATTATCTTTTGCCTCTTCTATATGACATAATTTACCCCATTCTCTCTCTTCCCATCTCTTTTTATTATTTTTCTCTCTCACTTCTCAATTTCACTTTTTAAATATTATCCCTTCCTATTCAATTGATCCTGTGCCCTCTATATATACCTGTACATATATATACACACACATACATATTCATATGCACATATACCCTCCCATATAGAAATATATATGTTTGTATACATACATACATACATACATATATACATATATACACATTCCCTTCAACTATCCTCACACTGAGAAAAGTTTCATAGGTTACAATTATAGTTTTTCCATGTAGGCATGTAAATAGTTCAACTTTAGTAAGTTCCTTAGGATTTGTTTTCCCTCTTTACCTTCTCATGCTTCTCTTGCTTCTTGTATTTGAAAGTCAAATTTTCTTTTCTTTCTCTTTTTTTTTTTACATTTTTTTGGAGGGGCAATTGCAGGTTATGTGACTTGCCTAAAGTCAGATGGCTAGTTTCGTGTTAAGTGTCTGAGGCCAGATTGGAGCTCAAGTCCTGCTGATTCCAGGGCTGGTGCTGTACTCACTGTGCCACCTAGCTGCCCCCCTCTTTTTTTTTTGAAAATCAAATTTTCTATTCAACTCAGGTTTTTTCATCAAGAATGCTTGAAAGTCCTCAGTCTCATTAAATGACCATATTTTCCCTGAAACATTATACTCAGTTTTGCTTGGTAGGTGATTCTTGCTTTTAATCTTAGCTCCCTTGATCTTATGAATATCATATTCCAGGCCCTTTGATCCCTTAATGTAGAAGCTGCCAGATCCTCGGTTATCCTGATTGTGTTTCCACAGTATTCAAATTGTTTCTTCTTGGCAGCTTGTAGTATTTTCTCCTTGATTTGGGAACTCTGGAACCTGGGTATAACATTCCTAGGAGTTTTCTTTTTGGATCTTTTTCAAGAGGTGATCAGTGAATTCTTTCAAGTTCTTTTTGCCTTCTGGTTCTAAAATATCAGGACAATTTTCCTTGAGAATTTCTTGAAGGATGATTTCTAGGTTCTTTTTTTGATCATAGCTTTCAGGTAGTCCAATAATTTTAATATTGTCTCTCCTGGATCTATTTTCCAAGTCAGTGGCTTTTCCAATGAGATATTTCACATTGCCTTCTATTTTTTCATTTGTTTGGATCTGTTTAATAGTATCTTGATTTCTCATAAAGTCGTTAGCTTCCATTTGCTCCAATCTAATTCTGAAGGAATTATTCTCTTCAGTGGGCTTTTGAAATTCCTTTTCCATCTGGCAAATTTTTTTAAGGCACTCTTCTCCTCATTGGCTTTTTGGGTCCTTTTGCCATTTGTCAATCTATTTCTTAAGGTGTTCCTTTCTTCAATCAGGTTGTTGACTCTCTTTTCATGATTTTCTTGCATTATTCTCATTTCTCTTCCCAGGTTTTCCTCCACTTCTCTTATTTGGTTTTCAAAATCCTTCTTGAGCTCCTATATGGCTGGCAACCAGCTCACATTTTTCTTGGAAGCTTTTGGTACAGGAGTTCTGACTATGTTGTCTTCCTCCCATTCCATGCTTTGATCCTTTTTGTCCCCAAAAAAGGAATCTAAAGTTTGATTGCTAAGCTTGGTTTGCTTCCTTTGCCTGTTCATGTTGCCAGTCAATTAATTTGATTTTTGAGCCACAGCAGAACTGTGCTTTCAGAGGGGAGAGCTTTGTCCCAAATCATTGGGGTTTTCACAGCTGCCAGAGGTATCAGGAGGCTGCCATCTCTTCAGCCCCTACCAGCCTTGGCTCACTGGTCACACATCTCAGGACCACCACCCAAGACCATGATCCCGATCCAGGCAGATTAAGGCAAGAGCACTTAGCCTCTGAATGATCACTTGGCCCCCCTGTAATCTGCAGGCCACAAGATCTGAAGCAGCCATGTCTAGGCAGCTAAAGAGCTGCTGCTTTTGCTGCTTTCTTGCCCTGGGGGCAGTTCGCCAGACCTGCTTTTCTCCCCAAAATTTAGCTGAGTTCCACTGACCTTTCACTTTGTCCTTGTTTATTACGGGTTAACAATTCTGGAAACTGCCACAGCCGTCAGTGGTCCACTCTCCTGAGTTCTCCAGCTGTGGGTTGTTCTGACCTCCCTGGGGCTAAGCCATGGTTTCAGCCAGGGCTGGACTCGACTCCCAGGGCTCTGGGATGAGCTCTTCCTGTCTGCCCACTGGGCTGCCCCAAACAGGAGATGTGTTTTTCTGTAATTTTGTGGGTTCTGGAGCTCTAAAATTTGTTTAGAGTCCTATTTAATAGGTATTTGAGGTGGTTTTGGTGGGAGCTGTGGAGTTCTCCTGCTTCTATACTTGACTCCACTCCATCAATTATCAGCATAATGGATTATATCAATAACAAAATCAAGAAACTAATATGATTATCCCAACAAACGCAGAAAAAGCTTTATGACAACACTCACTCTATTAAAAAAACATGAGAAGGCATAAGAATAACTGGAGTTTTCCTTAAAATGACACATAATATCTATCTAAAACCATCACCAAGCATTATCTGTAATGAGAACAAGCTAGAAGCCCTTCCAATAAGATCACGGATAAAGCAAGGATGCATGTTATTACCACTATTATTCTATATGGTCCTAGAAATATTATCTGTAGCAACAAGAGAAGACAAAGAAATTGAACAAATTAGAATAGGCAATGAGGAAACAAAATTATCACTCTTTGCAGATGATATGATGGTATATAGAATGCTAGAAAACTAGTTGAAACTAATTAATAATTTCAGGAAAAATGCAAGATATAAAATAAACCCAAATAAATCAGTAGCATTTCTATGTATTACCAACAAAGTCCGGCAACAAGAGACAGAAAAAGAAATTCCATTTAAAGTAACTCTAGACAATATAAAACACTTAGGAGTCCACCTGCCAAGACAAACACAGGAACTATATATGAACACAATTATAAAACATTTTCACATATGTAAAGTCAGATCTAAATAATTGGAGAAATATTAATTGCTAGTGGACAGGCTAATCCAATGTATTAAAATTGACAATTCTACCTAATTTACTTATTCTATGTCCTACCAATCAAATTACAAAAAAAAATATTTTATAGAACTAAAAAGAAATCATAAAAATAAATATCAAGGGAATCAATGGAAAAAATGTGAAGGAAGGTGGCTTAGCAGTACTAGATCTCAAACTGTATTATAAAGCAATGATCATCAAAACAATCTGGTACAGGTTAAGAAATAGATTGGTGGATTAATGGAAAAGATTAGGTACACAACACACAGGTAGTAAATGACCATAGTAATCCTGCATTCGCCAAACCTAAAGATCTAAGATTTGGGAATAAGAACTCACCATTTGACAAAAATTCTGGAAAAACTGGAAAGAAGTGTGGCAAAAACTAGGTATAGACAATATCTCAAATCATAAATCAAGATATGATCAAAATGGGTACATAGTTTAGACATAAATGGTGACAGCATGAATAAATTAGAAGAGCATGGAATATTTAACCTGTCAGATCTCTGGAGAAGGGAAGAATTAATGACCAAACAAGAGATAGAGAACATTAAAAGAAGTAAAATGGATAATTTTGAATATATCAAATTAAAATGGTTTTATATAAATGAAATAAATGAAGCCAAATAGAAGGAAAGTAGAAAACTGGGAGAAAATGCTTACAACAAATTTCTCTGATAAAGGCCTCATTTCTCAAATATATAGAGAACTGAGTCAAATTTATAAGACTATAAGTCATTTCTCAATTGCTAAATGGTCAAAGGATGCAAACAGGGAGTTTTCAGATGAAATCAAAGCTACCTATAATCATACAAAAATGTTTAAATAACTATTGATTAGACAAATGCAAATTAAAACAACTCTGAGGTACCACTTCACACCTATCAGATTGGCCAATATGACAGAAAAGAGAAATGACAAATGTTGGAGGGGATGTGGGAAAATTGGGACAGTAATGCACTCTTGATGGAGTTAAAAACTGATCCAACCATTCTGGAGAATAATTTGAAACTATTCCCAAAGGACTATAAAACTGTGCATACCCTTTCTTCCAACAATGCCACTATTAGGTTTGTATCTCAAAGAGATAAAAAAGGAAAAAATATCTATATGTAGAAAAAATTTATTTTATGATAACAAAGAATTTGAAATCAATATCATGCCCATGAATTGGGGAATAGCTGAAAAAATTGTGGCATATGATTGTGCTGGAATACTATTGTGCTATAAGAAATTATGAGTAGGATGCCTTCAGAAAAACCTGGGAAGACTTACATGAACTGATGCAAAGTACTTGTACAGAAATATTGTATGATAATCAACTGTGAGTGACTTAACTATTCTCAGCAATACAATGATCTAAGACAATTCCAAAGGCCTTAGTATAAAAAATTCTATCTGCCTCCAAAGAAAGAACTAATGGAGTCTGGATGCAGTCAGAATCCTTCTTTTAAACTTTCCATATTGTTCTTGAGTTTTTTGGTTAGAGTTCTCTTTTGCAGAATAACTAATAAGGAAATGTTTTGCATGACTACATATGTATAACCTACATCAAATTGTTCGCCTTCTCAAAGAGGGAGAGAAAGAATATGAAACTCAAATTTTTTTAAAATCTTAAAAAAATTGTTTACACGTAATTGAGAAAAAAGTGAAAATTAAGTATGAAAAAATTCCTTCTCAGACTTACTATATATGCGACCCTGGGAAAGTCATTTAATTGTCTTCTGTCTCAGTTTCCTCATCCATAAAATAGGAATAATATAATAATATAAGGCCTACATTCCAGAGCTCTTAAAAGTGTAAAATGAGATGCTGGTAAAGGACTTTCAACTTTAAAACATTATGCAAATTCTAGCTATAATGATGTTACAGGCAAACCTGAAGAATATTTACATATATATTCAGGCAACAATACGAGCAACTGACTATGTAAAGTGTACTTTATGTGTAATTGTATGTTTATGGCTCATTTAATTATGTTGTGTTATGTTCATGCTATAGCAGTATATATCTTTCATTTCATCTATTGTTTATTTCTGTGAATAATTATACTTAAAATGAACATTATGTTGTATTTTTTAAATAAACACCTATGGACAGTGTTATCATTAAAAGGAGCTGGATTTGTTTTGTTGCTTAGCCAGGCTTTCTTTTTCTGTTTATGATTATTAGGTGTGTACTATGGCCAAACACATATTCTTGAATTCTGCATATACTGTATCTTTTGTAGTAATATAGGAATATTGCCCCTGAAGTACCCTGTCAGATGATGCTTTGGATGGTGCCATATTTTACGAGTATTGTTAATGCACATTGGTTTTCTTTTCAAGGCACAGAATTCTGAGGTCACAGGGTAAGGCAGCTGTTTGACACTGACCCCCAATTGGGATCTTTGATTGTGTGGCTGGAATGCTACCTTCCTTAAGCTTCTGGAAAAACAGAATGTCACTGTGCTAATTATTCAGCAAAAATTATTCAGTAAAAATTCATTAGCTGGGTGTCATATCTGAATATACCATCAAGGTGCACTCTACTCAAGCTACTAGACCAAGCCTTGAAAAGGACTCTTTCTGGTACATCTAGATCATCGTTTCCTAAGGTGCTGGAATATCTTGCTTGGATATAGGAAGTTGCTCAGTCTACAAACACCTAAGTCCAAGATCTCTCAGCAGCTGTGGTGAAAAAGCAGTTTTGACTAACTCCTTATGAGCCATATTTGAATTCAATCTAGGGTACAGAGTGGAGTATTGCTCATGACATTCACACATGGAATCTTCTGGACTCCTTGCAGAGGCATCTGCTCTCTCAGATCACTTTCCTTTTTTAAGTCTTTTTTTTTTACATCAAAACTTTTCCCAATATTTTTCCCACTTCTCCTCTTCTACTATATCTTCCCCTCACCCCAGAGAGCCACTCCGCATGACAAATAATAAAAGAAAAGAAAAAATACTTTAAAAATCAACAAAATCAATGCAACCCATTACCCCCATGGACCTCCCACCTAGACCAAGGTGTAGAGGGGTGTATCTTCTCATTTCTCTTCTCTGATGCCGTGTTTGTTCTTTGTAACTTTCAATATTCACTTTTTATTTTTGTTGTTGTTTTCCCATTGACATTGCTGTGATCACTGGCATATTTTCTTAGTTATTTCACTGTCATGTTCTCCCCATTCTTCTACTTCCTTTCTGATCCTAGGTGCATTGATTTTCCTTGTGTAGAAGCTTTTCAGTTTCAGGTAATTAAAACTATCTATCTTATTTTTTGTAATTGTGTCTATCCCAAATTTTGTTGAAACTACATCTCTGGGGCAGCTAGGTGGTTCACTGAACAGAGCACTGTCCCTGGAGTCAGGAGGACCTGAGTTCTAATGTGGTCTCTGACACTTGACACACTTACTAGATGTGTGACTTTTGATGAGTCACTTAACTTCAATTGCCTTGCCTTTCCCCCCTCCAAATAAAGAAAAAACTACATCTCCTACTGATACTGTGAAAAGAAGGTTCTTAAATATTAAGATCACCTATCAATTTAGATGTATTATGGAATATGGTGTGAGATGCTGCCCTAAGCTGAATTTTGATGCTTTCTAGTTTTCCCAGTAGCTTTAATTTTTTTAAATCTAATAAGGAGCTGTTTCTCAAGTAATTTATGTTTTCCAGTTTATCAAACACTTGGTTACTGAATTCTATTGTTTTTGATTCTCTCTTGTCTACCTTGGATCTATATTGTCTCCATTTATCTACCTTTCTATTTTTTTAACCAATCTAAATAGTTTTGTTGCCTGCTGCTTAATAATATAATTTGAAATCTGGAAGTGCTATTCCTCAGGTTACTTTCTAATGCATTAACAAATCTAAATATTTAGTGAGCTGTAATTGCAAAGTTTATTTTATTTAGAATAAATTGAAGAGAAAATTTGATCAATCTTTATTTATTTATTTTAGTTTTCAACATTCATTTTCATAAGATTTTGAGTTACAAATTTTCTCCCCATCTTTCTCCTACTCCCCACCCCAAGATAGCAAGCCTACTGAATACCCCTCCCCTAATCTGCTCTCTCTTATATCCTCCCCCATTTCACCCTAACTTTCTATTAGAGCAAAATGAATTTCTACACCCAGTGCCTGTATATCTTATTACCCAACTGCATGTAAAACAAATTGTTTTTTGAAATATTTGTTTTTAAAACTTTTATTTCCAGATTCTTTCCCTTCTTCTTCCCTCACCCACCCTCACTGGGAAGACAAGCAATTCAATATAGGTTGTAAATATGTAGTTATGCAAAATGTTTCCATAGTAGTCATATTGTGAAAGACTAACTATATTTCCCTCCATCCTATCCTGCCCCCTTCTTATTCTATTTTCTACTTTGACCCTGTCCCTTTTCAAAAGTGTTTTCTTCTAAATATCGTCTCCTCCTATCTGCTCTCCCTTTTATCATTGCCCCTCTCATCTCCTTCCTCCCTACCTTCCTGTAGGGTAAGATACCCAATTGAGTGTGTATGTTATTCCCTCCTTAACCCGAATTCAATGAGAGTAAGGTTTACCCATTCCCTTTCACCTTCCTGCTCTTCCCCTCCATTGTAACAGTTTTCTCTTGCCTCTTTTATATGAGATAATTTACCCTACTGTATCTCTCCCTTTCTCCTCCCATTATATTCCCCTCACCTCTTAATTTTATTTTTTAGATATCATCCCTTCTTATTCAACTCATCCTGTGCCCTCTGTCTATATACACACATAGACATACATTCACATATGTATTTATACACACATACACTCTCCTATACATACATATGTATGTAGCATACATATATACACATACACACATATTCCCTTTTACTATCTTCATACTGAGAAAAGTCTCATGAATTATAATTATAATTTTTCCATGTAGGAATGTAAAAAGATCAACTTTAATAAATTCCTTATGATTTCTTTTTCCCATTTATCTTCTCATGCTTCTCTTGTTTCTTGTATATGAAAGTCAAATTTTCTGTTCACTTCTAGTTTTTTTCATCAAGAATACTTGAAAGTTCTCTATTTCATTAAATGACCATAATTTCACCCTGAAGCATTATATTCAATTTTCCTGGGTAGGTGATTCTTGATTTTAATCCCAGCTTCTTTGACATCCAATATATTATATTCCAAATCCTTCAATCCCTTAATGTAGAAGCTGCTAAATCTTGTGTTATTCTGATGGTTTCCACAATACTCAAAGTGTTTCTTCCTGACAGCTTATAATATTTTCTCCTTGACCTGGGAACTCTGGAATTTGGCTATGATATTCCTAGGAGTTTTATTTTTGGGATCTTTTTCAAGAGGCAATTGGTTAATTCTTTCAATTTCTATTTTGCCATCTGGTTCTAAAATATCAGGGCAATTTACTTGATAATTTCTCGCTAGATGGTGTCTAGGCTCTTTTTTGATGCTGGCTTTCAGGATTTTTTTATTATCTCTCCTGGATTTTTAAATTATTATGATATTTAGTGATTTTTAAATCCGATGATTTTTAAATTATCTCTCCTGAATCTATTTTCCAGGTCAGTGGTTTTTCCAATGAGATATTTCACATTGCCTTCTCTTTTTCATTTGTTTGGATCTGTTTTATAGTATCTTGATTTCTCATGAAGTCATTAGCTTTAATTTGCTCCAATCTAACTTTGAAGGAATTATTCTCTTCAGTGAGTTTTTGAAATTCCTTTCCATCTGGCCAATTTGATTTTTTTAAGGCATTCTTTTCCTCATTGGCTTTTTGGGCCTCTTGCCATTTGAATTAATCTACTTTTAAGGTGCTATTTTCTTCAGTATTTTGGGAGGAATCCTTTAGCAGACTGTTGACTTGCTTTTCATGATTTTCTTGCATCATTCTCATTTTCTCTTCTCAATTTTTCCTCTGCTTTTCTTACTTAATTTTCAAAAGCCTTCTTGAGCTCCTCCATGGCCTTTAACCAATTCATAGTTTTCATGGAAGCTTTTGATACAGGAATTTTGACTTTGTTGTCTTCTTCTGGTTCCATGTTTTGATCCTTTTTGTCCCCCAAAAAAGGATTCCCTGGTCTGATTGTGCTTCCTCTGCTTGCTCATCTTGGCAGCCAATTACTTGACTTTTGACCTTTTTGCCACAGTAGAACTCTGCTTCCAGAGTGGAGACAGTTATGTCCCAAATCACTGGGTATTTTGTAGTTGTCATAGGTCTGAGGAGGGTGCCCTCTCTACAGCCATGACAAGCTCTGGAACACTGGCCACACATCCCAGGACCACCACCCAAAACTGTGACCCAGATCCAAGCAGGTTAAAGCAAGAGTGATTACCCTCTGAATGGTCACTTCGTCCCCCTATGATCTGAAGGCCAGGAGCTCCAGAGGCAGCCACATGGCAACAGCTGCAGGCACCACACCTCTGCCACCTCTCACCTCAAGGGCAAGGGCTGGACCACATTCTTCTAGTCACCTGGTTCTAACAGTTTCCCTGACCTTTTATTTTTTTCTTTGCTGTTTATATGTTGAGAAGTCTGGAAACCACCACAGCTGCTCATGATTCACTCTCCTGAAGTCTGCTCCAGCACTGACTATGCCAATGGTCAGGGCTGCCCCAGGCCAGTGCAGTTCATGCAGGACTGTGTTCAGCTCCCAGGTTCATGAAACAGACCTTTCCTGTCAGCCTGCCAGTCTGCTTTCAGTGAGAGATTTGTTTCTCGCTGTCACTTTGTGGTCTCTGTAGCTCTAAAATTTGTATAGAGTCATATTTTACTGGTATTGGAGGTGGTTGGAGCAGGAGCTGAGCAAAGTTTCTGCTTTTACTCCATCATCTTGGCTCTGCCCCCAAAGAGGAAATTTGAATAAAAATATCTTTAGGGCTACATTACTCTGCAACCCAATTTCCTAGCTGCCTTCCCATTTCCCTTCCAGATCTTTGGAGTAACTTGACCACACACATCCGTGGTTTGTTTAAAAGGAAAAGAGAAGCAATATTTCCCTTCCCAATTTGCAGGATCATGGACATAGGGATGCACAGAGTGGTTAATAGCAGTGTGCCAGGATATACCAGCACAGCTGATCCATGATTTGTGCAGGACTTTGATCATCAATTAAAATGCAGGGGCAGCAGCTACTCCTGGGACTACCAATCCACAGCCCAGAAATTTAAAAAGCCCCTATCTGAACTTCCAGGGAACAGGATGACAGAGTGAACCCTGGCTGCTCCAATCCCCTCCCACCCCCAACCCTGAAAACACAGTTATTATTGCCCTGGAGCAAAATTTAAAATAGCAAATGTCTGGGAACCCCAAAAGAAGGGCTTGGCTAAGGCCCTGCCTCAAAATAGGTAAAAAGCACACTGCAAAGACAAAGACTCTAGAATCCTATTATTGTGAGAGGGATGACCCAAATTCAGAAGGAGACAGTAATGACTCCACACCCACAGCTGAAGCCTCAATAGGGAATATAAACTTGTCTCAGGCACAGATAGCATTCTTAGATGAGCTCAAAAAGACTTTGAAATCCAAATTAGAGAGGTAGAAGATAAATTCAATACTTCTTTTAAAATCAAAATTGTGAAATTAGAAAAACATTACAATGAAGAAAACAGCTCCTTAAAAAGAAAAAATGTGTGAACTAAAAATGAAATCTGAACATATGGAAAAGGAGCTTCAAAAATGAACTGAGGAAAATAATATGCCAAAAATTAGAATCAACCACATTGAAGCTAATGACTCTATGAGGAACCAAGGATCAGTCAAACAAAACATCAAGAATGAAAAATTAGAAAAACAGGTAAAGCTTCTTCTCCTGGGTGGCATTGGCCATGGTGGATGGGCAGGTCCTGGTGATTGATGGGTGGGGCCATCTCCTTGGTCGCTTTGGCAGCCATCATGGCCAAGCAAGTTCTCCTGGGGCAGAATGTGATCATGGGTTGCTGTGAAGACATCAACATCTCCGGAAACTTCTACAGAAACAAGCTGAAATACCTGGCCTTCCTCAGAAAGCAAATGAACACAAACCCTTGTAGAGGCCCTTACCATTTCTGAGCCCCCAGCCGCATTTTCTGGAGGACAGATCCTTCCCCACAAGACCAAGCGGAGTCAGGCTGCCTTGGAGCATCTTAAGGTGTTTGATGGCATTCCTTCCCCACATGACAAGCGGAAATGCATGGTTGTCTCAGCTGCTCTTAAAGTCATCAGTCTGAAGCCAACTAGAAAGTTTGCTTATCTGGGCCACCTGGCCCATGAGGTTGGCTGGAAGTATCAGGCAGTGACTGCTACATTGGAAGAGAAGGGGAAGGAGAAAGCCAAGATTCATTATAGAAAGAAAAAGAAGCTTACGAAACTACACAAGCAAGCTCAGAAGAACGTGGAAGGCAAAATTCACTAATACACCAAGGGGCTGAAGCACAGGCTTCTGGTGTGAGTCCAATAAAGAATCTTCAGCAAGAAAAAAAAAAGAGGTTAAATATCTCAATGGAAAAATAACTGACCTGGAAAAGAGATCCGGGAGAGATAATCTGAGAATTATTGGTCTGCCAGAAAATCATGATGAAAAAATGAGCCTGGGCAACATCTTCCAAGAGCTCATCAAGGAAAACTTCCCTGAGATCCTAGAACCAGAGGGTATAATAGAATTCGAGAGAATCCACCAGACACCTCCTGAAAGAGATCCCAAATTGTAAAGTCCACAAAATGTTGTGGCCAAATTGCAGAACTATCAGGTAAAGGAGAAAATACTACAAGTGGCCAGAAAGAAAGAATTCAAATATCACGGAACCACAGTGAGGATCACACAGGATGTGGCAGCTTCGACACTGAAAGATCAGAGCAACTGGAATATGATTTTTCACAAGGCAAAAGATTTATGCAATTTATTTATGCAACCAAGGATCACCTATCTAGCAAAACTGAGCATAATCATATACATACACATAAATTTATATAAGAGGGTTTACATACGCAAACAAGCACATATCTGAGTATATGTATAAATGAATCCATAGAGGGCATAAGATCAATTGAATAGGAAGGGATAATATTCCAAATGGTGAAATTGTGA
>CM053580.1:549975448-549995510 GCA_028627135.1 Pseudochirops cupreus
TCTGTAGGACTATCCCCGGAATTCCTGATGTGATCAAAAGGGATTTGTCCCATTGAAGCAGCAAAAGCAGGCCTGGTCAACCTCAGATCAATGTGCTCTTATGAAGGTTAGACAAAGAAGCTTTTACTTCAGAGACCAGTTTGGTGCAGTTCAATTCCACAACCAGTACAGGCCCCCTGGAGCTCTTCTCCCCAGTTCTGTAAGCAGACAGGTCTCCAGTTCTCCCATCATGTTGTCCCTCTTCCCCTGACCCACCAAATCTCTCCTGCCCACCTCATGTCCTTTCACTTCTCCATATGTGTCAGCTAAAGTTCTGTGGCCTCTCCTTGAAAGCCCCAGGCCTTCCCTGCAGAGGATGTTCAAAGTCATGGGTGATTTTGTAGGGTATAGGGGAAGTCTGCATGGATCAGGGTTTACTAACCCTGAGCAAAGGAAAGGCCATCTCCATTCCATGAACCCTAAAGTTCCTGGCCTCATGGCTGCCTTCTTCTTCCCAGGATTTCAAACAGCAAGTCATCCACCACTTATCTGCCATCATCTTGATCTACTTCTCTTACTGTGCCAACTACATACGCATTGGGACCCTCGTGATGCTGATCCATGATGTGTCTGACATCTTCCTGGAGGTGAATGAGCCAATCCTCTTGTCAAAGGGAATGTAGCTTGGATTAGCCTGAGCCCCTGGGAGCCTTGTTTTCACATGGGCTGCAGGGCCAGAGAAGGGCATGGATTGTCTGATGCCAGATGTTCCTATACCCACAACAGTCCAGTAATCAGACCTGCTGCTGTCTTCTCGTAGTTATGGCCTGCACTTTTTGTCTTAAGACTTCTTTTAGCCCTGAATTCTATGACAGTCTGTGGTCAGGATTTGGCAGGTGATGGGATATGTGTGGGAGCAGGGAAGTATCTTTAAATATAGGAAGTAGGTGGGGCTGGATGAAGGGGAACTCAGCCAAGATGGGCCTAACCTTGTAAGGTGGTTAAATAAAGGAAGCATTGCCAGGTTAGTAAATGTGGCCCAACATGAAGGGAAAAGCATAAGGCAGGATACCAGTCAGAAAGACTGACAGTAAGCATTTAAATGCCTTCTGTGGGCCAGGCACTGTGCCAAGCATGAAGGAAACAAAGAGAGGCAAAGTCCTGACCCTGCCATTAAGGAGCTCACTGTCTAGTGGGGCAGACAACAGACAAATAAATACGTACAAGCAAACTATAATCCGGATGCTGGTGATGATAGCGTTTAGGTAGAGCCTTGGGATAGGCAGAGAACTTTACATGGGTTATTTCATTTAACCCTCTCAACAAAAAATGTAAAGGAGGTGCTATTATTATCCCCATTTTACAGATGAGGAAACTGAATTTGGGAGATGTTAAGTGACCGGCCCAAGGTCCTATGACTATTAAGTGCCCGGGGCTGGAGTCCAACTTGTCTTCCCAACTCTACATCTAATCTACCACGAGCCCCAAAGGTCTGAACCAGTGAGGTACACGAGTCACATAAAAGTTCTAAAAAATCATATCAAATCAAATCCCCAATTAGTAGCTGTGGTTTGACAATAGTTTCTATGAACAGAAAAGCCCTGGGGCCTTTAAGAGATAGCAAGGTTATTTTGAGTCTCCCGGGTAACATGGTTTAGCGAGATCTTAGACTGTATTCAGAAGCCCGATGTCCAGTGCAAGGGAGGTAACGGTCCCGTAGGGCTGTGTCTGGGCCAGACCACATCTGGAGTGATCTGTACAGCTCTAGGATTCACACTTGGGAAAGACAAAGACTTGTGGAAGGAATAGAGCCATCAGAGAAGCATCTTGGGCATCAATGAGCTGGAGAACTTCCAGAGGAGGGTGTGAAGCTTATTCCAAACATGGATCAATTGATGGCATTGAGGCAGCTTGACTCAGAGAGGACTCAAGGGTGGGACAATAGGACATGAGAGTTTATTGCAAGTGTTTACAGGCCTATCCCCCTAAATTTTCTCTGACCCCAAAGAGCAAAAGGAGAAACAGGGTGCAGGTGACTGGTGAAGTTCCAGAGTCAGATTTAGGCTGACTCTAAGGAAAACCTTCCTAACAGGCTGCCTCTGGGAAGGAATGGGATCTCCTTTGCTGGATGTAATCAGGTAGAGACTAGATGACTGACTTTGAGAAGTCAAAATATGGGATGGACAAGGTACCCTCAGAGGTCCCTCTCATCTCAGCCTGTGTCATTGTAAAACTCCTTCTCTCCTCTCCTCCAAGGCATGCAAGATGGCCCGTTATGCACAGTGGAAGAATTCAAGCGAAATTATCTTTGTCATCTTTTCTGTGACATTTCTCATTAGCCGTCTTATTCTCTTCCCATACAAGTAAGCCTGATTCTAGAAGATGGGAAAGGTTCTGTGTAGTGACTGTGAATCCTGGGGGGGCCCTTGGCACCCCAAGTCTTTCTTATTGGGGATTTTCTAACAAAAGCTGCCTCTTAAAAGAGGAATGAGAATGGGTTCCTGGTCAGGCTAGGAAGCCTGTGGGCCTTTTCAGGATACTATTCCCCCATACTTAGGGATTCTTACTAAGTCCTACCCCCTTCCAGGAGGTATCACCTGGCACACAAGTTGTTTAGAGGCCAGGCCCCAACTATGTTCCTGATCCACCTGACTCCTCTTTCTTTTCAACAGAATCCTCTACACTACCTACTATAGTTCCATGGCCAACCATAAACCCTTCTTTGGATACTACTTCAGCAATGCCCTCCTGATGACTCTTCAGGCTCTCAATGTCTTCTGGTCATTCCTCATACTTCACATGTTGTACAGATTTGTTATTATGGGCAAGGTGTGTACAAAGGCTGTCCCTGGCTTTGTCCCCTGATTCTTCTATACCCTAGTGAAACTGCTGGCCTGTTGTCTCAGAGGTCATTTCAGCAGCTGAAGGGCAAGTGAACAGGAGTCCTAGAGGGAAGGGTCTATGTGGGTAGAATAGGCAATAGGTAGGTGTAGGGGATGGGGAATGAAGATTCAGGCCTGGCATTCTAATGCCAGTAGGCTCCAGGCAGTCCTTGATTGACAGAGGGATAGGCCTCGGGAAGGGAGGAAGGTCTCCAGCAAAGCCCTTTCCTCTTTCCCTCTCACTTCCTACTTTTCCCTTTCTCTACCTCTCCTGACTCTCTCATCCAAACTCTCTTTCCTCTCCTTACCTTCTCTTTTCTACCTATCTTTCTGCTTCTTCTTTCTCCTTGTCTTTTCGATCCCTCCTTACCTCACTTTTTCCTATCTACTTGCTTCTTTTTTGTTCCCTCCTCTCCCTGTCTGTCTTTGTACATCTTTCTCTCTTTATGAGATATTTATAAAGTGCTTGGCACAGTGCCCGGAACATGGTATCCAATTGATCAGTATCTATCCCTTCCCTCATCCATCTTTCTCTTACTCCCCATCTTTTCCATCCCCCTATATTTCTCCTGGTTCCTGTATTTCACTCCCTCTCTCTCTTATTGCCCTTCCTGATCTCTGTCTATCTCTCTTCTTTCTCTTTGTTGTCTGGTTCTCAGATGCCAGATGATGTGAGGAGTGATTTAGAAGAACAGTGCACTGGAGATGAACAGTCAGAGAACGGACAGCCGAAGACCAAAAGTCCAGTGATGTCACAGACTCTCTCAAGCTTCTCCAGGATGTCAGGAGGGCAGTCCACAATGAAAAAGAACCGTTCCATTCCAATGACATAGCCTGGTTCGACACAGGGGCCTTAGATAGTTCAACTCAAGGACGAATTCTGCATGACTGGTCTACTGACTTCTTGAAGATCAAGTCAGTATGAGAAATCTCTCAGATTCTCATTGAGCAGTCAGCATCATAAGACAAAACCAGAGCTAACTCAGCACCCCTTTTCTCCCTATCTCTCTCTCCTCACCTGTATCAGAATTGAGAGAAGAGGTGGAAAGATGGAATCTCTGCATAGGATTAATGATCTTTCCCTTAAACAGCCTTTTCCCTGAGCTAATGTCCTTGAACTGATTGTTGAGGCCTGTCCTATCCCCAATCTTTTCTAATCATACATTCCATCAGTGTAACATTTTTTTATCATATACCTGCAATATGTGCATGCTGATTTATCTCTAAATCATATACATGTAATACTATGATAAGGTATTATTATGTTATACAACTTACAAAAAAATAGAAATTAAAAAGTGTTGAGACAAAGGTGAAATAATATTGTACGTATTAACCATACAAAAGCCTTCCAAAATTATACTATTTTTCTTGAGAGCAATATGGTTGACTATGCTTCATTATTTTTTAAAATCTCAGTTTAATTCCTTGTAACAGGGATTTCAAGGTCTGGTTTTCAGTTCAGTTCAGTAGTTAACTACTTAGTGTTAATGGCTGTCATAGCCATAGTTAGTAGGTACCTCACAATACAGAGATCCAAATGGAGGAAGTGTATCATTGGTCATGCTTACTGGATCACGATACTCATTTGGCAATCCCATTCACCAATTATGCAAAAGGTTTTTGTTGAAATTTGGCTAGTAGGTCTCTATTTTCACTTATTAGAAGGAATGAGGATGGATGGGACATGGAATGGGATATGGGACATGGTTTCTGAAGGTCAGACACATACCAGGTCTGGATGGTGGTTCTCTCAGGTAAGGAGATAGGAGCAGCATCAGGGCAAAACCTGATTTCCCATCAGAAGGTAGCTGGCTAATTTCCTTTATTTCCAAAATATCCAATTACTTTTTTGGGGGGAAGTAGTTTGGGGGAATGGGGTGCTGGGAGCAAGGTTGGAGACCTGAGAGAATTATATAGTAAACCACTCATGTCCTAAACCCACTACCTTCTTCTAGTACAGATGCCTCTCAGCCTTTGCTGACTCCTACACTGACTGCTTCTGAAATTACATTTGAGTTCTCCTTCAGGAGAACTAGCCTAACACAATTTCTTTTTCTTTGGAAGAAGAGCGAAAATGGTTAGATGAGCCTAGAGGGCCAATAAGGAGTTTATATCTTCAGGAAGCATTTCCCTTCATCCTGGTCAATTTGTTCCTGTGGCATTTTGGGCACCCAAGGTCTGAAGTGTTTGGGCTTCTTGCTCTCCTCTGGGAGTAGAACTGGTCTACAGAGAAATGCACATTTTATCTAGCCCTTCATCTTCCCCCAATCCTTATTGAAGTCCTGGAAAAGCATCTGTATTGGGGAAAGAAGATTCTGCCTGTTTTTGTGGAAGCCTGGACTCTACAGGGTTCTGGTAGTGTGACCACTCTCAGTCCTGAGCTGTTGATCAAGATACTCTCGAACCATCCAGTCCCATATATTCTGATCATCATGGTAATTGATGTCTAATAGCCTCCAGGTCATTCTCCCTTCTCTCATTCAATAAACATTAATTAAATGCCTGCTATGTGCCAGGCACTGTGCAAAGAGCGGGGTATACAAATATTAAAAAGAAAATTCCTGCCCTCAAGGAGCTTACAATCCAATGGAGGTAAGATAAGACAACAGACAAAAGTAAATTTAAAAGGGTAGAGGAAAAGAGAAGGTACCCAGCTTTTGCACATGATAGAGAAGTCTGGAAGAGTATAGTCAGCTGGGAAATGAATAGATGGTTGGCCTGAGATCCTTCCTTAAATGAAAATTCTCTTTCTTAAGATGTTCAGTACTACGTACTACCTTTCCCTGCCTCCCTAAGTTGAGTCATATATCAGGGGACTTCAATAGAGGCTTCATCTCCTGTACTGGCACTCAAGGCAACAATTTCCTAGATTTCTAAAAACTCATAAATGAGAAAACACAGAAGTTATAGTTGACATTCTGGTGAGTCACAATATTCTACTGGGTCCTATATAATCTCATATCTCACTAGATTTTCAAAAACGCTTCACAATTTAGACTAATGGAAGACTAATACATCGAGAGACTGCTAAACAAACAATCCCATTTCTATTAGAACTTCACTGTCTGAATAGCTCATTTAAAGAGCAAGAGATAGCGATGTCCATGTCTCTTTTCACCATTAGGTGGTTTAAACCCTCAGAGCTCCTCTAACTCTAAGGCTCCTTCTCTCTAGAACAAAAAAACTCCAAGCTCTGGAGTTTCAGATCAATCCCCCCTCCCCCCAAAGTTCCTAGAGTTGACAGGAAATTTCCTTTCTCTAGCTAGAAGTCTCAATTCTGAGATGAAGCTCACTGCCTGTGAAAGCAAAAACTTCCTCCACCTACGCATTGGATGGTGGTCAAGAGCAAAGTCCTCAAAAGAACTGTCCTCTCAGATTATGTAGGCACATGTCTGCCTCTTTCATGAATTTCTGTAGCCACTTGCCTTAGTTGCTTTAACTTAGACTGGGAAACTCCTTCTTAGGCCCCTTTTTTTTCTTTTTTAGGACATGTTGGCAAGAAAGAGTGTAACTCTCATGTTCTTCTGTCCCTAGGCAATCGTTATCAGTTTCTTGTAGGTAGAAATTATATATATCTTCACTCTTCCAATCTATTTTACTCCTATAGCCCCACTCCCTTACATACACACTTGTGGAGAACCCATGTATACTTTGCTGAGTGCTTGTCTTGGACCTAGTCAGGGAAACAAGTGAAAGAGGAAGAGGCCCAAATGGCTGGGGAGATCTATTCCCTCAGTTAAGTAGCTCTCACAAAAGGTTGCTCTTCTAACAATTGTCCATCCTCCTGAATTGTCTTAGGGGCAGCCCCAGTCACTGGGAACTGATTAGATTGTTACTTTCTCTTTCTTTTTTTTTTTTTTAAGAAGGGGGAAGGCTGGGCCATTGGGGTTAAGTGACTTGCTCAAGGTCACACAGCTAGTAAGTGTTAAGTGTCTGAGGCTGTATTTGAACTCAGGTCCTCCTGATTCCAGGGCCAGTGCTCTATTCACTGTGCAACCTAGCTGCCCCCTACTTTCTCTTTCTAACAAATTACTAAGAGTCATTTCTATACTCCATATGATTGGAGTAACTTCTGATCAACCTCTCTTATTTACACCATTCTGGGGAGGAATTATTTGAGTCTTAGATGGGACATGACGCTGAAAATCTAGAGCACTGTTAGGGTATTAAACTGGAAAAGCAAAGGAGACTAATGGAAAACCTCAAGGGATCTGAATTTGATGTCATACATGACCAGAAATCACAATATCCTCAGGCCATGACTTAGGAATGCTTCTGTGTCCCTAGTCCCTCATGAAACCCTTTGGTTGGGTGGTTCAAGTGCCTTTTAAGTCTACCAAAAGAAAGCATATCACTATAATAATTATTCTGCAAAGGATTTCAATGAGCTCAGTGCAATATATCAATTGACCATCAGGTGGCACTCTATACAACCATCCACTCAGGTCTAGTAAATTACTCAGTGGCTGCCTTATCTCATACTGGCCACCAGATGGTGATAAGCTTCCAAATTCCTCTCCACCATTACAGGTATAAATCAACCTCAATAGCAGTGAGGCAAAAACAGTTTTGATTAACCGTTTCATAGATCATATCTGAGTTTGATTCTAAGGCATTAAATCGTATGTAAGATATGGATAGAGTCTCTGATATAGACATCCTCCCTCTCTATCTAGGAGATCCTACTCTATAGTCAGCTCCATTCTCTCAGGGCACATCTGAACGTTTTTATAGCTTCTAAGATTTAGCAATAACTAAAGAAGCACTTATTAAGTGCTTACTATATGCCCAGCACTGTATAAGCATGGAGAATGCAAATACAAGTAGAAAAAAAAGGCAGTACTTGCCCTAGAGGAGTTTACATTCTAATAGGGGAGCACAAAATAAGCAAGGAAGGGAACAGACATTTTCTAGGCACCTACTATGTATCAAGCACCATACTAAGCACTTTACAAATATTCTCTTATTTGATACAACAACCCCTTGGAGGTGTTATTTATTATTCCCATTTTGCAGTCAAGGAAATTGAGGCAAACAGGGGTTAAGTGACTTACCCAGAGTCACACAGCTAGTAAGTATCTGAGGCTGGATTTGAATTTAGGCCTTCCTGACTCCAGGCCCAGGGTACTATCTTTTGTGCTACCTAGTCGCCTCAAGAGTCATAAAAGAGAGTTGAAAAGCAGAAGTGGGGGAGAGAGCTACATGGTTGAATGTTGGTAACATCTGGAGAATCAAGAGTGCATCCTAGAAAAGAATAACATGACTGGCTTGGACATTTTTCTTTAGAATAGGGGTTTGAGGGAACCAGTCAATCAGAGAAAGAGGTCTCCAGAGTAGGAATGTAATTCCAGCATGAGAAGTCCAGAGGTGAAGTGAACTTCAAGGATGAGGAGGCTTCTGTGGATTTTATATTTAGTATTGCACTTGCAAAAAGAAACCAGGAGAAACACGCCTATTTGGAGACATTCCTGTCCAATCCCATTCATTAGATGTCTTTCCATTTCGCTCCCATATTTTGCCTTTCTTTGAACAGGATACTCCATCTCCCAACTCTAGGCCTTTTCACTAGCTGTCCTCCATATCTGAAATGTTCCTTCTCTTCCTGCTCCTGGATTCCTTTAAGATTCAGCTAAAATCCCACCTTCAGCACGAAACCTTTCTTGGTCCTCCTCTTTCCTTAGTGGCCTTTCATCTCATTTCCACTGTACAGATATTCTAAGTATCTGGTTATTTATATGCCACCTCCCCTTAGAAAGTGTCATGACTTTCCCTAGGGAGATGATTCCATGTGAAAGAGATTAGCTGAAGTCTTTAATAATTCTATTATTTAGTTTCCTCTTCTTCACCCCCTTGCTTTATCTAGGTCCTGGTGAGCTCTTGTTTGTAGCAGGGCAAAAGTCACAAAACAAGCTAAGAGGACACTATCGATATTGCAGTATCCTCTTCATTTTTGCTTTTCTTTTGCTTCCTTATTTTTCCAACTCCTGGTAGAAAGAATGGTAGAATGGTCTAGGATGGCACTAGGATGTCTGTTGCTAAGATCTCTGCTCCTACTGCTGCTTCTAGAGATGTAGGAAGCACATAAGGAGCAGCAAGGATACTTTGACCAGTGCTGATCAGACGCTAGAGCATTATGAGGGCAGAGGGACTGAAAGCCAATATACCTGGGAGAGTTCTGGACCTGGAGCCCACAGTGAAAGAAAGCCTCAGAGACACTGGGAAACAAGTGTAAACCCAATCAGCCCTCAGGGCCCTATACTAACTTCTCACCCAATTACCCCTAATTGTAGGGATCAGTGTGAGTCTAAAAGCACCTTTGGTGCTGATGGTCACAGCCCAGTTGCTAAAGGTCATAGAGAAGTCTTGTTCAAGACCACCTGCCTGAGGAGTGGCAGCTGAGATTGGCTGGCTCAGCCTGTCCTCCCGTTGGTCCATCCCTCTAGCCCACGTGGATATCACGCTTTAATCACGTATCTCTAGGGTATATAAGGATGGCACTCCAATACAGTAAATGACAGCTGCTGTACACTTCTCTCTCACCTCTGGTCTCTTCAATCCCTCCTGAGAATACAGCCTAAGACTGGCCCTTAGGTACATAGTTAAGAAGCAGCCATTTCAGCTGGCACCACAATGTGGGAAAGGGCAGATAAAAGAAGCCTTCGAGACTGAAAGAAGGACCCCAGAATCATGCCAGTGCGCCCTGGAAAAAGACAGGTTACCAACACCTCTCTTTGAAGAGAGGCTTCAGGAGAGGATACCTGAGTAATTGTGTGATATCCGGGAATCAACAAAGGCTTGGAGAGTAGTGAGTAAAAATGGGACAATATACAGGCAAAATAATACCAGAGGAGAAAGAGGTTTACAGGACCTGTCCCAAGGACCAGGAAGTTGGAGGCATTGATTTCACAACTTACCGCCCAGTAAAAACTGCCTTTGAAGGGGAGAGAATGGAGTTTCCTACAGTCCCTGCCTGTATTCAAACGGGCCCAGCCTTTCCTAGTGAAAGTGGCCCAAGCAGGGATTCCTCCCAGGTGACAGAGAAGGAGCGGTTCTGGCCACCCATGCCTGCTTGCAGAGACTCTGGGATTACAGAGTTAGGAAAAAGGGAAAGGCTGAAGCAGGTTGATAAAATAGTTTTGGGCAAAAGTCAGGTGAATCAACAGAAAGGAGGAAGGGATTGACGTCATGAAAGCTCGCTCATGGCAGAAGAGAAAGTAGTGCCAAGCAGGCCTCCTGAAGAGAGCGCAGGCTGTCAGCCGAGGGACGTAGAAAAAGCAACTACGGCTCAAAATTAAAAAATCGACACTAGAGTTCCCTCAGGTATCCCGCACACACGCTCTGCATTAGAAAAAACACTAGAGAGAGCGGGAGAAAAAGGGGATATGATAGGTAGTTGGGAATTCTGCCCAGTTATTGAAGAACAGGTGAGAAGGCCGCATAAACTTCTTTCTTTTAAGGTACTTAAGGCATTAGCCAGAGCAACACTGACCCCAGAGCAGGCTGGTTTTTGATAGTTGGTTTTTTTTGATGGTGCAATACACTGAGCAATGCTGCCTCCAAGTGGCTGAATTGGCACCTGGTGTGCCTATGCAACTGGCGTTTAAGCAGTTTTCAGGCACTGGTCCTGCAGATACAGCCCACCAACTGGGCTATACAGAGAAGGCTTATTTAAATATCTTTAATTGTGCTTGCCTTGCCTGGAGCAAGATTCCTGTGGCCAAAGAGGACAGATTAAAGGAGGGCCCTGCAACCTCAGGTACTTGTTGCTCAAGAGAAACAGGCACCACAGATGCCGGAGAGGAGGGGTCATTATGCAGTCTTGGCAGCACAGCAACAATCCGAACCTTTCAACTTTGGAATTTAGGTTACTTTAGCCTTCCCCCACACAGCGCCTGTGAAGTCACAATTCAACCTCTCTCACAGGTTTTTCCATCTTTTCTTGTTATCTCTTCCCCTGACACGTATTCTATGGCCACTCTGGTTGTTAGAATATATCCTGAGATCCCCAACAACTTCCTTCTCTTAAATACAGATGCTGATTACACCTACATCAACAAAAGAGCTGCCATAGCTCAAGGCATGCTCCTCAACTGCCTCATAAAATCTGTGGAGGAAATTTTCTTCACACAACAAATTGAACAAACAAGGCCTATGATGACCCTTAGATTAGGAGGGAGAGTATTTCCTGGCCTGGTTGACACAGGGGCTGACAGGACAGTATTCCCCACACAAATGCAGCCTCCTGAATGGGAATCTCTGCCAACTGACACCCAGGTGGCTGAAGTGGGGGGAGTCACCTCAGCATATATTTCAAAGTTTCAGTTGAATTGGGAGAAGAAGGGACTCCAGCATTTCCCAATTTCTGCTGTTTTTCTGTGGAGTACATTAATCATATGTTTAGCATCAGAACTGAAAGTGCCAGAGGTGGCTCAAACACTTTGGTGTGATACAGCTGTTGCTAATATTATCAAGTAAGTTTCACCTGGCTTCCCTTACTATCTGGAGAGCTAGCAACTTTTAAATTTTTTTCAGGAGATCTCCTATAAATTCTATGTGAAGGTTTTGGATCCATTCTGTTGTTTGTATCTGTCTGTTTTGTCTTTATGTCTTTAGGTGAGTGAGTGTGTGAGAGTCATTTGTCATTTTGTCAGAAAAGTGTGAACAGAAGTTCTGAGATTTTCAAAGGTTTAAAAATATCCTTCCCTTCATTCCACTCTGGCCAAGTGGAGTGAGGAAAAGATGATGAGAAATAATATGGGAATATTTCCCTTAGATTGAAAAGGTAAACAAATAAGTAATTAACAATTTTCTGCCTCACCCATTAGAGAAAAAAATCTTGTGTATGAATTTGAACTTATTCTGGTCATTTTAAGGGAAATGTGAAAAAAGTGAATTAATACCATTCATAACTTTGTGCTAAGATAAGTCAGAATTTATTATACTAATTGGCATTTAGGCAAATTGGAATTTTACTAAGATCTGGTAAAGAAACATTTGAAAGGTGAGAGCTTCAAGTTCCCTAGTTTTGGGAAAGTGAAACAAGGCATGCCTCTGAAAATTTTTTCAGAAATTCCACTCCCTTTGAGTGAGGGGTTGAGAGCATTTCACTCTCCAAGAAATTTTTAGGAATAAACATAGCACTGAGGTACTAGGTAAAATTAGCACATTAAGAGAAAGTGCTGCAAAAATAATAGGGAATCTAAATTCATAATAAATCTAACAAGGATCCCACTAGCAAAAGCCCACGAAAACTATCTCTAGAGGCAAGGTCATTCAGTCTGAGAAAGGAACTTGTTTATTTTGGAACTTGCTAGGAAATTCACAAAATATTTGAAAAGATTTCTGAGATGTTTAAGTTTGACTTTGAAAAAGAAAAATATTATGTAAGAAAAACCTAGTAAATCCTTATTGTTTATTACAACATGGAGAGGACAGTTAACAGCAATCCTAAAGAAGGATCCAACTGATATCACAGAGCTTTTCCTCCGAGCCAACAAACTATTCAAACTTGTGCACACCCAATTTACATTCTTCATGTGTGATCTCACATTGATGGCCTTAGTCTCATTTTTGATGGCAACAATAGGGCTGATTGCTTATTGACAAACATGGTTGTGGCTGACCCTGTTGCCCAAGCAACCTTAGCCCCCCAACCTTGTGGAGCTATATCTTAAACAAAAAGGGGAAGATGGCCCAGGCCCTGTGAGACAGGACCACGTAAACAAGATAGTTTATACACTGCTGAGGATCTCACACCTGCTATGTGTCAGTTCTGTAGAATATGAAGCTAGGGTGCTGGCAAAGAGGTGGCAGTGGTGAAAAAGTAATGTGTAAGACACCCACAGGTACTTGGGAAGGCCCCTATTCCCTCATAATGCGGGGACCAGGGTATGCTTATATCTCCAAAGATGAAGGTCAACAGTAGCTTCCGCAAAGAGTGTCTGCATTATCTCTAAACCAGCAGCAGAAAAGGAAAAAGAGGAGGTGCCCATCCTGACGATGGTGGAGACCATGCCAGATGAATCAGCAAGGGATGTGGCTGCTGGCTGCTGCCTTCGCCATGCTTGCCATCTCACCACCTGCTCATGCAGAACAACATAGCCAACCCACCACACCGTTGGCTCCATCAGTCAAGCTACAGTGGATGGCCATTGATGGCACATCATAAACTATACACAATATGTTCTGTTCCCATGCAAATGTGGAGTCCATCAAAAGATAGAACTTGGAAAGGTCTATGGAAAGCCATGGTTTCCATAGGACCAATTGTAATAACAGCCTGGGACTGCATTGGGGAACATGGCAGTATGTGCTCGAGCCTGGGGACTGGAAAACACAAACAAATGTTGGATGTAGCTTTTATGCTCAAGCATGTTTGAGGAAAAAAAGCTCAGGACAGCTACCATTCCTCTTCAAAAAGTCCTATCTTTAAAAAGTTATGCATATTATAGGCTAATTCTGTTGACAAGGGTATCTTAGGGAAATTTCCAGTGAAGCACTCTTTGTATCTCGGTTGTAATGTGAAATGACAAAAAAGGAATTCCTTCATTGAATTGTTTTGTCAGTGTTGATACAAATGTAAGATCTGCCATGGACTGGTAATTTGTATAGCTGTTAATAACCCTCTTTTGCAAGTGATTAATACTACATTTAGTTAAGTCCTTTATATCCTTTTAAAATGATTCAACTTTGTGTTTGGTGTTTTGTTGCATAATGAAAATGTGGGGACATAATGTAACAGGAGCTCAAGGGATATTTATTGAGACTTGTATGAATTGTATAGTTAGTCTCTTGTTATGTCTATATCTACTGTGTAAAACCAAATGGTGTAAGCTCAACGTGTCAAAAGGCTTTGAAGAACAAGCCAGAATTGATTTAATATCCACAGCTAATTCAAACAGCATTGGACTGTGGTTATAAGTACAGGACATTTTGTGTTAATGGCTAAAACCTCATAGTTGGGGCATATTATTGCTTTGTGGTTCTCCTTTGTTTGATTTAATGTTTTTGTAATAGCTTAGTCATGATTCAAGCTGATACTCACTTGACACTTTCTAAAATAAAATGGGGGAATTGTAGGGATCAGTGTGAGTCTAAAAGCGTCTTTGGTGCTGATGGTCACAGCCCAGTTGCTAAAGCTGACAGAAAAATCTTGTGCAAGACCACTTGCCTGATGAGCGGCAGCTGAGATTGGCTGGCTTGGCCTGTCCTCCCATTGGTCCATCCCTCTAGCCCACGTGGATATCATGCCTTAATCACGTACCTCTAGGGTATATAAGGAGGGCGCTACAATACAATAAAGGACAGCTGCTGTACACGTCTCTCTCGCCTCTGGTCTCTTCAATCCCTCCTGAGAATACATCCTAAGGCTGGCCCATAGGCTACAGAGTTAAGAAGTGGTCGATTCACCTAATAATTTCCTATTCATCTTTCACCCACTTATCCTACAGCAGAAAATCACAACTCTCCAGTCTGACATTCAAAGCAACTTAGATGCTGTCCAGTTGAGTTGCTTGCCCCTGCCCTTAGCTCAGAGACTGCTGACCTGTTCCTGTTCACTGAACATGTAACATATTTTGTCTTTCCTTAATTACAATGTTTTTTGTTCTGAACTTGACAAACAATGATGTATAGGAACATTTTAATGTACCAAGAAAAAAGTAAAACGATACTTGTGCATAAAATCATACATCTTCATTATATGCAGCTTGTTTTTTAAGTATATAATATATGCAGCACATTAATTCCATAGCTGCCTTAACGTATTTCTCTCTGAATCTCCCTCTGCTTCCATCTGTACATTTTAAAAATAAACAGTTTCATTGATGTTCCTATTATGCTTTTCTTTTCTTTTCTTTTTCTTTTTGTATCATTATCATTCCTCCCTCTCTCCTCTTCAGTTTTCCCCTTCCAAAAAAATAAAGAAAACCCTCACTTGTAGTAGAATAGGCACACTGGGGCAGCCAGGTGGTGCAGGGTGTTTAGGTAGCACAGTAAATAGAGCACCAGCCCTGGAGTCAAGAGGACTTGAGTTCAAATCTGTCCTCAGACACTTAACACTTACTAGCTGTGTGACCCTGGCCAAGTCACTTAACCCCAATTGCCCTGCCCTCTCCTCTCCATAAAAAGCAATAAGTAAATAAATAAATAAAAATAAAATCACATAAAACAGACAAACAAAACAAGTCCACACATTGTCCATTTCCACAAATATGCCTCTCATTCTGTACATCTCAGGAAATGGAAAATATATTTCACCATCAATGCTCTGCATTCGTGATTGCTCATTGCACTGATCACAGTTCTTAAATCTTACAAAATTGTTTTTCTTTATACTTTTTGGCCATTGTTTATGTTGATCTCTTGATTCTGCTCACTTCATTTTGTATTATTTCATACAATGTGCCTTTCATAATTTATTACACTACAATATTCCATTATATTCACAAACTATATCAATCTTTTGTTTCTTTAAAGTATATGCCTAGCAATGGTACTGCTAGGTCAAAGGGTGTGTATAGTTTAGTGGCTTCTGGGATAAATGTCTAAAATACTTTCTAGAGTAGTTGTAGCAGCTCACAGCTTCATCAACCATGTATTTGTGTTCCTGTCTTACACAATCCCCTCAATAATTGTAATTTTCCTTTCTTGAAGTCTTTGCCAATTTAATAGGTGTAAAAACAAAAATTTCCAGTTGCTTTAATTCCTACTTCTCTAATTATTAGTGTTTGAAACATTTTTTGCATAGCTGTTGATGACTGGCTTTTCTTCTTTTGAGAATTGCTTCTTCATATATCCTTTGTCTCTGCCTATTATGCATTGGCTCTTCTTACATATTTGGATCAGTCAGTCAGCTAGAATTTATTAAATAACTACAATTAACAGGCACTGTGCTAATTACTGAGGACACACACACACAAAAATCTTCCCTGATCTCAAGGAGTTTACAGTCATACAGAGACAACATGCAAACAATTAATAAGATATATATACCTTAAACTGGAGGTAAACTCAGAATGAAGGCACTAAGATTAAGGAGGACCAGGAAAGTCTTCTCCCACAAGGTGAGACTTTGTCTGAGACTGGAAAGATGCTAGGAGGTAGAAAGGAGGAGGCAGAATGTTCTAGGCAAGGGGATCAGCCAATGAAAATGCTCAGAGTTGGGAGATGGAGTATCTTTTAGAAACAGTAAGGATGTCAGTGTCACTGGATCAAAGAATACAAGGATGGGAGTAAGTTGAAATAAGATTGGAAGGAGTCAAATTATGATGTTCAAAAGCTAGAGGATTTTACATTTAATTCTGAATATAATAGAGAACCACCACAGTTTTATTTTGTTTTGTATTTAACGGGGAGGGGAATGATATGGTCAGCCCTTTATTTTTGGAAGATCAATTTGACAGCTGAATGAAGGATGGATTGGAATGGGATAATACTTGAGGGGAGAAAAACCAAAAAGCCAATTATTAAAGTAGTTCAAGTACAAGGTGATGATGAGAGAACGATACATACACAAAAAATATTGCAAAATAGAAATAGGTAGATTTGGCAACCAATTGGATGTGGGATGTAAGAATGAATGAAAATTTAAATATGAAACCTTGATTATAAAACTAGTGTCTGGTGCTCTTAAGACTAATAGAAAAGCTGAGGAGAAGGGGATGGTGAAGGGTGAGGCAAAATAATGAATTTGGTTTCCAACAGAAATGTCAGCACATCCAGATGAAGATATTTAATAGACATTTGAAAATGAAAGACTGGTGGTTGGGAGAGAAATCAGGGCTAGACAAATAGATCTGAGAGTCATCTACATGAAAAAGATAATTGAAATCATGGGATCTGATAAGGTAACCAACTGAAATAATATACAGAGAAAAGAGGATCTAGGACAGAGCTCTGAGGGACTCCCACAGATAGGGAGTGTGACATAGATGAAGATACAGCAAAGGAAACCAGAAAAGGAGGGATCAGATAGGTAGGAAGGGAACCAGAAAACAGCAGTAGGATGAAACCTAGAGATGGGAGACTGTCAAGGAGAAGAAGATGAGCTACAGTGTAAAAAGCTGCAGAGAAGTTAAGAAGAATGAAGATTAAGAAGAGGCTATTAGATTTGAGAGTTAAGTTATCCTTGGTAATTTTGGAGGGGGCAGTTTGGGTTGAATGATAAGATCAGAAGTCATAGTACAGATTTAAGAAGAGACTAAGAGAAAAAGATGTGGAGGCACCTATCATAGATGATATTCTCAAAAAATTTAGCTGCAGGGCAGAGCCCAGATGGTGGCGTAGGAGCAGCAAGATATCACAGCTCCCACGTAGCCACCTCAAGATACCCATAAAATGTGACTCTAAACAAATTCAAGAACTTTAAAACACACACAAATATACTTTCTGCTAAAGGCAGCTCAGCTAGGAGACATTTGCTTACTTCCTTGGTCACAAGGATGATCAAAACATACAACTAGAAGAAGACAACTAAGTCAAAGATCCTACATCCAACGTCTCCAAGAAAAATATGAATTGATCTCAGGACATGGAAGAGCTCCAAAAGTGTTTTAATGATCAAGTAAGAGAAGTAAATAAAAATTGGCCAGAGAAATGAGGGTGATGCAAGACAATCATGAAAAACAAGTCAATAGCTTGCTAAAGTAGACCAAAAAAATGCTGAAGAAAATAATACCTTAAAAAATAGACTAACCCAAATAACAAAAGAGATCCAAAAAACCAATGAGGAGAAGAATGCCTTAAAAAGCATGGTTGGCAAAACAGAAAAGGAGGTCCAAAAGAAAATCACTGAAGAAAATAATTCCTTAAAAATTGGAAAGGAGCAAATGGAAGCTAAAAATGAGAAATCAAGAGTTATTAAAGAAACCAAGAATTATTAACATTATTAAACAAAATGAAAAGAATGAAAAATAGAAGAAAATGTGAACTATCTCTTGGGAAAAACCATTGACATGGAAAACAGATCCAAGAGATATAATTTAGAAATTATTGGTCTGCCGAAAGCCGTGATCCGAAAAAGAGACTCTCATCATCTTTCAAGAAATTACCAAGGAAACTTACCCTGATATTCTAGAACCAGAGGGTAAAATACAAATAGAAAGAATCCACTGATCACCTCCTGAAAGAGATCCTAAAAGAAAAGCTCCTGGGAATATTGTAGCCAAATTCCAGAGTTTCCAGGTCAAGGAGAAAATATTGCAAACTGCCAGAAAGAAGCAATTCAAGTTTTGTGGAAACACAATCAGGATAATACAAGATTTAGCAACTTCTACACTAAGAGATCACAGGGCTTGGAAGATGATATCCCAAAGCTCAAAGGAGGTAGGATTAAAACCAAGAATCACCTACCCAGCAAATCTGAGTATAAAAATTCAGGGGGAAAATGGAATTTCAATGAAATAGAGGACTTCTAAGTATTCCTTTTGGAAAGACCAAGGTTGAATAGAAAACTTGGCTTTAAAATACAAGAATCAAGAGAAAGATGAAAAGGTAAATTAGAAAGAGAAATCATAAAGGACTTATCAAAGTTGAACTGTTTACATTCTTACACGGAAAGATTTTATTTGTAACTCATAAGACCTTCCTCAGTATTAGAGTATTTGGAGGGAATAAATCAATCAATAGATAGATAGTGATAATCATTAAATATCGTGTTTTTGGCCAAAGTCTGAATTAATCAAGCAGACTGCTTTCCCTTGCTTTAAAAATGCCTTCTCCTGTGTCAGTAACTTCAAAGACCAGTTAAGGCTGGCGGTGAAATTCCCCTAATCTTGGGACACACTTCATCTAAATGGAGGGCAGAACAGGATGGGAAATATAGTTAGTCTTTGACAGCATGACTGCTAGGGCATTGTTTTACATGACTACACATGTATTACCTATAATGAATTCCTTTCTTTCTCAGTGAGGATGGGTGGGGAGAGAGGAAGGGAAAGAATGTGGAACTCAAAGCTTTAAAAAAAGAATGTTAAAAAATTTTACATGGAAATGGGAAATAAAGTATACAGACAAAGTGGTATAGACATCTATCTTGCCCTTCAGGGAAGGAGAAGGGAAGGGCATAAGAAAACATGGAGCATGATAGAAGGAAGTGAAGATTGGAGGAAAGGGTAATCAGAATGCACACTGTCCTGGGATGTGGGGAGAGAAGAGATGGGGAAAAAATTTGGATTTCAAATCCTGTGAAAATGAATTTTGAAAAATGAAGATAAATAATTTTTAAAAAGAATCAGTTCAAATCCCAGACTATAAGAGGCCTTTCTTGATCCCCATACTGGCAGTGCCTTCACCCCACCTCACATCTACTCTGTATACTTCTCATTAGAATGTCGACTTGTGAGGGCAAGGACCATCTTATTCTTCTTTCTTCCTTTTACTTATCAGTGCTAAGCACAGTTCCTGTTGTGTATTGTTTAATAAATGCTTGTTGACCAACTGACAGGGGAGGATTGGAGAGAAGGGAAAGGTTCATCTAGAAATGACAGTAATTTTATTAAAAACACATCTTGATATAGTTTCTTAGTATATGTCAACTTGTTCTGTGTTTAGATACAGACTAGTCTTGAAGGCAAGATTGGCTAGGAAAAAAACACTGAGAATCTCTCAAGGGAAAATAGTTTTAAAAGTGTAAAGGAAGGAGGCATAGAAGTATAAGATCTCAAAATTTACTACGAAGTAATAATCATGAAAATTATTTGGTTAAAAAGAAAAAGAAGAAAACATGACCTGTGGGTCAGATTTGGACTGAAAACCCAGAAGTAAATGAACAGAGTATGATAGGGCTTGATAAAGCCCCAATCTTTTTTTTTTTTTGGAGGGGGGGAGGTTACGGTTCATGAAAAAACTGCTGGGGAAATAGGAAGAATCTTGCAGAAATTAGATTAAGACTAAAATCTCGTACCACAAATCACAATAATGATATGACAGAAGGCATAGAATAAACAAATTAGAGAAAAAAGGAAAGAAGATATATTTTGACAGCTATGAATAAAAGAGTTCTTACCAAACAAAAAGTCCAGAATATCAAGGCAATTAATGAAAAAAAATGCTATAGAAGGTGGCCTAGCCTTACCAGATTTTAATTGGTATTACAAAGCAGCAGTCATCAAAACTGCTTGGTACTGGCTAAGGGATAGAGTAGTGGATCAATGGAATAGATTGGGTACAAAAGACTCAGTCATCAATGATTATAGTAA
>CM053580.1:549996010-550025424 GCA_028627135.1 Pseudochirops cupreus
AAAGTTAGTTAACAAGACACAGAGAGATAGATTTGCTGACAAGGTTTTTCCTTCTAAGCTCTGTGTCCACCATGTTTTGAAGCAATCTAATAAAATGACACAGATAAACATTATATGGACACTGTTGTAGCCATGCTGACACATAAAAACAGACAGAAACAGAAAAACACACAGAATGACAGGAATTTGTGTGTCAGTGGGCCCAATATCTCCTTACTTGTGAGGCTTTCAGTTACCATCCTTCTATATATTTCTCTTTGTCTATTAATTTACTTCCCTTCTGTTTGGAGAAATCCCTAAGCTCCACGGACAATCTTGCCACCAGAGATTTATTCTATCTCTCAAAAAAGTCAAACTAATTCTCATTGTTCTATTTCATTTCCTCAAAGGGTTTCTGACTAGGTGTAGTGTCAACACAATATTCATAGACGCCTGTGGCAGCTATGACTATGCCGGCACAATTCTGGATGACAAAATATAACAGACTCTCCACATGGAACACAAAGTCAAAATATTTATTCAAACACCAGAAAGCTGAATCTGAACATCAGAAAGCCAAATCCACCTTAGTCAAAAAGAAATCTATACACAGTAACAATGCAGAAGACACCACCATCCCCAAATCTTCCCCCTGCTAGGGTCTTCCCACAAATCAACACTCACAGCTTGCTGCCTGCTTCCTCTCTCTCCTTCAGCTATCACTGTTCTGACCAACTTCCTCTGGGCTCTGCTCCACCCTTCCTGCTCCCCCCAGCTCCTCCCATTTGACAAGCTCCTCCCATTTGACAAGCTCCTCCCACCACAGACTCATGTGACTCAGGCTTCCATGTGACTCAATTAGTAATGGGTCTATTAATGGATGGGAAAGATCTTCCCATTAAGTAAAAACACATTGACAACACACTGGCACCTCAATCCTAATGTGAGGGATAATTTGCAGTGAAGTTTCCCCATTCTGAAAAATCAAATCTAGAGTGGCTTCAGTATTCACTAGGCCGAAGTTTAGAGGTCACTTGACCTTACAGGAATCTGGGACTTAGAGCAATGGAGACCCTCCCCAGTGCCACCTCAGCACAAGATATGCCAAATAAAGATGAAAGTGCCTTCCTGGCCTTGCATTGGACACCCTCACGTTTGTCTCAGAGATAGATTCCCACGGTTATGCTGTGGGCCAGCCTCCCTACCAATGAGAGTGAAGGCCAGTTGGGGGGTTGAGTTTCTGCATTAGAGGGTTATATAACCATGGGATTGCTTCTCCCTGTTGCTCTCTCCGTGGCAGACGCCATTTGAGTGACAGGGGCAGAGTCCTTTCTCATGAGAAAGAATAAAGACCTTTTCTGACCTCAGATTCAGACTCCGAACTCTTTCATCTCACACACTAATAATCTTGAGAGGCACTAAATGCTGGTAGGAGCATAGGCATTCCTCAGCCTCCAAACCATAGACAGGCAACTAGTCCATGCTCAAATTCACTCTTTATCTTCCTATTCTATTTCTGGATGTATATATCTATATCTATATCTATATATGCAAAATTATTCCCAATATTTGCCTTCTTATCCAGAAAATATCTGACTGCTTTATATTTAAGTGGAGAGCTTATCCATGACCACAGAGTCCTTAAAAGTAAACTTTCCCTTTATGGAAAATATTCCACTTGGGACAAAAAATAGGAGGAAGTTCTGATAAAGATCTGCGGGGTTGGGTGGGGGAAATCTCTTTCTATCTGAATTTCACTGTTGTCACCAAAACTGTCATGAGTGAAATTTAAGAAAAAAATTAAACTAAGGCATGTTTTTAAAAGCAAGATAACATTTTGTTCACACGGTGTAAACCTGAGAACAAACTGGGTCAATGACTGTTTCATTTCCCAGTCAAAGACCTCAAGCAAATGGATAGCTCCATTTTTATAGATTTTTGGGAATGCAGAACAATAGTATAGGGTAGGTGATAAAATGGGGTTGAGGACAACATGACTGGTTGCATAACTTAGGCATGGGGAATGGTATGATTGGTTGGAAATGAGAGGCTCGCAATAGCCCCCTCTTTCCCTCTCGTGACTAAGAAAAGTTCATTTTTTGAATCTGCCTGCAAGGTCAAAGATAAAGGACCAAACTTCTTTGAATAGTAAACTAGACATCCTTGAAAGACAGCTTGGTGATGTAAACATATAAGCCTAGACTCCTTTGTGCTCACCCACATACCCCAAGGACAGTAGAATTCCTTTGGGCAAGAATTAAACAGTGATTAACAAGAGAGCTACATTTCTAAACTTAACTCATTTCAGGGCAGCTGAATTATTATTTTTTTTTTTGCAATTATTAATTGATTTGTTTATTTACTTTTAGTTTACAAGATTCAGTTCCAGAATCCCTTGAGTTTCAAATTTTCTCCCCTCCTTCTCCCCCGAATCCCCCCACCCATGATGGCATGCAATCAAGTATAGAATTTGCAAATACTTTCACAATGGGCATTAGTCTGGTTGTATAGAAGGTTGTAACCAATGGAGTGAACGATGGGAAAAGAGAAACAAATTCAAACAAGGAAAAGAACGATAGCACGTAGGTTGCTTCAGTCTCTATTTAAACTCTGTTCTTTCTAGATCTTCCTCTGAATGTAGACATCTCCTTCCATCCTGAGATTGTAGAGTTGTCTTAACTGTGCGTTGCTGAGAAGAGCCCAGTTTATCAAGGTTGGTCATCACACATACGACGTGTCTGTGATTGTGTACACGTTTCTCCTGGTTCTCCTCTTCTCACTTAGCATCAGTTTGTATAAGCTTCTCCAGGTGAATATGAAGACCATCTCCTCCCCATTTCTTACAGCACAATAGTATTCCATTGCATTCATATACCACAACTTGTTTAGCCATTCCCCAACTGATAGGCATCTCCTTAATTTCCAGTTTTTTGCCACCACAAAGAGAGCTGCAATAAATGTTTTTGTACATATGGGTCTTCCTCCCACTTCTATGATCCCTTTGGGATACAACAGGGCAGCTAAATTCTGATCTAAATTCAGAAACAGAGAACCATGACTTAAGCAGTAATAAGACAAAGTCAATTAATTTTAAATGAGATCAATAAAAATAATACAGAATCAATTTATTCTTGTCACTAACTATTATTACTTTATTGGCTTTTAAATTCATCAGACAATTAGGTGCCACAGTGCATAGAGTGCTGGGCCTAAAGTCAAGAAGACTCATCTTTTTGAATTCAAACGTGTTCTCAGAAACTTAGTAGCTTAGGGATGCTGACAAGTCACTTCAACCTGTTTGCCTGTTTCCTCACCTGTAAAGTAAAGAGGAAAGCTTCCAGGACACAAGATGGCAAAGCAAGCAACACATTGCCACAGCTCTCCCATATTCACCTCCCAACAACCATAAAATAGTGCCCCTAAACAAATCCTGGAACAACAGAATCAGCAAAAAAACAGGGTAAAACAAACTTGTAGCCCAAGAAACTTGGAAGATCAGCAAGAAAGATTTGTCTCACTTGGGTAAAAGTGGAACTCAGTCCAGGACAGGAAGTATCCCAGCAAGCCAGCAGGAAGCCCCACCCCAACAAACCAGTGGGAGATACTGAGCATGGTGGGGCTGGCAAACACCAACACCAGGACTGTCTATGTGCCTAAGTATAGCCGGAAGAACTAACAGACTATGGCTCTGAGAGCCATCATGTGGCACAGCATGTTTCAGCATAACCCTGGACAAACAGGCAACGAGGGTCGAAGCTGTCATATTCTTCAGTGTAGCCATGGAAAATGTGGAGACACTTCACTGGTCTTAGCACATGTCAAACACTAGTTCTAGGACCCTGGCTCTGCACCAGGTAAGCTGCCAGCCCCCTGTGCACTGGGCTCCAGTAGCACTAGCCATTCCCACCCTATCCCCTCAAGTGCAAAACCAGATGCAAGAGTCCCCCATGGGCCCTAGGGTAATATCAGTGCAGCACCAAAGAAATAGTCAGGGCCTACAGTCCCCTACAAGAAGCCTGAGACAGTGTCCTTTCCACTCCAGGGGCAAAGCTCCAATTTAAAATAAAGAAAAAAGGCCAAAGAAGATGAGCAAAAAAGAACAACAAAAAATAATCTGATTGTAGAAAGTTATTATGGTCACAGGGAAGATTAAGACAAACTAAGAAGAGGTCATCAATGTAAAAAAACTTGTCAAAACAACAGTGAGCGAAACCCCAAAGGAAAATGGGAAGTGGTCTCAAGCTCAGAAAGATCTCATGGAAGAGCCCAAAAAGGAGATTGAAATGCTATGAGAGGTAGAAGAAAAATTGGGAAAAGAAATGGGAGTTATGCCAGAGCATTATGAAAAAAGAGTTAACAGTCTGGAAAAAGAAAACAACTGCTAAAAAAGTAGGAAATGGAAATGGAATTACAAAAGCTAACTGAGGAAAACAACTTCTTAAATATTAGAATTGGCCTAATGCAAGCGAATGACTCTATGAGACATGAAGAATCAATCAAACAGATTCAAAAGAATGAAAAAAATAGAAGAAAATATAAAATACATCAATGGAAAAACAACTGACCTGGAAAATAGATCCAGGAGAAACAATGTCAGAATCATTGGGCTGCCTAAAAGCCATGATCAAAAGGAGGACGTGAACAACGTCTTTCAAGAAATCATCAAGGAAAACTGCCCTGATAGTCTAGTACCAGAGGGTAGCACAGGTATTAAAAAAAATCCACCAATCACTTCAGGAAAGAAATCCCAAAATAAAAACTCCAAGGAACATTATTGCCAAATTACAGAGATATCAGGTTAAGGAAAAAAATTCTCCAACCATGTATTGCAGAGGGCAAAGGAGCTAGGATTGCAACCAAAAATCACCTACCTGGTGAAATTAAGTGTAACGCTTCAAGGTGGGGGGGTGGGGATGGTGATTTAAGGAAATAGAAAAATTTGAAACTTTCATTAGGAGACGACCAAAATTGAACAAAAGTAATAGTCTCCAATATCAAGACCCAGGAGAACACTAAAAAGAAAACACAGGGTATTCGATGGAACTGATCTGTTTACATCCATACACGGGAAGATGATACTTGCAATTCTTAAAAATTGTACCACTGATAGTATAGCTATAAGAAATATATATAGCCAGAGGTTATTGGTATAAGGTGAATTTGAAGGAATGACGTAAAAGTAATTAAGGGATGAGAAGGAGGAGTACATTGGGTAAAGAAGGAAGCGAAAGGTATTATGGAAAGGAGAGGTAAATAGTTTCACATGAAGAGGCCCCAAAATCTATTGCAATGGAGGGAAAAATGGGAGGGTGGGTGATGGGCATTGCTCTAACCTTAGTCTAGTTAGTATTGACTCAAAGGAGGAATAATATATATAATCAGTTGAATATAGAAATCTCTCTTAACACACAAGGAAGTAGGAGGAGAGCAGATTAAATGAAGAAGGGAATGGGAGGGAGATTGACAGAAGGAGGAGCAGACTGGGGGAGGTGATAGCCAGAAGCAAAACACTATGGACAAGGAAAGGGGTGAAAGGAGAGAGAGGACAAATAGGAGGAAAAATAGGATGGAAGGAAATACATAGTAATCATAATTGTAAATGTGAATGGGATGAACTCTCCCATGAAATGGAAGTAGATAACAGAGTGGATCAGAACCCAGAATCCTACAATATATTATTGTTTGCTAGAAACACACTTGAAGCAGAGAGACACATACAGAATAAAAAGGCAAGGGCTGGGGCAGAATCTATTATGCTTCAGCTGAAATTTTAAAAAAAGGAGTAGCAATCTTCATCTCAGACAAAGCAAAAGCAAAAATAGAAATACTTAATAGAGATAAGGATGGAAACTACTTCTTGCTAAAAGGTACCATTTGACAACAAAGCACTATCAATACTAAACATATATACACCAAGTGATATATCATCCAAATTCTTAAAAGAGACATTAAGTGAGTTGCTGATTCATGACCAAATAAGATAGAGAGCATTACAAAATATGAGACAATTTTGATTATATTAAATTATATAGCTTTTGCACAAACAAAATCAAATGCAACCAAGATTAGAAGGAAAACAGAAAGTTGGGGGACAATCTTCACACAAGTGTCTCTGATGAAGACATCATTTCTCAAATATTTAGAGAACTGGGTTGACTTTATAAGAACACAAGCCATTCCCCAACCAGTAAATGGTCAAAGGATATGAACAGGCAGTTTTCAGATGCAGAAATGAAAGCTATGTCTAGATGTATGAAGAAGAGCTTTAAATCATTTTTGCTTAGAGAAATGCAAATTAAAACAACTGAGATGTCATCTCATACCTATCAGATTGACTAATATACAAAAAAAGGAAAATGCTAAATGTTGGAGAAGATGTGGGAAAATTGGGACACTGATGCTTTGTTGGTGGAGTTGTGAACTGATCCAACCATTCTGGAGAGCAGTTTGGAACTATGGCCAAAGAGCAATTGTGTATTCTTTTATTCAGTGATACCACTGCTAGATCTGTCTCCCAAAGATATCATAAGAAAAAGAAAAGGGCCTAGATGTGCAAGAATATATATAGCAGTCCTTTTCATGGTGGCAAAATATTGGAAACTAAGTGGATGCCCATAATTTGGGGAATGGTTGAATAAGCTCTGGCATGTGAATATAATGGAATACTCTTGTGCAATAAGAAATCGATGAACAGACAGATTTCAGAAAAACCTGGAAAGACTTGTATGAACTTATGCAAATTGAAATAAGCAGAATCAGAAAAACATTGTACTCAGCATTGATAACATTGTGAGATGATCAACTCTGAATGACTCAGCTATTCTCAGTAGCACAATGTTCCAAGACAAGGAAAAAAGGCTCATGAAGGAAAATGCTATCCACATACAAATAAAGAACTGATAGACTCTGAATAAAGAGCAAAGCATACTTTTTTCCCACTTACTTTATTCTTTTTCATGTTTTTTCCCTTTTGATCTGTTTTCTCTTTCACAACTGTGAATAACATGGAAAATTTGTAAAGTCAAAACTATATCAAATTGCTTGACATTTTAGGAAGAAGGGAGGGGAGGAAGGAAGAAAAATTTGGAACTCAAAATCCTGTAAAAATGAATGCTAAAATTGCCTTGACATGTAATTGGGAAAAAATAAAATGTTATTTAAAAATAAATTGAAAAATTGAAAAAATAATCTGGAGACGGAAATATCAAAGTACTCCAGTCTCTTTGGCAAACAAACAAACAAATAAACAAACAAAACAACACACCCACATGGGGATCGGGGTCACAAAAAGTCAGACACAGCTCAATCTACTAAATAACAACAAATTAGAATTCATGCTAACGGAGTTTGCCGATTACTTTATGTTGCACCATCATCCCTTACACTTGTGATGATGAAAGTAAGAAGTGCTTTAGTTTTATTTTACATTTACTCTTGAAGTGCCCTTCAATGTTCTTTTCTTTAATTAACTTTTGAATAATCAATTCTAAATAATAATTCGTTCAGCTCTCTTTCTCTTTCCCACCCATCCCCAATGGAGAAAAACCACACACATAGTACAGAAAACACATTTCACATTTCCAATGTCCAAAAAAAAAAAGAATCTTGTTCTACCTTCCTACTCCTTCATCTATTTATCTTTGTTTTGTTTAGGAGTAACACTTTCCTTAATCTACTCCATAGTTTAGAGGCATAATCCTGCCCTTCCCAATGCCATGTTGGTCTCCCAGTTGGAGGAGATTAGGCTCAAAATGTAATTCTGTTCTTCCAAAGCACTTTCTCCACCAAATTCATGCTCAAAGGCAGTACTGGTTTGGATGAGACCTTCTGCTGGGTTAGAATCCTGAAACTCATTCCTCAATGTGGTTCTAGCTCCTCTAAGACATCTAGGCCTTCCTGGCCACAAACCCTCACCTAGATGATAACTCCTGGATTCCTGTGGATTGTGATCCTGGCTCCAAGTAACTTACAGGGCCAAAGACTCCAATCACAATATCTAGAATGGAAAAGAGCAAATAAATGGCCATAAAGGCCCTCTTTCTTTGGGGGACATATGGCTTTAAGGTATGTGTAGAGAAAGGGACCACAGGTTTGATTCTCTCACTCGACATCACAACATCACCAGAATGAAGTGAAAACAAAGAGGTGGAGAGTAGTAAAGAAGAGTCAGAAGGGATATCATTGAACCTAAAAACCTTTTCCAATCCAATCAAAGCACTCCCACTTCAACATATAGATTAGCTGACCCAGAAGGACCTACATGCCTTCCTTTCTCTCCAAGGTATTGCACATACACATTAATGCAATTTTCCCAGAAACAGCTCCCTTGTGTCCTCCATGCAGAGGGTTACCATGTCAGGTGATCTGGGTACTTGCCAGATTTCCATTACGCTGTTTGTCAGCATGTGGCATTATATTGTACGTGAGGAGAGTTCTCACAGTCAGTAGCCAAGGGAGCAATGAAATAAGAAGGTGAGGGCATTTTTAGCTTGTGCCCCCAAGGCAAAGGATTGATAGGTAGTAGACTGATGTTACTCTCTGGGCACTCAAATGTACTTAATATGACAATAATAAAAAAAAGCACATTGACCAATAACTACTGGTCAGGAAATGGTTATTTTATAGGCAAGCTGATTTCTTAGAAGGAGAGATTAGAAAACCATTAAAAGCACTACCTGTCCACATGTAGAAGTGTAGCACCTGGGATGGAATCTCTTCTCCTCAGACTTGGTGTCCCCAGAAGAGCTTTTGTATGTTCATGGTATGTTTTTGGTGCCCATCTACTCCAAACCTCATTATATGAGCCCCCACTGATGAGTTTACCTTTTTTCTTTAGCCAGTCTTTTCGTAGATGATGTATATGTTTATGGGAGGGTGTTTGTTAGGTTTATGGGGGAAAGTTCTATTATCAATCCATTTACCCTGATATTTTAATAAATGTCTTTATTCTAAGCTAACTGTATCCTTCATCAGACTACTGAAAGCTAAACACATCAATGGGTATTCTTGAGTAATATTTATAGGAGCTCACCCTCAAACATTAAGAACTTCCTTGAACCTGGGATAGTTATTTTCAGGGGGACCCACAGGTGTGGGGTTGTCCAAAGGGTGTTATCATCTCTCAAGTGCACACAAAAACTCGACCCACCGCCAACCATTAATTATTAAATACTTGCTATGTTTTGGGCACTGTGCTGAACACTGGGGATACAAGACAAAAAGTAGTCCCAGGCCAAAGAGCTTTCATTCCAATGAGAGAAACAATATGTATAGACAATATTTGGCAGCTAACTGTTGCAGTGGATAGACTGCTAAGCTTGGAATTAGGAAGATATGAGTTCAAATCTGACCTTACACATTAGCTCTGTGACCTTGGGCAAGTCTTTAACTTCCCTCTGCCTCAGTTTCCTCATCTGTTGGCTTTGTGTTGCTGTTTAGTCATTTCAGTTGTGTCTGACTCTTTATAACCCCCTTAGGGGGTTTCTTAGCAAAGATACTGGAATGGTTTGCTATTTCCTTCTCCAGATCATTTTACAGATTCCTTTTCAGGAAAGTTGACACATGCAGATGTGAAGAACAGAATTTGTCCCAGAAGTACTACAGCTGTGGTATGTGCCAGAACTGGAGAAAAGGAAACTATGAAATCATGATAAAAGCTGTTCTGGTATGCTGCATGAAACCGGAAAAGCCTGATATTACAGGGTTACGATGTTTGCAATAGTGCTTAAGAAATGGTTTGGCATTTTAGAGAATCCACAATAGTCTTGAACAATTGGAACAGCACTGTCTGGCCTCATTCTCTGAGCTCTAGACTTGCAACATTTCCCACTTAATGTAGTCATTATTAGGCAGCTAGGTGGTGCAGTGGACAGACCTCTGGTCTTGGAGTCAGGAAGATCTGACTGCAAATACAGTTTCAGAAGCCCAGCTGGGTGACCCTGAGAAAATCATGTAACCACTCTCAGCCTTGACTATAAAATAATAGCACCTACCTTCCAGGGTTGTGAGGATAAAATGGGATACTTCTGACATTCTTTGCAAATCTTAAATTACTATATGAATGCTAACTATTGTTAGGGTAATCTATTCCCCCCCATATCCAATCAATTGCCAAGTTCTGTGGTTTCTTTCTTATATTTCTCACATACTAGTTCTTCTCTCTTCTGACACTGCTACTACCCTGGTTTAGGTACTCGTCACCTCACTTCTGGACTCCTGTAATAGCTTCCTGGTGCCAGGCACTATGCTAAGCACTGGAGACACAAATAAAGGAAAAATTTTGTCCTTACCTTCAAAGAGCCAGTATTCTAATTGTAGATCATCTGGTTGGTATGAGTCTTTCTCTGTACCAGAATGTCTGCATCATAAAAAAAATACTGTTATAACAAGATAAGCCCTAACCCTGGCTTGTTTTAAAATAGACTTGGAAGGAATTATTTGGAGAGTGCAGAACCAAAATAAAATATAAAAAGCCTAGTTAGTAGTCAGTCTCAACAAATGTTTTGTTCTGGTGTTTTTCACATCTTGACTTCCTAGAAAAGCATAACAGTAATTAGTCTGCTGCTTGTTTTAAGTCTTCTTAATTCATACTTGCAAGTATTTTTTGTTAAACCTTTCAGTCATATGCGGGAAATAAATGCCCGTGCTATACCTCATTCATATTGCATATTGAACACCCCTTTATGCCACCATTGGGAGAGATTCCAAACATAAATTAAACCTAAATCTTCCTGGAACATTGGGGTGGAGGGGAATGATGAGTAGAAACATGTAAGAAAAGGACCATAAACCTTTTCATTTGAGTCTATTCCTCAAGGACTGAATCGAATTCATAGCCACCTAGGTCCAGAGCAGAATGCACTCAGTGGAGTCCATTTGCCAATTCAGAAAGTCATTATCGCTCGTTAGTATAGGAATTAATTGATCGACTATCTAGCAATTAGAACTGCCCAACATTTGAATGGTCTATCAACATAGGAAGTGAGCTCCCCATCTATTGAGATATTCAAGCAGATACCAGATGATCACCTACTGGAGAGGACCTGTACTGGCAAACAAAGAAGTACTTAACACCTTGTGTCAGCTGTTTAATTATTTAGCACCTTGTTTCAGTTCAAGTTTCTTTTAAGCCTTGCCCATGACTACATCAAGTCTTTGTTAAGAAACAGAATTTGTGAACCCCACAACTTGTGAACCCCAGAACTTGTGAACTTCTCTTGGGAGGAACTAGTGACTGTATATAAGGAAAACCCCAGGCTGGGAGAAAGCAGAACTGAGAAGAGAACTCTTGTAGTGACAGAGTTGAGAAAGAGAAAATTTGTGGCATCCCAGCACACTATGTTTGTCTGTTCTGTCTGTGTTGGTTTTTGCTTGTGATACTTTGTACAGAAACCCCGGGACCTAACTGTAAGCCCTGAAAGAGGATTTTCTGGTTGTCTGCTTACAGAAGTCCTGGAGGAGGGTTGCAGAATTCCTGGGACTTGCCTGATGATTTGTGTTGACCTCTTGGACCTTGTTTGTGGGTCTCTATTGATTTCACAGGCAGATAGTGAATTGATGATGGCTCTGGCAATGTGAATGAATGTTGTTTTGGCTCATTTAAGCTTTGTCTTCCCAGAAACAGGAACTGTGAAGGACTTGAGGTGGGCTGGACACTATGATCTTCAATATGGAGCCGGAACTGGACAAGGAACTGGAACGAGGAACTGAACAAGAAGCTGGACAAGGAGGTGAGAGCTGCCTGCCTTTGAATCCAGGTGACAGTTGGATAGTTTCTGGCAGGAGCTGGGACCATGGAAGAGAACCATGGAAGCTGAGAGCCAGCCTCGAGTCTTTTAGCACATCCTTGTATTCCACCCTTGCCCTTAACCCAGTGTCTGTCACAGCTGCAAGGACATCTGGCAAGAGGCATTCTGTTTACCTAAGTTCCCAGAGTGGGCAGCACAAAGACAACAGGTCAGGAGGCTCATCACTAAGGCAATAAAGATATCAAGAACATGTCAATACCTACCCCGGAGCTAAAATAAATTTAAAGAGTATGTGGGGGATGTAGGAAAGCCAGAAGATATGGAGAGCCTGCAGAACTATCAGGATATCATCAAAGAAGTAGAATGCAAAGAAGAGCTGGAAGTAGGATGGAAATGATAGTAGGTGTTTTAGATGACTCTGCAAGAGAAAGAAGAATTCAGGTCATGAAGACTGGGTCCCTTGAACATGTAAGAATCTGGCCTTTAGACTACCCTTTGTTATCAGAAGGCAGCTCCAGGAAAGGAGAGGGAACAGAGTGGGAACCTTTAGGAATGGGGAAACTGTCAGCTTAAAGAACCTCCAGATGCTCCAAGGCTAATGGGGTTCCCCCATTCAAATGTTCTCATGCATAGAAGAACTTATCAATTCACTACTTTTTTGGGGGGGAGAAGAAGCAGCTCTAGATACCTGAAGGTTGTAAATGAGGACTGCATCTTTCATCCTCTGCACCCAGAAATTTTCCCCCTTTCCCTCATCTACTCCACCCCACTTGCAGGACCAGACTCACTTACCTGGAAAGAAGATGAGTTGGATAACAAAAACACTAAGGCAAAGATGAGGAAGGTTATATCCCAGGAATGTTTCCACTTTGTGTAATTAACCATTTTACCAGCCTGGGAGGGGAGAAAATCATAGAACATTAATTCTACAGTGGAAAAGAGACTCAAAGGGAATCTGATATAATCTATACTTGACCAGGAATGTCCTCTGTGACTCCTCACCCAGTAGGTATCCAGTATTCACTTGAAGACCATCATGGGGAACTCAAGACTTCCCAGAATCAGTTGATTCCACTTTTAGATACTTGTGATTCTTGGGAAATGTTTCCTTCGATTTAGCCTAAATTTGTCTTTCTGTCCTTCCTCTCATCAGCCTTCATCCTGACCACTTGGCCAAAAGAGAGCAAATTTAAAGTCCTTCCTATGTGACAATGCTTCAAACACTTGAAATCAGTCTATCTTTCCCCACTTCCAACTCCAACCATTCTCTTCTCCACGTCAAAAATTCCTACTTTGGCATGATTTTTAGTTTCCTCTACATACTGGTCACCCTCCTCTAAAATATTCTGGATTATTCCCTAAGATGCCTCCCTGGTGACACATCTCCATCTATGAGTATCTTTCCCAAAGGTGGAGACTTGAACTATGCCAGGAATGTGGTATGACCAGGGCAGATTCCAGAGAAACCATTACCTTCTTTTCTCTGGACACTGGGCCTCTCTGAATGAAGCACAAAGTTCAATTAGCTTTTTTAATGTTCATTTCATCCTGTGGACTTACAATGACCTGGATATCCACTGAAACCTAGGTTTTTTCCTCCAAAAGCATTGTCTAGTGACATGTTCTCACCTTGTACTCTTGAAGTTGATTTTGTGATCTCAAGTGGGGAACTTGTTCCTATCATCCTCCTTCCTCATGGAGATCTTCAGGGATACTGACAAGGACTCAAGTCAATTGCCAGTGTCCTTCTCGACCAATATTGTGCTATGTGTGTGTTGTCTGCTAAGCTGCTATTGATTCCCATGTTACTCAGGATTTCTATGTCTTATGTAGGTCTCCATATCTGCTATTTGTCCTTCATTCTTGAATAGGACCATGGCATCAAGAAGGTTATGCCATGAGTTGCAGGGGGATTGGATTTAAGTGAGGGATGGCTGAGCAAAATTACCAGCCTTACTTTCTCCTTCAGAGCCATCTGGACCCAATGACAAGATATGACCCCAGATAGAGTGAGAGACCATGGCCTTTTTAAGCTAAGGTTTTTCCCAGGTCTCAGTTTGACTGAGGCAATGCCCATCCAGTGATTAAGGCAATCTAAAAAATGAGGCAAAAAAAGCCTCTTCTACCTAGTAAAAAAAATCATTCCAAAAGGGGGAAGACCCATCTCCAGAGTTATGCAAACCTTATTTGAGTCCCCCTGTTTGAAGCCCCAGCCCCCAGCACAGATTTGAAAAACACTGTCCTCCCCTTAACCACACTCCTTGTCTCTGATCACAGATAGAGGGGTCATAGTATCTTGTGTTGGAAGAGGCCTTATGGCAGATGTGGGTGCCTTAACCCCAAGATAGTGTAGTAGGATATCAGATTATTGGAGTACAGTGGGGATAAAGGCATCTGGAGACAGCTCTGGAACCACATCATTTGCACATATGAGACTCTTAGGGGCTCAGGTTGATCCCAGCTATACTTTCTTAGAAAAGAGCTCCTGGCCAGATTCACTCTAGTAATACCTCTGACATGTCATGTAGTAGAGGCATCAAAACACCAATACACAGGAAATTGATAGAATAAAAGAAATAGATCAAGGTAATAGTAACAAAACGGTGGATCATTGAAGTCCTAGGAAGAGGAGGGCAGCCATGAGGTCAGGACCTCCTGAATTTCCCAAAGGATAAAGCTGACCTCCTCAGGGTTAATAGGTCTTGACAGATCTTTTAGGTAAACAACCCTTCCTAATGCTTTTACTTTTAGTATGGGAGGGCCTACACCACCCCACTTGGGACTTCCACCCTGACAATGTGAGAACTCTCTCATGCATGAAGGAAGGCATGGTTCTGCCAAGGGTAGGTAGAGACACTTCCCATGAGAAAGAAGCAGGAGATCAAAGGTGAGCAAATGAAGGGGGGAATTTAGTGAAGAAGAAGAACATGGTAGAGGGAAAGTTAGACACCTGATTTGATTTGGATCTGATGAGAGGAACTCCAGAGGACACATACTAGTTGTCGAATTGAACTGAAGTGAATCAGCATCTGAGCTCAACAAGTCACTGCTTCATTCTCTAAGAGCATTGTAAGGCTGGGCTTACCATGCCTGCCTTTGCTTGCTTCCCGGAGAGGAAAATCAGAGCATTGCCCCACAGGCTGGCCTTCAGAGCCAGGGCTAAGCCTAACCCTTTGCTCAGGAGGTAAGGGGTTGAAAGGTGACCTTCCTTGACTGGGGTTGGAGGGCCTAGGCCTTTCCCCAAAGTCTGGGTTTCTGACATACTCACCTTCCTCTTAACAACAAAGAATAGTCAGCAACAGGGAGAAGTAGAAGACTATCTCTAGGAGGAACAATCAGTATAAGGTAGGCTGCAGAGGCAGAGGGTCAGTAAAATCGCGGGTGAGAGAGAATTAAGAAAAAATACAGAAATCAAAGGTAGAGAGAAACTGATGAAGAACCCATGTTCCCTGAAACCAAGGATCCCACAATGGGTTGAACTTCATTGTCAGAGGACCCCTAGAACCAATTTTCTCCATGTCTGATACTGACACATTAACTCATTTCCTTTTTCTGAACTTCTAGGCTACTAGAGTCATCAATCACAGAAATATAATAGGCAGAATTTATTTTTAAAAAATTCTTAACTTAAATACACCTCAAGTCATTTGCATATATGCAGGAGAACACACAGAACAACTATAAATGAAATGGTGTATCTCCATTTCATAGTGTTTGCTTCTTTTAAAAAGTGTACATTAATTCTACTTTATTTTCAAAAATGCCCTGATTATTTCCTTCTGTTCCTTTTTACATGTTAAATTTTTTCAAATGCCTTCTTTTTTTCACTGTTACTAAGTTCTGCTAACCTCATTCCATTCCTGCAGTGGGGTGTGGGCGTATGTGTATGAGAAAGTGGTTTTATTTTATTTTAGTATTTTTGTCTCATTTTTGTTATTTAGTATTTTATTTTTCCCCATTTACAAGTGAAAAACAACTTTTAACTTTTGTTTTTAAAACTTTCAGTCCCGAATTCTCTCTCTTCCTCTTCCAGCAACTCCCACCCCTATTGAGAAGGCAAGCAATTTGATAAAGCTTATAAATATGCAGTCGGGCAAAACATTTCCATAATAGTGATATTGTGAAAGGTAACATAGACAAAAAAAAAACAATTAAAAAAAGGATGTTTCAATCTGTATTCAGACATCATCAGTTTTTCATCTCGGGATGGAATGAATCTTTCATCATAAGTCCTTCAGAGTTGTTTTGGATTGTTGTATTTCATAGAATAGAAAGTCATTCAGAGTCAATCATCTCACCATATTGCTGTACCATTTTACACAATGCATTCACTTTGCATCAGCCCATGCAAGATTTCCCAAGTTTTTTTTTTTCTGAGAGCATCCTGCTCATCATATCTTATAGAACAATAATATTCCATTGTGATCACATACTACAACTTGTTTAGCTATTCCTAAATCGATGGGCAACCCCTCAATTTTTAATTCTTTGTCCACAGAAAAGACTTGGTATAAATATTCTCATACATGTAAGTCGTTTTCCTTTTTGGTTCTTTTTTTTATCACTCTTGGGATACAGACCTAATAGTGGTATTGCTGGGTCAAAAACTATGCATGATTTTATAGCCCTTTGGGTATAGTTCCAAATTGTTCTACCAAATGGCTGAATCAATTCACAACTCCACCAAAAGAACATTAATGCCTCATATTCTCACATACCCTCCAACATCTGTTATTTTCCTTTTCATTTCTATTGAGCCAGCCTAATAGGTATGAAGCAATACCTCAGAATTGTTTTAATTTGCATTTCTCCAATCAATAATGAGTTAGAGTATTTTTTAGCATATAGAATAATTTATTGAACCATTCCCAATTAATGAGCAAACTTCCTCCACCCTTACCTTTCCACATCCCTTAGTTTCTTGTTTTATTTTTTGTTTTTCCCCAGAATTTATTTATTTTTATTTTTCGACAATAATTTCCACAAGATTTTGAGCTCCAACCTCAAGATGGCAAGCATCTTGATTACCCCTTTCCCCAATCTTTCCTCTCTTCTATCTCCCCATCCCTCCCCTTACTCCTTTAATATTCATGTTCTTGTAGCGCAAGATGGATTTCTATACCCCATTATCTGTATTTTTATTTCCCAGTTGCATGTAAAAACTATTTTTCATAGTTCAAAAAACTGGATTCTCTCTCACTCACACCCATTGGGGAGACAAGCAATTCGATATAGGTTATACATAAGAAGTTATGCAGAACATTTCCATAGTAGTCGTATCATGAAAGACTAACTATATTTCCCTAGATCCTATCACATCCCCCCCATTTATTCTATTTTCTCCATGGACCAAGTCCCTTTAAAAATTTTTTTGCTTCTGACTGTTCCCTCCCCCAATCTGCCCTCCCTTCTATCATCCCCCATCTTATGTCCTTCCCCCTCTTCTTTCCTGTAGGGTTAGATACCAAATTGAGTGTGTATGTGTTACGGAAATATGAAGATCTTCCCTGACCCTAGGCTCTTTGATAGGATTAAGTGACTCTGAGAACATTCCCTGATTTGAAAATATTCTCTGCCCCCTAATAGGCTGAATGTGGTCACATGGAGCATGTGGAGGGAGACTTGTTCTTCAGGAAAGCCCATGCCTTATTACTTTGTGATTGGGCAGTGGGTCAAGAGGGCTGTGACATTCTCTGATCTAGGAGAAGGCTATATACACTCTGATGTGAGTTTTTGCTTTGGGGCTCACTTTGGAAAGAGCTGTGTGATTTGGCCAGATGAGACTCTGGGCAGCTGTTGAGCCCCCTGGCTTTCAAAACCCAGATATTGGTGCTTCCCTCTCTGGTAACTCGCTAGGTATGGATGTAATGGTCAGACAGCTGGGAGCCCATCTACTGATCTGTTTCTTTGTGTGCTTGTAACTTCCGTTTGTGTTCTGTTTGTATTCTCTGAAGTTCAGGGTGTGGACTTTCCCCCTTCAACTAAGTAAATGATACATGTTCGATTGATTAAAACAGGACTGTTAACCTATTTTGAGTTGCTTTCCTTTAGAAAAGCAGATCTAAAAACCTGTGCTAGCAGCCATCCTGGGTATGCTAGGGTGCTTTCACTTCCCTGCTCTTCTGCTGCATTGTAACTGGTTTCTCTTGCCTCTTGTATGTGAGACAGTATACCCCAGTCTATCTCTCCCTTTCTCTTTCTCTGAATGTATTTCTCTCTCACCCTTTAATTTTCATTTTAGATATCATCCCTTCATATTCAACTCACCCTGCCCCTTCTGTCCATACATACATAAGTATATATGTATGTATGTATGTATATATATATATACATATATACACATACACACAGATATATGTGTATATATGTGTATGTGTGTACATACATACATACATACATATTCCTTTCAACTATCCTAATACTGGGAAAAGTCTCATAAGTTACAAATATCTTTCTATGCAGGAATGTAAACAGTTCAACCTTAATAAGTTCCTTATGATTTCTCTTTCCTGTCTACCTTTTCATGCTTCTATTGATTCTTGTATTTGAAAGTTAAATTTTCTATTGACCTCTTGTCTTTTCATCAAGAATGCTTGAAAGTCCTCTATTTCATTGAATATTGATTTTCCCCCTGAAGTATTATACTCAGTTTTGCTGGGTAGGTGATTCTTGGTTTTAATTCTATTTCCTTTGTCCTTCAGAATATCACTTTCCAAGCCCTTTGATCCCTTAATGTAGAAGCTGCTAGATCTTGTGTTATCCTGATTGTGTTTCCACAATAATCAAATTGTTTCTTCCTGACTACTTGTAATATTTTCTCCTTGAACTGGGAACTCTAGCATTTGGTTATAATATTCCCAGGAGTTTTCTTTTTGGAATCTTTTTCAAGAACCAACTGGTGGATTCTTTCAATTTCTATTTTACCCTCTGGTTCTAGAACATCAATTGCAGTTTTCCTTGATAATTTCTTGGAAGATGATGTCTAGGCTCTTTTTTTGATCATGACTTTCAGGTAGTCTGATAACTTTTAAACTTTCTCTCTTGGGTGTATTTTCCAGGTCAGTTGTTTTTCCAACGAGATATTTCACATTGTTTTTGATTTTTTCATTCTTTTGGATCTATTTTATAGTATCTTGATTTCTCATAAAGTCATTAGCTTCAATTTGCTCCATTCTAATTTTGAAGGTATTATTTTCTTCAGTGTGCTTTTGGACCTCCTTTCCCAATGGACAACTTTTACTTTTTAAGGCATTCTTCTCCTCGTTAGCTTTTTTGACCTCTTTTGTCATTTGAGTTAGTCTATTTTTTAAGATGTTATTTTCTTCAGTATTTTTTTGGGTCTCCTTTAGCAAGCTGTTGAATCATTTTTCATGATTTTCTTGCATCACTCTCATTTCTCTTCCCAATTTTTCCTCTGTTTCTCTTACTTGAATTTCAAAATCCTTTTTGAGTTCCTCTGGCTTATGACCAATTCATATTTTTCTTGTAGGCTTTTGATATAGGAGTTTGGACTTTGTTGTCTTCTTCTGGTTGCTTGATTTGTTCTTTTTGTCAACAAAGAAAGATTCTATAGTCTGATTTTTCCTCTGTTGGCTTATCTTTGCCAGCCAATTACTTGACTTTTGAGTTGTCAAGGTAGGACTGTGCTTCCAGAGTGGAGAGTACTCTGTCCTAAATTTCTTGAGTTTTGTGCAGCTGTTGTCAGAGCTACTTCTAGGCACCTGCAAATTTTCAGTTCTTCTAAGGTGATATGATCAAAGGAGAGGTCTTTACTCTTTTCCTGGCCTGTGGTCTGGTCTACGAGTGGCCACAAGTACTCTTTTCTGCCTCAGAACTATTAGGAGGACTCCCTCTCCACAGCCACCAGCAGCTCTGCCACATTGGTGCTCCTCCTTACCCCAGGTCTTCTGCCTAAGACTGTGACCCAGATCCAAGCAGAAAAGAGCAAGAGAATCCTGCCTCACCACCAGCAAGGAGATCCCTGCAATCACCCTCTGATCAGCTTTTGACCCCTCTACCATCTGTGGCCCTGAAACTCTGGAAGCAGCCACTGCTGCTGCTGCCAGTGCCACCCCCACTACCCTGGGTCTAGGGCATGCTTTTCTCTTATCTGGGTCCAACAGAGATTCCCCACTGACCTTCTACTTTGTCTTTGGTGTTTGTGGGTTGAGAAGTCTGAAAACCACCACAGCTGCCAGTGACTCAGTCCCCTGAGGCCTTCTCCAGCCCATTCTGTGATGGCATGAGCCAGGCAGGACTGTTCTTTGCTGCCAGTCCAGTGTGATAGACACTTTCTGTCAGACTGCCAAGTTGTCTTCAGCTGGAGATGTGTTTCACACTGTCATTTTGTGGTTTCTGTGACTCTAGAATTTGTTTAGAATCATTTTTTTTACAGGTATGTGGAAGTGATTGGGGGACAAACTCAATCAAGTTCCTGCTTTTACCCTGCCATCTTGGCTCTGCTCCTAGAGCGTTTTTTTCATATGATTGCAGATAGCTTTGATTACTTCATTATAAAACTTATCATGTCTTTTGACGATTTGTCAATTTGGGAATTGCTCTTATTTTTATAAATTTAACTTAGTTCTCTCTGTATTTGAGAAATAACACTGGGACAGCTAGATGGCACAGTGAATAGATCACTGGCCCTGGAGTCAGGAGGACCTGAGTTCAAATCTCTCCTCAGACTCTTGCCACACTTACTAGCCATGTGACTTGGGGCGAGTCACTTAACCCCAATTACCCTCCAAAAGGCAAAAAAGAAAGAAAAAAGAAATAAGGAGTTTATCAGGGAAACGCTTCAAAATTTCTTTCACAGTTACTTTTGATAATTGTATTAGCCTCCATCCTACCCTCCCCATTTGTTTTATTCTATTCTCTCTCTCCTTTCATCCTGTCCACCTTCTAAAGTGTTTTGCTTTAATTCCCCGCCCCACCCCATCTTCCCTTCTTTCTATCATCCCCCTTGCCCTACTACTTTTCTGTAGGGTAAGATAGATTTCTATACCCTACTGAGTATGTCATTTCCTCTTTGAGCCAGTTTTGATGAGAGTAAGTTTTCCTTACAACCTCTTACCTCCCCCACCTTCCTCTTTAATGTAAATGCTTTTTCTTACCTCTTTTATGTGATATAATTTGCCAAATTCTACTTCTCCCTTTTTCTTTCTCTCAGTACATTCCTCTCTTACCCCTTAATTTTTTTTAAAGATATCATCCCTTCATATTCAACTTACACCTGTGCGCTCTCTCTCTCTCTCTCTCTCTCTCTGTCTCTCTCTCTCTCTCTCTCCATATCTATCTATCTATCTATCTATCTATCTATCTATCTATCTATCTATATCTACCTCTTCTTTCTAACTAGCCTAATAATGAAAAAGATCTTATGAGTTACAAATACCATTTTCCCAAATAGGAATGTTAAAACTTAAGTCCCTTATGATTGTTTACCTTTTCATGCTTCTCTTGAGTCTTGTATCTGAAAGTCAAATTTTCTACTCACCTCTGGTCTTTTCATCAAGAATGCTTGAAAGTCTTCTATCTCATTGAAAGACTTCTATCTCTATCTCATCCACACTTCCCACGTCCAAAGAATTATACTCAGTTTTACTGGACAGGTGATTCTTGGTTGTAATCCTAGTTCCTTTGCCCTCTGGAATATTATATTCCAAGCTCTCCAGTCCTTTAATAGAGAAACTACTAAATATTGTGTTATCCTGACTGTGGCTCCATGATACTTGAGTTGTTTGTAAGGTGTCATTTTCTTTGGTACTTTTTTGTGTCTCCTTTACCAAGCTTTTGACTCTTTTTTCATGGTTTTCTTGCATCACTCTCATTTCTCTTCACAATTTTTCCTCAACTTGTCTTACTTGATTTTCAAAATCCTTTTTGAGCTCTTTAATGGCCTGAGAACAATTTACATTTTTCTTGGAGGCTTTGCACATAGAAATTTTGACTCTGCTCTCTTCTTCTCAGTGTGTGTTTTGATCTTCCTTATCACCATAGTAACTTCCTATAGTCAGCATTTTTTTTCTGTCATTTGCTCATATTCCCAGCCTATTACTTGACTTTTAAGTCTTTGTTGAAGTAAGCTCTGCTTCCAGGGTGGAGGGTGCATTGTCCCAAGCTTCAGATGTTTTGTGCAGTTGTTTTCAGAGATACTTCTAAGTACCTGTAAGTTTTCAATTCTCTCAAGGTGGTATGATATAAGGAGAGGTGTTTATTACTTTCTCAGCATGTGCTCTGGTCTGTGAGATACTACAAGGACTCTTCTGCCATGGAGGCACCCCCTCCACTGTGGTTTCAAGCTCTGCTATGCTAGTGCTCCTTCTCACCCTGGGACTGCCACCCTGGACTGCCACTCATATCCAAGTATGAGCAAAGCAACAGAGGCCACTATCTTGGCTGAGAGAGCTCTTTTAACAAATAAAAATCATGAAGCAAAGCAAGTTCACAAAGTAGCCACGCCCCAAATGGATATCTCTTCTTTCTCCTTGAGTCCACCTCCTCTCTGGTATGCTTCATCATAGGTCATCTGAAGAAATGCTTTGTCATTTCAGTGATTAGTGTTCTTAAGGCTTTCAAAGTTGTTTTCCCATATGGTATTGCTGTTCTTGTATAAACTGCCCTTCTGATTTAAGAAATTATCTCAGTCTGCATAAGCTTATACTATGCAGGGTGCTCTGAAATTATCTCTGCTCATTTCTCAAGGCACAATAATGTTTCATTACATTCACAATTTGTTCATCCATTTCCCACTTGATGAACACTTCCTTAGATTTTAGATCTTTACTTCCTGCTCCCCTTAATTTCTCCAGATTCAGAAGTTTGCTTTCCTTGTGACTATGTCCTCCCCAGTATCATCTTCCCTTATCATACTACTTCCTCCTTGTAATCACTTTTTTCCTTGTTAGGTTTGATGAATTTCTACATCAGTGTATCTGTTTGCCTGTTCAATCCTCCTTCACCGATTTCAGATAAGAGTGGGAGTCATCTGATACCCACTTCCCCTTTTTTCCATGTATATATACTTCTCACACATCTCAGTTATGATGAATAGACAACAGACTGAGAATCAACCTAAAAAGATGGTCTGCAAAAAGAATGTAGAATTCAGTGCATCCAGTGGATGTTTATTAATTGTCTAGGCATTAATTGCCAGGCATTGTGTTGAGTGCTTGGGATACAAAAGGAGTCAAAAGACAGTAAAAGAGCTCACAGTTTTATAGGTGAGACAATAAGGAAACAAGTAAAAACAATATATAGATGGGGAAAAATAAGAAATAATTAAGAGGGAGAAATCACTAGAATTAAGAGGAGTTGGGAATGGCTTTATATAGAAGGAGAGATTTTAGCTGGCATTTAAGGGAATTCAGAAAGCAGAGACAAGGAGGGAGAGCATTGAAATTGTGGGAAACAGCCTGAGAAAATGTCCAGAGCTGAGAGATGGAGTGTCTAGTTCATGGAACAGCAAGGAGACCAATGTCATTGGATTGAAGAGTGTGTCAGGATAGTAAGGTGCAAGTAGTCTGGCAAGGTGGGCATGGGGTGGGGCTAAGGTTATGAAAAGTTTTGAATGCCAAATGAAAGGTTCTGTACTTGATCCTGGAGGCTACAGAGAGTCACTGGAGTTTAGTAAGTAGTCTAATGACATGGTCATATCTTCAATTTAGGAAAAAGTCACTTTGCAGCTGAATGAAAAATGGATTACAGTAGGCAGAGAATTGAAACAGGCAGATCCATCAAGAAGGTATTGCAGTAGTCTAGATGTGAAGTGATGAGGGGCCTGTAACAGAATTGTGACAGTGTCAGAAGGGGACATGTTGGAGAGATAATACACAGATGAAATCAGTAGGCCTTTGGCAGCAGGTGGTGAGAGGTGAGAGATAATGGGGATTCAAGGATGACACATTGGTGGAGAATCTGAGGGACTGGGAGGATGGTAGCATCTTTGTACTTACATACATACATGAATGGATAGATAAACGAATCGATGAATGAAGAATAAAAGGGATCTTGGGAAGTGAGAAAGGATTAGGGGAAAAATAATGAGTTCAATTTTAAACACAATGAGATTAAGATATCTGCTGGACCTCCATTTGCATTATCTGAAAGACAGTTGGAAATTTGAGACTGAAAATCAACAGAGAGATGATAGCTAGATTTGAGGAACAACATAGAGATGGCCATGAGAGCTGAGGATATCATGAAGGGAAATAGATCAAAAGGAGAGAAGAGGAACAAGGACAGAGTCATGTGGGGTAGCTATAGTTAAAAGGCATGATCTAGATGAGGAATTAGCAAAGGAGACTGAGAAGAAGCAGTCAAATAGGTAGGAGAAAAATCAGAAGAGAGTAGTATACCCAAAACCTAGAGAGAAGAGAGTATTGAGGTAAAAAGAGTGATCAAGAGAGTCAAAGGCTCAAGAGAGATCAGGAAAAATAAGGATTAAAAAGAGGCAATTGGGGTTGTAAATAGGGGATCATTTAGAAATTTGGAGAAGGGAGTTTATGTTCAATGCTGAGATGGGAAACTATTGTAAGAAGCTTAAAAATACCCAGGAACACCTCTCCTTCCATATCTAACCCTCTGAGAGGAAAGAATATGGAGGAATCTGTTGCAGATGGTCTTAAGGAGTTAACCACAAATTGTAGAAGAGATATGGGATATTAGTTTTTGGAGATAGAAGGATCAAAGGAGGGTTTTATGAGCATGGGAGAGACATGGGCACCTGTGTAGGCAGTGGATGAGCAAGTAAACAAAAACAGAAGGGAGATAAATGAAAGTGTAAATATGATAGAGGGAAATCTGTTAGAAGTGACAAGATGGAATGGGACTGCTCTTGCAGGTAGGGACCTTGGTAAGGAGTAAGGCTATCTCTTCATGTGAGGTAGAGGTAAAGAAGCAGTTTGTGGCAGAAATCATTTAAATGATAGGAGGTAGAGAAAAGGGAAGAAGAGAGAGGCTGTGTTTGAGGCAGTCTTGGATGTACAGTCTCTCCAACCTCACCTACTTACTATTCAATAATCACCAAATGTCATGAATTGCCCTAATGAAGGATATTGAAGCTTAACACTCTCAAAATCTTTGACATTATCCAGTCCTGGGACCAGCTCACCTCTTTGGGATTCTGACTCTCTGTCCAGAAGAAGGACTTCAAGATGGGATTGGGGGCACCCTTGACCATAGATTGGATATTCATAGCCATGACCCTCCTCAGGGGCAGCCTGATTGTCTTGTAAGAGGAGACAGTAGAAAGTGAATACCCTGGAACACCTCTCCTTCCATATCTAGCCCTTTGAGAACTGTCTCTGAGAAATCCTGCCCACAAAGTGACCTGTCCTAGGCAAATTAATCCAGTCTGAATTAGATGGAGAGGGGCATAGGTGGACTATGAAAAGACTCTATGAGATGGCAGGGAGAGGCAGGGTGGCCTTTGTCAGAACTCATTTTAGGTACTAAACATGGGAGAAGAGAACATCATCTGAGGCATTCAGAAAGGGGGACTCTGGGTTATTATGAAGGAAGTAGGTAATAGGTATTACAAAAGGGGTTTAAAAGGGTCCTTGAGATGCTATGCCAAAGTCAAAGAGCAAATATTCTTCATACTTCAAAGGCAACATGAATTTATTAACCATCTATTGGATGCAAAGCTAGTGGGCAGCTACATGGTACAATAAATAGAGTACTGGGATTAAAAGCAGTAAGACTCATCTTCATAAATTTAAATCTGACCTCAGATATTTACTAACTGTGTGATCCTGGGAAAGTCACTTAACCCTGTTTGCCTTACTTCATCACATATAAAATCAACTAGAGAAGGAAATGGCAAAGCACTAGAGTATCTTTGTGAAGAAAACCCTAAATGAGGTCATGAAGAGTTGGATATGACTGAAGTGACTCAACAGCTACAACAAAATATGTGTATACCTGTGCTTAGTGAGAGACACAGGCTTTAAGTATAATATTGTCTTGGGTCTCCACACTTTCGAAGTCTTTATAGATATCCATAATATCATACATTAATACAGCATAAATACATCAGAGCAGTAAAAAAAATAATGGCATCTCCCAAAGGGAAAAGATCACTACCAGTGTTTGGAGGGGAGAGGTAGTGTGAGGGAAGTCTTCCTACAGGAGGCAGCATTGAGGCTGGGCTTTAAAGGCTGTGGGAAATCTGACATGTGGATAAGGAATTTAGGTGTTCTAGGAATGGAGAAAGGGTATGTCCATGAGAAAGGACAAGGAGGTGGGAGTGTACAAGGATATTTGGAGAAAGGTCATATCCAACTTTGTTGAAATGCAGACCTTAAGGAGGTGAGCAATGCAATAAGACTTCCCTCATCCATAATACCCCATCACTGGACTAAAAAAATACTTTCTGGGATCTAGGAAAGCCTATAGGAATAGACCATGATTAAATTTGTAAAAAGATAAGATGAGGAAGGCTTAATTCTCCGTCCACATCACTTGATAAAGTCATAAATTGTAGTCACACATGATGAGGTTTTCATATATAAGTTTTGTCTATGCCTTGAAGTCTTTGTGAGATGTGAACATCTCTCTGATTAGATTGGGGTAATAGTTCTACTGGCTAGGCAGGTTAGCTTCATTTCTGGGGATTTAAATGAGAAGAAAGATGGAGGAAGGGAAGAAGAAGAAAAAGAAGGAGAAGAAGAAAGAAAGAAAAAAGAAAGAAAGAAAGGAAGGAAGGAAGAAAAAAGAAAGAAAGAAGGAGGAGGAAGAAGAGGAGGAGGAAGAAGAGGTAAGGAAGATAGAAACAAATAAAAAAAATTCTAATTTTTAACTTAATACCTAGAAAATTGATGAAGATAAGAAATGATGAAAATAGTCAATGTTGGCTATGTTGTGGCAAGACAGGAACACTAATATTCCAGTGATAGAACTATGAATTTGTTTACAGGTGGCCTTTTCTGGTCACAATGAGACACTTTTCAAGCTCACATTGGCAGAGGGAGACAGAGAGATCTATGGATACTGGAGACAAGATCAGCCCTGGAGGCAACCATTTGGAGCACTCCACTTCAGAGAAAAGCTATGCAATAAAGGAAGAAGAGATCCCAGGGCATTGCTGGATGTGAGAACAATAGGCAGTGGGAAGCTTTGTCATCCAGTTCCAGGTCACAGATCCAGAGAAGAGAGAGACAAGAGCCTGTACCCAAGGATGTCACTTAGGATAAGGATTGGACATAGGCCCTGGGCTGTGCACTAAAGAAAGGGGAAGTTCAGAAGGAAGCAAGAGCTTGCAATCCAGGAGCAGAGCTGAGTCTCATTTCCAGATTCTAGTCCAATCTGAAGCCTACAGAGAAATAATGAGGACAGAAATGCTAGGAAAAAGTGGAGCCTGAAGTTCTGTCACTCTGAACCCCAGAGCTTTCTAGCTGCCTAATAGTGACAGAGTCCAATAGCAGTCTACTACTGCTGAGACCCCAGGTCAGGAATTTACCCAGAGTTCAGAGGAGGGAGCAAGTCTTTATCCTGGATAAACCACTTTGGAAATACTGAAAACTTCCAGACCTCCAGCTTGAGTTATCCTTGAGAACATTTAATACTCTAACAAGAAAGCAAGATTAAGACCTGGGTAGACATCTCTCCAGAAGTGCTCAGAGCCCAGGTCTAATGTAAAGTCTGAAGTCAAGAAGTAGATTAGAAGAATGGGTAAAAAAAAATCCAGCATGAAAAGCTTTTATGGTAACAGGGACATTCAGTACATAAATTTGGGGGGTGGGGGAAATGACACCAAAACATCTATAATCAAAGTCACACAGAAAAACATAACTTGGGTAAAAATTCAACTAGAATTCCTGGAAGAGATGAAGCAAGAGTTAAAAAGAGAATTAAAGAATGCTTTTACAAAGGAAATGAGAGTATTAGAGGAAAAAATTGAAAAAGAAATGAGAGATATGGAGTAAAGAAGTAACCAAGTAAGTGACAAACTTGTAACAAGTAACAAACCAAGTAACAAGTAAATTTGTTGCCCAAGTAACAAATCCTCTGATGATTAGAATGGACCAAAAAGAAACCAATGACTCCACGAGGCAATAATAAATAATATAAATAGGTCAAAAGACTTAAAACTAGACGAAAAAGGTCAGATATCTTATAGGTAAAACAACTAACCTGGAAAACAAATCAAGGAGAAAAAAATTCCCTTTAAAAAAAAATTAAAGCCTTATTTAAAAATGAATTATCTTAAGTATTTAATATGAACAGTTTGGAAAATTAAAATTCATAAAATATGAAAAATTAAAGTCGTCACCAAAAAATGTGAGCTTAGGCTTTGTATTTCAGGGAATCCTAAAAGAAAATTGCCTAGATTTCTTAAAACAGGGAAGAGGGGAAATAGAAATTGAACAAATTCAGCAATCTCCTGAAGAGAAAAGAAGAGTAAAAACCTCAAGAACATTATAGGGAATATTCAGAGCTTGCAGGTCAAACAAAAGATAACTTCAGGTAGTGGAGCCAAGATGGTGGCATAGGAGCAGCAACATATTGCAGCTCTCACCTAGTCACCTCAAAATACCCATAAAACATTACTCTAAACAAATTCTAGAATTCCAAAACTCACACAAATACACTTTCCACTGAAGTCAGCTTGGCTACGAGGGACTATCTCAGCTCTGTGAGCCAAAACCAGCCTAGCCTGAAATCGCGGCTGCGCCCCGGAGGTGGCTGGACAAGAGGAGCCGAGCCCTGGCTGGAGCTTCGGGACATCGGATCTGCGGCAGATATAGCAGTTCCCAGAATTAGGTTAGTAGAACTCGGCGAAATCAGGGGAGAAAAGCAGGTCTGGCCAAATCACCTCCAGGGCAACGAGGCTGCAAAAGCGGAGGTCTTGCACCTGCCTCCACACTGCCACTTCAGAGCGCCTGGTCTGCAGACTGCAGAGGGACCAAGTGATTGTTCAGAGGCCAAGTACTCTCGGGTTGAACAGCCTGGATGCAGATCAAAGTCTTGGGCGGGAGACCTGGGTTTTTTTTTCAGTGAGCCAGAGTTGGGGAGGGACCAGCAGCCTCCTTAAAGCTTTGGCAGCTGGGAAACCCCCAGCAATTTGGGACAGAGCTTTCCCCTCTGGAAGCAGAGTTCCACAGAGCTAAAAAAAAAAATCACGAACTGACCAACCATGAATAAGCATAAGAAACAAAGTAAGAACAACAATCAAACCCTAGATGCCTTCTTTGGGGAAAAGAAGGACCAAGGCAGGGAATGGGGCGAAGACAGAACTCCCACACCAAAAGCTTCCAAGAAACATGAAGATTGCCTAAAAGCTAGAGATCAGCTGAAAAAGGATTTTGAAAACCAAATGAGAGAAGTGGAAGAAAAATTGGGAAGACAAATAAAAATGATGCAAGAAAATCATGAAAAGAGTATCAACAACCTGGCTGAAGAAATTAACACCTTAAAAAATAGATTAACTCAAACGACAAAAGAGGCCCAAAAAGCCAATGAGGAGAATGCCTTAAAAAGTCGACTTTGCCAGATGGAGAAAGAATCTCAAAAGTATTCTGAAGAAAATAATTCCGTCAAAATTAGAGTGGAGCAAATGGAAGCAAATGACTTTATGAGAAATCAAGATACTATCAAACAGATCCAAACAAATGAAAAATAGAAGGCAAGGTGAAATATCTCCTTGAAAAAACCACTGACCTGAAAAACAGATCCAGGAGAGAC
>CM053580.1:550025924-550046058 GCA_028627135.1 Pseudochirops cupreus
TGGGGATGGTTGGTGAGGGAGGAGGAGAAAGAATCTGGAATCTGGAGTTCCATAATCAAATGTTATGAATGTGTATCTATCTATCTTTGTGTGTGTGTATATATATATATATATATATATATGTATATACATATATATACACACACACACACACACACACACATATATATATATATATATATATATGCAATTATTATTATTATTATTGACTACATCCAACTGGAACTTGAGATACACAGGCACTGCAGTTGGGAGATCCATTCTGCCCTACCAAAAAGTGACATAGGGGAGAATAGACTGGGGGAGGGGGGAAACACTGGGATGGCTGTTTTGGGGTGGTGGGCGGGGGAAAGACGGGGAGAAAATATGTAACTCAAAAAAAATTTAATAAAATAAATTTAAAATTTAAAAAAAAATAAAAAAAAATAAAAAGAAAGAAGTAATATTTAGTAAGTGTTTAGAATTCAAATAGATTCCTCAGCCAGCATTGGGTGGGAAGAGGGCGAAGAGGAGCTCTGGAATCAACTCTCTCTCTCTCTCTCTCTTTTTTTTTGCACTTAATAGTATTTTATTTTCCAATTACATGTAAAGACAGTTTTCAACATTCAAACTTGTTTCAAACTTGTTCCCCCCCTTTCCTTTCCTCCCCCCTCCCCAAGACAGCAAACAATCTGATTTGGGTAATAACGGCACCATCCTCCCAGGGTTATAATAAGGATCAAATAAGATAATATTTGTAAAATACTTAGCACAATGCCTGGCACATAGTAGGCACTTAATAAATGCTTATTCATTTCCCTTCACCTCTCTAGGTGTAAAGGAAAAAGAGAAATCTGGAGACTCTGAGAAGTGGATGTTCACACACGTTTCCTACGTTTCTCAAGCCTCGCTTTTCTTTTACCTCAGCCACTTCGGAGAGGTACCCACTTTGGGCATATTAATAATAATACCCAACATTTCAATAGAGCTTTAAGATTTGCAAAGTGTTTTTACACATATTATCTCATCTGATAATATATGGTAGCCTCACAAAACTCTTGAGAGGTAAATTCTGTTATCATCCCTGTTAGAGGTGAGGAAATTGAGACTGATACAAGTTTAGTGACTTGCCCAGATTGACATTAGCCAGTAATTGTCTGTTGCAGGATTAAAACTCAGGATTTCCTGACTAAGTCTAGAATTCTATCTATTATGTCACCTAGCTACCTTGTTATTCTCTCATTATCTATCTCAGAAATCTTATTATTCTCCAGGTTAAGTATCCCCAGTTCCTTTAACTCTTCCTTATATCGAATGATGTCCATTTTCATTCACCATCCTTACTGTGTTCCTCTAGACGTACTGTAGTTGGTCAGTGTCCTTTGTCAAAGAAAAAAAATTGCTAATAACGCAATTAGGCTCAAGTTTGCTGGAAACAATTTTACTTAATTTAACATTAATCTATGTCCAAGGCATTTCTAGACATGTCTAAATTAACATAACCCTCATGCCTCCAATGTGATTCTTCGCCTCAAGAAGATTTCAGGTAACATTTGTAGGAATCTTGAATAAGGAAAAGATCGCGATATGTTAATACACAATTATGGGTTAACATTCTGGAATATTCTCTGCCCACTTTCTTCCTGGATCAGGTCTTGTGATTAGTATCTTAACCTTGAATTTCAAAAGAGAAAATATTGTTCTGGGAGGAGTCTTGGCACCTTTCACTTCAGATAGGTGAGAAGGCAATGCCTAGATAAGAGTTGAATTTCTTTATCACCTTTATTCCATTTGAAATGAAGGCTTTGATGTTCTTACTTTCTCTGACTCATAAGCCTGGAAGGGGTTTTAGACTATAGAAATAGTATAGCTTACTTTTAGAAGAGTACACAGTAAATTCAATACATTACTTTAAAAGATGTCCTGATTATCTCTTTCCTTCAGAAATCTCTTCTGCCCTCTTGTGTGTTTAAAAAAATATGCTTCAATGATCTTCTTTCCAATTTTTTGAACACTTATAATGATAGTTCCTATTTTACATCTGTATCATTCTCTCTTCCTCCCCAGAATGAAAGGAAAAGAGCACTCACTCCCTTTTTCCTGCTGCTGTCTGTAGGCTATGTTTTCTTTTCTGCCTTGCCTCTCTCTCCTTTCTTTTCATTATTTCCTTGCGAGCTTCACAGGATGTAACAACAATGCTATATTCACAGCACCCATGGTGGTTATGAATAAGCCGGTATAGTTGTGAATCACAAAATATAACAAGCTCTCCATATGGAAGACAGAACCAAAGTCTTTATTCAAACACCAGAAAACCAAGTCCCAGAACCAGAAAGTCAAAGTCATTACAGTAATCATGAAGTTGGTACACATGGTTAATGCAGTGAACACCCACGTTCCCAAGACTTCACAACAGAACAGGTTCCCTCAAGCAGGGAACCTCTTCTCTCACTCATGGTAGCTCCTCAGCCTGGTTCTTGGAAGCTCTCAGCAGAAGTTCCCAGAAGAAAAGTCTCAGCAGAAGCTCTAGCTGGCTCTCAGAAGAAACTCCACCACCATAAGCTCCATTCTCAAAATCAAAATCACTTTCTCCAGCTTGGGCCTCTCCTCCTCAGCCTCCATGCTGTTTGCTCCAAGAAGTTCTCCAGCTTGTGCTTTTCCTTATATATGGTATTAGCTCACCCCTTCCTGTTAGGTCAGCAACAGGGGTTCATACCTTCTGTTTCTTAACAGAGGCTTGATATAATTAATTTGAAACTAGATGCTAAGTACCTGTTTACTTGCCTATACAAGGGCATGGAAGATCTTCAAATCCCATTAATATTACACAGGCTTAGGCAAGTAAGTAGTATTGGTATTAGAGAATACCACAAACAGGGAAGGTCAATACGGCCAGATGGGCCATTAGTAGCAGGAAGCTCTGATGTACTGTTTAATGTTACAATTCAAAGACTTAGGGTTTTTTCCTGGAGCTCTTCTTCCTCAGTCTTTCATTTTGACTCCTTGGAGAGACCAATACCCCCACCTATAGCCTTGGATCTGTGTCTGGGGAAGAAGGTTTCTTCCCTCTTTACATCACCTCCTTCACTTCCTGGGCCCCAGCTTCTCTCCAGAAGCTATTTTAGGGACTGACAGAATTCATCATCTTCCTCATTCCCCTGTCCTGGGGGGGAGCACTCTGACACTTCCTCTATTATCTCAGCTTCTTTTTGTATATTATCTTCCCCTATTAGATTGTAAGCTCCCCTAGGGCAGGGGCTATCTTCCTTTTTCTTATTAGTATCCCTAACACATCGCAGTAAGCTGGTGTTTAATAGATGTTTATCATTTCATAGTGACAGTACTCTGAGCAACCTCCATCTTCTAGGATCTCACGTTGATACTACAATATTCTTTTCAACTTTCTGGTACCAGTAACTTTGAAGCTAGAGCAGTGGTTCTCAACCTTCCTAATGACACGACCCTTTAATACTTGTATGTGGGTGTATCTGCATGTGGGCGGACCCGCCTGGAGATAGATAGAGGAATGGTATCTTGATTCCTAAGATCATCAGAAATATGTTTTCCATTCAACCCCCAAAGGGATTGCAACCCACAGGTTGAGAATTGCTGAGCTAGAGCATCATTCTGGGCTCAGATATTAGGCACAACCTTGCTTAGGTCCTTCCTGGGGTTTGGAGAAGCCACCTCCCCAATCATCTCAGACTCTGTAATTTAATAATAATAATGACAGCTAATATTTATATGGCACTTGCTTTGCTAAGCACTCTACAATTATTATCGCATTTGATCCTCACAACAATACTGGGAAATTAGTGCTATTATCATCATCTCCATTTTTCAGATAATAGAACTGGGACAAACAGTGGTTAAGTGACTTGCCCAGTGTCACACAGTAAGAGTCTGAGGTCAGATTCAAACTCAGGTCTTCCTGACTCCAGGCCTGGTGCTCTGTGCACTGAGTCACCTAGCTGCCCCTAATCTTGGGGCTTAAAGGGAATTTTTCTCCAGTGCTTAGCACAGTGCCTGACCACACACAGTAGGTGTTTAACAAGTGTCTATTGATTTGAAAAGTGACTTTTCATGCATCTCCATCAAAAGCAACATTTCCTTCAAAATTTCAATCTCTGTCTCTAGCTATTGCTTGGTCATGTGAGTGTCATCAGTGCCATGGATATCACTTTCTACACATTGTCTCATGGATGGTTCTAACACATACTTGATTCTGAAGTTAGATTGGCATTATCAATTTGTAGGATGATTCTAGCATTTCCCTTTGAATTAATGCAGATCTGAGTCCTCATCTCAGCTATCTTGAAATAGCGTCCCCACTTTCTGGTCAAAAGTATCCTCCTGTCCATATATCCTTGATTTTCTCTTCCGATATGCAATTCTTTGTCTCCAGATTCTACATGAGATGGAGGCCAAAATGGAGATGTCATTGAAGTCTAGCATAGCCTTTTTCTCCCCTTGGACATTGAAGTGAAACAAGAGAATAATAATCAAATATTTCTGTAGAGGTGGATCACAGAATTAGACCTGGAAAGGACCTGAGAGGTCAGTTAGCTCTATCCTCTCATTTTTACAGATGAAGAAAATGAGACCAATGAAGGTTAAGTGAATCTTAAACATTGCAAATTGCAGGTTCTGACAAGGAGAGATGATAGTTATCTTTCAGCAGGAAGAAGAAATTGAGTAGGTTGGAGATGAGGAAGTTGGGTTGCCCAAAGTAACACAGGAAGTCAAATGCAGAACTGGGATTTGACTCCTAACCAGTATTTTTCCCAATTGTACCAAGGCATTTAAAGTTGGTTTATAGGGTTCTTTCTTCATGAATAATCTTATAAGATGGTGGTAGATGAATGAAATGGAATATCATGGGGCCATTAGAAATGAAAGAAAGCCTTATCTCATTACTCTGCTCATGCACTCTGCAGTCCAGCTAAACTGAACAACACTGTCCTGTAAACATCGTTTCCCTCAATCTTCATTCCATGACTATGTTCCCCATGCCTAGAATGCCCTCTTTCCCTTTCTTTGCCTGTTGAATTATCTTGAACTTTTAAAATCCAATCCCAAAGCCACCTCTCAAGGGAGCCTTCCCTAACATTCTCCCTCCCTCCTCACTATTGTATGAAATTCCTACTTGGCAGGTACACTTTCTTTTCAATGCTTGGTCGCATTTATGCACTGTGGATTATAGTTGTATATGACAGATATAAGAGGCAGAATGGCACAGGGGATAGAGGGCTATCCTTAGTATCAGAAAAACTAAGGCCCAAGTCCTGTGTCTGACACATACTGGCTATTTGACCCCAGGCAAGTCTCTTAACCTTTCAATGTTCTAGGTAACTCTTTGAAGCTATAAATTGAAGAGATGGCGCTTTGGTAAATGGAGTTTCCAATCCAGGAGTTCCCTTCATCAAGTCGCAGATTCAGTCTTTCCCTATGTTGGCCTGAGACAATAGTTAATGTCTTATTTGAAGTTTATAGTTTATATTCATTATGTCTATAGATATTTACTGTATTATAAATTAAACTGATAAAATTTTAAAGTATTTATTTTAAATTCATTAAAAATAACAAACTCATTACACTTGAATATTAATAACATTTTCTTGAAAAAATAACTATTTTTTGACACAAAAAATGAGAGAAAAGGGTGGCACCATTGGACATTTTTCAGGTATAAGATGCAAATTGTTTTTGCACCATCAGGGCAAATGTCAACACGGTTGTTCCAGGATGAACTATGACAGAAAGGCTGTTTCTCACTTTGAATGTTTCACCATCACATGTTTATTGCTAAATATTTATGTAAAAGATGTTACTTAATGATTAGTTGGTGCTTTTGGGGCAGATACACTCAACGTGGAAGTCTAGTCATATTGGTAAATTTGTTCTTTTGTAAAGGAAAAGTACAATCCTGTAGGTGAGATATTAACCTGTCTTCACGTTTGTATCTAGATCTTTATTGCACAGGTCATGTAGCCTCTCGAAAACTCCACTGTACTCTCACGAGAGAATAAGAATGAAAAAGGCAAATAACATCTTTGTATTATTATGAAAATAGTTTTGACCCTGAAAGGATCTTTGAAGGCCCTCTAGATCATACCTCAAGAACTACTGATATAATGGGAGGGTTGGACAAAGAAGGTCTAGTCCTTAGGGCAGTCACACATTCCCCATTCCTATTCAGTTATACATAGTACGTGCAATAGTCTCTGTCTGCTACCAACCCAACACGTGGAGCTTTGAGAAGGCAGCTTCTGGCCGTGAATGACTGATGGGCTATTACTTGATGATAAAGAAACTTCTGATTTACTGAGAAACTAGAATTCGGAAGGTTTGAGCAGATGATCCTTGGTGGCTTTGGAGTGAGGAAAATTGCTATAAGCCCCTGGGTGGGGGCATGGGTGGGCAGTGGGCCATCTCTCCTACTCAGCAGCCATATGTCTGTGAACACATGGTGCTTTTATCTTTGTTTTGTTTTGTATTTTTCTTTTTTACAGATGGCAACACTTTATTTCTTTTTATTTCTTGGAGGGTCCCAGATGTGGAAATAATTAGGGGATTATTGGGAAGAAACATATGAGATTAAATATTCCAAAGCTGTTATTAAAGTGGTTCCAGTACAGACGCATCTCAGAGTCACATTAAGATAGAGCACCAAGGAACATCTTCATTTTACAGTTGAGAAAACCAATGTACAGAGAGGGGAGTTAAGAGGAGGAGTGAGTGTAAGAGAAAAGATAATGTGTTCTGATTTGAAAATGTTGAATTCAAAATTTCTATAGGACATGCAGGTGGGAATGTCAGCAGAACACAGAATTTCAGAGCTAGGAAGGACTCTAGAGATTAGCAAATATCCAAACTTCTCATTTTACAGATGAGAAAATTGAGGCCCAGAGAAGGGAGGTGACAAGGCCAGCAAGTCAGTTGGGACTAGAATCCAGGTTCTGAGGACTTCCAGTCCTCTTTAATATTGGAGGTTGGTAAATTTGGGGGATTAGGCTAACCATAACCCTCCCTAGGGAAAATAACAACACAGAAAGCCTATTTGTCGGTCATATAACCCACTCTTCTCCCTAACTTCCCATTCTATTCCCACTGAACAGCAAGGACTACCCAGTAGGAAACAGAAAATGTTGAAGCAGATGGGACTCACTCTATCCTTGATTTCTCTAATGGCACTCAAATCTGGGATAGCTCATTTCTTTGGGTCAGATTGACTATAGGCCAGAAAACAGAGTTTAAGGTAGGAATGGGGATAGCCTTTAAAAAAAAGCGTTTAAAAATTCATTTTAAACTTATATACAAAGTGAGAAAAGAAAAAAAAGCATTTCCATGGTCATAGCAGAACATAAGAAAGGATTCAATATAAAACAATAAAATTCCATTTCAAACTGTTTACTTTTTTTGAAAACACACACACACACATAATAAATACTGCACATTGTTTTCAAAGCTACTCAGCTTTTCTGTGCTTCCTTTTAAATTTTCTTTTGTTTTCTGCTGTGCACTTTTAATTTAATTTAATTTTCCTCTTCCCTTCCCATCCTGCCCTGCTACAATGAAACATGAATATATACCCACATACATACATAGCTATAAACACACATATGTACACACACATACATGTATAGACCATACTATGTATATTTTTATTTGGCAGTTCTCTCTCTGGAGGTAGATAGCGTCTTCCTTCATAGGTCTAGGTCTTTCCATGTTTTTCTAAATCAACTAGCTCATCATTTCTTTTTTTTTTCTTTTTGGAGGGGGGAGGGTAGGCAATTGGAGTTAAGTGACTTGCCCAAGGTCACATGGCTAGTTAAGTGTCTGAGATCGGATTTGAACTCAGGTCCTCTTGATTCCAGGACCGGTGCTCTATTCACTGCGCCACCTAGCCACCCCAAGTTCCTTGTTTCTTATATCACAGTAGCATTGCACCACAACTTGTTTAGCCATTCCCCAATTGAAGGGCATGTGTCATTTTAGCCAATCTGATAGGTGTAAGATTATATCTCAAGGCTGTTTTAATTTTCATTTCTATAATCAATAATTAGAGCATTTCATATGACTGTATGTAGTTTTGATTTCTTCATTGAAAAACTGCCTGTTAACATCCTTTGACCATTTATCAGTTGGGGTATGACTCATTATAATAAATTTAACAAAATTCTTTATGTATTTGAGAATGAGACCTTTATCTGAGAGATTGTCTATGAAAGCTCCCCCCTACCCCTAGTTTTCTGCTTTCCTTCTAATCTTGGCTATATTAATTTTATTTATACAAGAACTTTTAAATTTAATATAATTGAAATTATCCCTTTGATACCTCAACAATGCTCTTTCTCTAGTTTGTTCATATATTATCTCCTATTTGTGAGTCTGATAGATAATATGTTTCATGTTGTTCTCATTTTTTTGTAATATCTCCCTTTATCTCTAGATTATGTATTCATTTTGACCTTATATTGTCACATGGTTTACTATATCGGTCAACACCCAATTCCTCCCAGACTGCTTTTCAGTTTTTCCAACAATTTTTTTTAAACCAAATAATGAATGCTTATCTCCTAGACTTAAATTTATAGTTACCATAGTCCATTACTACTGTGTATTTATGTTACTACTCAGTATTACTACTGAGACATGTAATTGCACGTCTCCTCTGTTCCACTGTTCTACCTTTCTATTTCTTAGCTAGTACCAGATGGTTTCGAATTTACTGCCTTATGGTATAGTTTGAGGTCTGGTACTGCTGAATCTCCTTTTTTACATTTTTTCAGTAGTTTCTTTGAAATTCTTGATCTTTTCTTCTTCCACATGAATTTTGTCATTATTTTTTTCTAACTCAGTAAAATAATTTTTAAAATAATTTAATTGGGAAGGTATTGAATAAATAGATTAGTTAGATAAAATTGTCATTTTATTGTTTTGATTTTGCTTACTCATGAACAATGAATATTTCTCCAATTATTTAAATCTGATTTTATTTGTATTAGAGTTTTATATTTCTGTTCATGTAGTTCCTGTGCCTGTTTTGGCAGGTAGACTCTTAGGTTTTTTTTATACTAGTTAGGTATTTTAAATGGTCTAAAATGGTATTGAATACTATTGGTAACACATGGTGTAGTTTCCCTATTTTTCTCTTTTAATTAAAGCTATTTTACCTTTAACTTTGTCTCAGATCATGATTGCTCCCTCTACTTTTTTTTTACATAATAAATTATACTTCAGATCTTTATTTTAACTCTGTGTGTATCTTTCATTTTTATTGTGTCTCCTGAAAGCAACATGTTGTTGAATTCAGATTTTTAATTTGTTCTGCTATTGGTTTCTGTTTTATAGGTAAATTCATCCTATTCATATTCAATATTATTATTATTTTGTATATTTTCCTCCATCCCATTTTCCTCACTATCCTTCTCACTGTATTTACCCTATCCTTCCTCACTTGTTAAATTTGCTTCTATCTACTACCTTGTCCTTGTATTCCTTAATCTTCCCATCCCTCTAAGAGTTCCTCCTTTATTCTCTCCCCCCATCCTCCACCATAATTTACCTTTCTAAGAATTCCTCCCTCATCCGCTCCCCTCCTAATTCTTAATTTATTAAAAATACAAGAAATTATTAAGGAAAATTGCCCTGAAGTTCTAGAACAAAAAGGTAAAGCAGAAATAGAAAAAAAATCCACCACCACCACCTGAAAAGTCCCTTCTTTATCCCATCCTCTCACATTCTTATTTCTTTCTAAATTTAGAAGATTCTTACACCCTTTCAGATGTATACGCTGTTCTCTCTTTTCTGATGAGAGTAAGGTACCAGCCATCCATCCTCACTTGCTTCTTCTGTATCAGTTCTTCTTTTCATGCCTCATTTGTATGACACAATTGCTCCTTTTTATCTCTCCCTACCCAGTTTTATTTTTAAGAACCACTTCATCTTATGCAGCTCAGCCCAAGTGTTTCTTTCAAACTACCCAAATAATGATGACAGTCATAAGAGTACTGGTAACATTTTCACGTGTAAGAAGTAAATAACTTGACCTTTTTGAGCACCTCATAATTAGCCTTTAATATTCTCTTTCTATTTCTCCTGGATCTTATCTATTGAATTTTCTATTAAGTTCTGCTCTTTTCATCACAAATACCTGAAAGTCTTTCAATTCATTAAATGTTCATTTTTTTTCCCATTCAGGATTATACTTAACTTTTCTGGGTAAGTTTCTCGTGGTCACAACCCCAGATCTTTTGCTCTATGAAATATAATGTTCCAACACATACAGTTCTTCAGTGTAGAAGCTGTTAGGTCTTGTGTGATCCTCCATAATAATACGTTTTTTTTCTTGTTGTTTGCAATATTTTCTCCTTAACCTGGGAGCTTTGAAATCTGGCTATGATATTCCTGCAAGTTTTCCTCCTGGGGTCTCTTTCAGGTGGTGTTGGTGGATTTTTTCTATTTCTGCTTTACATTTTTGTTCTAGAACTTCTGGGGCAATTTTCCTTAATAATTTCTTGTAATACTGTATCAAGATTCTTTTTTTAATTGTAGCTTTCAGGTAGTTCAAGAGTTCTTATGTTGTCTCTCCTCAATCTGTTCGACAGATCAGTTGTTTTTTTGATGAGATGTTTCACAATCTTTTCTATTTTTTTCATTCTTTTGATTTTGTTTTGATATTTCTTCATGTCTTATAACATCATTAACTTCCCTTTGTCCGATTTTAGTTTTCAAGGAGTTGTTTTCTTACTTAAATTTTTAAGATCCTCTTTTTCCAGTTGGTTGACTTCCTTTTCATAATTTTCTGGGATTGCTCTAATTGTTTTCCTGAAGTTTTCCTCAATCTCTATTATTTGACTTTTAAAAGTCCTTTTAAAGTTCTTCCAAGAATTCTTTTTGTGCTTAGGACCATTTGACATTTCTCATTGAAAAAGGAATGACTTTTTTTTTAAGTTCCACTATCTTCCTGAATATAAACCCAGATCTTATTTATCCCCATAGTAACTATCTATGGCTGGGTTCTTCCTCCTTTGCTTGCACATTTTAATTTTGTTTTATTTTATTTTTAGCAGCTTGTTATTATAATAAGATTTTAGTCCCAAGGTGTGAGGAATGATGCCCCATGCCTCAGGTCCTTCTAACTGTTATTTTCTGAGATCTCCTGGGATCCAACATTGAACATTCCTCTTTACTCCTAAGCCATGACTAAGACCCCCCCAGTCACACTGTCCCACAAATGCTTTGATGGCTACAACCTTTACCTACCTTCTCTGCTCTGGAACTGAAGCCAAGGATTCTGCTTTTCTGTGAGCACCCACAGGCACCAGGATGTTCACTCCTCAGCTATTGCACTCACCAGGTATGCTAGCACCTTCTCCCCTTCAGCTGCAACACAGGATGTGTCTGGTCACCACAGATGTGCCTGGCATTCTTTGACAGTGGAAGGTCCTTCAGTCTTTTACTTATCCATTTGACTGCCACACTGTTTGTGAGGTGAAAGTTCTTGAGGCTGAGGCTGTCTCCCAACCCAGCTGCCCCTGTGGTTTTTGGCTTGTTGATTTGGTGGAGTTGGCCTGAAGGTGTTTGTGCTTTACTTAGGCCAAACTTTTGGAGGTTGAGCATTTTCTGAGGTCCTCTCAAGTTGTCTTAGGAGGACGACTGCTTTACCCTAACTCCTGTTTATTTCTGCTGTTTTATATTCACTCTAAGGGAATGTTTGGTCTTTTTTGTGGAGTAAATTTGGAGAGCCTGAAGGCATACTCTGCCTTCTTCCCAGAATCCTTGGGTGGGTGCAGCCTTGACCCTGAGGTGATCTCCAGTCTTTTGTGAGAAGAGGAGCAAGACTTGCCTTTGACTGCGATCCTTCTATCTCTTGCTGCACATCCCTGCTGAGGGAAGACTGGCAGAGGCTAGAGTAACGAATTCTATCTGTGCCAGTACAAGGCAACTTCTACCTCCTGCTGTCAGATTGATCTCAGCTGTGATGTAGAGTGCCTCTAGTGTAATGAGATGCAACCTTCCTTTGGCTGTAGTCTTCCATTTCTTGCTGTGCTATTTCCTGCCTAAATTCCAGTCTTTGGAAGGAAGAGGATTTATAAAACATATCTTTCCTTCTAACTGTTTGACTGTGTGCCCTCCATCTCATTCTGCCCTTGTCTCTAGCCCAATCTCTAGTCTTTTCTGAAAAGAGAAATGGTGCCTTCTACTCGGTAATGAACATCCTCATACCTGGTCATACCCCATGATGCTGAACCCCTGTAGGTTTTTATCCAAACCTAATTCTCTATCACCCACCACCAGATTACTTATTCCTATCCCCCTCAACCCTCCCACCCTAAAGTTCCAATTAAAACCTACCCACCCTTTTCATTGTAATCTCTGTGATATCTACTTCGAAGGCAACAAACTTCTCTTTCTCCTAAATTTTTGCCCCTCACACTTAATCTTTGGGCTTGTAAGTAAAGTGAATTTTAGTGTGTGTAAAGTGAATTTTTGTTATTATTTCTTAGAGTTCAGTTTCCCAGGATTCATAGCCACAACAATCTCTTGTTTCCAGGTATTAGATATGAGTTCCCATAACTATGGTTCAAAACATCTCCACCATGCTTGTACAGCATTATATAATGATAAATAATATAAACATCCACAGTGACTGTGTAGTGAGATACAGGGATGGGATGATATAAACTTGTGAGGCGATTGCTGGCAATGTTCCCTCTTTGTTTGTTGCCCCTATAAAACAGGTGGTGAGTGTTCAGCAAATGGGGAATGTTAGGGGGAATCTTAGGGTTGAATGCATGAATGCTGTGTGTGCCTTGATCAGCCCCCATCAAGGCTTTGGGGGAATCTGTGTTTGCCTCAATTGGCCCCCATTGAGACTTATGGGTATGTAGGGGATGCACTAGTCGTACCTGTCTTGACTCACCCCATTGAGACATAGGGGTAGTTGCCCCCCCACTTCTCACTGGCCCCTGCAAGAAGGGTGACTAGGGAATGTTGTAGGAGTTTGTGCTCCCATTATCAGCAACTCTACTTCTGAGAAAACTAGACTAGAGTAAAATAAGATTATTAACCCTTTCTTAGTGTCTTTCCTGTCTGACCAGATCAAGATTTATAAAGGAAATTAATTACAGGTGGGAATGAATTACAGGTGGGAATGAATTACAGGTGGGAATGAATTACAGGTAGAATAGATAGCAAAACTATAATAGTTGGGGAAATTCAACCTTCCCCTTGAAGAACTAGACAAATCTAACAAGAAAATAAAAAGGAGACAAGGAGATGAACAGAATCTTAGATAACCTAGATATGATAGACATTTGGAGAGAACTGAATAAAAGCAAGAGGAATATATCTTTTTTTCTCAGTGGTATATGCTGTTTCTACAAAAACTGACCATCTATAAGGGCACAAAAATCTTACAGTCAAATGTAAAAAAGCAGAAATATTAAATGCATCCTTTTCAGATCATAATGCAATAAAAATTATAATTAATAAATGACCAAGGAAACAGATTAAAAATTAATTGGAAACTAAATAATCTAATCCTAAAGAAATTGTAGAAATAATAAATAATTTTATTAAAGAGAATGGTAATAATGAGACATCATACCAAAACTTATGGAATACAGCAAAAGTAGTAAACAGAGGAAAATTTACATCTTTAAATACTTGCATCAGTAAAGTAGAGAAAGAGCAGATCAATGCATTGGGCATACAATTAAAAAAACTAGAAAAAAAACAAATTAAAAATCTCCAACTAAACCCCAAATTGGAAATCCTGAAAATTAAAAGTGATAATAACAGAACTGAATGTAAGAAAACCACTGCATTAATAAGGGAAACTAGGAGCTGGTTTTGTGAAAAAACAAAAACAAAAACCCAATAAAATAGACAAACCACTGGTTAATATGATCAAAAAAGAGAGAACATCACTATATCAAAAATGAGAAGAATGAACATACCACTAACGAAGAGGAAATTAAAGAAATTACTATGAGTTATTTTGCCCAATTATATGCTGATAAATTTAACAATTTAAGTGAAATGGAAGAATACTTATAAAAATCTAAAATGTTCAGGTTAAGAAGAGGCAATAAAATATCTAAATAAACCTATTTTAGAAAAAAAATTGAACAGGCCATACATGATCTTCCTAAGAAAAAGGCTTCAGGACCAGATGGATTTACAAGTGAATTGTACCAAACATTTAAAGATCTGCTACATCCAATATTAAATAAATTATTTCGAATAATAGGAGTCCTATCAAACTCCTTTTAATAAAATAATTATGGTGCTGATATGGAAGAACAAAAACAGAGATGCAAACATTCTAAAGTACTAGCTAGGAGACTACAGCAATACATCACAAAAATTACACATTGTGAACAAGTGGGATTTATACTGGAAATGCAAGGCTAATTCAATATGAGGAAAACCATTAACATAACTAATTATATCAGTAACAAAAGTAACAGAAACTATATGATTATCTCAATAGATGAAGAAAAAGCTTTTGAAAAATATAGCGCCCACCTCTATTGAAAACACTGGAGAGCACAGGAATAAATGGAGCTTTCCTTAAAATGATAAGTAGTATCCATCTAAAACCATCAGCTAGCATTATCTATAGTGGGGACAAACTAGAAGCCTTCCCAGTAAGATCAGGAGTGAAGCAAGAATGCCCGTCATCACCACTATTATTCAATATTGTACTAGACATGTTAGAGATAGCAATAAGAGAAGAAAAAGAAATTGAATTAGAATAGGCAAAGAGGAAATAAAACTATCACTCTTTGTAGATGATACAATGATAATATTTGGAAAATCCTAGAAATTAAACTAAAAATTGGTTGAAAGAATTAATGATTTTAGTAAATAGACCCTCATAAATCATCAGCATTTCTATATATTACCACTGAAGCCCTGCAAGAAGAGATAGAGGTTAAAATAACGTAAAATAACCATGGACAATATAAAATACCTGGGAGTATACCTGCCAAGACAAACCCAGAAATGATATGAGTATAATTATGATTTTTATACAAATAAGGTGAGATTTAAGTAATCAGAGAAACATTAATTATTCATAGATGGGCTGAGCCAATATAATAAAAATGACAATTCTACCTAAACTAATCAGCTTATTCAGTGAAACCCCAATTAAACTACCAAAAATTATTTTTATGAAGCTAGAAAAATTAATAACAATTCATTTGGAAGAACAAAAGTTCAAGAATATCAAAGAATTAATGAAAAAAAGTAACAAGTCTTAAACTGTACTATAAAGGGGATAATTATCAAAACTATCTGGTATTGCTAATAAATAGAATGGTGGATCAGTGGAATAGAGTAGGTATACAATATATGGCAGCAAACGACCTTAATAATCTAGTGTTTGATAAATGCAAATGGGGATAAGAATTCACTATTTGGTAAAAACTTCTGGAAAAATGGAAAGGAGTCTGGCAGAAACCAGGTATATAGACCAATATCTTACACTGTTTACCAAGATAAGGTCAAAATGATACAGGACCTAGAATGGTGGATAATTAGTAATAAATGAGGAAACAACCCAAGCTATATGATTTACTAGCAAAAAAGGCATAATAAAAGGGTCAATGGACTCCCCAGTCAGTCCAAAGACCCTGAATACAGAATGAGACAGATTTTTAAGTATTAAAAACAATCAATCAAATAAGACCAATTAATTAAAAGAAAACAATATGATGCAAGCCAGGTTGCAAAATTAGGTAATCTGATTTCTAATTGGAGGAAAGATTAGGGACTTTCCAAATCGGGAGGGGGAAAGAATGAGTTCCTGATGTGTTGGGAATGCAGTGAATAGGTTTTGAGGTCTTTTCCCAGAATTGAGAGATGTTGATTAATTGCATCCACCTGTATTTATGCAACAATAGATGGCTTATACCATCTAGTTTCCCATGGATGATTTGGAGAAAAACAATAAGGAGAATAATACATGTGGTAGCATGAAATGGAGTCAGTGTTTATGAGCAAGAATCTAATTATCTCAAGAACCACAACAAACCAATTCCATTTTGTAACTGGTCTTCACTCCATTTTGTCAACCCAGAGAGGGCCAATCTAAAGTGCCAGACACTGTTATCTTTGCACTGCCAATATCCAGTTCTGTATGGGATTGACAAGGAGGCAGGAAAGAAAAGAGGGGTCAGAGGTTGGAAATCTAAAGGGAGAACTCTTCCCACAGACCACAAAACAACAACAACAACAGACCCATTTTTCTCATGAACTTTTCCTCCTTGTTCTCCTCTCCATTGACCTGAAGGACCTTTAGGATTAAAAAAAATATCTTTGTATTTCATTTTTACATCACTTCTATTTCCACATCTGTTCCTCCCATCTTGGAACTGAGATCTCTCCACCCCACTTCCCTTTTCAGTCCCTTTCCAGGAGTTGTCTTCCCCCATTATCGAATGAGGTAATATTGTAAAGTGCTTACCATAGTGCCTGACACCTATTAGGTGCTTAAAAATGTTTGTTCTTTATTTTTTTTTTCTCCCTCCTATCCATTATAATATAATCCAGAGAGTCACTCTTTATAACAAACAACAAAAGAGAAAGAAGAAAAGGTAGGTCAGCAAAACTAACCAACACAACCACCGTTGCTGACAGTGCCTATGGCACTCTTCACCTGCAGATTGCTATCTCTCTGCAAAGACAGGAAAGGAGTACATTTTTCCCCTCTTTTTTTGTGGCTTGATCATCAATCAGAAAGCCCCCAATTTCATTTCTGTTCTTTCCATGTTATAGAATACTTTCCTGCTTCTGCTTACTTCCTATGACATCGGTTTCTAATAGTCATCAGATGATTTCTGCATTCTTCATTTTTATGATTCCTTATGGGACAGTCTATAAGCACATGCCTCTAGACCCTGCTAAACTCAGACTCACTTAAAGTCTGGGGGTCCAGGAGAGGAGAGCGCAGAGACCAACACCTCATTGTACTAAGAAGGAAATGTGTCTAATAGAAATCCTTTTATTGTCACTTGTGCCTGCTCTCTCCTGCTTCACTGGAGGGCTGCCTCCCAGAAGACAGGATTAGGTATCCTTCCTCTCTCTCCTCACAAGCACTAGCTTAGGACATAGGAGGACTCAGTAAATGTTGGTTAATGATGGCCCATAGAAAGCAATGGCCAACTGTCTTCAAAGTTAGGGCCTGATTGTATGGGACTTTAAAAGCTAAATAGAGTAATTTATATTTTATCCTAGAGGCAATAGCAATCCTTGATACTGATCAAATCTTCACTTAAGAAAAATTACTTTGAAACAGTATGTAGGATGGTTGGAGGGGGGAAAGACTTGAGGCAGAGAAACCAGGAGGTGAAAGGTAAGGAGGATCTGAACTACAATGGTACCTCAGAGGGAACATAAAGGACTGGATGTGAGAGATAGGAAGATAACATCTATAAGATTTGGCAATTGATTGGACATGAGAGGAGAGAGGGGAATTCAGGAAGGGATAGGAAGGGTGGTAATGTCTTTTGTAGAAATAAGAGAATTTGGAAGAGGGGAGAAAGCAGGCCTCCTCAATGAGATAAGAGAGATGAATAGAAGGGCATAGACAGTCTTCCATGAGGAGTTAAACTGTTGATAATAAATGCAGCTAGAGACCACATGATGGACCTCTGCATGACTCTGTGGGCAAAACAGGACCAGCAAACTTGCAGTTCAAGGGTCTTGGTTCCTAAATTGGGATCCTTTCAAGCAGAAATGATAAACAGCTTGCAGAAAAGGTAATAGGTCCATAACACACAGAGAACTAATAAAACAAGCAAAATTATTATAGGCTGAATAAAGAAACCCAATATAGTTGCAGCCTGAGGGTTCTCAAGTCCTTTGGCAATGTCTGTGAGCTACAGGAGTATGGTAAGCATCTCCTGTGCATCTCTCCCACAGCTGTGCAGAGATCAGGGGTTTTCTGGAGGTATTTCTGCAGCCATCTCCAGGTTCCAGGTCACTTTTGGGGCATCTGTAGGTAATGCAGCTAAAACCTGCTTGTAATAAAACTTAGTATAATTTAGTAAAACATGACAAATTTCTAATGAGATTGGCATTTCAGTAATTAGTTCATGTGGGAAAAACCTGTTCAGATCTTATGGATCTAATCCTATTAACAGCAGAGATATAAGAAGAACAAATTAGGAACATCTAATTCACCTGAAACTTTAAAGAATTTCAGTTTTTACATTGCGCTTTCTCTTTCTATCTTTATGTAAACCATGGTAATGTCATCCACAGACTGAAGGAAGAGAGCCTAACTTGGAAAATGAGCCATTCTGGCCCTTAATATTACCAGAGACTTCATAATAGGAAAAAAAGACAATTTTTATGTAATCTTACATGTAAAATCTTTAATTCAGTTTTAGAATGTATTACTGGAACATACTCAAAGCCTATATGTCCATTAGAAACATTTGGAAGATAATCATTTATATATATCCTACAGCTTTGATTTCTAACAGTTTAATCTTATTGCTTTGCCAAAATTTACTACTTCAGTAAATTTTTTGCTCTTTTTTTTGAGAGGGAAGGCAGGGCAATTGGGGTTAAGTGACTTGTCCAAGGTCACATGGCTAGTAAATGTTAAGGCCAGATTTGAACTCAGGTCCTCCTGACTCCAAGGCCCCACCTAGCTGCCACCTTCAGTAAATTTTTAAAACACTTTACATCTTTATCCTATCTCTCTTTTTGAGGATAAATATATTACTCTCATAACATCCTGGGAAAATGAGGTATTTCAAGGGAACAATCTTATACATGAATATATAATTATTAGCAAGGGGATGTCAAGCCTAAGAATTCATTTGTTTAGTTGATCAGTATATGAAATTGATCACAAATTCAGATAAAAAATAGTAGTCTTTCATAATTGCATTCTTTTATAGTAACTCAGGTATCTTAACATTAATATGTTAATGAGTAGATCTAATATTGCAATGACAAAACTTTCACTGTTCATCTGTGCTGATTATAAAAAAAATGCTATGAAAGGAAAAGGGAGAGTCATGGTTATGGCCTTATTAATATTGCCCCTTCAAGGGTGTAGACTGACCTTACATAAGTCATAACAGGAGATAAATCTCCCTTAGCTCTATTTGATTCCAGGTAAGAGTCATAATTAACAGCAAATTATATAACAAAAATCCCACATTATTCACAGATTGTCACAGATATCCCACAAATTCAGGCTCAGAATTAACCAAGTGGGAAAATTTCCTGTTCAGAAAGAAAATGACACAATGGGGAAACTGAGTCAAGAGAATGTTACCTTGCCTGTGCTAAACCATTGTCTCCCTTTTCCCAGGTACATTCACCTGTCTTTTTTGGTAGCACATAGTATTCCCCTTAAATGGTGAGCTATTGGCTTAATGTCAATTCAGAAAATCGTATTTGAAATAAAAACTCAGAATAATACCAAATTACTGTCCCAAAGAGAATTTACTTGAAGTAGCCAAATTTAACTAACATAGCTTAGGGCTAGGATATTATTATTATTACCTTTTTCATGTGGAAATAATGGTCAATGAGCACATATAATGACATTTCACTTATTCTCCATTTGTAAATTAAGAATATTACACTCTAGAATTTCACACATAGAGCAAATACATGATAATTTACTCAAAATCCCAGAAAAATGCCTGATTACAATAAGCCTCCAATCTGTGTTGCCTCTTTACCCCAAGGCAAAATGAAATCTTTGAATCCAAGGTCTATTGTTACTAAGTTGGTTTAAAGGTATGACTTCAACACCTACTGTCTATTAACAGATGCAATTTCATAATTTTCATAAGTGATGATCAAACTTTCAGATGAAACTTACTTTGTAGTATAAGTAAACTTGTAAGTCCCCTCCCCTTCAAATAGGAGTGGTCCTAGTTTTTTTTTTTTAATTTTTTTTATTTACTCATTTACTTTTAATTTACAAGATTCAGTTCCACAATCACTTGAGTTTCAGATTTTCTCCCCTCCCTCCCCCCGCCCCCCATGGTGGCCTGCAATCATGTACAGGATCTGCAAATACTTTCACATTGTACAATAGTTTGGTCATATAGAAGGGTTGTAACCGAGTGATCACTGGGAAAAGAAAAAAAAAAAAGCAAAACCAGAC
>CM053580.1:550046558-550062058 GCA_028627135.1 Pseudochirops cupreus
GAAGCAAACTACTTACTCTCTCTTTGGTGTTTAGTTTTGCTTCATTCCTTCTTTCTCTTCTTCACTTCATTGGTTATAACTTTTCCTTACAACCTGGCTAATACTTAATTAATGGTATTTGTAAAGCCTATATTGGATTGCATGCCATGGGGGTAGGGGGTGGGGGAAGGAGGAGAGGGAGAAAATTTGGAACTCAAGGGATTGTGAAACTGAATGTTGTAAACTAAAAGTAGATAAACTAATTCAACAAAATAAAGTTGAAGGAAAAAATAAGATACTTAAAACAAGTTTCTGTAACTTTTTTCATCTCTTCTGTTACAAAAATCAGCTCTGTAAATTACTCCTTGTGTCTGACATCTGAGGAGCAAGATGACTGGTTTGATATGAAAATTTCAGATAATTAATTTTTACAGTTCCAAGAACACTAATTCTGCCAAATTTGTAAGATTTCATGTAAGATTTCTTTAGCCCCTTCTCATTCCTAAATGCAATCAAGTCAAGTGAACAAATATGCATTAAGCACCTACTATGTGCCAGGAGCTATGCTAAAGTGCTGAGGATATGTGGGAAAAATAAAAGCAAAAGACACTCACTGTTCTCAAGGAGCTTATAGTCTAATGAAGGTGACCACGTACAAATAGTTATGTACACACATACATACATATTGGGCAGCTGGGTAAGAGCACTGGGGTTGGGGTTAGAAAGGACTCATCTGGAGAGAAAAAGCCAAGATGGCAGAGGAAAGGCAGGGATTTGCTTGAGTTCTTCCCCAAATCCCTCCAAATACCATTAAAAAATGACTCTAAAATTCTAGAGCAGCAGAACTCACAAAAAGATGGAGTGAAACAAATTTCCAGAGCAAGACAACTGGGAAGGCTGGCAGGAAAGGTGTGTTGCACCAGGGTGAGAGAAAAGCACAGTCCAGCACAGACTGGGCTCCACAAAGCCAGAGCAGACCTGGGGCACCTGAATCCCTCACAGCAGTGGTGGTTTCCTTCCCAGAGAAAAAACTGTTGGTGTCTGAATATAGAATAAAGTAGACTTTCTTTTTAACTTTCTCTGTTCTTCCTGAGGTGTTTTTCTTTCTTGTCTATGTTTTCTTTCACAACATGACTTTTATGAGTATGTTTTGCATGACTACACAAATGTAACCTACATGGAATTGCTTGCCTTCTCAATGGCAGATGGAGGAAAGGGAGGAAGAAAGAGAATTTGGAATTAAAAGTTTTAAAAACAAATATTAAAAATTGTTTTTACGTGTAACTGGGGGAAAATAAAATACTAAATATATATATAAAAAAGAAAGAAAGACATCTTTATGAGTTCAAATGTGGCCTCGGGCATCACATAGATAGACAGAGAGATGTCTTAGATAAATTGGAGATGATCTCAGGCAGAAGGTGATAAAATTTAGGGAGACTGGGAAAGCCTTCTTGCCAAAGGTAGGACTTAAGCTGAAACTTGTAGAAAGCCAAGGAAACTAGGAGGCAGAAAAGAGGGGGGAAGGCCTTGAAGGTATGAGGAGTAAGCAGTAAAAATGCCTGGAGTCAGGAGATGGAAGGACATGTGAGAAGAACTGCAAGGAGGTTAGTGTCTTCCTTTGTATTTAAAGAGTAGATAACCTACAGGAAAACAGCAATAATCGGTGCTTAAATCACAGAATTAAATTGTGGTCAACACACAAGCTAATTTTTAAAGAAGAGGATCTAGAACAGCAGTTCTCAATCTGTGGGTCGTGAACCCTTTGGGGGTTGAATGACCTTTTCACAGGAGGCGCCTAAGGCCATTAGAAAACACATATTTCCGATGGTCTTGGGAACTGAGACACTGCTCCTCTATCTGTCTCCAGGTGAGTCTGCCCACATGCAGATAGCCTACATGCAGATACACGCACATACGAGTATTAAAGGGTCACAGCATTAGGAAGGTTGAGAACCACTGATCTAAAGACTAAATTGCCAACATTCACTGGATTAGGGAGAAAACAAAGGAGTTCCAGAGAAACATCTACTTCTACTTCATTGACCACACCAGAACCTTTGACTGTGCAGATCACAACAAAATGTGGAAAGTCCTCAAAGAGATAAAAGTACCAGACTACCTTACTTGTCTCCTGAGGAATCCATATGCAAGCCAAGAAGCAATAGTTGGAACTGCACACTGAACAATTTATTTTAATCAATTTAAAAGAATTAATTTTGATTGGCTTAAGATAGAGAAAGGAGTACAACAAGGCTGTATACTGTCACCTTATTTATTTAACTTATATGCAGAGTACATCATGTGAAACGCCAGATTGGATGAATCAAGAGCTGAAATTTAGGTTGCTGGGAAAAATATCAAAAATCTCAGCTGTGCAGATGATGCCATTCTGATGGCAGAAAGTGAAGAGGAATTAAGGAGCCTCTTGATGAGGATGAAAGATGAAAGTATAAAAATTGGGTTGAAGCTTAATATTAAAAAAAAATAAAAATTGTGACAATTGGCCCCATTACTTCCTGGCAAATACAAAGAAGAAATAGACATCATGTCAGATTTTATATGCTTGGGTTCCAAGATCACTGTAGACGGTGACTACAGCCATGATATTAAAAGGCTCTTGCTCCTTGGAAGGAAAGCTATGGCAAATCTGGACAGCATACTAAAAAGCAGAGACATCATCTTGCTGACAAAGGCCGGTATAGTCAAAACCATGGTTTTTCTAGTAGCTGAGCACCACAGAATCAACACTTTGAAATTGTGATGCTGGAGAAGGCTTTTGAGAATACCTTGGACAACAAGGAGATCAAATCAGTCAGTACTTAAAGAAATTGATTCAGGCTATTCACTGGAAGGTCAAATACTGAAGCTAAAGCTTAAATACTTTGGCCACCTAATAGGAGGAGGTTAAGAAAGAACGAAGGCAAAAGGAAGAGGGGATGACAGAGAATAAGATGGATAGATGGTGTCCTGGAAATAACGCACATGAACTTGGATAGACTTTGAGAGATAGTGGAGGATAGAAGGGCCTGAAGTGATATGGTCCATGGTGTCACAAAGAATTAGATATGACTTAATGACTGAACAACAACAAACAACATACAAAACTTAAAGCAATAGAGTCAATGGGAAAACAGATAAAGCCAGTTTTGAATACAGGCAAAGAATTGTTCCCACATTACATTCTCTCCCTCCCTTCAGTTCAATCCATTTTCCACACTGTCCTTTAAAGGATCAGAAATTGTTTCTCAGGAGAGAGTAATTTGGTATGTCTTTGTGGTTTTCATAAATGTCTGCATGTACATATGGGGGACCTCTCCCTTTTCAGGGATCGTTAGAATTGGTATAAACCACTCTCCCAAGTTAGAGAGCCAGTTCCACCAGTGTTCTGGAGAAGGGGCTGGGGAGATATTGCACAGAGGTCAAGGTAATTGATGTGATCATAATCTTATAGATATATAGGGAAGAGGTTAAAATGTATTGGCAATAGCTTAGCAGATGTCTAAGAGAGGCGGGGGTGGTGGGTGGGTTTTTCTAAAGGCATTTGAGACCTTCCTCCCAGACAGCAAAAACAAAGTTGATAAGAAATATGAAATTGCAAGGGAGGTGAACTCTAAGATCACAGAATAAATTAAGAGATGAATCAGAGGGAGAGATAGAATTTAACAACCCTCCCCCAACATCTACCCATTGAACTTATCATCAAGGAAACTCCAGTTCACATAGTAAGTTTTTTTTCTTTTAAAAATTGTTTTCCTTTAATACTAAACTTAATATCAAATAGTCTGAGCATTTACATGTACATTATATAACTGGAGGGGGGAAATAAGCATTTATTAAGTACCTACTCATATGATCTTCGCAACAATCCTGTGAGATAGATGCTATTATCATTAACATTTTACAAGTTGAGGAAATTAAGGCAGACAGTGGTTGGTTAAGTGACTTGCTATGGGTCATGCGGCTCGGTTCTTCCTGACTCCAGACCCAGCAATTGTCTATCTGCCTGTTAAGAAAAAAAGGAAATTGTACAAGAAACTCCAAATTTTTATTATGTACAGTTTGATTTTCAAGTATGTAATATATTCAACATGTAAAGCTACCCTTTCAAAGCTGTCTTGCTATGCTACTTCTGGCTTTCCTTCTAGTATCTGAATTTTTTTTGAAGAAGGTTGAGGGAGGAACTCTAGTCTTTGCTCCCCACCCCACCCCACCCCCTGGCCCTGTTCTGTTACCACCCCCACTGGAAAAGAAAAGAAAAGAAAAAGCGAATGCTGCAAAATTGCAAAGAGTAAGGATGGTTCAGAAGAAGAAATATGAGAAGACATCCCATCCAGCCCCTCTGCAGAGGCAGGAGATCCACAAGGGTTGTGCATTACATGTTATTTTCCAACCTTTTCAATGTATGGATCAGTTATCATGAATTTTTTCTTTTTTCTTTTTATCTTCACAAATTCTATTTGTTCTGTGGGATGGTTGTCTGGGAGGGGAAGGGTGAAAGATACTGGAGAAAACTGGTGATGTTTAAAAAAAACTAAATGCACCAATGAAAACTTAAAAAAAAAAAAACATAGATAGCCAAACAAAAAAATTTTCTTCATTAGACAAGTGTCCTCAATATGCATTGTGAGGCCATCACTTTCGGGGGTGGGAGTGGGCCTGGGAGTAGATAATATAGCTTCATTATCTTCATTAACTGTACGTACCATAAATCATTACACAGTAAGTTCCAGTGTTTGCAATTAAATTAAGCCATACTTTTCCTTACAGCTCCCAGCAACTCTACATTTTTAAACAATTTTGATCTTGGAGTTCACAGAATCTTTTGGAAAGCTCTGATTTCCAACTCCTTCCTGCCCCACCCCCTTCTCCCACCTGATATCCCTCAGGCTACTTATCATGTAAAATACATCCCAAAGCAACAATCTGTAGCATTTTGAACGTTTACAAAGTACTAGGAGTTAAGATTAGCACAATTTCCAAGGATCTAGTGACTGTGCTGTTCTCATCTCATTCTCCATAGGGAAAGAAGTTATCTGCACAGGCAATCTGCCCTTCGATTTTAATACTAACTTCTGGAGGGAAAGAAACGTCTTTTAACATAAAACCTTAGGATTCATAGTTGATGATCCTGACATTTGACACCAGGGCTAGTGGTCTGGGGGTACCTTGGAGGACTTTTCCAGCAAGCTTTCTGGAAATTTCACTCTTTGATGATCTAGAATGGAAAATCTAGGCCTGAGAATGTCTTTAACCTTAATATCTTTAGAAATTTTGTTTAACTTTTACCATATACAAGACTATTAAATATTTGTTTAGTTATCGTCCAAAGATTCAGTAAAATCCCAAATATATAACCCTTTCCTCTTTGGTCATATGCTTAATCAAACAATAAATGTGAGCAATTAAGGGGCTAATTGGATTTGATAGTCATCAAGGATCTCTAAGCACAAGGTGCTTTACATTAAAGATACCGTCATTCACGTTAAAGATACTGATGTAGTAGGTATGAGGTTAGCTACCACACACATTGTAACATCTCACACCTCTCATATAATGCCTTTGGACACCTACTCACTCTCTGGGCTGACTTAATCACTTTAAGCTATTCTCATAGTTCACAAAAGGCTTAATTTCCAAAGAAGGACTATCTCCCCATAATTACATTCAAACTCTATCAAGGTCCTTGGGGTAACCCTATTGAAGGGATATATGTGTATGTATGTGTGTGTGTGTATGTGTATATATAGATACATATAGATATATATATATGCACACACACTCCTCTTACCCCTCTAGATCTTGAGCCCCCACCTATTTGCTTCCATGTACTCCAACTAGTCGCTCATAATTATGACACTTTCCCATCTTAAACATAACAATTTACTTATCAATAAGGAAAGAGAAGTAATAACATCACAAGTACTTACATAGTAAAAATAAATTCAGGAATAATAAATACACTGAAGTTCATGCATAGACCTGGGTCATAATCTACTACAACTACAAGTATCTATGGAGGAAAGTGAGCACATCTTTATGGAAATTTATCAGGGAGGATACCCATGTAATTAAAGTAACTGACGACTCTGGAACTATAAATTTAAATGTCCTCTTTCTGCCTCAGAATCTGTCCATAAAAGTTGTGCTAGGTGATTTCTCCGATTTTATACTTCCCAAATGGAATCAAATAATTTTTTTCTTTTTTAATTTTTTTTATTTACTTCTAGTTTACAAGATTCAGTTCAACAATCCTTTGAGTTTCAGATTTTCTCCCCTCCCTTTCCCCCCCCACCATGGTGGCGTACAATCACGTATAGGATCTGCAAATACTTTCACGTCGTACAATAGTCTGGTTATGTAGAAGGGTTGTAACCACAAATAATTTTAAGATAGAAATAAGCCAAGATCCAAATCAACATCTCAATAAAGTTAAGTTACCTCTTTTCTAATATACTTTGTAAAATCATAATAATATGCTTAAACCAATTATTTTGGGTTGAGGCATCATAACTCAATAATAAAAGCACATACTTCACAATATCATTGTACAGTAGCATTTATTTTAACATAGTCCAATACAGATCAGAGTTTTCTCAACTTATGTTTTGGAAGAACTGAGATAAATATAAATTGATTTTATCTCTAGGTCACTAAGAACATACGTTGTTAAATGCAATCCCAATCGATCAATGCAGGAGCAACATTTGCCATAAGAGCAAAACACTTTAGTGTTGCTACGTGAATACACTTACTCCCAAAGGACAATTTTCCTTTTGGGTTCCTAGTGGATTATTTTCTTAATGATTTCATGGATGAAGATGTTTTCTACGTAACAATTTCATTCATACATTTCAACCTTAGTTGACAGTAAGTGCAATCTTGTAATTTAGTTTTTGTGTACAATGTTTTTAAGGAGCCGGGTCTATCATGGTTAAATAAAGCTTCTAGCAATGAAAATAAGCTGGAGCAAGGCTCTAGTGAGTGAACCTTATCTCCTATGAGCCATCTAAAGTGAATTAGCTTTTCACAATTATTTATAATTATGCACAGCTTCAAGCACATAGCAGTAATAAACAGGAAATGGGCTGGGGCTAATTCTGTTTGAGGTTGAAATATAGGCACTTTGAACAGGTAAAAATACTTGGATATATAACTTCCACACAGAATGTCTCATCACCCTATCAATCAATAGTGCAGAAAGACCCACACTGAAGTCCCACCTTTGGCAAAGACTGGCCATGTGACCCCCATGCTGCACAAATCACTTAGACTTTCAGTGTCCTAGGCCAGGGGTGTAGAACTGAAATAGAAATGGGGGCCACTAATCCATACATAATGATATCTGCAGGCTTCATGTTGCCCTAGTTTTGAAATGTAATGTTATCTATGTTTTATAGTATTTTTACTTATTTTATTAAATATTTCCCAATTACATTTTAATCTGGTTTGGATTACACCACATGGACAACTGGCCGATATGTCTTACACCCCTGCTCTATACAACTCCTTCACTTGCCTAGAAGACTATAAATTAAAAAAAAAAAAAAAAGCCAAAATGCCTGGGTAGAGAAAACTCCCTCACAGGGGAGTTCTCTATGCTGGTGAAATCATAGGTCCAGTCCCTGGCCCTACTCCTGTTGGTGACAAGAACCTTTATTCTGGTGAGAAGACCAACACACACTGATGTTTTAAAGCATGCAATAAAATAGATTTCCTTGGAAAGCACAGTCACAATGTCATATTGTCCAGTGTTAATAAAAGTCAAAGTAATCAATTATTTTTCTAAATAATCCTTTGTTCTTATGACTCAGGGAATTTATCTGATAACAAATATATGTGTACAGGTGTGTGCCTATGGACGTGTGTGTGTGTGTGTGTACATATATATATATATATATGTATGTGTGTGTATGCACGTATATGCATACACATAAACACACACATATATATATATATATTAGATACTTACTATTCTTGGATTCTGTATTTGGAAATTTACCTATTTGCTAAAATTTATTTATAACCCCAAAGTCAGTACCTGTGGTGATTTCATGGTCATTTGCAGACACACGCAAAGCAGTGAAAAATGTGAGTCTCCCTATGCACAGATTCTCAGCTGAGGCAGAACAGGGGCACATCTGCCTTGTTTCAGTTCAAATGCTGTAAACAAGTATCCTCTTCATGATCTGTTTAGAGCCTCTTTCACATTTTGGTGTTTTTTGTTGGTGCTTTTGCTATTTAAAAGGACCCCAGCTTAAGTGCCGTCCAAGGTCCCTAAGCATAGGAAGGCTGTGATGTACCTTAGGGAAAAACCACGTGTTAGATAAGCTTCATTCAGTCCTCAACGATAGTGCTGTTGGCCATGAGTTTAATGTTAATGAGTCAACAATATGATCCATCCAGAAAAAGGAAGAGGGGATCCGCTAATCTGTACACAAAGCTGGTCTAGAAAGTGTTAAAGTAAATGCTGTCACCAGAGGCTCCAAGAAACCTAACCCTGTATTTCCCTTGGAATATTGGTTCGATATTTGCTAATTCAGTGTTCGTGGAGAATTTATAGAACATAATTACCTCAAAGGAAAATCAAATACATACGTGTGCATAACATACCATATATATTAAAGCCCTTTGATATATTTATCAAACTAAGCCCCTTTCAGAGGAGAGAGATGGAGACAGAGACAGACAGACAGAAAGACACAGAGAGAGACACAGAGAGAGAGATTGAGGTGGTACAGTAAATAGGACATCAGCCTTGGAGTCAGGAAGAACTGAATTCAAATAAAACCTCAGATGCTTACTCACTATGTGTCCCTGGGCTAGTCACTTAACCCTGTTTGCCTCAGTTTCCTCAGTAGTAAAACGAACTGGAGAAGGAAATATCAACCACTCCAGTATCTTTGCCAAGAAAACACCATATGTCATTTAGGCAATGCCTGGTTCAGTTGCATGAGAAAAGCAAGAAGTAGCAGCAGAAATTCAAAACTACTGTAACCTGGAAGCCATTTCTTCTATCATTGGAATGTAAATTAGAAATTTCTCTTTGTATTGACTGGTAGGATGGCAACCAAAAAGCAAATCACCCTCTATACATCAACAATCATTTCAAAATTACTGTTTAAATGTAATAGACGAGCTGATAAGCTCAGTCCTTACAAGCACACAGTATACTCAGCTGATTCAATCCCTATGTGCACTTTGTAGCACGTGCTCATATAACTGTTTCTAGTCTACTGTTGTTATTATTTATCCATCATTCTTTAAGAGGACTGTGACATCAGGGAGGTGATGCCATGACTTGCAAGTGAATTGGATTTAAGTGAGGCGGAGCCATAGAAAGTGACCCGCCTCACTTTCACCTCCAGAGCCTTCTGGGTCCAGTGGCCAGATATGGATCAGGATAACTGGAGTAGCCCCACTCTAATCCACTAAGCATGAGATGAAGAGAAGTCTATTTTGATCAACTGGTGTGCCATTCAAAAGGAACCATCTAACCAAAACAAGGTTAGTCCCCATTAAACTCTTGAGTTTAATTAAGTTCTTAAACAGGACCTTATCTCTTCAACTAGTCCACGTGGGTCCCGAGGGCACATCTTTCTGTGTGTGTTCATCTTTTCTTTTACTTGAAGAAAATTGGAGATGGGTATAAACTTGTGAAGTCAGGGTAAGAAGCATGAGAAATAAAAAGAAATAGCCCTGTTTTCTAGGGTTTTACTTTTCACAAAGCACGCTCCATTCCCTAATGGAAAGAAGGTTCCTTGACTGAAGGTGAGAGAACAATTGGGAGGATAGGGATAAAGAGAGAAAGTAAAACAATATTGTTATTGTTGTTTTTTTAAGATACTTCACCAGCCAAAATCGTTCCAACTCTATTGAAACTCCAGAGATTAGCAAAAACTAATTTACCTTAAAATGAAAACTGGTTTCATAGATATGGAATCTCTTTCACTATCTTAAAAGCCCCATAATGACATTATTGCTACTGTGGTTGGAAGTGAAGGAAGTACTTAAAATAGCAGAGTTGATTTCAAATTACCAGTCTATAAGAATAAAATATGATCCACTTTTTGAAAGATAGAATTAACATTTATTGGGACCCTACTAGGTAGTACTTTACTAGGCACTACAGGTAATTACAGAGAACTAGACCTGAAGGATAGGCCATGGGTTGTATTAATCTCCCACTGGATACTTCCTATTAGTAATGGAAGCTGTGACACCCAGAGAGCTTCTTTTGCATATGCAGAAATCAAAATCAAATTTAATGCAAACAATGGCAAAAAAAAAATAAATTTAAAAAAATCAAACTAACTTTTGATGCCAGACTGTGACAATTAACCAAATATTTTCCTGTACACTATAGGCATCCACTCCTAAATCAATCCCTGCCCTGCCTCCCACCCCACTCATCCATGCCCTTCTCTGTCATCCTTTTCCTAGACTCTATGGTCCTGGAGTCCCCAAACCCTTCCAGAGGCTCCCAGTCATCTCCCTTCGCTATGGTAATTATCTACAATTTATTCTGTCTATACCTTGTTTTCACATAGTGATGCAAATGCCCCTCCCTATTAGACTGAGATCTCCTTGAGGGCAGGGACCCTTTTTGCCTTTCTTTGTGTTCCCAGGGCATGGCACAGTTAACCGGCACATAGTAAGTACTTAATAAATGCTTATTGAAGAACTGACTGGCTCCCACCCCCAGGGAGCTCAACATCATCCTCCACCTCCTTCCTCCCATCCTATGCCCAAGCCCCACCCAAGCAGTTCCCTCCTTCTCTGGGCACTGCCTCTGGGCGGGGAGCAACAGGTGGTGATTTATTGCCTTACTGAAGAAAGAACAAGGAGGTTAGCTTGCAGCTTATAAGGCTTAGTGTCAGACACACAAAAACCCTGCAGCAGCAGAACCAGAGGAGCCTCAGGAAGCCTCTGTCCCAACATCTGTCTCTCTGTGTTGCAGGTAAGTACACCTTCCTACATGCACCACCACCCCTAGCACAACCTCCCCTGCCCTTTGCCTAGATCTTTCTTGTTCAGATGAGTCCTGCAAAAGGGGGGGGGATAGTCAGAGCCTTTAAAGATCTGCTCTGTCAGTGATACATTGCCATCCACCCAAGGAAGGCTTTCTGGTAATGTGTCCAAAACTGAACTCATCTTTCACCCCAAACCATCTTCTCTTCCAAACTTCTCTTCTATTGTTGAGGACACCACCAGGTCACCCAGGCTCAGCTACTTAGGTGCCATCCTCACCTCCTCACCCTCTCTCATATTTTATATCTAAACACTGGTCAAATCCTGTCCTTTCTGCCCCTAGAATATGCCATGTTCACTTCTCTCTTCAGACATGGCAATGAACTTGATGCAAACCATCATCACCCCATGCCTAGACTATTTCATGGCTTCCAGTTGGTCTTCTTGCCTCAGGTTTCTCTCCACTCCAGTTTGCCCTCTCCTCAGCTGTCCAAATAATCTTCCTAAAGCCCAGATCTGACTATGTCACACACTCCTCCAACCCCTGTTCAATAAACTCCACTGGCTCCCTATCGCCTCCAGGATCAAATCTAACATCTGTTTAGCCTTTAAAGCCCTTCAGAACCTTCCCCCACCCCCTTTCCAGTCTTCTTTCACCTTACTATAGGATCAGGAGACTCTGGTCTTCTTGCCTTTTCCTCAAAGATGTTTCATCTTCCATCTCCAGGCATTTTCACCCTGTCCCACTTGCCTGGAATTCCCTCTCTCAACCTCACCTCCTGGCTTCCCTGCCTACCTTCAGTTTCAGCCAAACCCCACCTTTCCCAAGCCCCCTTAATTCTAGTGCCCTCCCTCTGAGATGATCTCCAACTGATCCTGTCTGCACATCTCTGGTAAATAATTGTTTGTTGCAATTGACAGGGAGCTCCTTGAGAGCTAGGCTGTCTTTTACCTTTCTTCATATCCTCGATGCTTAGCACAGCGCTTGGCACATAATAGGTGCTTAATAAAGACTTCTTGTCTTGACTTCAGGGTCCCCTACTATGGTTCTTATTTTCCTTCTCTCTCTCTCTTTCTCTCTCTCTGTCTCTCTGTCTCTGTCTCTGTCTCTGTCTCTCTCTCTCTCTGTCTCTCTCTCTCTCTGTCTCTCTCTGTCTCTCTCTCTCTCTTTCCCCCTCTCTTTCTCCCTCTCTCTCTCTTCTCTCTCTCCCTCTCTCTGTCTCTCTCTGTGTCTCTCTCTGTCTGTCTCTGTCTGTCTGTCTGTCTGTCTCTCCCCCCCTCCCTCTCTCTCTCTTCTCTCTCTACCTCTCTCTGTCTCTCTATGTGTCTCTCTCTGTCTCTGTCTCTGTCTCTCTCCCTCTCTCTCTCTCTCTCTCTCTCCTTTCTCTCTCTCTTTCTCTCTCTCTCCCTCCCTCCCTCTCTCTCTTTCTCTCTCTCTCTCTGTCTCTCTCTGTCTCTCTCTCTGTCTCTCTCTCTCTGTCTCTCTCTGTGTCTCTCTCTCTCTGTCTCTCTCTCTGTCTCTCTCTCTGTCTCTCTCTCTCTCTTCCCCCCACCATTCCACCACTGCAGTTAAGGAAGATCCCTAGGGCTAGTAGGTAATGTTGCTAAGTATAAACCAAGGAAACCTCAGAGTTGTCCTCTGATGGGAGTTAATTTTGCTTAACTCAGCATGTCCCAAGACACAGTTTCCCAATTCCTAATGATTACTCCAGGGAGAACCAAGTAAAATATCTGTTCCCCATGAAAAGGTGAAAACTGGCTAAGAGAGAAGGAATTGCACAGTGCCAGGAATATAGAAGACCCTTAAATAACTGATCGTTAATGAGGCAGTTATGTGGTGAACTGGATAGAGCAATGGACGTGCATTCAGGAAAACCTGAGCTCAAATGTGGCCTCAGACACTAAGCTAGCTATGGGATCCTGGACAAGTTAATTAACTTCTCTACATCTCAGTTTTCTTATCTATAAAATGGGGGCAATAATAACGCCTACTTCCCAATGTTGCTGTGAAGATCAAATGAGATAATATTTGTAAAGCTCTTTGTATACCTTAAAATACTATTATTGGTATTAGACACTACAGAATGTTCCTAGAGAAAGAGGTTTTGTGGCTCATAAAGGGCTCATGACGGCCCTTCCCCAAGTTAGGTTGTCAGGATTTAGTGTGAAAGAACCTGGCTGACTTGACATCAGCTGAGACATTTGTAAAACACTTAGCACAAGGTCTGGTATATGGTAGGTGCTTAATAAGTGCTTGTTTCCTTCCCTCTCTTTCCCCTACCAATGAATCTGACCCAGGCTGCCCAAATAAGAACTTGGAGGAAAATCAGGATAAAGCAGTAGCTGAAGATAGACTGAGGCCATAGATAGCAGTGAATATAACAGGGCTTCTCTTAAGATTTTCAACCGACTAGTCTATGAAATAAGTGTTATAGTCTTTATTATCTTCCATTTTGCAGAAGAGGAAAGGCAGGCACAGAGAGGTTGAGTGAGGTTGTCCAGGGGCACACGGCTAATGTCTAAGGCAGAATCTGAACCTAGGTCTTTCCAATGATAGCCCCACATCTCCTCCAGGATAAACATCCCCCTTTGCTTCAGTGAATCATCATATGGCATAAATTTCAGGCCCATCTCCCAATCCTTCTTGCCCTTCTCTGGTCGCTCCAGCTTATCCATTTCCATTTCTATCTCCCATGCTAGGCTGCCTCAAGGGTTGCAGAGTATGGCATAGAGAATCAGGTAGGACTTCTTGGAAGACAGAGAGATTGATGGAAAAGAAGGGTGGGGTATCACAGGCCATAAAACTGAAAGCTAGGAAAGGCCTTAGACATAGAGACTGAGGTCCAGAGAAGGGAAGTAATTTGTCTGAGATCATATAGCTAGGAATCAGCAGAGCCCAGAATTAAACCAGGTCCTCTGACTTTAAGTCCAGTTCTCTTTGATGAACCTGGAGGGGTTGGGGGTGGTGGGAAGGAGAACTCTGAAGGTCAGGAGGCAAAGTTGGGATTGAAGCCAATTAGACAGACCTTGAAGGCTGGAGCAATATACTTTCTAGTTGAATCTAGCTGAAGTGTAGGAGGTGAGAAGAAACAATGTAGTATGATAGGAAGAAAAGAAAATGAAAGATGGAAGACAAAGAACTTTGACAAAAGAGACTTATGTCTAATTCTTCACTGCCAACAACCATATGCTCCAAATCATGAACAAAAGAGGAACATAAATCAAAATGATTCTGAGGTTATACATCACATAGTTAAACTGGCAAAGATGATAAAATATGGGGATAATCAATGGTAAAGGGGTTGCGGAAGAGTACACTAATGCATTGTTGGTGGGGCTGAGAATTGGTCCCACCATTCTAGAAAGCAATTTGAAATAGTCAATTATTCAACAAGCATTTATGGCTTATTTAATGGTTTGTATGAGTGTAATGGTAATTAATTTAAATTTGAAGCCCCCTTTTTTGTTATGTCAAATAAGCAGGTACTTAAGCCCTTAGTAACTAAGGACTTAAGTACCTCTGTGAAAGAAACAGAAGGTGTAAACTCTGTCTCCTGTTGCTGACATAACAGGAAGGGGTTGGCTGAGACAGGAAGCCAGTGTGTGTGTGTGTGTGTGTGTGTGTGTGTGTGTGTGTGTGTGTGTGCGCGTGTGCGCGCGCGTGCGCGCGCGCGCATGTATGTATGTATGTATGTATGTAAGAAGAGTCTGAGAGAGAGAGATAGTCAGAATTAGAGAATTAGAGTTTGAATTAGAGCATCTGGAAGCTGGGCTGCTACTTGCTGGACTGAGAACTGAGTTGGAGTTTTCTATGAGACCAGAATCTGGTGAAGGCTGAAGTTGCTGCTGAGAAGGCCCACCTGGAAGGCTGAGATTTCTTCTGGGTCCTAGGGCCAGCCGAACTGTGGGAGGACTGAAGAAGCATGACTGGGATAAGGCTTTGTTTGTGGCTTGGTTGATCCTTGAGTTCCCAGCAACAGAAGTTGTGAAGATTTTCAGATGTGCTAGACCCTGTGAACTTCAGTGTGTAACAAGAACTGCCCAGAGGACTGTACGAGAACCTGGGAGCTGTCTGACTCTGAATCCAGGTGACTGGTGGATTCAGGTAGGAGCTGGGACCATGGCAGGGGATCCAGGGAATCTGAGAGACCACCCTGAGTCAAGATGAAAAAAAGGCCTCTCCTTGGATATAGAATGTGTGATGAAACTAGACACCGAGGGGTGGAGGGTTTGTGTAGTTTTTCTAATGATTGTATTTAGTGATTATTGATGCTTAGCAACTGATTGCTAGATAAGTGACCGATTAAGTTAACTTATGATTGCACCATGAGTGGAAGACTGACTTGTATTGTGAGATGACTGAATGACTGAGTGAGGAGGCAAACCTCCTTAGGGATACCAGATGATTGTTCTTTTGTTCTTTGTTCTAAATACTGTGACCACTTTGGTGAAAACTATGTGGCCATTTTAATGTTAAGCTGTGGTGAACACTGTATTGTGATTTTCTGTGATAAGATGTTGTGAATATTATATTGTGATTTGTTGTGAAT
>CM053580.1:550062558-550078835 GCA_028627135.1 Pseudochirops cupreus
TGTAACAGTTATCTCTTGCCTCTTCTATATGAGATAATTAACCCCATTCTGTCTCTCCCTGTCTCCTCTCATTATAATCTTCTCCCACCTCTCAATTTCACCTTTTAAATATCATCTCTTCCTATTCAATTAATTCTGTGCCCCTATGTATACCTGTACACATACATAAATGTTTTAAATATAATAATATTAATAAAGTCTGTACTTTCTTTTGATGGTAATAGGGAGCTACTGGGATAGCTCTCTCTCTCTCTCCCCCGCCCCTCTCCTCTCTCTTTCTCTCTCTGCCTGTTGTTTCACCTTATGGACCACTAGACCTTGCATTTGCCCTGGTACTATGTGAACCCTCAAACCTCCTTTTGCTGATTTCCAGCTTTGAAACATGCACCAATATTCCATTGCTCCAGGAAAGAGCATGTTGAAATATTACGACTCCCTTTGCAATCTCAATGGCTCCCCAGATGAGATAATGTTTGTAAAGTACTTTATAAACCCTAAATCACTACATAAATGCTAGCTACTACTCTCAAATTGAAATAAACCTCTCTGGTCATCACTACCCTCTATGTGTTGCCTCACCTTTCATATGGGTACAGTTTAAATTTTTTACTACTATCACTGGAGCTTAGTACAATATTAAGACATTTAATAAGTGTTTTTTTGTTGATTCGTTCATTGGGTAGGAGTTTATTCTTTACTTAGTAAATGTATTTATTACCAAGTCTGGGTCCTGGTGACTGTTATCAATCAACAACCAGAGGATTCTTCTTTCTTTCACTTTGAATGAGTTCAGTGTCTCTCCATCCCAAATTATCTCAAACTGCTACCTTCATATTAGGGGACTTTAATGTACCTGCTGATACTCTTTTAAATAACCTAACTTTCCAAATCAACTACTCAACTGTCATAACCTACGCCTCTCCATCTTAACCACACATAGAAATAAATGGTCATACTCTTGAACTTTCCATCATCCAGAAATATTCTACTTCCCTGTACATAAATTCTGAGATTCCCTTACCCAATTGTCACCTTTTATTATTGCATCTTTCCCTCTGGTTTACAATGCCCATTGTTGTTCTTCACTGTGACCTCCAATTCCCCTCGCCCCTCAGTTCCTTATCAGGTTATCACCACTTGCACTGGCTACACTCTCCTTTCTTTCTTATTTTGACCCCTTGGTAAATCAGTCCAACTCAATGGTATCCTCTCCATTTGAATCTCTTGCCTCCTTGCCTTAGTAGCTATCATACTTTGTCCAACCCTAATCTTGGATCACGTCCACCATCCATCTCCTTTGTTCCTATTCACATGCTACTAAATGGAGCTTGTGAAAATCACAAGACCATAGTAACTGAGATTCCCTATAAATTTGTTACACATCCTCAACTGAGCCTTTACTGAAGAAGAGAATCCTTTTATACTTTTTTTTAAACTGATTTACTAGACCATTCACCACGATGGAAATTCCAAACCTTTTCATACCTCCTCAGGACTCTCATAGCATTTTTCCCTTTGCTCTCTCAGCTGAGTACCTCACATCCTACTTCACTCAAATAGTTAAAGTCATGCAGTGAGAGCTCTTTCATCTTCCTTCCTCCTTTTCTCATATCACTGAAGCATCTTATCCCACTATCTCCTCCTTCAATGTTCTCTCACATAAAAATTTTGGTTTTCCTCCCTACCAAGGCAAACTCCTTGATATGCACCCTTGATCTCATCCCTTTCCATCTTCTCAAGCATACTGTCCCCTCTATCATCTCTTTTCTTTCTGGTCTAACTTGTGTTTTGGGAAAATCATTTTTCAGTTGTGTGAAGGATGAAATAGCTAGTTCAGGTGAAAGGTGGTGAGGACCTGCACAAGGATGATGAATGTGTGAATAGAGAAGAAAGGGTTAGAAGGGTGAGATATTGTGGAGATAGAAGTAAGAAGATTTGGCACCTGACTGAATATGTAGGATGAGACAGAGAGGAAAAGAAGGATGGATAGAGATGGGGTGAAAGAATTGTGTGTGAGAGAGAGAGAGGAAGAGAGAGAGAATGAGAGAGAGAGAGGGAGAGAGAAGAAAAAGAGAGGGAGAGAGAGAGAGAGGGAGAGAGAGAGAAAGAGAGAGAGGAGAGGGGGGAGAGAGGGAGGAGAGAGACACAGAGAGAGAAAGAGAGAGAGAGAGAGAGATTGGGAAAGACAAAAGGTGAAAGACAAGGACACTGGGTAAGGTGCCTTTTTGGTACTACTTAGGTGCCTATTGGCACTAGGATGCCAGACCTAAGTTTCCATGCTCCACTTCCACCCCCAGTACTCCTCCCCTTTCCTCCTTTTTTCCTTTGCTGATGGTCATGGGTTGGGGGGTAGGATGGGTGGGTCAGGAAAAAGTTTGTACCTACCTGGCCCTCAAATAAAAGCTTGTAGAGCACTTTGAGGATGAGGAAAGACCAGAAGATATTGAGACTCAGTATAACCATCAGGAGGACATTGGAAAGATAATATCCAAAGAAGAAATGTTTGTTGGTCTGGAAAAAACAGTAAGAATCGTAGAAGACTCTGTAAGAGAGAGAGGTATTGGGGATCACAATGTGGGAAGGAAGGCAGACTGCCAGGGCTTAGACCCCTAGGTCATCAGAAACAACATTGCTATCCCCCCAAAATGGGAGAGGCAGAATAAAAATCACAGGATCTTCAAAGAACTCCTGACCTGACCTTATCCCATCTTTTTCATAGGACTCGTCAGGCAGGAGGCTCACTCCTCTTTCTAGGAAGCAGTTCTTAGCAGCAGAAGCTCCCCAGGACTCAGACCCTTTTCCTCCTCCCTGTTCTCTTCCCACCCTACCTCCTAGGACCAGACTCACTTGTTTGGGAGGAAAAAGAGTCTGCTAACAAAGAACACCAGAGCAAAGATGATGAACGTGATGTTCTTAGCTTTGTTCCACTTTGCGTAAACTAGCATCTTACTGGCCTGGAAGGAGACAAGAGAGGGAATTTTGGTAACACATAAACCCAGAGTTGGGAGGCAACCTCAGAGGATATCCGGTGCAATCTACAACTGTCCGAGATCCCCACCTAGATAAGTAGTCGTTATCATAATCATCACTCTAAGGGGACCTCGTATCTCCCAGACCATACATTCTACTTCCAGAGGGCTTTGTACCTTAGGAAGCTTTTTCTTACATGCAGCCTAAAGATTCCCCTTGGAGGGTGGGATTTCTGGCTTTTACCAGTAAGAAATAGCCCTACCATATCCTTTTGCTATTGCGTAAGTCACAGGATAAACACACATGGATGAGTTGTGACATTCATTGCAGATCTTATCCCCCTCCAGAACTTCTCCATTTCTTTCAAAAGCACCACATCTCTCATCACTACATTTGATACATTACTGTTGTCCTTGACTCCTCACTTTTGTTGTCCCCCCCCAACACATATCCACAATATCTCTCATCTATATCTTCTTTTTTTGAGTTTTTGGAGGGGGGAAGCAGGGCGATTGGGGTTAAGTGACTTACCCAAGGTCACATGGCTAGTAAGTGTTAAATGTCTGAGTCTGGATTTGAACTCAGGTCTTCCTGACTCCAGGGCCAGTGCTCTATTCACTGAGCCACCTAGCCCTCCCTCATCTATATCTTTTTTATCTTCAATTACACAGCCACCAGAATTAGGACTAGTTCCTCTTGCCTTGATTACTATAAGCAGCCTCCTAATTGGACCGCCTGCTTCAAATCTCTCCCCATTCCAGTTCATTCTCCACTCAGCTGCCAAAATAATCTTCCTCAGGTACAGATTCAACCACGTCAATCCACTGCTCAAAAAATTCCAGGGGTCTCTATAATCTCCAGATCATATACAAACCCCCATATTTGGTGTTTGAAGCCCCTTATGACCTAACTCCAAGTTAGCCCTCCTTATTACTTAATTTTCCACACTCTATTCTCTAACCAAGTCTGGCCTATTTCCTGTTCCTCAAACTCATTAAAAAATATAATTAGTGTATACAAATGTAGATAGTATGTATGTTTTGTTGTTGTTCAGTTGTTTCAGTCATGTCTGATTCTCTGTAACCCCATTTGGGGCTTTCTTGGCAGAGACCCTGGAGTGGTTTGCCATTTCCTTCTCCAGCTCATTTGACAGATAGGGAAACTGAGGGAAACCACCTTAAGTGACTGATATTTAGCAGGCATTCAATAGCTGTTTGTTGATTGATTGATACATGTCTGGATTAACTGTTATCTCCCCTGTTTTGTTCACTGAATCTTTCTGAATGCAGCCCAAACTTCATTAACTTTTGTGGTTGCCAGTGTCATCTGCTGAATTCCCATTGTACTTTTTATTCACTGACCTTGCAGTACTTTTCCAAAGAAAGTATCGCTCAGACACACTTCACTATTTTCTGTTGCCAAGTTGATTTTCCCCGATCTCAACTATATCCCTTTACTCTGTTCATCCTTTGTCCTAGAGCTGGATCTTTTGGGACCCTGTTGGAATTCAACCTGTTGTTTCCAGTCTCCCTAACTTTCTGCCATGAGAACATTAGCAAAGCCACCATTGATTCTATTAGCCAAGTTATTCCAGACCTCTGTGACCTGGATAGGTTTACAGAGTTATTCTCAACCTACCCAACTTTCCTCCTCTTTCAGCTCTATCCACTGCCCAGACTTAATGTATCTTCTCTCTCACCCTGCCTCCCCATGACTCCTGCCAAGGATTGACTACAGAGAGAAGAACTGAAGAATGATGGCCTGGAAGAGCCCACACAGAGGCACAAGCCATCCCCATAGGAAGGCTATGCAGGGGGCCTGATGACTACACTGCTGCATGAACCCCTCACATTAGGACTGGTGCTTGACAATTATTATTATTATTTTTTACTGAGGACATTGACTATACTAGAATGATACAGAAAGTCCTGATTAGTCCTCATGGCTGGGGTGTTGACTGTCCACAGAAAATCAGAAAGACAGACTTGGGATGGAAACTTTTTCCCTGAAGTGGGTGAAGATATCTGAGTCAACTCTCCTTTGGGACACTTCACTATTAGATTCTTTGCTAACATTTTTGCTCCCTTGGATTTCCAGCAAGATTGGGGAAGGGATTTCTCTACTGTCTATCCCTTTCCAGTGCAGGTCATAGACCAAAAATCTTGAGAAATAGTTATTTCCACCCGTAGTGATAACCTTATAGTAAAAGAGTTTCAGTGTTCTGAATTCAGGCTTCAATCTACCAGAAGGAGAAGAGTTTTTCAGAGAAGATAGTCATTCCTATAATAGTCTCGGAGCTGAAGGACCAAAGTAATCCATGCCCTGGCTGGTTAGGAGATTTGGATCTTGACAATGAAAGCCTGAGGTCAATGTGAAGTATCTTTCCCATTGTTCCACAAAGGGCCTGTGCCTTTCAGGAGGAGTAAAATCATCACGGAGAGCTACCAGTGATATTTTATGTTACTCTATAGTTAGTGCTGCTCTTATGTATTGAAAATGAGAATTTGTTCTAACATGACTGATATATTAGGGAATACTTTGAGCAGAGCAGGAATTTCCAGTTTGCTTCTACTCAAATTTTGTTTTTCTGCGAGTAACAGTGAAAGAGCTCAGAAAATGGCACCACTTCATAGTAACTGAGATGCTGTAGGCCTTCTTGAAGTCTACCTCCACATATGACCTTCAGGTCTTTATATAAGTAAAGTGTCATTGTGTATCTTCTAGTATAGTAGGAGCTGAAAGCAGAGAAAGGCTAGTCTACACCATTCCTACCTTCGCCCCTATTCCCTTCTGCCATGGCTTCATGCCAACTTGTTTGTGCGCCTGGGGCCTAGATGGAGCAGCCACCCACAGCCAATGGCACAGCTCCCATTTTTGTACTATTTATGCATTTCTTAATCATTTAATATATGTAAAACTATGTATGCTTTTTAGAAATTAAGTTCCTACCTTTTCTGGGGATGTGTCACTGATAAAAGTTTTGAGTTTTTGCCTTTAGCCTCATTATCCTCACAGACTCTGTGGTTTTTTTTAATTGGTGATTTCAAATGGCTCTGTGTTTCTTGGGAATGCTTATGTCACATTATAGCAGAATGACTGTATTTGCTAAACCATACCTGAGAGTCTTTTGCATCAACGTTCCATGTGGTAGAGGAAATAAAGAGCTGTCTTACACCTAATACCAGTGGTTCTCAACCTTCCTAATGCCGAGACCCTTTAATACTCGTATGTGGGTGTATCTACATGTGGGCAGAACCGCCGGAGATGGATAGAGGAGCCATGTCTCGGTTCCTAAGACCATCGGAAATACGTGTTTTCCAATGGTCTTAGGCGACCCCTGTGAAAGGGTTGTTTGACCCCCAAAGGGGTCACAACCCGCAGGTTGAGAACTGCTGCCTAATACTCATATTATATAATGAGAACATTTTTTAGAAGTAACCAAGTTAGTGTGCCTCCTCCTTTATTTTGGGAAGACACTAGATGTGAACCATAGCTAAGTTTTGTTTTTAGAGATTTCCCTGGACTTTTACTCTCTGATAGGGAGAATTGGGTTAGCTAGGTGCTGCAGTGCATAGAGCACAGGTCCTGGAGTCAGGAAGATCTGAGTTCAAATCTAGTCTCAGACACCTAATATCTGTGTGACCTTGGGCAAGTCACTTAACCTCTATTTGTCTCAGTTCTTCTTCTGTAAAATGTATACACACTAGAGAAAGAAATGGTAAACTACTCCAGTATTTTTTCCAATAAAACCCCATGGACATAATACATAGTCTATATGTCAGACACAACTGAACAACTAAACAACAACAAAAGGGCAGAGTCAGGGAGAGAAAAAGTCTCATATCTTTTGGGTCATTCCCCCTCTTCCCAGGGATGGCAGTAGGTTCAGGTAAGCCCTGAGTCCCTCCTTCTGTTAGGGCCTCCTGGGCCACCAGCTGCAATGGAATACAATAATGGTGGGGGGGTTTAGGGACAGCTCTGTTTCTTTCTCTAAGGTTGTGGCCCCTGCACACATGAGGCTCCCAGGGCCTCAGGTGTATCCCAACTATACTCCTCCAGGCTGGACTCACTTACCTCCAGGAAGATATCTGACACATCATGTAATAGCATCACCAGAACACCAATGCGCACAAGGTTGGCGGAATAAGAAAAATACATTAAAATGATAGTCATAAAATGGTGGATGACTTGCCCATAGAAGTCCTGGGAAGAGGAGGCAGCCGTGAGAATCTTGCTTACTTCCCAGAGGATATAGCTCACTTTGCCCATACTTAGGGTTAGACTCTGACCCACAGTCTAGGTATACCTTTCCTCCCTCCACTTCTTCCCTGATTACATGACAATCCTCTTAGGGAAAGTTCCAGTCTGTCAAGAGGATGAAGAGATTGAGGTGAGATATAAGGAGAAGATGAAGAAGGAGAGTCAGATAGGTGACAGTATGTTGGAGGGAGAGCTAGTGATTGGTTTGGATATGGACCTAGTAGTAGGAGCTCCAGAGAGAGCACCTTGGCTTTGAATTGAACAGAATGAAATTGGCTCCTTAGCTTCTGGCCCTCTTACCAAAATAAAGTGACCAGGTCTGTCTTTACTGCTTCCATTTCCCAGGAACTGGCCTTCAGGACCAGGACCAAACATGACACTTTTCTCACTGGGGCAGACACTAGAAGCCAGGCTCTTCTTTCTATTCTTTTCCTTTGACTAAAAAGATAAGAGCTTTCCCCCAAATCTGGGCTCCCTCCAGACTCACCTTCCTCTTCACATCATGGGTCAGAGTGAGCAGCAAGGAGAAGTAGAAAGCAATCTCCAAGACATACCACCAGTATATGGCAGGCTGCAGAGGCTGAGGGTCAGAGCAATCACTTGGTCATTGGTGTTGCCCATAAATAGACACAGAATTCAACAGGGAAACAACTATTTTAGAACTCCAGTAAGATGGGACCAAACACCCTGCCTTGTCCCATTCTCTAGCCATGCTAGGAACACACCTGGGACCAGTCCTCCATGAATCAGGACATGTCCAGCAATTGAGCAAACAATAATCATCTATTAAATTTACCTGTTATGTTCCAGGCACCATGGATACAAAAACAAAATTGAAATAGTTCTTGTCTTCAAGAAGCTTATATTCAGTTAGGAAAAACAACATATACATGCACATATTTATACACATACATATATTCATAATGTACCATACACATACATGCACACATGCACATATATATTTAGTATATACGTATGTACATATGTGTGTATACACCACACACAGACATGAAATAGATAAAAGGGAATTTTAGGGAAAGAAGCTAGCAGTTGGGTAATCAAGGAAAGCTTCACAAAGAAATTGGCATTTGGACTGTTTTGAAAAACTAAGTGATTTCAAGGTGTGGTGGTGGGGAGATAGTGAATTTCAAGCACAGGGGATGGGCACTGAGATGGGAAAGGGAGAATCATGTATGAAAAGAGTAGGAAATCCAGTTCAGCTGGGTCATAGTACAGATGAAGAGGAGGAGTATACAATAAGACTGGAAAGGTAGGCGGAGGTGAGGTTCTTGATTTTAAATACCAAACACAGTAGTTCATCTTTGGCCTTTGAAGTATAAGGGAATCAATAGACTTTATTTAATTAGGGTGTGATGTAGTTAGATCAATCTCTCTGGTAGCTGCATGTAGGATGGATTGAAAAAGGGAAGAGACTTAAGGTAGGGAGGTCAATGAGAAAGCTAATACAGTAATCTAGGTGAGAAGTGAAGAGAGCCTGTGGCTGTGTGAGTTGAGAGAAGGGGACTAATGTGAGGGGTGCTAGGGAGGCAGAAACTAGGTATAGAGCCACATCTTAGACTGTATATCAAGATAAGATCACTTTCTGCATTTTTTTCATGTTTGGGTCTGTGTTTTCTTTTAAAACACGTCTAATATAGCAATACATTGTGCAAGTTTGAAAATGTGTACTCTATATCAAATTGCTTACTATTTCACAGAGGGTCAGGTAAGGGAGGGAGAGAGAAAATTTGGAACTCAAAATTTTAAAAAATGAATGTTAAAAATCATCTTTACATGAAACTAGGGAAAAACAAAATATTGTATTAAAAGGGGAAACATAAAATCTTAAATTTTAAAGCATAAAAGTTAAAAAATCAATTTCACATGTACAGTATGGGGTAGAGATTGTTATCAATTGATCTGAAAAATATCTGGGAGTTTTAGTGAGCTGCAAGCTACATTTATGAGTCAGCAATGGAATGAGACAACTGAAAGAATTAATTCAATATTAGTCTCAATTATGAGAGGAATAACATTCAGCACTAAATCCATTTGCAAATAATTGTGGAGCAATTGGTTGAAGGAGATAGGAAGGAATGAAATCAAAGGAATATGTAGAGGAGTTGGCTTTGGTGAGAAAGTAATCTTTTTACTAGAGACATAGAGAAGAGAAAAGGGGAATGTTGTTTAGACATTTTGAGTTATGGCCAAGGGAAAAAGGGAGGTCATGGCAAATGACTTCTTTTTCTCAATAAAGTGTGGGAAAATGTCCTCAGCTGAGTTAAGATGTGTGAAAGGGGTGATATTGACAGATCAATGAGAGATGAAAAGAATTGGGACAACTTTTGTAGGGAATGCCAAAGACAATTGTGGGATGGGAAGGAATTTGAGTGAGTCTGATTTGTCCACAGTGTTGAGTTCTGGGTGCCATATTTTAGGAAAGATTTTGAAAAACTGGAGGAAGTTTTAAAGGAGAATGATCAGGATGGTTATGGGCCTTGGAGTCACATTGATTATGATCAGGAACTTGATTAAAATTAAATAAAAATAATTGAGTATAATTAGTTTGGAGAAAATAAATGGAGGATATGGTTAATGTCTGTAAATACTTGGAAGGCCATCATATGGAAGACGACTCCAGAGGGAAGAGCTAGGCTCAGTGGAAGGAAGCTAAAGAGGGAAAGATTTGGGTTTGATGTAAGACCAAACTTCTTAACACAGAGAGTTGTCCTAAAGTAGCCTTGGAAAACATGGGCTTTGCCCTCCCTGGAGAACTTCAAGTAGAAGTGATGTAAACATTTGTTGAGTAATTATAAAGGAGAATTTTGTTCAGTTATGATAACCTTTTTGGTCCTTTTCAACCTTGAGATTCTATGATTCTGAAGGTAGGGTTTTGGAGTAAAGATGGGAAGAAGGAGAGAGCATGAAGCAAATACATTCATTTCTGGCCACCATGGGATACAGTGGATGGTGTACTGGACCTGGAATAAGAAAGACTTGAGTTTAAATCCAGTCTCAGAACTTACTATCTGTGTGACCTTGGGCAAGTCACTTAATCTCTGTCTGTCTCAGGTTCCTCATCTGTAAAATGAGGATAATCATAGTACCTCCTACAGAGCTGTGAGAATCAAATGATATATTTTGAAAGTGCTTTTCATCCTCCTCCTCCTCCTCCTCCTCAACATCCTCCTCCTCCTCCTTCTCCTCCTCCTCATTGTTATCATCATCATTCCCAGGGCTTGTTTGAGTGAATAAATCTGTCCAGGGATTGCTCACCTGCTTAGGGTATCCAATCCATATTGTCTCTGGCTGGCCAAACCAGGTTTCCTGTGAGAAACAAGGGACATGTTGTAGACGCTACTTTCAGAATCACTAGTCCCCATAAGTAATGACTCCTCCCCATAGCTTTGAGCCTTCCCCTGGGGAACTCTAAGTACTCAACAGAAATTAGTGCACTGCCACCTTACATCATATCTTATCCTTATCCTGGCCTTCTCCTCTCCAGGTTCAGGACAAGTTAGAGTCAAACTTATGAGGTGTAATCCTTGGTTAGATGAGAGGCTTTACCCTCTGTTCCTTTATACATCCCTCCAGATCATTAGCATCTGGTCCCTCTGTTAGCTCTCAAATGGCTAGGGAGTATGGGCTGGAGGATCAGAGAAGTCTGTCAAACTATGACACTTCCAAATGATTGGAACATTTAACCACTCTTTCTGTTTTAAAAAAAGGGTTTAAAGGTTTTAGCAGTGTAATATGAGGCCCAAAGAGCTAATTGGACATTGGGCTGCCTTAAGAGGGGCATAGTTTCCAGGAACTGGGAGGAGTAACTGAGCTGTATTCTGTTCTCATTAGACCTCATCTGGAGGATTGGGCACAGTTCTCTGCACCATGGCTTAAGAAGGAAATTGATAAACTGGAGAGGGCAATCGGTAACAAGAAGTAGGTAAATTTGTCTAGAATGTGGAATCTATGAGGGAGCTTATGTGTAATAACCCTCAAAAGATAGATTAAAGCCAAACTGTGAAGGGCGTTACAGGTCAAAGAGAACAGTTTGTAGTTTATCACAGAGGCAACAGAGAATCATTTAAGTTTTTTGAGGGAAGTGACATGGTTAAACAGGAGCTTTAAGAACATCTGTGAAGAGGATGGACTGTTAGAAGGGAGACAATGGGGACTACAGAACTAGTTAGGAGGCTATTGCAATAGTAGGTAGCAAAGGTGATGAGGACCTGAATTAGGGGGGCTCAGGAGAGGAGATGGTTTCTAGACATGTAATGGAAATAGACTCAGCAAGACTTGGTCATTGATTAGATGGGAAGGACTTTGAATTCATGTAACATGAGAATCTACTAGAGAAACTGGGCATGTTTAGCCTGGAGAAGACTCAGAGGAACATGATGACTGTCTTCAAAGTCAGTTGTCATGAAGAGGACAGATTTACCTTGTTCTTCTTGGTTCCAGAAGGCAGAACCAGGAGTAATGGGTCGAAGTTACAAAGAGGCCAATTTTGCCTTGATCTCAGGAGAAGTTTCATAATAAGGAGACCTATCCCAAAGTGGAATGGGCTATTTTGGGATGTGACATCTTCTCCCTACGTGGAGATGTTCAAGCCAAGGCTGGGTGATGGCCATTTGTCAGGTATTTTATAGTGTGGACTCCTTTCCCATGTAGTCCTTTCCAATTTTCACATCCTGGGATTCTGTGATCCATACCTTTCTCCTCCCCTCCCCCACCAAGTCTCAACTTGCTCCCTCTGAAACCCTCATTTCTATGATTTGAGGGCACTATTTCTGTTTCAGTTCTCATCTTACTCACCCAGTCTATTGGTCAGACTGACCAGTCTAGCTACATCACACTTGGAGAGTTGCAATGTGTGGTGATATAAGAAGATAAAGGACATGATTTTGGGTAGAAAGGGAGTGAAATGGGTTAGGAGCAAGGTAGGGTTGGGGTGATGATATATAGGAAGACAAGGGAACAAGATGAGAAAGAGAGAGAAGATAAAGTATGTGTGGGGAGCCTAAGAACGGAGAGGATGGAGGAGTAGAATCAAGAAAAGGAGAATCAAGGGAATGGGAGCAGAAAGGATTAGGGAACAGGGAAGAGATAGAAAGTACAAACGGTGGGGGTGATGAAGAGATGAAGAGAATGAGAGATGGAGAGGACAAAAATTCACAAAGGGTAAAGAGAGAAAGATGATGAGCGTAGGGATGTGGGGATGGACAGAGCAAGAAGGGACAAAGTGAACAGTGTGGGAACAAGGAACAAAGAGGATGTGGAGAGAAAAGATGAGGGGATAGAAGGGATTGGAGGAAGATGGAAGAGAATGAATAGGCAGAAAAAGACAGAAGGACAAAGACAATGAGAAGGGAGAGGATGAGGAGTCAAATGAAGAGGGATGGTCATGTGGTGGGGATGGGACAGGACATACTCACATTGTAGAAGATGAGAAAACCTCCAAAGAAATAACAGCAGTAAAATAAAAATCTTGAACTGAAAATGAAATACAAGGGGTAGAGATGAATGGATCAGGTCATATTGTTGGGGGTGGAGAGATGAACAAATTGTGGGGCCCCTTCTCTCCAAGTCAGGCCTGGTCCCATGGCCCACTGACCCCAGTCTAGATACCTTGGAGCCAGTCTTCCTTCAGGTCCCCTCAACTCACCAGGATTCAGAGAATTTCTTGCTCAGTAAAGGTCGTGCTTGGTTTCTCCGGCGTCGAAACCAGTGCTCGGCTTGCCTCACAGAGAGGCTGCACTGACTGGCCAGGTGATTCAGCTCATCCTGGAGACAGCAGAAGATTAGGGGTAGGATGGACAAAAGGAGAACCTTAGCTTCAGGTAATTGCCCTCTCCCCTAAGCTCAACATTCCCCAAGCCACACCTTGGCCCCTGCCATAGCTGAGATGCCCTTTGGGGAAGAGGAGGTCTGCACTGGGGGAAAAGTCTCTGAAACCAACATCTCAGGCACTATGGAAAGGTGAAAACTAACTGTTTCCTGCCTTAGCTGAGCTAACATTCTTTTGGGGGAGACATGATGTGTATGTGCAACTAAATACAAAACAGATGTAAATAAATGTAAAGTAATTTCAAGAGAATATTAATAATGGGAATAATCAGGAAGTTTCTTGAAGGAGGCAGAAGCCTTGAAGGGAGCTGGAGTTTCCATCCTGAAGAAGTGAGAACATTCCTGGGGAAGGAGAGCATGCCAGACATGGGAGCCAGCCTATACAATGGTATAATGAGCAGGTGAATTTGGCTAGGACAGAGGGTGTGGGGGTAATAATGTATAGTAAATCTGGAAAGGTAGATGGAAATTCAATTGTAAAGGGCTTTACAGATCAAAAAGAACCGTTTGAATTTTATCTTGGAGTCAATAGAGGGGAGCATAGGAGCGGCATAGTCAGACAGCTTTAGGAATGTCTGACTGGTGTCTGTGTGGAGCATGGATTGAAGAGGGGAAGACAGTGGGGTCGATGGAACAAATTCGGAGGCCATTGCAATAGTCGGGGGAGGCAGAGGTGGTGAGGACCTGAATTAATCCTGCAGGAGGAGTGGAGAGAAGGGGATGATTTCAGGAGATGTTATGGAAGCAGAATCAACAAGACTCAGTGACTGATTGAATATGGAGATGAGGTATTGGGAATGACTCATAGAGAGAAAACCATGTCTACAGAACATAGAATGGGAATGCTGGGAATGACTTTAGAGATAATCCCCTCATTTTACAGATGAGATAACTAAGGCTACAAAAAAAAGGTCAGGTGGCTTGATTAAGGTCACAAAGCAAGTCAGTGGCAGAGGTGGGATTAGAACCCAGTTCTAGTGAACTCTTAATCCTCTCTGAGGATAGAGGTTGTTAGAACTTGGTGCTCAGAGTAAGTATCACCCTCTCTAGAAGAAACAAGAACACAGAGAGCAAGTGTCTGAGTGAGCCACAGGCACATAGCACCTCCCATCTCCACCACTTCTTACTCAAGGACCACTGAACATCAGAGATTGCCTTAAACCTCCCAGGATCCATAATGGTACCCAAACCTAGGGACTGCTCACCTTTTTGGGATTCTTACTCTGGGTCAGGAAAAATGACTCCAGGATGGGGTTGGGAGTAGCCTTGATTCTGAGGGGGTCATGCACACCCAGGGCTCTGCTCAAGGGCAGCCCTATGAATCTGTGAGAGGAGACAGGAGGAGCTAAGTACACAGGAACTCTCCCATTTATGGCCCTTTGGGAGCTCTCTGTGCAATCTCACTCACCAACTGACCTACCATAGCTAATTTGGCACAGCCTGTCGGATATGGAGCATGGGAGGAGGTATGAAGGGGCTGGGGTACCTGTGGGGCATATATTGGATGCTTAACCTAGAGGAAAAGAACATCATATAATTTCCTTATGGTAAGGGCTTCCGGGTTTTCAGGAAAGGGGGCAGGAAGATCCTTTTCAATGAATGAGATGGGCTCCCCAAGATGTAGGACCATAGTCAAAGAGAAAATCTTCTTCTCCCCTGAAATTCATTAAATATTTGGTAAGCATCTATTGTGTTGCCAAGCCCAGTGTACAGGAGCTAGGGGGAGATATGGGCTTTACAATATCATCCTTGCCATTAATAAGTTTATGGTCTGAAAGGGGCATAAGGTACCCATATACATCAGACTTTTATCAAAGATACTTGATGGAAAGATTTTTTTTCATAGCAAAGGTTTTATAAAAACAAAAGGCATCGGCATTTTAATGTTTTTTTTTTTTTGAGGGAGGTAAGGGGAAACCCTCCACAGTTGACTCACCTCTCAGTGCCATATCTAATGACCATTAAGACAAATGTCAGGGGAATGACTGCCAGCAGGTCTTTGGGATGGGGGTATGTGATGCCATCCGAATCTTCCAAGTCGGCCCATGTATAGCCAGGGGGGATCCAGTACTCATCCTTCCAAAATGACTTGTACAGGGTGGCCAGCATCCTGAGGATAATTCACCAAATGTCTCAAGAGATATTGACAGGGCAAATCATGGTTTAACAGAGTCAGTACATCCAGAAAATCAATTTTAGAAATAGAGAACATCACGACTATAATAGAGAACATCACGACTATAGGAGACCTTAAGGAAGTCTAACCACTTCATCTTACAGATAGAGAAACTGAGGCCCCAAAATAGGAGGAGACTTTCCCAAGGTCACATGGTGAGTCAATGACAGAGCTGAGCCTGGAACTCAGGTCTCCTGATTCCCTACCCAGGGTTATTTTAATTGCACTTGACACCCAAAGGTACTGGAAGTTGGGGGGTTAGGGAGGGGGTGAGAATCTGTTGCTGGGTGGTTCTCATCTAATATGCTGGCTGTTGCCTAAGTCTTCCTTGGCATAAGAGACCCAGGTATCCCAGTCTGTCCAGCACCTGCCTTAAACAGATTAGCTCAGCCTAGTGCTGTTTCTGCTGTGACCATGGATTGTCAATCTTAGGGTTTTAATCCTTATTACTCTGAGGGCCCTAAGACAACCAGGGCACTTACCCCTCTGGCTTCCTCCCGCTGAGACTTCTCCTCGGCCTTCAGCTGCAGCTGGCTCTAACCCCCCCCCCCCCCTGCCGGGGTTAGAGAACTGTCCCCCACAGAACGACCACAGCCTCGGGCAAGGCGGCTCATTAACTTTTATTACAAGTGATTACAATTGTGCAAGCTTAAGCAGCCCTACTCTGCCTTGCCCGTTTCCGTCTTCTCCCGGATCTTCTCCCGGGCCGAATCCTCTCCGAATCCTCCTTCCCCCTCGCCTCACTCCTGATAACTCCGCTCCATACTCCATCCCCTTTTGGGGGGTCACCGTCCAGTGAGCCTATCATGTACAGCCCCGAAGCTAGGGAGGCATCTCTCGTACCATGCCTGTCACACCCACTGCCTTGTGTTCCAAGCCCAACCCTTATGGTTGGAAACTTGCCACAGCAGCAGTTTCAAGACATGCGAGGGCCTCTACCCAGGCCCCAGGCTGTCACATTAGCGCCCCCAGACTTGTGACCGGGTAGATGCAATGGAATTTTCCTTACAGTCAAAGGGGCAGA
>CM053580.1:550079335-550106709 GCA_028627135.1 Pseudochirops cupreus
ACACCTCAGCCAATCCCCTTCTTCCACATCAACAGGGGAGTTCATGCCTTCTCAACAGTGGGACAGGGTTTGCCCCTTCCACACTTAGCACTTAGTACTAAGTGCTAAGTATCCTGCTAAACAGATTACTATTACACTTTATTACATTACTACCCTCCTTTAGGTCTGCATTTTAACAAAACTGGATATAAACCTGTCTACAAATACCCCTGTATAGTCCTATTTCCATGTTCTTTCTCACAGATATACCCTTTCCCTGTTCCTAGAATATCTGCATCCCTTCTCCACCTATTAAACTGAAGCCTAACTTTAAAGCCCATCTTCAAGACTTCCCTCACACTTACCCCAAGCCAACAAGTGGTAGTGATCTTTTCCCTTTGGGGGAGCCATTATTTTTTTAATGCTCTGATGTATTTATACTGTATTATTATGTGATATTATGGATATTTAAGGAAACTTTAACATATTTGGGGCCTGAGACAATATTATACTAAAGGCCTGTGTCTCTCATTAAGTACAGGTGTTTGCACACTTTGTTGTTCCTGTTGAGTCATTTCAGTCATGTCCAACTCTTCATGATCTCATTTGGGGTTGTCTTGGCAAAGATACTAGAGTGGTTTTCCATTTCCTTCTCCAGCTTAATTTTGTAGATGAGAATGTGAGGCACACAGGGTGAAGTGACTTGCCTAGGATGACAAAGCTAGTAAATATCTGAGGCCAGATTTCAACCCATGAAGTTGAGTCTTCCTGATTTTAAGCACAGTTCTCTGTTTATTGCTTCATGTAACTGCCCACTAGCTTTGCACAATGTAGGGAGTTAATAAATGCTTGTTGCATTTGAAATCAGATGAATATTTAGGCTTTGACTTTGGCACAGAATGTCAGGGACCCTTTTTAAGACCCTTCAGGGCTTTTTCTGCTCTCTTCATGATTCTCCAGAGTCCCTCTTTCTGAATACTTCAGGTCATGTTCTTTTCTCCCATGTTCTCAGGTCTTAGTACCTAGGATGAGATCTCACAAAGACCACCCTGATTCTCCCTGCTCCCTCAGAGAGTACCTCTTCATAATCTACTCACTTCCACCCTCCAGCTACTTTGGGCTATGTTAATTTAGCTGGGGAAGGTCACTTGATGGGCAGAATTTGGCAGAGAGAGAGAGAGAGAGAGAGAGAGAGAGAGAGAGAGAGAGACAAAGAGACAGACACAGAGAGAGAGAGACAGAGAGACAAAGGGGCAGAGATAGAAAGAGAGAGGATTCTGGGTGCTTATTTCCTTCTGTCTCCTCTTATAGGACCATTGGACTGTCCCTGAGCAGAGCGATGGGTGTGCGTGAGAAACTCAGAGTCCAGGCTGTCCCCAATTCCATCTTGGAGTCCTTTTTCTGGACAGAGAGTCAGAATCCCAAAGAGGTGAGCAGGCTCCAGGATTGGGTAATGTTAAGGATCTTGCATGCATTAAGCCTCAATACCCTTCAGTAAGCAAATTCATGATGTTCAATGGTTATTGAAGAGGGATCAGGGGAGATTGGAGGGACTGTATATACAGGACTGCCTCAAACACAGTCTCTGTTTTCTTCCATCTTCCTTGTCCGCTATCACTCAGATGACTTCTGCCACTGTCTCCTTCTATACTCATGTCTTACACAAACAGGTGGCCTTATGCTTTACCAAGCCTAGTTCCCCTACCTGTAAAATCATTCCCATTGCATCCTGGCACTTCTAACAGATTTTCCTTTATCATCCTTACAATTTCATTTATTTTCCATCTATTCTTGTCTAATGGTTCCTCCTCTACTCTGTACACATGTGCCCATGTCTTTCCCATCATCAAAAACCATCCCTTGTTCCTTCTATCCTGAATAACTAACATCCCATATCTCTTCTGCCATTTATAGCTAAACTCCTTGAGAAGGCCATCTGCAATAGATACCTTCACTTCCTCTCCTCTCATGCCTTTTTAAAAACTTCTTGTACTCCAGCTTCCCACCTCATCACTGAACAGAAACTCCCCACTGTGAAGTTATCAATGATCTCCTACTTGTTAAATTCAATAATTTCTTCTCAATACTTATTCTTCTTGATCTCTTCTCAGCCTTTGACTCTGTTGATCACACTTTTCGGTTTAATCCTGTCTTATTTCTAGGTTTTTGGGATACCACTCTCTCTAGGTTCTCTTCCTACATATTTAACTGATCCTTCTCAGTCTCCTTTGCTGGATCCTCATCCAGGTCATGTGCTTTAACCATAGATGTGTGACATGGTTCTGTCCTAGGCCCTCTTCTCTTCTCTTCTCCCTTTTCCTATTTCCTTTGATGTGCTCCTCAGCTCCCATGGCGATCTCTCTGCTGCTGACTCGCAAATCTATCTATTTTCTGCAACCTCTCTCCTGACCTTCAATCTTGCATTTATGACTTTCTGTTATGGATGGATGTCCAGTGGATGTCTTATACTCAGTATGTTCAAAACAATTCATTATCATTCTCCCTAATTCTTCCTCCCCTCCTAACATCCATTTCATAGTCAAGGATGCTACCATCTTTTCATTCCTTCAGATTCTCCACCTAAATGTCACTCTTGCTTCCCCACTATCTCTCCCCTCTCACATTCAATCAGTTGTCAAATACTTGTTAATTTTACCTTTCTAGTATCTCTACAACAGCCCCTTCTCTCCTCTGACAATGCCACCACCCAATTACAAATCTGAACTACTATAGTAGCCACCTAGTGGATCTGTCAACCTTAGGTCTTTGCCCACTCCTATACATCTTTCACTTAGTGGTCAAAGTGTTTTTTTTATCACAAATCTCAGATTTGACCATGTTATCATCCTACTCAATAAACTGCAATGCTTCCCTACATCCTCTAGAGTTAAATACAGAAGCTTCTGTTTGGCATTCAAAGCCTTTCAGAAGCCACAGCCCTCAACTTTCTAGTCTACTTACACCTTATTACCCTTGACCTAGTCTTTGACCCAATGACCTCTTTCATCCACTGGCCTCCTTGTTGTTTCATGCACTAGTCACTCCATCTCCCAGCTGTAGTCATTTCCTTCAGTTCTCTCATATAATTCAAAGGCTCTCACTCCTTGACTTTGCCTTCTGGCTTCAATGAAGTCCCACCTAAAATCCCCATTTTACCCTTGTCTACTTATGTTCTCAGGATGATCTGAGTCACCTTGCCGGCCAATGTGGCCTCTCAGTAAGGCAGATCCAACGCTGGTTTAGGTACAAGAAAAAACAGGAGCAACCATCATTGAACAAGAAATTCTGTGAATCCAGGTAATCTGGGAAGACCTGAAAGAGACCTAACCCAAGGGGATGCAGTTTGAGCTGAGGGTGCTATGGAATGAGGTGTGATTAGCAAAGCAACAGCCCTGTTTGTCTATTCATTGATCCTTTTGTCAGTTGATCTTTGTGTTAATCCCATCCTCTCACTCCACCCTATTCTCTATTTTCAGTTGGAGATTTTTATTTTACTTCTTTTCTTCCATTGGAGGCATCTTCATCCTCTACAAGGTGAGTATACCTTATTCTTTCCTTATCATTGGCTGATCTTTTCCCTTTTCTCCCTTCATCCTGTCCATCTCTGTCCTCTTCTGGCCTCAATTTTCATTATCTCCTTTATCCTTTTTATCATTTTTTTTACCTCTTCTTTTCATTTCCATCAGTCTCCTCTTTCTCCACACCCCATCCTCTTTTATTTGCTATTTATCTTTCTATCCTTTTGTACTTTCTTTTCTTTTCTCTTTCCTTCTATGTCCTCATCTACTCCACCCTTGTCTTCTTTATTTCCTGTTATTCCTTCCTTTTTATTTGTTCTGTGCTTTCCTTCTCCACTCCCTTCAGTCTTTATACTCATCATAATTCACTCTGCATCTCCACATACTTTTTTGTTTTCTCCATCTCTTATCCTCTCAAGTCCCTTTCTTCTCCTCCATCTTGTATTCTTTATCCAGCTGTCTCCTCATCATCTCCATTCCCATGCTTGTGAGTTCTCTCCATTGCCTTCTGTTTCTCTCTGCTGTCTAATCCACCCATCCCTTGTTCCTGGTGATTTTTATCTCTCTTTCTCTCTGTCCCTTTCCTTCTCTATTTCCTTGTTTCTTTGTCTTGCTCCATCTGTAATTTTCTAACTGCCCAACCTGAATTGTTCTCCATCACCCTTTCTTACGGTTTCTGTGTGGCAGAAACCTTTTCAATGGCTCTGCACCTGACCTAACCAGCCTGACCAGAAACTGAGTTGATAAAAATTTCTGAGTCAGATATGAACCAGAACATAAAGCATGGCACCCAAATACTAAACCAAAGCTTGCTGTGGGAGTGGCATCATTGTAAGAACATAGGTGAAGGACGAAAGAGAGAGGCAGACAAATAAAGCATTTGGTTAATTAAGTGCCCAGATTGATTTATAGGACTTCAATTTGCATGTCTACAATTTGACCTAATAAGGCAGATATCCAGTTCAAGGAGCCACTCTAATCTCAGCCCTAGCAGGTTATGTTAGAGAAAGTAGAGGTACCAAGTGCTGCTAATGTGAAAGGAAGGATGAAGAGGAGCAGTAGTGTAGGGTTGAGCCTTTCCTCTGACCAAAGGTTTTGCTTGACAGGTAGGACTTTGTCATAACTTGGGCAGAGAATAAAAGTTATGAATGCCAAGGTAATGAGAGGTTGTGAAGTTGAGCTGACATCATTTCTGTTGCATGCTGGGAATTTCCTGAAGAAAGACAAAAATTTGGGGACAGATCCTTTACATGCAGGTTCTGGCACTGATAGGGGTAGTATTTTTTAGGAAATGATCTCTTGTTTCTTCCAGGAGCCATGGTTTAGGGAACCTAGACTATGCTGGGAGAAATACCCCAAACAAGTGAGTATTTCTAGGAAAAAGCTGAGTTTCAGAGTTGACCAAGAAAAAGAAGCTAAAGTAGGTACCATGCAAAATCACAGAATCTTAGAATTATACACTAGGTATTTATTAAACACCTACAGTGTGCCAATTATTATGCAATGCCCATGGGATGTAAATACAGAAATGAAACTATCCCTGGTCTCAAAGAATTTACATTCTGTCCAAGGAGACAACATGTATATGTATGTCATAAGTTTATAAGATAATTTTGCACATGTGGTCTAAGTAAGGTTTTAGTGGATTATTTGGTATTATGGTACTAGCTGACCACCATGCCCACTCTTCTTCCCTAATACCTGCTACTGGCTCATTTCCTCATTCATCTTCTACACATATACTAAGGTAAGCAAAGGTATGTCACGATATTGCCATAGAAATGAAAAGAAATACATATCTCGATAATCAGTTAAGTTTGACCCCACTCCAATTCATAAATAAACTGAAAAACCTTTTCTCATGTAAGCTTTCTCTTTCCCTTCCTCCCTTTCTTTTTCTCTCCTCTTTATTCTCAAATGCTTTAGTCTCATATATTAAAAAATACATAAGTGAGTGCTCATATAATTGATTACATTAGCAAATTAATATTTAAAATATATCAACAGTAAGTGAAGTTTGCAACCCAAGTAATGTCTGCACTATTGGAAAGGAGGGAAAAGAACCTTGTAAAATAAAATTTTCATTACCATTGCTACTGGTCTGAGTTCTCTCAAGATGGTGAAAGGAATTCAGTCTCAGAATGAAAAAAAAAATCACTGTGGTTTCAAGATGAGAATTGAAGTTTTTGATTTGAGAAAGAAAGGTTATGATCACAGAATCCAGAAAATATTACAAAAGTTGACATTCAATGGCTAGGGACTTTCATCTTGACATCCACACCCCTCTCACATAATCAGACATTTTTGGCCAGGTTCAGAATTTCACAATTCTGAGCCATTTACATCCTATCCATATTTCCAGGTGAAAATCTATTCAAAAATCACACTATGGCAATGGATAATGTTTAACAACGTCCAAACCCCTATGTAAGGAGATTTTGCTCTTTGTGGTACGCATAAATATATTCATGATAGATATAAATAAATATAGGGTAGTTTAGAGAAGGTGAGTACTGGTAGCTTCAGGAATCAGAAAATCACTTTAGGCAGAAGAAAGGTCTTGGCTGAGTCCTGAAGGAAATGAGGAATTATATGAGACAGAGGTGAGGAGTCAACGATGGTGACAAAGTGAATAGTACTCTGGATAGGGATAGAGATGATCAGAAGAAGGGTGGGTTTTGGCAAAAAGATCATGAGTTTCATTTTGGCCAGGTTGATTTTCAGATTCTAGTGGACCTGTAGTCTGAAGTGTCTAAAAAGCAAGTAATAAAGCAGGATTGGAATTTAGGAAAGAGACTAACCCTGAGCATATAGGTCTTTGAATCATCTGTACAGAGATGCTAATTAAAGTCTTGGGAGCTGAGAAAGTCAATCATGAAGAGCATGTAGAGAGGGAAGAGGGCCCAGGACAGAGCCTTGGCAGGTACCCACAGCTACATAGTTTGACATGGATATTGGATCCAATGAGAAAATATGCTAACATAACTTCTTCTAGCACAGATCTGCAGAAAAATATCACAAGAAACACACATGAAGTAGGAAAGGGAGTCACCAGAAAAGTTTGTGTCAGTAGCTTCCTGAAAAGTGGGGAGAGTCAGGTCAGAGACACATATAGCCTGCTGCTCTGTTCAGAAGCAACAAGAAAGCAGACCTTGTAAGAAAGACTAAGAGAGGGCAATAAGGCCCAGGGTGGGAACCTTTGAAGCCTCTGGGATTATTGTAGTAACCAGAGTTATGTGGCATAGAAGAGCCCAATTGCTTAGGGACTCAGATCCCTAGCGTTCCTTCAGAACTTTAATGTCTTCTATGAGTATTGAAGGAATTGAGTAAGAAATACTGAAGACCTGGACACGTGTTGGTTCTGTTCTGAGGATGTCAACAGGAGAAAGAGCAGATAGAGTAAAAGCAGTGTTCTAGTAGGGAAAGAATAAAGATGGGGTGACATTTGGCTGTTGTTTCATAATTGAAGTGTGTGAGAAGAATGGTAGGAGGAAGGAGAGAGCAGGCATAAGATGTTCAAACTGCTCTCTTTTCTGAAATCAATGAAGGATGTTTGGACACGAGCACACAAACTAACTCAGAAATACATCAAACCCAAGAGAGAAACAAGCAGAGATGCTGAGAAGGTAATTTATATGGGAGGATAATACTGGGGAGGAAAGAGTCACAAGCAAAACAAACATGAATCTGAAGAGAAGATTAAGGCAGTGGGAAAGATAAAAGAAAAGCAAAGAAATGGGATCTACGGAGGCACCCATCAAGAGGGAAACAGATGGACAAATTGTGAATATAATGGAACATTACTGTGCCTTGAGAAAGGATCAAAGAAATGATTTCGGAGTATCCTGAATAGTATCAGTGCATTCGGAGTAAAATGTGTTCTTTGATCAGAAGGACAATTTATGCAAGGACAATAACATTGCCAAGAAAAACAATTTTGAAAGCCTTAAGAACTCTGATCATTGAAATAGGAAAACATTTCTTCAGAGGACCTATGATGAAACTTAACAGAGAGGAAGCTGACTCAAGGAGAAAGAAGAGATCCATTTGGGGAATGGCCACCTTGTGGATTTCTTTTGTTTTGCTCGCTTTTTTTGTTGAAACAGCTCTCTCTCTCTCTCTCTCTCTCTCTCTCTCTCTCTCTCTCTCATTTCATTTCAGGGATGGAATGAAATTGAAAGGGTGTTATCAATAGTGACAAAATAAGAGGGTATTTGACATTTCAAAATAAAGCAAAAAGAACCAAAGGAAACAAATCGGGGTTATTCTGAAAAAAACTGGAATTAAATATTTTTTAAAAAGAAGCAAGCAGAATAAACGGAGGTATATAATTTCATTTATAGTTCTCCTTTGTGTTCTGCTGCATATATGGAAATGATTTGAGGTGTGTTTAAGCTAAGAATAATTTTTAAAACAAATTATATCTGTTATATTCTGCTGATTTATTAGTATCCCTAGAAGTTCAGAAAAAGGAGTTAACTTAATGTGTCAACATCTGACACGGAGAAAATTGATTTTAGACTGTGAAGTTCAACACATTCTATGGGATCCTTGGTATCAGGGAACATGAGTCCCTGACCAGTTTCTCTGTACCTTTGATTTCTGTATTTTTCTTAACTCCATCTCACACTGTGGTTATACTGACCTTCAGCCTCTGCAGCCTGCCTTATACTGGTGGTACCTCCTGGAGATTGCCTTCTACCTCTCCCTGTTGTTGACTCTGTTCTTTGATGTGAAGAGAAAGGTGAGTATGGTGGGAACATAGGCTTTGGGAAAAGGCCTTTGCCCTCCAGAAAGAACGAAGGAAGATCACCTTTCGACTCCTACCCTCCTGAGCCAAGGGTCAGGCTTAGACCTGGCTCTGAAGGCCAACATCTGGGGCCATTCACTGAGTTTCCTCTTTTGGATGCAAGCAAGTGCAGGTGTGGTTCACCCCAGGTTTAGCATGCTCTTTTAGAGAAAGAATCAGTGCGTTCTTGAGCTCAGATGCTAATTCATTTCTGTTCAATTCAACAATTAGTATGTGTCCTCTATAGCTCCTCTCATCAGGTCCAAATCAATCACATCTTTAACTGTCCCTCTTCCCTGCCTCCTACAACTACTAAAGCTCATTCAATTGCTCATTTCTGGTCTCTTGCTTCTATTTCATCTGCAGTGCTTCTACATACCCTTGGCAGAACCAAATCTTCCTCCCTACATGGAAGGGTGCTCATGTTGTCAGGATGAAAGTCTCATGTGGGATCGCATAGGCTCTCTCTCCTAGACCAAAAATATAAGTGCTAGGCATGGTTGTTTACCTAAAATGTGGGTCAAGGCCTACTAATCCTGAGCAGGCCAGTTTCACCTTTTAGGATTGAGGAGGTCTTGACCTCATGCCTGCCTTCCTCTTCCTAGGACTTCAAGGAGCAGGTCATACACCATTTTGTTGCCATCACCTTGATCTATTTCTCTTATTCTACCAATTTCCTGTGCATTGGCACTTTGGTGCTGCTGCTCCATGATGTGTCAGATGTCTTCCTGGAGGTGAGTGAAGTTGGTCAGGAGCTCTTGTCTGTGAAAATGTTGCTGAGATCAACCTGAGCTCCGGGTAGCCTCCTATGTGTGAAGGATGTGACTCCAGAGCTGTGTCCACATGTCTCCATACCCACTGCAGTCCAGTAATCAGGCATCCTGCTCCACCATCTTGGCATTATGGCTCCCACATCTGCCCTAAAGGCCTCTGACAATGCAGGATTCTATGATTCTTCTATCTGTGCTCAGAAACATTGAGTGTGGGGGGAAGGGAAGGATGGTGTTTTGCAACTCTATGCATGGGGTTGGGGCTTCAAGTATGGGGAGTCAAACTGGGTTTGGATAGTTCTGGAGACCTACACAGGACATCAAAGCCCTGTGTAATATGGATAAAGGAATCAATGGCAACTTAGCAGATTGGACATATGGTATAATGTTAGTCGGAAGGGAGAATGGCAACAAGTTGAATGCCCATCAGTATCCCTGAAGATCTCTAGGAAAGTGGAAGATGAGTAAGGACAAGTTCCCTATTTGAGAACACAGCATCAACTTCAGGAGCACAAGATGGAGAGATGTGACTAGACAACACTTTTGGTGGAAAAAGCCTTGGGGTTTTAATGAAACTTGTAAGTTCACAGGATGACATGACAATGGACAAAGCTAACTGAACCTTGGGCTTCATTCAGAGAGGCCCAGTATCCAGAATAAATGAGCTAATATTTTTCCTGGGCTCTTTGCTGACCAGGCCATATTGCTAGGACAGTACAAGGTCCTACCTTTGAGAAAGATACTTGTAGATTTAGATATGTCACCAAAGAGGTGTCTTAGAGAATGAGCCAGGAACTTCCAGAAGAGAGTGACTGGGATATAGAGAGGACTAAAACTCATGCCAAATAAGAATCAATTGAAGAAACTTAAGACTTTTGACTTGGAGAAGAGAAAGATTCAGTTGGGAGGTGAGGAAGGATAGAAAGACTGATTTCAAGTATTTGAAGGGTTGTCGCTTGAAAAGGGTTAGATCTAAATAATCATTTCATAAGGATCAGAAGTATCTAAAAGTAGAATCAACTGGCTCTGGAAAGTCATGAGTTCCCCACTATCTTTAAGTGGATACTGGATAATTACTGACTGAGAGTCATAGTGGGCATTCCTAGTCAAGTATGGGTTATACCAGATGTTGTTGGAGGCCCTTTTGAACTCCAGAATGTCAATGTTTTTCTTCCCTCCCAGGCTGGTAAAATGTTTAATTATGCAAAATGGAAATATTGCTGTGATGCAACCTTCCTCGTCTTTGCCCTGGTGTTCTTTGTTAGCCGACTTATCCTCTTTCCAACCAAGTGAGCCTGGTCCCTGCAAATGGGGTGGAGTGGGTGAAAGAAATGAGCAAGTTTTCTTAGCCCAGAGGTTGAGTGGTGCTGGGGACCTAAGCATTTTTCATTTAGCTTATGGTGCCTAGAATTGCTTCCTCCCCAACTGTGAGTAGTGATCTTCTTAATTAGTCAGTTCTTCTATGTGTGTGAAAGGTGGGATGGGAATTCCATTAGATTTAGAGGGTCTGGGGATCCTGTCAGATGGCTGTTTCCCCATTCCTAGAAGTTCCCACTCTGTTCTCTCTCCTTTCCTGGAGCTGTCTCTCTGATGACAAAGTGTAGTCTAGAGGTCAAGCCCTTACTGTATTCAAGGGACCCTTTCTTCATGACCTGAATTTTTCTTTTTCTTGCAGAGTCATCTATACTACCTTTCATCATTTCCAATCCTACTTCCAGCTCTTCTTTGGATTCTACTTCTTTAATGGTCTCCTGATGGTCCTTCAAGTTCTCCACATCTTCTGGTTTTCCCTCATCCTCCGCATGCTTGTTAAATTTCTTTTAACTCGAGGGGTATGTATTGAACTGTTCTTGATTTCTGTGTAGTCTTGGCACTGTCTCCTGGCCTGTTGTATTAGGGTTTCCAATTCTCTGAAGCTCAGATGAATAGTATGCCTGGTCCCAGATGTCCCTGTACCTGTGACAGACACCGCGTTGGAGGTAAGGTTGGGGTACAATGGTGTGCTGAAGAAGGGCAAGGAGAATGGAACATCAGTTTTGGCATTCTAGTAGCCATAGGGAGGCAAGGAGTCTTGGAAGAGGGTCTCATTGAGAGTCTTGCTTGCATTTCTTTTTCTTGTTCTTGTTCTTCCTGTTCTTGTTCTTGTTTTTGTTGTTGCTGCTGCTGCTGTTGTTTTTCTTCTTCTTGTCTTTTTTCTCTCCCTCTCAATTTCCCCCCTCTTTCTTTCTTCTCTCTCTCCTAATCTATCCTTGACTCTATCTTACTCTTTCCTTTTTGTCTCTCATTCATCATCTCCTACCTCTTAGACTCTCTCTCTATTCCTTAAAACTCTTTATTTCCACTGTTCCCTGTCGTTCTTTTTCTGTACCTCTGTGTTTCCTCTTGTCCCTATAACTTGTTTCCTGTTTTTCTCATTGCTTTCTTTCCCATCTATGCTTAACCTTCTTCCCATCTGTCTATTCATTCTCCATTCTTGATCTTTTATTCTCAGGTGCAGAATGATGTAAGAAGTGACATGGAGGAAATGGACACAAGTGATGATCAGTCAGAGAAGGGAAAGAAGAGGAATGAAAGTCTCCAGATCAATGACATCACAGATGCATGCACCTTTCCCCGATCTCGGGGTGATAGGCAGACTGGGTCCTGCCAGTTGGCAGAAGCTGTCCCAGAAACATAACCTGCACCAGCCAGGGGTCATCTGATTGCTTGACAAATGAACTCTGAAAGGCTGTGCTCTTGACTGCTTGAAGACTTAATCATTATGGACATCTTCCAGCTATGATTGAGTATGAATTCCAAAAGACTAAATCTGGTCTTGCCCAGACCTCAGGGTCCTTTATTTATGTCTCAACTTTCTGTCCTGCTACACCTCTGCTGGACTTAAAGAAAAAAGGGAAAGAAAGGATCTTTGCACAGGATTTTTACCAGATTTAATGATACTTCTGTTGAATGTCTTTCCTCTGAGTCACTGCCCCCAGACTTTCTGTTGAGTCTGTCCTGATTGCTTAAAGGGCCAGAATTTGAGGAGTACTGAGGATGGGCTAGAGGTACTCCGTCTTCTGTTTATCAAATCTGTTTCTTATATTAAGGCACCCCTAAGAGATCTAGGGAGTCTTCAGAAAAGATTCCCAAAGGGCTTCCCTTAAACCACCATAAAGGCCAGGAACAAAGCAGTAGCTAGATGACCCATAAGTCAATGATGGGGACTTGGGTTTGTAGGTCCAAAGCTGCACAGGGCTGACCTCTCTTAGATTCTCCTCATTCTAGCCTAGAACCTTCCTCCTCAGAGAGTAGGGAATAAAGGAAAAGGAAAAGGAAAGGAGATATAGAACCTGGGGTTCCCCTCACTGAGAGAGAACAATAAAGTGTGAATGTAGTAGTATTCATTGTATCTGAGCTACTATCCTCCCCCTATCAGCTCATTCCCTAATCACCACTCACCGTTATCACTCTCTCTTTCTTTTCCATGCTTGTCCTAGACAGAATCCTAGAATCTGAGAACAGGAAGGAACCTCAGAGGGTATCAAGTTGAAGCCCTGCCTGAGCAGACTCAGGACTTGCCCAATACATAATGATCCAATATCTCCTTGAATATGTACATAAATGGGGAGCTCACCTAATATGTTGATAGACCATTCTAATGTTGGGCAGCTCTAATGGTAAGATAGTCTAGTAATTCATTCCTATATTAACAGCTAATAATGACTTTTGGACCTGAAGGATGGGTGGAGGGACTGCAAAGGCTCCTCCACTGGTGTTCTCTTCTTTGGACCCAGACAGGTATGGATTGGGTTCAGTCCCTGAGGGCCAAGACTCAAATGAAAAAAATTTAGGCTCCTATTTTCACATGTTTTTGCTCTTTATAGCCCTCCACTCCTGTGCCCCAGTAAGATTTACTCAAAGTTTAGGTTAACTCATGTTTAGGATCTCCCCTAAATGTGGAATGAAAGGCCGCTCAGTATGCAATATGAGTTATGCATGGGGTAGATATTTATTTCCTTCATACAAAAGAAATGCTTAATGAAAACAAAAAAAGACTTGAAAGCATGAGTTAACAAGACTTAAAATAAGGAGCAGAGTAAGTGCTGTTTCACTTTCCCAGGAGGTCAATATTTAAAACCACCAAAACAAATCATTTTGTGGGACTGCTAAATAGGCATTTTATATTTCACCTTTCTTCTTCACTAACCAATAATTTCTTCCAAGTCAATTTTCAAACATGTCCAGGGCTTGGATTTATCTTCTTATAAGCAATAACTTTTTTCTGGTGCAGAAACATTGGTGCAGAAGTAGACTTATCCTGACCAGACATAAAGACAAAGGGAGACCAAAGATTGATGACCATTAAAAAATTCACTGAGTTGGAGACTCTTTCTGATCACTGGCCAGTAGAAGGAGTGATTTGTCATCTCCCAAGCACTGAAGTCCTGCACAGCAGGAAGTAAGCAAAGCAATTCCATGCACAGCAAGGTAGAAAGTAAGGGATGAGGGTGGCTAGGTGGTTCAGTGAATAGAGCACTGACCCTGGAGTCAGGAGGACCTGAGTTGAAATCTAGCCTCAGACACTTAACACTTACTTGTTGTATGACTTTGGGGAAGTCACTTAACCCCAATTGACCTACCTTTCCCCCAACAAAAAGCAAAAAGAAAGTAAGGGATAGGGGTAATTTAATTTAACCCCCTATATTATATTGGGTTTCTTTCCCTGTGATTGCTCCTACTCCTTCTGTCTACTCCGCAAGGACAGCAAGGCAAGAGTCAGAAGGGGAGGCTTGTTCAGGGAAATTATTTTTAAATAGCGTGGTGCCAGAATAGATTCACAAGAGAGATGCTCCTAAGGATTTAGAAGAGATCAAACCTACCCCACTTCACCATGACTCACCCTTGCCTCTCTCACTTCACCTGCTCAAAAGAGCCATCTCTTAATATACATGCAACAAGAGGGGGCTGCACATGTGTAGAGAGTCTCACCTGGGGCAAAACCTGTTGTTGTGTGACTTGAAGGGAGGCAGAATAGGCATCTCTGACCTCTTCTCCTCCCACCCTTTTCCAAGGGAATCTTTCATACCTGTCAGGAGAGGAAGAAAGAGGTTGGGGTCAGAGGCCACTCTGCTTTGCTCAGAGAGAGGGAGCACTAGGCTAGAAATATATCTATCTATTCCCTTAAATAGTTAGTCTATATACTTCACAGCAGATTTTAAGTTATCAGTATAGACATCTTATTATGTATCCTTGAAATTGTGTCTCTTCATAGTACTATTTTTTCTGCTTTATAATAAAAAAAGTTCTTTCTCTTAACCTTTCAAAATGTTGTTTGTTAGTCCAGGGGATATGATCAAGTTCAATCTAATTTCTGATTTCTTGTCATTATTGGGGGGAAAGGAGACTCTCAAATTCTACATCCGAGTCTTGACCCTTTTCTCATCAAATACCAATTCCAGAATGAATGTACATAGGGAATAGTAAAGAAATCCATTCATCCAACTCATAGCTAAACAGAAATGAAAGAAGATGTATGTAGGAGAATACATACCAGACAGTACAGAATGAAGTTCTCACTTTAGGATAAAGATAATGCAACTCAACAAACAAAGAGTGTTCTTGATCTAACATAAAGGAAGCTGCCCATAGTCTCTAAAGAAACAAGCTGGGAAGAGGGACATGATGGAACTTGCCAGCTCCTCTCCTTTATCCCCAGAGCCTTTTCCTTCAGCAACCTGAAATGTGTTGATCTCATCCATCTTCTCTCATGAAGCTGAAAGCCCTTAAAGTGATGGCGTTCAAAGAAGGCTTGAAGCTTGATGAATCCCTGGAGGACTTGACCTGGAGAGTCCCAAAAGGCTTGGTGAAGGCTGGAGCTCCCTCATCAACTTAGCCCTGTTCCTCATGAAGAGCAGGGCATTCATCCCCAGCAATAAGGAAAAAGCTCCATGCAATGGGTTTGGAGCCAGGGTTAAACACATGCAGGATGGGCATAACCCTTACCATTTTGGCCCCTTTCTCTCTCTCCAGGTTAAGTTGATCACCCAACCGGCACTGATATACAAGTCACCAATTCCCAGATTGCTACAACTCATTCTGTATAGTGTTAGGTGGAACTGTGGCTGGGAGAATATACTCCTACTCCTCACATTGTAGATCCTGAGCTCTCACCATTATATTTCCTGTTGAACTAATGAGCCCATATGACACCATTAATATTTTTAAAGCATAAAATTAGTTCATTTTGTATTAAATTTATATATATATACATATATATATGTATATATATGGAAGAGATAGCTTTTCTATTTTTGAAACAGAGTGCACTCACACACTCACATTTAGACATTTTCTACTTCTATATACTTTCTTAATAAATGTCAAGCATTTACATATTTCATTCTGATAAATTACACTTTGACCCTTGAATGCAAGCTTAATTGAACTGATTCTCTAGCTTCAAAGCTTTTAAGGTAGATGTTTTCTTTAATAGACAATTGAAATGCAAAAATATTTTATGAAGTCAGAAATTTAGGCACAATCTGATATAGGTTTACATATGCATTCTTATTAAACATATTTTCTCATTAGTCATGTTGTAAAGAAGAATTAGAAGGAATGGGAGCAAACAAGAAAGAAAAAAACAAAATGAAACAACAGCAACAAAAAAGAGAGCAAATAGTATGCTTAGATCTGCGTTCAGACTTCATAATTATTTCTCTGGATATAGACTGCATTATCCATCATGAGTCTTTTGGAGTTGTCATAGATCCTTGCATTGCTGAGAAGAGCTAAACCTATCAAAGTTAGTCATTGCACAATGTGACTGTTTCTGCATAAAATGTTCTCTTGGTTCTGCTCACTTCACTCAGCATCAGTTCATGTAAACCTTTCCATGTTTTTTTGAAGTTCACCTGCTCATCATTTCTTATAGCACAATAATATACCATTACATTCATATGCCACAATTTGTTCAGTCATTCCCTAATTCAGTGGTTCTCAACCTTCCTAAAGTCCTGACCCTTTAATACTCATATGTGGGTGTATCTGCATGTGGGCCTACCTGCCTGGAGACAGATAGAGGAGCAGTGTCTTGGTTCCTAAGACCATCAGAAATATGTGTTTTCCAGTGGTCTTAGGCAACCCTGTTTGACCCTCAAAGGGGTTGCAACCCATAGGTTGAGAACTGCTGCTAATTGATAGGCATCCCCTCAACTTCCAATTCTTTGCTAGTACAAAAAAAGCTGCCATAAATATTTTTGTACATATGTGTCCTTTTTCCATTTTATGATCTCTTTGGGATACATCCCTAGAAGTGGTATTGCTGGGTCAAGGGGTATAGACATTTTTATGGTTGTTTATTTATTAACATACTTAAATATTAAATACTTAAAAGTAACATTCCCTTACATTTTTATGACACAATTCTTCTTCTCATTATTAATTATCTATGATTTATCTGTTTCTTAAAACATTTTGATTCATTAAGAGACTTAAAGGCTATAGGCAATGGTAGTGGGTCCAAACTTGCATCCTCTTCATGCATGTATGTATGTATGTATGTGTGTGTGTGCATGCATGCATGCAGTCATGTGTCCAAAGTGACAAGAATGACAGCTGTTGTGTTAACCATCTACCTTAGAAAATATATTTGCCATATATATACAATTAAAGTCTATAAAAAGAAACCTGCACAAAATAATCAGTTATCAAAGATATGCATACCCAATCAGTAGCTTCACAAAACTATTGAGAAGAAAGCACATTGTTGACACACTTTAAATGGCATAGTACAATGAAAAGAGAGCTAGGTTTGTAGTCTCTGAATATGGGTTTGTGTCCCAGCTCTGTGACCTCTGACCTCCATGATCTTGGGTAAGAAGCTTCACCTCTCAGGGTATTAGTTTCCTCATTTGTAAAATGAATGTATATTGGGATGGTGCTGCAGAAATAGAGGAAAATCAAAGTAGTATAAGGAAAAGTATATGAGAGGGAGGTATAAAGGTAGTGAATGGAAAACTGGCCTTGGAGTCAGTAAGATCTTGATGTGGGTGACGCCTTTGAGACGTACTGGTTGTAGAACTTTAAGGTAAATCACTCAATCATTCAGCACCCTGGATAGCTCTTTAAGAAGACTTGCTGCAAAGGTACAGAACTGATTATAAAGATGAAATCAGAGGCCCAGTCCAAAACAAAAATCATCCAAATCCAAGGAAACAGTGCTGACTATGGAAGAGGGTAAAAAGTAATGTAAAAGAAGTAAACAGGCAAGTAGAAGCCTAACAAATTTAATGTTAAAAGTGAAAAATATGTCAATTATCTCTGACAGAAATCTAATACATAGGGAAGTAAGATAAATGTATAAGAACAAAAGTCATTTCTCAATGGTTCAATGGTCAAAAGTTATGAACTAAATATTGTCCAAAGAATAATTACTAGCTACTAATAACCACATGAAAGATTGCTTTAAACCAGTTATAATACAAGGAATGCATATCAGAAGAGCATTAAGGTTTCACATCGCTCAGCAATGGCAAGAATAACAAAAAATGAAAGTAGTCAATTTGGGCAGGACTGTGGGAAAGCAGACATGATATTATATTTCTGGTAGAGCTAAGAGTTTATTATATCATTCTGGAGAAGGATTTTGAATGGGGGGGGGGGCAGAGATCACTATATCTTTCTACCCTTTCACCTAGACATCCAACTATTGGGCATATATGCCAAGGAAATGAAAGACAGAAATGTTCCATAGCTAATTTAGTATTCATAATGTCACTTTCTGAGGTAACAAAAAGCTGGAAATCTAGTAGGTTCTCAAACAATAGTAGAATGGCTGTGTGTTTATAATTATGTATTAATACATAACTACATCAGGGAAATGATGACTTGACTTGCAATTGACTTCAATTTGAGGGAGGGAGGCCTGTGCAAGCTCACCAGCCTCACTTTCACCTCCAGAGCCATCTGGGTCCAGTGGTCAGATGTTTATAAGGACAACTGGAGATGGCATAGGATGCATTGGGAGACCCTGGTCCTTGTAGGCTAAGCTCTTTTCAGGTTCTCACTTGGAGTGAGATAATGCCCATTCAGTGAATAGGCCTCTTTAAGAAGTTAATCAAGGGGGTGGCCCCTTTAATCTAGAAAGAAAAAAAAATCAAAGTGGGAGGGGAGGACCCCCAGGTTTCCTGGCCAAAAGAGAAATAGTTACTATTTAGTAGTTACATTAACTCTGTGCTAGGAGGGCAGGGATGTATTGTCCAATCTATGAGCTCTAGGGTTTAAGGCTTAATCTTTCCTATAATTATATATAGCTACATGTAATTAGCCGTGTGTGTGTGTGTGTGTGTGTGTGTGTGTGTGTACATATGCATGGTATTCTTGGTGTCCCAAAAATCTCAGTGCAGTTTTAAACTTTAAGCTTAATAACTTTATAATAAGTTTTAAAAAGATAGTTAAAACTTTTTAATAGATTTAATAGATTAAAAGATTTTTGGGACATTTAGTGATGAGTGAGAAGAATTCACAGAAACATGGGGAAATATTGCTGAATGGAGTAAATAGATCCAGGCAATCACTATATGAAACGACAACAGTAATTTCAATAAAAAGTGAAACAAAACAAGTTCAAATGTTGTATAGTAATAATGGTTAGTCTTGATCCTGGAGAAGAAATGATGCCTCCTCTCCTGCTCCTAGTCTGATTCCCTGCAGAAAGCCTGCTTTCCTTGGAAAGGTGGAGAACTATGGCTCCAGAATATTCTATATGCTGGTGAACATGGTCGTTTCATTGGATAGCTTTGCTTGTTTTCTTTCTTCCTAAGGGAAACCTCCTGGGGTGGGTTGGGGAAAAGGAAAGAGTTTGCCCATAACCGACAGTAGTTTTTTTATTTCATTTTTATTTAAAAAAATTTTTTTTTTTGCTTTTTGGAGGGAAAAAGGTAGGGCAGTTCAGGTTAAGTGACTTGCCCAAGGTCACATGGCTAGTTTTGTGTTAAGTGTCTGAGGTCACATTTTTGAACTCTAACTTCAGGCTGAGCTCTCCTGACTCCAGGGCCAGTGCTCTATTCACTGAACCACCTAGCCTATATACCCTATAGTAGTTTTTTTTTTTAACAAAAAGTCATTTTTTTTAAAGAGAGAGAGGAGGGAGAGGAGAACACAGTTGACTCACATTTCAAAACCATATGTGACAATGACTAAGACAAAGGCCAAGGGAAGGCCTATCAACAGGTCCTTAGAGTGAGGGAAGGTAACCTTATCTGAATCTTCCATGTCAGCCAATGAGAACCCAGGGACAGCCAATGCTCTTCCTTCCAAAACCACTTTTGCAGGCTGGCCAGCATCCTGTGAGCAAAAGGATGAGTTTTACTAGAAATATCCTGATAGGATGGTGACAGCATCAGAGAAGGAAAGTATGTACTGGTTTATCAAAAACTCTGGTTAACTGAGAATCCATTTACAATAATGACTGATGTTAGAATTAGAATTCCATCACTGCAAGGCATCTTCAAAGGGTACAATCTCCTCACTTTACATATGATGACAACTGAAGCACAGAGAGGCACATAATGAGTCAATGGTAGTGCTAGGTTTGAACCTAGATCTTCTGACTTCCTCCTTGGAACTGGTTCACTACATCTGCTACCTATATGTGACAAGTAGGGGTCTTGACTAAAATGCTGGCTGGCACCAAAATTTTCCTTGGGCTAAGAGTTCCATATGTCATAGACCTTGTCCATAATCTTACTAAACCCAATTTAGCCCAGCCCAGAGCAGCCTGCTTGTGGGAACATGATTTGGAGAGGTGTCAGGGAAAATAGACCCTAGAACCCAAGAGATAGGAGTGCTCTTAGAACACAGAATTTTGGAGTGGGGTCTTAGAATAGAGAATGCAAGAACCAGACAGGCTCTTGGAACATACAATATTGAAACTGAGAGGGCCTTCTAACATAGAATATAGGAAGTGGGAGATTCCCTAGCATATAAAGTATTGGAGCTAGGAGGGACCTTATAATATAGAATATCAGAGCTAGGAGACACCTTAGACCATAGAATGTTGAAACATGGAACTTGAAACAGAAAGTTAGAGCTGAGTGTAACTGCTAGTTCTAGTATGGATCAGAAGATCTCCATCACTGAGCTCCCTTGTTTGTGATGTTATGGGAGAGTTTTGCTTCAAACTGTGATTGAACTAAACACTCTCTGAAGGGTCATTTGAGGTCTGGACCTCTAGACTTCTCAGGATTTTCCTACCCCACCACACCCTATCTTTTCCCAATGACTCCTCTTTATTCTGCTATGGGTCTGCTTTAAGGAATAGTTGTGAGATGAACTATGCAACAGGAATGTTCTCAAAGTTGCTTCCTTCCCCTGACTACATACAAATGGAAAGAGATGGTTCAACTAAGAGGGTGTCTGGGATTGCCCACTGTGGAGGACCGTGTCAGATTCTGGCTTCCAGAGAGAAACCGTGATTTTCCTTTTCTGGTGTAATGGCCTCTCTTTCTACCCTGGACAGCGCACTAGGCTTAAAAAGCATGTAAGTTCCTTGAAGGCAGTAGCCATTTCTTCTTTTATCCCTAATGTAGTACATGATACAAAGTAGATTCTTTAGTCTATAAATGTCTATAAGTGGTAGTTAAAATTCAAGTCCATGAACTCAAACCTTTTCCCAACTCTGGTGAATTCTCTGACTTAATAATAAGAGATATTTTTAATTATTGTTATTATTAATGATTATGATGCTAATAATGGCTAACATTTATATAGCTATAGCATTAAATATCTGCACAAATACCTAAGGTTTAGGGAACAAGAAAGGGGAACAAATTTAACTTCACAGGTATCACTAAGGTTTGGTGGAATGAAAGTGATTATCTGAATAAGGTGTTGGCTCAGAAGTCTTCAACCTAGAGTTTATGAACTCATTTCTAAAAATATTTTGATAACTGTATTTAAATAAATATTTTGCTTCTTTTGTAATCCTATGTATTTTATTTTGTGCATTTAAAATATTCTGAAAAAGGCTACATCGGCTTCACCAGATAGCCCGTGAAAGGGATTCATGACACACACACAAAAAGATTAAGAACTCCTGTTCTGCATGAATGTATCCTATTAAAGCAAAACAAAACAGGATTGGTAGAGGGGAAGTGTGGAATGGGATGGCATTGTATATTAAGAAGTATATTTGCATGATTATAACTCTTAGCTCAAGCCTGGCATTTTCATGAGACTCTCATCATTAGTGGAAAGAACAATTACTTGATCCTCTATTCTTGAGTGGGGAAGACAGTTGGTGAGAGCTTGAGAGAGGAGAGATCCTGATCTTCTGGTTTCTGGACCACACATAGTTCCAGGCTTTTTTTAGAGAGAGGTCTTTGGACGTAAAGACTTCACAAAGAAGCTGACACATACAGGAGCCAATGTTTCAAAACATTTTACCAACTTGCTGCACCAGAGACTTTGGAGAATTCACTATATATGACAATTTTTTGTGTAACTGCTATGTGGTAGGAAGGGTGTCAAGTCTTGAAACAATTAATTTGTGATACTCTTTTCATATTAAGGGATATAATCAAAAGAGTGATTGGAATCTAAAAATTATTTCCCCAAGACTAGCAATATTTAGGGTGTAAATAGATCTATTTCTAGTCTGGTATTCACTCTCTGAAGAGAGCAGAGTACTAAGCCTTGTGGCCCCTTCTCCTGACCATCCATGGGCAGGGATCAGAGAGAAGGGTGGAGGAGACTTTATTTTTTAAATGTGATTTTTAATGTATGGAATAAAACAAGACTTTCCATAATATAGTACAATAAAAAGATGATTGTACATGAAACCGTAAATCTACTATGCAGAACTTGCTACGTCTTTCAAATATATAACAAAATTATCATGTAAATTTCTTTTCTTTTCTTCTCTCCCCCTACTCTGCTTTAGAGATGGCTACCATTAGACACAAATAGGTATATATACACACATATGTATGTGTGTATGCATGTATGCGTATATACATACATATACGTACGCATGTAAAATCATTCTAACCATGTATTTGCTTTCTCTGGATGCAGAGGGCATCTTTCTTCATGCATTCTTTATAGTTAATTTGGACATTAATAATAGACAAAATAACTTATATGCTCAAAGCAATCCTTAAAACAATATTGCTGTTATTGCATACAATGTTCTCTCAGTTCTTCTTATTTCACTCTTTGTAAATTCATGCAAGTCTTTCCATGTTTTTCTGAAATCAGTGAACTTATCATTTCTTATAGCACAATAGTATTCCACCACAATCAAAAACACAACTCATTCAACCATTCCTCAATGGATGGGTATCCCTGCAATTTCCATTTCTTTGCCATCACAAAGAGAGCTGCTATAAATATTTTAGGAAATATAGGTTTTTTTTTTCTTTTCCCATAATCATCTTTGGAAATAGACCAAGGAGTGGTATTGCTTGGTAAAAAAAACAGAACAAAAAAAACCTTTAGATATATCTATTTATACTTCCCTGCAAGCTACAGACTAATGTGAACATACATATAATTTACCCACTTTACTTGAGTAAATCCAGGAAGAAGAGAGAAAAAGTTCATTGAGGGAGGCAGATCATCAGACAGTTAAAGACCCTTCCTCAGTATTCAGCCTCATGACAGATGATGAACTGTGTGAGGCACAGGAAGCCCACTCCATAGCAGCAAAACAGGCAAAGCTACAGCCTAAGAGAGTATCAATAAGAGGCAGAAACTGGATGTTGGAGGTGTAGATGGTACCCTGGAGCATGGAAAAAGAACCTCTGGGGTTAAGATAAAGGCCAGATGTCTAAATTCAAAGCTCATGTAGGGCTCCTGTGAAGGACCTGAAACAAATAATTAATTAATATTAACCACTTATCATGTGTATGCTGCTTCAACTAGGCTAGATTTCTTGCTATGAGGTGATGATTGGGTTGGCATTTGGTGGGGATAATTGGTCTCTTCACAGGAGATGCTTTCCCAGATGTTTGCTATAAGGACTGGGCTAGAAGCAGGACCAATGGTGTAAAGTGGCTAGAGGTAGGTGCCCTAGATCTAAACCTGACATAGGGCTCCCTAGGAAGACCATAACTTAAAGACTAACACCAGAGTTGGGTGGCCTGAACCAGGGCTAATTGCAGGGCTCCTTGAGTAGTTTCTGAAAATTGTGTTTTGATGTAAAAACTTAATTTATTTCCTTGCATCTTTCATCCTCTTGGCTCTGCCCTCTGGGGCTAAATAGAACAAATCTCACCTTTCTTCTGCATGACTACCCTACAAGTATTTTAAGAGAGCCATCAGTTTCCTCCCAAGTTTTCCCTTCTCCAAGACAGGCATCTCCAATCCTCAGGCTTTTACCAAATACTTTTACTGAATTCATTCCTCAAGGGTTAGCATACTCCTTCCCTCTCATATTCTCCCCATCCAAGTGATTCTGCACCCCTGGTTATTTTGCAAATCCTCTTTCCCATTCCCCACTGCCCACTCCCTTGCTTTTATCTCCCTCCAACTCTTCTTCCCACTACTCTCTCCTCTCAATGTCCCATTCCAGATTTGCTGTTTCTTTTCACTATGTTCTCTAGAATATTTGTCCATAATTAACAAACTTGCTTTCCTCTTAAACCTTTTCCTTTCACACTCCTTTCATCATCTGACTTCCTCTTGATGCTGCTGTATATTTGCCCATTCTTTCTATCACTAGTGCCCACTTTTACCTGTATTCTCTCAATATATTAGTTTTAGTAAGGGAGTCAAGAATACCCCTTAATTCCTATTGACATTTCCAAACTCTTCCTTTGCCACTATCACTCAACCCTGGGAGAAGTTGGCTTTCGAATCTCATCCACTAAAGAAATGAAATGTATAAATTTCTAGACAAAATAATTTCACTTACAAATATTTTAAAGAAGGCTTTAATATAAATGAAGAGTTGACTCAATGGATTTTTCGTTGTGGAAAAGAACAATCACTAACAACAGAAGGTTTTTTTTCTGTGAGTCTGTGTCAATATCTGTTCAGTAAAAAGGTGCTCAACACCTTAAAAAAATGAAATCAGTTGAAATGTTTTCCTCTCTGGTAAGTAAAAAAAAAAAAAGATAAACTCAACAACCTCTAATGACATTTTGCAATTTTGCAACTTGTATTGCCAGCATTTTCCAGGCTTAGATGGTACTTTAAGAACCTATCCTGCAGGTATTTTTGTAGTAACCTTTCACTTCTCTCCTGAGAAGGAAATCAGTTAGTGTTGATTACTTTGATTTCTCATTGATTTGATTATTGGATTAAATTCCCTTTAAGGAAAGCTAGCCCTAATAGTTAAGCCAGAGTAAGATAGATAGTTTCTTAATTCTAGCTTACCTGTAGATTCAGTGAATAGATATATTGATAAAACCTTATCATTTAGTAGCAGATAATTCAGAAAAACAAAATAATGACAGAATTATAAGAATCTTTTGAAAGGACAAATTCCCTTTTGCAGTAGCTAGAGAAAAGAAGGTTGACCAAAAGTTAAGTTCTTCTTTCCAGTAGGTACAAATTAAGTATTCTAATCTCCCAGAAGTAAATTTCTCCTTCTGGGAAATGGGAAGATGGAGTTTCACTGCTAGCTTATCAACCACCAACCACAAATTTTTTTCTTTCTAGTCACAGTTGCATTTTCTTTTGGACTCCTTGAAGCAAGTTCCCCTTTTGAAAAGCTAAGAAATTATTTCAGTTAATCTGTGGGCCCCTTTGAAGTAACATTTCTGCTTATGAGAGGCATCATCTGTACAGTAAGGACTTGTGGGGTAGGATTTAGAAAGCCTAGGAGAAACTAACTAGTCAAGTGACCTGTCTTGTCAATTAAATTATGTTCAAAACAAGTTTTAATATTTTAAAAAAATACTCCCTTCTGTAATAAAAATCAGCTCTGTAAATCACTCCTTATCTCTGACATCTGAGGAGTAAGATGACTTGACTTGATATGCAAATGATAGTTTTGTAAATTAAATCATATATGCTCAGTGACTTTGTTCTGAGTTTCTTTTTATTTCAGATAATTAATCTTAACACTCCTCTTGAGAGAGAAGGGGACTTATTTTTAAATCACTTTAAGGAAAGAAGTTGCTTCAGAAAAAAGGCAAGTGATCAAGAAAAAGATGACTTTAATGTGGTTTACCTAGCCATAATGAAGCTCTGAATGATTTTTAAAAATCCAATGCCTCATGAATTTGAGGTAAAGTCATCTAAAACGTATTGGAATAAATTGTTTATGAATTATTAAGCAATAAGTGAAACTGCAAATGTTTTATTTCAGGTCTGATAACTTAAAAGCAAAATTTCACTGATCTGGCAAAAGAGACAGATTCAATGGAAAAAGGAAACTAGATCTGAAGACACAATTTGAAACATTATTTGCAAGCAAAGAAACACAAGGTTGAGAAATTAGCAGTATTAAAAAGAAAATGAAAGATTGAATCAGTCTAAGATGACGTGCATTTTTTGTAGTTTGCAAGAATCAGTCTGTTTTAGCTGCTTGAAAAAAGAAATTAAAGATAGTTGACAGTATCACATTGTAGACTTACACTTCAACTAAAAGACAAGAAGAGTATCTATTATGCAACAACTATAACTAAAGGGATCAGGCTATGTACCAGTGGAATAATACTACCATTAAATTCCAATTGGTCTTAAATTGGGCAATCTTCATTCCAGTCAGCATTGTTAAACTGCTACTGTACAATCAATCAATAATATGTCACAAATGGACGTAAAAGCTATGTAATGTGGAATTGAGGTCATTTGAGATCCCCAAAGATAGGACACAGGTATAGGAGTTTAGAATGGGTGAGAGAGACTTCACTTGGGGGAGGGCAGAGGAGAATGGATCATTGGTAACACAGACTTTTAAAGATCACTGACCCATCTTTTACCATGAGCAAGAGTATAAGGGTTTTAGAGAATGAGCACCACTGATGTAGGTATGACTATTCATTGGTAGCACCCCTTAAGGAAGAGAGGTAATTATATCCCCAAGACAAAGAAATTAAGTTTTGGAGCAAGGCTTACCTGTTGCTATAGCATTGAGAGATGGATAGACATTGGGAAAGAGGCTTGTTATTTCTTACTCAGTAGAGCTGAATGTCTCTCCTTCTTCAAAAGAATTATGTTCCTTCCCAGAAGTAAAGGGATAGGTCAACAAATAGAGATATCTCATTCTCTTCCCTCCCCTCACAACCAGGAATTGAGAGAAGTGACAGAAGAGTCCAAGAGTTTTAATATTGAAGAAAGAAACTCTCTCTCTCTCTCTCTCTGGTGTGTGTGTGTGTGTGTGTGTGTGTGTGTGTGTGTGTGTGTGTGTGTGTAAAGCCTGGGGATAAAAAGGGTTAGGGCTGGGGATCTGAGATGGGGGTGGACATTCAAGAAAAATGGGTTCCTGGGAGGGAAGGAGGGAAGATTTGGATGAGGATGGTATACAGAGAGTCAGTAGGCTATGGGGCCTTTGAAAGAGGAGGAAGAAACTGAAATTGGGCTAAGTGGCTGATCTAGGGAAGGGGGACACCCTAGAGGAGAGGCTTAGCTTATAGGTCAACATATGGAGGTTTCAGAGAGGCACAGGAAGCTTCAATGTGTGGAAAAGCTTCTTAAAATGTAATAGGATGCCACTTTCCTGGACATTTTCTTTTTTTTTAAAATTAATTAATTAATTTTCTTGTTTACATGATTCATTTCCATGAGATTTTGAGTTACAAATTTTCTCCCCATCTTTCCCCCACCCACCACTCCAAAACAGCCCTATCCCACTGTATAACCCCTCCTCCAATCTGCTCTCTCCCACATCCTTCCCCATGGCCTCTCTGACTCTCTGGAAGGGCAAGATGGATCTTGCTACCCAAGTGCCTGTATGTCTTAATTCCAAGTTGCATGTAGTTGATAATAATTATATATACATATATTCATACATATATATTTTTAACATTTGATTATAGAACTTCAAATTCTAGATTCTTTCCCTTCCTCACTCATCACCCACCTCCACTGTAAAGACAAGCAATTCAATACAGGCTGGACATGTGTAGTTACATAGAACATCTCCACAATGGACATATTGTGAAAGACTGATTATATGTCCCTTCTTCCTATCCTGCCCCCCCCTTGTTCTATTCTCTACCCTATCCCTGTCCCTTTACAGAACTGTGTGCTTCTAGCAACCTTCCCCCCCCCCCCCGCTCTCCCCTCCATCATCCCACCTCTCATCCCCATCACCCCCTACTCTCCTGTGTGGCAAGGTACCCAGTTTAGAATTTATGTCATTCCTTCCCTAAGCCAAATTCA
>CM053580.1:550107209-550153193 GCA_028627135.1 Pseudochirops cupreus
AGTTCTAGGATTGGTTTAGAGTCCTATTTTATGGGTATTTTGGGGTGGCTATGTGAGAGCTGCGATATGTTGCTGCTGCTACGCCGCCATCTTGGCTCCGCCCCCCCTACTTCTTTCTTTTTACCAATGAAGGAGGAATGAAGAGAAGGGGGAATTGAGACAGACTGTACCCAAGCTACAATGGATCCCATCATTGAGGGAAGTGACTAGAACCTAGAGAATAAATTATTCAATGACAAAAACAAATTTAATGGGGGTGGGAGGAGAGAGAGAGAAAGAGAAGGGGGGAAGAGAGAGAAAAGAAGAAGAGAGAGAAAGGAGAGAAGAAGAGGGAGAAGAGAGAGGAGAAGAAGAAGAAAAAGGAGGAGGGGAGAGAGAGAGAGAGAGAGAGAGAGGATAATTCCTGAAGCATAGAAATCACTTAATAAATGCTTGTTGTCTTACTGACTTAATGAGGAAAGAAGCATCCAAGTGCAGGATGGGGGCTCAAAGAGCAGGGAGAAGAAGGATTTTGTATTTTCAGGACTTTGGGAGACTTGCCCACACATTGTTCCAGATTACATCCCTAAACCTTGGCCGCTTAAGGGAATGTTATATGTGAGTGATCTGAGTGCCATCTAGTGGCCAAATCGTATACTATAACCTCTCAGTTAACATCTTGGCGCAACTACTATGCAAGTAGCAGAAAGTTGAGGCACAAGCCATATTGGGACCAGTTCTGAAACTGGCTGCATAGTCTCCTATGATCTGTAGTCTTCACAGCCAAGACAGAGACTGAATTATCATGGACTCTACACCAGAAGTCAGAATTTCTGCCTCAGTAGACGCTTCTGAATTGTTATGCAAAAGAATGGGCCATGGCAGACAAACTGGGCTCTGTGACTAAGCAGCAATCCCAGAAGCAATATGGGGGCTCTTTGAAAAGGGACAGAGTAACTGTTGAACAGCTGGTGCCTTCCTTGATTGCTGCTCTGCTCAGTGAAAGAATCCTGCTGGGAGGAAAGAGAACTCTCCTATCCTGGGAATCTAAGCAGTTGGTCAAGTGTCTCTTTCTTTTTCTTGCCCCTTTACCATCCAAAAGAGTGACTGGTTAAATCCAAAGCTCTCTGTTTCTTTTAAGGTATCTATTTGTTTTTTTCAATACCACTTGAAATCCATCTTTCCCTAGATAAAGATAACATCAATTTTAATCATTTTTGAACAGTGTGAATCTTTGTGTGTAAAGAATACCGATACAAGGACATGGGCAACTGATATAAATGCACAAGAATTTAAACAGGAAATTAACGCTGTCCTACTGAGGAGACAACTCTAATCTGGGGTCTCTGAACTGTGGTGCATTTATTAACAACCTGTATTCTTAATCTCTCTAAAATTACGCAGAAAGAATTCTTTGTAGAGTTGGACTGTTCCACTTAGACAAAAAATGGTGAGTTCATTGTTCACTGTAGCCAGGTCCATTTAAATGGCAAGTGCGTTCAGTCCTCTCCAGCCTCCAAAAGAGAATTTAAGAGGCCTAGGAGAAGTCAGTGACCAAAGGGAAGATAACACTCCTGAGCCTGCCCACTGGGAAGAGAAAGGAATACAGACAGTTCTTGCCTTATGTAAATTCACATTACACAAATGACTTTAGAGAATTCTGAAAAAAAATCTGCACTCATTCCAAAAAAACCCACCTATGCTAACTTTACTGTACAGTACTGTGTTCTTTCTCTTTCCATTCTGCCCCTAAGCTTAGAGCTCTGCAGCCTCCCACCCAACCACACACACACACACACACACACACACACACACACACACACACACACCTCCTAGTGAAAGTAAAACAAAAACAATCACTGGATTGAAGGCTCGGTTTGAGACCTCTGGTAGAAGAAAGGAGACCTTTGCCCACTCTATCCTTTCAGCTGAGGTGGGTTGCCCATAGAGTTATCCCGTGTTGTTGCAGAGATGAAGAGGAAAGTTACATAATTAAACCAGCTCTTTGAGTGTGAGCCCAGAATGAGGGAGGAGGGGCGCTTTAAAGAAAGAAAGAGTAAAGGGTCCCAAATGCTACAGCTTGAAGAGCTGGTGTTCAAGTACCAAGCAAAATTAGTTTGGTTTTTCATTTGAGGGTGAAGGGGAGCCTTCCAGTCAACCCTCAGTCCCTAATCCTGTGAGAAAAATCCCATGTGATCTGGAATCTCTGTAGGTATTAAGTTTGCCTTCTGAGATATGAAGCTTAACTCTTTTCCTTTTAAAGTCAATGATTAATTAAACTGAGCCATCTGGATGGGTCCAGAGTAGGAAAGCCCTTTAAGTGGGAAAGGAACAGGAGAAGTACAACAGTCTTTGCCTGGACCCAATCAGACTCAGTGTCTGTTGCTTTTACTTAATTATTTTTCCTTTTTTTTGGGGGGGGGGTCTTGTTTTTAAACAAAGGAGAGTTCACTTGGAAAGGAGGGAAACTTATCAGGAAATGAGTGTGACACACAAAGGGCATCAACAAAGAAACAAGAAAGGTGGGATCAGAAGGATTTGATTCATCTAAAATTCCTTCCTAAACCTCTAACCCAATGGTTCTCAACCTTCCTAATGCCACGACCCTTTAATACTCACATGTGGGTGTATCTGCATGTGGGCGGACCCACCTGGAGACAGATAGAGGAGTGGTGTCTCGGTTCCTAAGACCATTGGAAATATGTGTTTTCCAATGGTCTTAGGCAACCCCTGTGACTCCTGTGAAAGGGCCATTCGACCCCCAAAGGGGTCGCAACCCACAGGTTGAGAACCACTGCTCTAACCCAATGGACAACCGGGAGAAAGATTCAAAACATACAGGTTAGACTACATTTTCCCATCCTATGCCCTCACAAACTGTAGTAGGGAACCAAGTCATATTATGGTGAGTTAGACAACAGAACACAGCTACCAGGAGCCAGTAAGAAACTTTTCCCCAGTGGAATGACCCAAGACACAGGCCCTGTTGATCCCAATAGACTCTGGCCTTCTGCCCAAGTAGCCAATGAGGGCCACCCTTTCTAGTCCTCCTCAGCTTCTCAGATCTGAGGGTTCCACCTGGTATCACACAGTTCATCTTCACAGGGTAACAGAAAAAAGGATGCTGCACTCACCATAGGAGGATCACTGTGTCATAGCATCTGTGTCACTGTATCCCTTCTTGAGGATTATAGGCCTTGTACAAAGTAATTGCTCTCTTATCTACTTGGTCACACAGTACTTCAAGAGCTGATCATTGATGAAATCCATTGGAGTAGAGTCACTATCGTTTAGAAATATTGAAAGTCAGGACAATACTCCAAATTACTAAGGCATAAAAATAACACAATAACCATGATGACCACAACAATAACTAGCATTTCTCTAATGCTTTGAAGTTTGCAAGGTCTTTACAAATACCACCTCATATGATCCTCACAGCCCTGGGAAGTAGGTTCTAGTATTGTCTGTCTCCCTTTTACAAGTAAGAAAACTGAGGCAGAGGTTAAGTGTCTTGCCTAGGGTCACCCAACTAGTAAGTGTCTGAAACCACATTTGAACTCAGGTCTTCTGGTCTCTAGAAGTAGCATTGGATCCATTCTGTCATCTAGCAGCCTGTAGGTGGTATATAGGATAACCCAATTAAAGAACAATGAATCCTGTGGGATAAAACCCATCAATGGGACTAGGAAAGATATCCCATTGAATCTGAGGACATATGGAATCAATGGAACTGCAAAGAGAAGGGCATAGAAGGAGGGGGTACTTCAAGAGAGGTCATCCACTGTTTACTCCTTAGAGTGTTTAGGAAAGCAAGAGAATGAAATAAGCTGGGTGTTTTTTTTTTCTAGGAAATAAAGGAGAAGAGGTAAAGAGGGACAAGCCCACACCTGTGGGCAGGTTGGGAGAATCTGTCCCTGATTCCCATGAAGTTAAGATAGTTAGAGTTGAAATTGGGGGACCACAGGAAATCAATAATGAGATAGATCACCATTATGTGGTAGATTTGGGGCCCGGGGGGACTGAAAGTCAGCTTTTCACCCTTTAGGAGAGAACCCAAAATTATTTGACTTGGTACTTATATAACAACCTTGGTCTACTAGCTTTCAGGTGACTGGGATGTCCTTATCCTCTCTCTTCCCCAAGGAGGGGTTCCTCTACTCAGATACCAAGAGGTACAGTGAAACCAGCACCAGATCTGTTATATTTCCCCCTCTTCCTTTCCTACCAAGGGCCTTCTTTATTCTGGATCCCTATATACTGTTCAGTTTTAATCATTAACTTTAAAAGAAAAAAAAAGGCAAGCTTCATATCTCAGAAGGAGAAGGAATATGAACATTTGCCAACTAGGCATCAATCTTTTAAGGACTAAAAATCAATACTTCTCATGTTAGCTGAAATACTCATATCAAGTACAGTAATATAACAGCTGTTAGCCCAGAAACGATAAGTCAGTGACCTCAAGAAGGCACTCCAAATATCAGCTAGTACCCTAAGACCAGCTGCAAGCAAGAGGGATCTGACCCTTTAGCAAACACCCAAACCTCCCAAAAGCATAACTCCCAACAACATGACACCCCTATGGGTTACCACCACCCTGGCAACATACAGTTCCATCTATGGCTTTCCCAAAGGAGAGCCACCCTGAGTACTAAATATGTGGGTATACCCCACCCAGAATCAAGTCTAGCTTTTTGTGACTGAGAATCCTGATTAGAAACAACACTCAACTCTAAGATTTGTCCATAGGGGAATGTGGGTACACAATTACAGAAACCAAGTGACAGAAACACGAGCAGGGAAACCCATATGTCTAGAGCAGTGGTTCTCAACCTGTGAGTTGTGACCCCTTTGGGGGTCAAATGACTCTTTCACAGGGGTCACAGGGGTCACCTAAGACCATCGGAAAACACATATTTCTGATGGTCTTAGGAACCAAGACACCGCTCCTCTATCCGTCTCCAAGCAGGTTCACCCACATGCAGATACGCCCACATACAAGTATTAAAGGGTTGCAGCATTAGGAAGGTTGAGAACCACTGGTCTAGAGCATATGTACTAAGGTTGTATAATGGAAACCATTGGTAACAATAATAGCTAGCAATTATACAGTGCCTTAAGGTTTCCAAAGCACTCCACAATACTATCTTATTTTATCTTCACAATAATCCTGGGAGGTAAATGCCATTATTATTTCTATTTTGCAGATGAGGAAACTGAGGCTCAGAGGGGTTAGGTGACATGCCCAAGGCAACTCAACTAGTAAGTATCTGAGGCTGGATTTGAACTCAAATCCTCCTGACTCCAGACCTAGCCCTCTATCCTCTGCTCTACCTACTGACAAATACAAAATACATATTCCCTTCTGCATGCTAATTGACTCTTGCTGACTAATTGGTATCAACTGATAATCATAAAGGAGAATCACACTGGTGAGGGCTCCTTAGCTATAACACTATAGGAGATGCCTTCAACCCACCAGTGGAGGGACACTCACAGGGAACATATGTATATGACCAAGAGAAGGGACAACTCATTCTTCCTCTGCTGCAGAAGTACTGTCACTCCCACTGATATTGGTCTCATTCTCCTTTAGAGGCTTCTCCAAGGCACTGTGCTGGATGCTGTCTCATTGTTTGGCTTATTGTGATTCCTGCCACCTCCAGCTTTGGGCTTAGCTGAGAACCTGGTCTAGGGGACTGTTGTGCACCTTCAGAAGGAACCAGAGCCCACATCTTAAGACCAGTAGGAGGGTCAGCTCTGGGACTTGAAGTTTCCTAAGCAGAATCCCAGTGTCAGGCACCAGACTCTCATCTCTCACCACTCCACTCAGTTCCACAATTGGACTCCTCAATCTGCTGAACAGAGCCATGTGCTTCTGCTACAATGCACCATTACCAGCAAGGGAAGGAGAAAGTGGATGGAAATCCTCTTCCTCACCCCTTGCTTTGGTCTCCAAGAGGTACAAGGGAAAAGATAAAGAAACAACTCAAGACCTGAGTTGACTCACTCCATAACTCAGTTCTAGTTGTTAGTTCTATTGATTTTTTTTGTACTGAATATGGTGACTCTATTAATGGTACACAATACAGGACTCTAGACTTCTCCCCCTTACTACAGGGGTGCTTTGGAACAAGGATGTGAATGGGACATGGTATCCCTAGTATAGGAATGTAGGTTAGGAATGTAGGCTCCCCATCAGTGGAACTCCTTTTTTGGCTGGGGATGAAGATCCATGGCTTTCCACTTTACTCCTTGGAGGCCATGTAGACCATGAGGTCTGCTACATGGTTGCTATAACCATACTCATTGTCATATCAGGAAATGAGCTTGACGAAATGGTCATTGAGGACAATACCAGCACCAGCATCAAAGGTAGAAAAGTGGATGTTGCTGTTGAAGTTACGGGATACAACCTGGTCCTCTGTGTAGCCCAAGATGCCCTTCAAGGGTCCCTCTGATGCTTGCTTCACCACTTTCTTGATATCATAATATTTGGCAGGTTTCTCCAGGTGGCAAGTCAGATCCACAACAAATAATTGGGAGTGGGAACACAGAAGGCCATGCCTGTGAGCTTCCCATTCAACTCAAGTATGACCTTGCCTACAGCCTTAGCAGTACCAGTGGAAGCAGGGATGATGTTTTGGGCAGCATCACATCCATCATACCACAGCTTACCAGAGGGGCCATCTACTGTCTTCTGGGTAGCAGTAATGGCATGGACTGTAGTCATGAGTCTTTTCACAATGCCAAAGTTGTCATGAATGACCTTGGCCAAGGGGGCCAAGCAGTTGGTATACCGTACAGGAAGTATTCCCGACGATTTTAAGGGAATTATCATATTTCTCATGGTTCACTCCCATCACAAACATGGGGCATCAGCAGAAGGGGCAGAGATGATGACCCACTTGGCTCCACCCTTCAAGTGAGCCCTATCCTTTTCCATGGTGGTAAAGACTACAGTGGACTCTACAACATACTTGGCTCCAGCATCTCCCCATTTAATATTGGTGGGATCCCGTTCCTGGAAGATGGTAATGGCTTTTCCATTGATCACCAGCTTCCTATTCTCAGCCTGGACAGTGCCCTTGAACTTGCCATGGGTGGAATCATATTGAAACATAGAAACCATGTAGTTGAGGTCAATGAAAGGGTTATTGATGGCCACAATGTCTACTCCACCTGAGATGAATGTAACCCTAGTCACCAGGCACCCAATACAGCCAAATCCATTGACTCCAACTTTCACCATCTTGTTTCAGGGATGCGACTGAAGCAGCAGAACCTGGCACTGAGCTGGGGAGAAAAACTGAAAAAGCTCCATTTATTTTAAATTCTTAGTCTCTCTGATTTGCCAACATCAATTGTCTCCGATACCTGCCCTTTATACCTTGTAATTTCATCAAGGAGATTGAAGGGATTCAACTGATCGGAGTTGCCTTAATCAAAACCCTTCAACAAAGACACAATTTCCTTATTTATTACTTGATTTTTTATTTTTACTGTTATATAGGAACTTAGATAACCCCAAAGGTATACTGGTAAAGGTTTAACAACTGGTTGGGTATGAGGAGGTGGGAACTACACACGACATGCTTGAAACTTAATCTGCAATATTACTATTTTCTCAATTAATTTCTTAAAACTAGACCAATGGTGTCAAACATGGGACCATAGGCTGCAACATTTCTAATTGCAACCTGAACCAAATTAAAATGTAAATGGGGAATATTTAATCAAATAAATAAAAATTGAATAGAATAATAATGTTGATATGTGATTTTCCAAGTCAATAAGGGGCTATCAGGGATGCTTACGGATGGCTTAATGACCACCATTTCCATTTGGGTTTGATATCACTGGTTAGCAAAACAATAAATAAATAGTGTTTGCCAAGGTATAGATGGTCACCCTGTAACCATGACAATTGCCTATACTAGCTAGCTAGCTCTAGAACACCCCAGGTACCTCCCACATATAAGGTTTAGGAAGTTTTCCTCTATACCTCCTCAATTCACCCTTCCCCTGTTATGAGCATTAGAGAACAGAAGACAGATGGGTAAGAACTAAGGCCCATGTACATCTCAGAAGTACATCTAAATCCCTGTATCCTTATGCTTTGGCTCAAATTTCTTGCTCAGCTTGATCTAGGGCTTAAAATATATCATCATACCATATTTCATGTGACCATATTGTCACAATTGGCTCATATTTCCCATTGATACTTATCTCCTTCCCAATTTTCCATGTTTCAAAAAAGAAAACACACAGCATAATTCTGAACACATGAAATTTGCATTTAAAAGATACAATATTATAAACCTGCTATTGCTAAGGAAGTCTGATTTCTCCATTCAGATTGTAACTTCTCTTTCATGAATAGAATAAAACTTCCCTGAGGCTGTTGGCAGAAGAAAGCTACCAAATTATTCCTTGCCAATATCACAGTCAGAGAAAGGGGCAAAAGAGGATGGTCTATACCCACAGCTCACATGGCAACCCCATTCTGACTACTGTAGAAGCAGCTGTTTTTTGTTGAAAAGAGTCCAGAAGAACTCTGGAGCTATAAGATCTCTGAGAGAAGCAGGTTGACTGAAGGGACTTCCCTCAGAAATCTCCAACTTAAATCTCAAGATTGCAGGTACCACAAACTTATTCTACAAACTCCCCATCCTGACAGAGATTCATGCAGAACTTTTCATGAGTTCTGGCACCAGCAATCTCTCTGGTACTATCTGGCCATAAATTCTAGGTGCCCCAAAGAAAAGAGAGAGAGGGTCCCCTGTTCCACTGCTAGTGCCTTCTCTCTGGAATTACCTTTCATGTACAGTATATTTTTCTTATATGCACAAAGTTGTTTTCAGGTTGTCTTCCTCATTACACTGTGAGCTCCTTGCAGGGAGAGATTGTGTGTGTTTGTTTTATTGATGCCTCTTTTTTTAACAACCTCATAATTTTCCCCAGTATCTCTTCCCCTCTGACTCCCATTCCATATAACAAATAGTATTTTTTAAGACTGAAAAGAAGAGGAAAAAAAATCAACATAACTAGTCAGTACATTGAAGAACTCCAAAAATATATGCAATATACAACAACTGTGGACCTACTACCTCCACAAAGTGGTGACATGGGAAGTATCCTTTTGTATATCTTCTTTGACTCATGTGTGATCTTTGTAATTTTGCAATATTCACTTTTGATTCATTTGTGTGTGGTTGTTCTTTTCATTGTTATAGTCACTGTACATGTTTTCTTGGCTCTGCTCACTTCGCTCTGTATCAGTTCATATATATATCTTTCTATACTTCTCTTTCCATCACATATGTAATTTCTTATAATACAGTAATATTCCATTTAATTCGTGTACTACAATTTGTTTAGTCATTTCCCAGTCAATGGGCATCTATTTTGTTTCAAATTCTTTGCTATTGAAAAAGGTGCTACTATAAATATTTTGGTATATAGGCACTTTCTTTTTGTCAGTGTTATGACTGGGGGTATAAGCATCATAATGGAATTTTGCGTCTCAAACATTTTAGTCACTCTGAATACTTTCAAATTGTTTTCAAAAAATATTTTACCAATTCACTACTCTGCCAACAATGCATTAATGTACTTATCATCGCAAACCACTCCAAGATTAGCTGTTGTCATTTTTTGTCATCTTTACCAATTTGCTGAGTGTGACACAAAATCTCAGGGTTGTTTGGATGTGCATTTCTCTTATTATTACTGAGTTGAAGCATTTTCTTATGTAGTTGTAAATACTTTGCAATTCTTTTAAGAACTGTTTAATCATATGATTTTTTTACCATGAACCTATTGAGGAATGACAGAGTGTACAGATGTTCAGAGAAATAAGATCAATTAAAAATTAAAATTAGTAAGCAAAGGAAAAAGAACCTCACCATTAATAGCTACTTTGATATAAAAGAAGATCTGGGTTCATATTTAAAGGAAGATAGTGAGGTGAAAAAAAGCCACTACTACTCTAAAGTAGTCACAAACCCAAAAAAGAAATCATGGAAGAACTTAAAAGGAATTCAAATATCAAAAAAGAGAGAATGAGGAAAAATTAGGGGGAAAAAGCAATTCAAAAAATTATGAAAGGATAGTTAACCAATTAGAAAATGAGATACAAAATCTTAAAGAAAATAAAAAGGAATTCAAAAATCAAATAAGAAAGAATGGGGGGAAATTAGAAAAAATAAAAACAATCCAAGAAAAAGAAATGTAACCAATTAGGAAAAAAAGGAACAAAATCTTAAGGAAGAAATAACTCCTTGAAAACTAGAATTGGGTGAGTTGAATTGATTAACATTATAAGAAATCAAAATATAATGAAACTAGAAAAAATTGAAGAAAATCTGAAACATCTCATTGCAAAAACAACTGATCTGGAGAATAGATCAAGGAGAGATAATTTAAGAATTGTAGAACCACCTGGAAGGTATGATCAAAAAAAGAATCTGGATACAATGTTACAAGAAATTATTACGGAAACTTGCCCTGAAGTTCTAGAACAAGAAGGTAAAGTAGAAATAGAGAGAATCCACTAATCACCCCTGGAAAGAGATCCTAGGAAGAAAACTTACGGGAATGTCATAGCCAAGTTTCAAAATTCCCAGAGTAAAGAGAAAATATTGCAAGCAACAAGAAAAAGAAACAATTTGAATGCTGCAGGAGAACAGTCAGGATTTCATGAGACCTAGCAGCTTCTACACTAAAAGACCATAGGTCTTGGAACATTATATTTCTTTTTTTTAACCTTTTTTTTTTGGTCTTTTTGGAGGGGGGAAGTCAGGGTAATTGGGGTTAAATACTTCCCCAAGGTCAGAACATTATTTTTTTTTTGCTTTTTGGAGGGCAATTGGGGTTAAGTGACTTACCCAAAGTCACATGGCTAGTAAGTATGTCAAGTGTCTGAGGCTAGATTTGAACTCAGGTCCTCCTGACTCCAGGGCCGCTGCTCTATTCACTGTGCCACCTAGCCATCCCAGAACATTATATTTCAAAGAGCAAAGGAACTAGGGTTGCATCCAAGAATAATCTATCCAGCAAATTCAGTATAATCCTGAATGAGGGGAAAAAATGGATTTGATGAACTGAAAGACTTTCATGTATTTGGAACAAAAAGAACAGAACTCAATGAAAATTTTGATATTAAAAGATCCAGAAGAGGGTGGCAGAGCCAAGATGACAGAGTAGAAGCAGGAAAACTCCATGCTCCCCCTCATAATCACCTCAAATACCTATAAAATATGACTCTAGGCAAATTTTAGAGCTACAGAACCCACAAAGTGACAGAGAGAAATAAATCTCCTGCTGAAGGCAGCCCAGCAGGTGGACAGGAAGGGTTCATCACAACACACTAAGAGCCAAGCCCAGCCCCATGTGAGCCTGCAGTTTTAGCCCCAGGGTGGCCAGAACCAGCAGCTACAGTGGACTTCAGGACAGTGGATCACCAGCAACAGTTGGGGTTAAACGCCAAAGAAAAAGTGAGAGGTCAATGTAGTACTGTGTTGGAACTGGGGGGGGGGTAATTAGAGGAGCAGGTCAAGCCCCTGTCCCCAGAGCTAGAAGTGGTGGAGGTGTGGCAGCCCTGCAGCAGCCTCCACATGGCTGCTTCAGAGCTCCAGGCCTGCAGATTGCAGGGGGGCCAAGCAATCATTCAGAGGGTAATTGCTCTTGCTTTAATCTGCCTGGATATGGATCACAGCCTTGGGTGGTGGTCCTGAGGTGTGTGACCAGTGAGCCAGAGTTTGTGGGGGCTGCAGAGATGGCACTCCCCAATAGCTCCAGCAGCTGTGAAAACCCCAGTGATTTGGGACAAAGCCCTCCCCTCTGGAAGCAGAGATCCACTGTGGCAAAGAGCTCAAAAGTCAAGTAATTGAGTGGCATCATGAGCAAGCAAAGGAAGCAAAGCAAGCACAGCAATCCAACTTTAGATTCCTTTTTGGGGGGCAAAAAGGATCAAAGCATGGAATGGGAGGAAGACAACACAGTCAGAACTCCTGCATCAAAAGCTCCCAAGAAAAATACAAACTGGTCATAGACCATGGAGGAGCTCAAGAAGGATTTTGAAAATCAAGTCAGAGAAGTGGAGGAAAAATTGGGAAGAGAAATGAGAATGATGCAAGAAAATCATGAAAAGAGAGTCAACAACCTGACTGAAGAAAATAACACCTTAAAAAATAGATTAACTCAAATGGCAAAAAGAGGTCCAAAAAGCCAATGAGGATAAGAATGCCTTAAAAAGCCTAATTTGCCATATGGAAAAAGAATTTCAAAAGCTCACTGAAAAGAATAATTCCTTCAGAATTAGATTAGAGCAAATGTAAGTGAATGACTTTATGAGAAATCAAGATACTATTAAACAGATCCAAACAAATGAAAAAATAGAAGGCAATGTGAAATATATCATTGGAAAAAACACTGACCTGGAAAATAGATCCAGAAGAGATAATTTAGAAATTATTGCACTACCTGAAAGCCACGATCAAAAAAAGAACCTAGAAATCATCCTTCAAGAAATTATCAAGGAAAATTGCCCTGATGTTTCAGAACCAGAGGGCAAAATAGAAATTGAAAGAATTCACTCATCAGCTCTTGAAAAAGATCCCAAAAAGAAAACTCCTAGGAATTGTAGCCAGATTCTGGAGTTCCCAGATCAAGGAGAAAATATTACAAGCAGCCAAGAAGAAACAATATGAATATTGTGGAAACACAATCAGGATAACACAGGATCTAGCAGCTGCTACAGTAAGGGATCAAGGGGCTTGAAATATGATATTCCAGAGGTCAAAGGAGCTAGGATTAAAACCAAGAATCACCTACCCAGCAAAACTGAGTATAATGTTTCAGGGGAAAATATGGTCATTCAATGAAATAGAGGACTTTCAAGAATTCTTGATGAAAAAACCAGAGTTGAATAGAAAATTTGACACTCAAATACAAGAAGCAAGAAAAGCATGAGAAGGTAAACAGGGAAAAGAAATCATAAGGAACTTATCAAAGCTGAACTATTTACATGCTTACATGGAAAAATGATAATTGGAACTTATGAAACTTTTCTCAGTATGAGGATAATTGAAAGGAATATAAATGTGTATATATGTATACATACATGTATGTCTATATAGAAGGGTATATGTGCATATGAATACATATGTGAGTGTGTGTATATATGTGTACAGGTGTACATAAACAGAGGGCACAGGATGAATTGAATAGGAAGGGATGACATTTAAAAGGTGAAATTGAGAGGTGAGAGAGGAATATAATGAAAGTAGATGGGGAGAGACAGAATGGGGTAAATTATCTCATATAGAAGAGGCAAGGGATAACTGTTACAATGGAGGGGAAAAACAGGAAGGCAAAAGAGAATGGGTCAAGCTTACTCTCATTGAATTTGGCTTAGGGAGGAAATGACATGCACACTAAATTGGGTATCTTGCCCTACAGGAGAGTAGGGGGGAAGGGGATGAGAGGGGGGACGATGGAGGGGAGGGCAGGTTGGGGGGAAGGGTTGTTAGAAGTACACACTTTGAAAAGGGACAGGGTCAAAGTAGAGAATAGAACAAATTGCGGGGTGGGATAGGATGGAGGAAAATACAGTCAGTCTTTCACAATATAGCCACTATTTAAATGTTTTGCGTAACTACATGCACAACCTATATTGAATTGCTTGTCTTCCCAGTAAGGGTGGGTAATGAGGGAAGAAGGGAAAGAATCTGGAATTCAAAGTTGTAAAATCAAATTTTAAAAAAATATATAATTTTTTTTTACATGCAACTGGGAAATAAGATACACAGGCCATGGGGAATGGAGATCCATCTTGCCCTACCGGAAAGTGGGAGGAAGGATGGGGGAGGATATGGGCGAGAGCAGATTGGGGGAGGGGATATACAGTGGGATCGCTGTTTTGGGGTGGTGGGTAGGGAAAAGACAGGGAGAAAATCTGTAACTCAAAATCTTATGGAAATGAATGATGTAAACTAAAAATAAACATAAAATTTAATTTTAAAAAAAGATCCAGAAGAAATATAAGGAAATCATCAAAGACTAATTAAAAAGTAATGATTACAGTCAAACTGTTTACTTATGATATGTAAAAATGTTATTAATATTAATTTTTATTAGTAATAATATTCTTAAAACTGCTTGAAAGAAAGGTTGGGGCTGAGTTTGTGTGTGTGTGTGTGTGTGTGTGTGTGTGTGTGTGTGTGTGTGTGTGAGAGAGAGAGAGATGAGGTGATTAAAAAACCAAAATTGGGTAGGAAAAGGTTAAAAGGAGAAATTATTTCATAAGTAAGAATTAATATAGAGGAAGTAGGTGAGGATGGAGGGCTGGTAATATTGGAACCTAACTTTCATCTGGGTTGAAGAGGTTTAGAAGTCTTAGATTAGGAGGGTGGACTGAATAGAAAAAGGAAGGTCTTTTGGAGGCATGGCTAAAACAAGGAATAAGAGGATAAGGGGAAAAGATAAGTTAACAGGGATAGGATGAAGAGAGAGGCTGAGAAGGAAAATAGTGAGTAAAAATAAGGTGGAGGGACATTTACAAATAGCAATAAGTAAAGAGTAATTATAGAAATTAGTAAATGTCTATAGTAATCAGTAAATAGTAATTATAACTTCTATGTGAATTTTTAAAAATAACAAAATTCATTAAGAAAAACAAAAAATCAAAAATGTCAACAGAAACAATGAAAAAAGTGTAAAGAAAGGTAGTTTAACAGATCTTAAACTGTATTATAAGGTAGCAATTATCAAAACTATCTATTACTGGCTAAGAAATAGAAAGGTAGATCAATGGAATAGAGTAGACATACAATTTACAGCAACAGGTAAACACAATAATTTTGTATTTGACAAGTGTAAAGACTTAAGATTTGGGGATAAGAATTCATTATTTGTTTTTTTAAAACTGTTGGGAAAACTGGATGGCAGGGAAAAAAAACAGTACGGCAGAAACTGGGCATAGACCACAATCTTACATCATTTATCAAGATAAAGTCAAAAAGAATACATGATCTAGATATAAAAAAAAAAATCAGAAGAATGTGGAACATATTATTTATCAGATTTATGGATAGGCAAACAATTTATGAATAAACAAAAGAGAGAGCAAAGTTAGGTTTAAAAGGGATAATCTTGATTACATTAAATTAAACAGGTTTTGTACAAATAAAACAAATGTAGTCAGATTAGAAGGAAAGCAGAAAACTGGGGAAATTTTTCTATGCACGGTTTATCAGATAAAGGTCTCTTATCTAAAATGTATAAAGAATTTTGTCAGATCTATAGGAATAGTAGTCATTATCCAATTGATAAATTGTCAAAAGGTATGGATAGACAATTTTCTAATGAAGAAATCAAAATTAAAATGCTCTAAATTGTTATTGATTAGAGAAATGCAAATTTTAAAACAACCGTGAGATATCATTTTCCACCTAACAGACTAACTAAAATGATATAGAAGGAGAAAATTACAAACGTTGGAGGGGAATATATATATATGTCACACTGAATCATGATAAGAACATGACCCTGGAGAGATGAGCTCCAAAGTGTTCTCAATAGACCATCATCAACCAAGGCTGAAAACATTCACCAGAACTTCCAACTGAAAAAGAGGTTCTTGATGCCATTAGCCTTCTCTCATGTGGCAAAGTGACTGTTGTTAATTCTATTCCAGCTGAAAAAAGCTGATTAAAATCTTCTGGGTTATATAGCAAGAGGAGGTTAGCCCCAAGGAGTACAGGAATGCTTTCATTGTCCATCTCTATGCAAAGTCCTCCTTAATAGGCTGATCCTTCACCTGGAAGAAGGCTACCTACTCAAGAGCCAGTGTGACTTCAGAAAGGGCCAAGAAATGACTGACATGGTGTTTACTGCCTGGCAATGCTAGGAGAAATGCCAGGAACAAAATAGAGGTCTGTACACAACTGTACTGTTGGTTGTGAGGGCTTGTCAAAGATCATGGCAAAATTTGGTTATCTGGAGTTCATCTTTGTGATATGCCAGTTTCACAACCACCTGCTTGCATTGGTTTTGGATAATGGATGATGCTCTCCAACTTTCCCAGTTACCAATGGAGTAAAGCAAAGAAGCGTACTCGCTCCCATGCTTTCTAACATGACGTTTTCAGCAGTGTTGTCAGACACCTTCAACAAGGTCAAAAATAGCATCATGGTCAGCTACCACACAAGTAAATTATTTAACTTGAAAAGTCTAAAAACCTAAAATAAAGTGGAGGGAAAGTTGGTGCACAATTTTATTAGAAGTTGATTTGCATTTAATGCAGCATCTGAAGCTGAGATGTAACAGAGTGTGGATTGATTCTTTGCCACTTGTGCTCATTTTGGCCTGATAAATAACACCAAGGAAACAGGTTCTCCACCAGCCAGCACCCCATCATCCATATGTGGAACCATCGTTTGCAGCAAGTGGAGAACTTTTTAATAAATTCACTTACCTTGGCAGTGTAGTTTCCTGGGATGTTCAAATTTCAAGACATTTCCACTCCAAATGATCATATGAACTATTTGTGCCCAACCTGTGGTAGAACCTTCCAAGCTTATATTAGTCTGATCAGTTACAGTTGGACTTACTGTACTTTGACCTCAACATAGTGGTATCATTTTGGTGTTCTTCTGCCATGAAGGACAACAACCAACCAACCAGTCATTGGGGACTGGCTACTAATTTACACACACACACACACACACACACGCACACACACACACAACATACATATATGCATGTATATACATGTATGTATATGCCTATCTCCACGTGTGTTGTATGTGCTTATAGACATATATGTAGGTGTACTAATTGTTCATATATCTTAGATCCTCAACCCTTATCAGACAAATCTGATACGAAAATTTTTTTCCCATTAAACTGTTTCTCTTCTGATCCTAGGTGCATTGATTTTGTTTGTGCAAAAGCTTTTCTGTTTCAGTTATCAAAGTTACCTATTTTATCTTCTGTAATTTGCTTTTATCTCTTGTTTGTTTAAGAATATTTCTTCTACTCATAGCTGTGAAATGTGTATAATCTGCTCCTCTTATAGTTCTTTATAGTATTATCTTTAATATTAATATCACATCCATTTAGAAGATATTGTGACAATGTGGTGGTTTTGGTCTAAGCTTAATTTCTGCTAGACTACTTTCTAGTTTTCCCAGCAGTTTCTTATCAAGTAGGGAGCGCTTTCCTAAGTTATCTATGTTTTCTACTTTACTGAACGCTGGGTTATTAGATTCCATTTTTTCTGACTCTTCCTTGTCCAACTCTTCCATTGATCTATCTCTCTATTTTAAAACCAATACCAAATGATTTTGATGACTACTACTCTATATTATATTTTGAGGGCTGAAAGTGTTATTCTTCCTGTATTCCTACCTCTTTTCATCATTTCATCATTGGATATTTTTTTGTTTTTCCAAATGAATTTCGTGATCATTTTATCAAGTTCTATGAGGTATCCCTTTGATAACTTGATTGGTATAACATTAAAATTGTAAATTAAATTTGGCAGTATTATCATTTTTGTTATATTGGCATGGTCCAGCTATGAGTATTGAATATTCCTCCAAATATTTAAATTGTTCTTTATTTCTTTAAGGAGTACTTTATAATTGAATCTATACAAGTCTTTCGTGTGCTTTGGTAGATTGATCCCCAGATATTTTATGCAGTTTGTAATTCTTTGGAATGGGATTTCCCTTTCTATTATTGCTTCTTGTACTTTTTTATATTGTTATAGAGAAATGTAGTTGATTTTTGAGGGTTTATTTTGCAACCTACAACTTTGCTAAAGCCATTGTCTCTGTTAAGGGATTATATTTTTACCTTTCTGTTCCCAGAGGTTATCACAATAAGTGCTTAGTAAATGCTTATTGACAAATCAGGTCATAGAACCCTATCCAAAATCTGCCTATGGTAAATCCACTGTCACTTGGTCTTTCTCTGGTATGCTCTTCTGGCAAAGTTGCCTGACATGATGTCTTGCCATGCTATAAAATTGACACCCTAAAGCAGTCTGTTTGTTCTCTCAGCTTTAAATCCTCAACTCAATGCAATAATGGTGGCCTTTTGCCATAGTCTCATTTGGTCCTTTATGGAAGCTGAGTCATTCCACCCCGTCTTCCACTTTCATTCCTGTAGCATCATAACATAAATGGAGGGGAAATATCCAGAGATCATGTTCTACCATATTTCGGAACTAAGGCCCTAATTAGGTAATGGAAATCCTTCATAATAATAGCTAGAGTTTATGTAGGGTGCATTACTTACCTTGTAGGTTAGGTGCATTTTCATATGGCTCTGTCTAAACGCAAGAGTCATGGATATATATCACCTACCCTCCTCCATACCTGAAGGGGAGCAAGAGAAGGGACCACAAGGTCAGTTTGCTCTGCTCTCCTCACAGAGAGCATACAGATTACAAATATATCTATCTGGTTCCCAAAATATTGCAAGTCAGGGGATATGGGAAGGAAAGAATTGAATTCAGGTCACTTTTCCTGATTGCTATAGCTTAATAAAGAAATAATGCTCCAAACTGTATCCAAAAACTTGACTCCCTTCCAGACAAATACTAATCACATAAATGCCATCACACATAGAGAAGAGCAAGTGAACCCAATTATCCAAATCAAAAGCAATCAGAAGTCAGAGAAGTTATGCAGATTAAAATGTACTAGGCAATATATAGAATAAACGAGCTCTCTCAATTGCGAGTGAGACATCTTGGTTTAGCAGAGATAGAGATCTCACTCAAGAGAAAATTCTCCAAAGTCTCTAGCGTAGTAAGCTGGAAATGGTATTGCTCAAGGCACTGGCTCCTCTATATAATGGCCCAAAGTCTTTCTCTCCCATTTTAGAGGCCTCCTATTTGTGCCCAACCTGTGGTAGAACCTTCCAAGCTTATATTAGTCTGATCAGTTACAGTTGGACTTAATGTACCTTGACCTCAACATAGTGGTATCATTTTGGTGTTCTTCTCCCGTGAAGGACAACAACCAACCAACCAATCATTGGGGAATGGCTACTAGTTTATGCACATACACACACACACACACACACACACACACACACACACACACACACACATACACAAGAGCCTTGAATTGCATTTGTCTTCCCTTGAGGTTAGAAGCCTGAAGTCAGAAGAAAAAGGAAACCCCTCTTCTCCTAAAGGTTTTCCACACCTCTCATTTAATAGAGCATCAAGTAATCATGCAAATTATTGTGCAAATGTATAGGCTTGAGCTCTGGGCTACATTCATATAGGGCTTTCAGGTTTCCAAAGTTCATTACATTGTTATGTCATTTAATCTTCATAACATAACCTGTGAAATAGGTGCTATTATTATCCCCATTTTATATACTAGGAAATTGGAAGGGAGAGAAGTTCAATGACTTGCTTAATGACTAGTAAGCATCTGAGGTAAAGTTCAAATTCAGATCCCACTCTAAGGCCAACATTCAATCCATGGTGCTGTGTGGTCTAGCTGATCATTAGTCAAATGTCTCAGATGGGTGACCTACTAATGCTGTGCTTTGAATCAGGAAGATCTGAATTCAAATCTGCCTTTGGACATTTCTTCCAAATGGTGTCAAAATGGTCAGGACAGACTGACCTTCCTCTCCACCCCTCTTTCGGTTCCTCTAACTACTAGCAAGCTCACTCAGTGGCTTAATGATACTAGCATAATTCTGCACAAGTTTTAAATAATAGCTACCAGACCCTTGGAGAGTCTTTAATTTCTAAAGATCCAAGGAACAGAGTCAGCTAACCAGAAGTATTCTCTTCTCTAGGTCAGGGCTTGCTACTTGCTGAGAAATTATGTGAACCAGACACTCGGCAGAGATTCTGCTGACCTTCATTTGTCAACAGACAGCTTTACAGCAGCAGCATGTGGTCATTCTAACAACTGATTTATGTTTTTCTCATATTCCCACTGAGGTCTTTCCAAAAACAATAAGTGTTGGTAGCTCTGGGTAGCTCAAGTTTCTGAACAATTTCTCTGTGGTGGCTAAGATACAGCCAGTGAATCCTTAGAGAATATGCTCTAATTGGTGGAATCATGTAAATCAGATAAAGGCTGTCTGCCCCTTTTCTTCCTCTGCCACTGAGATTTGATAATATCCACTGCCAAAATCCAATAAGTGAAAGATCCTAGCTGCTGAGCTACTGGACTCATGGCATGGTATATTGACCCAGCTTAGTTCCTGTACATACAATTCTTCCCCCATCTCTTCCCCTAAGCCCTCTATCAGTAATCTCACCTTCTACAAAAAGCCCCTTAATGCTAATGTTTTCCCTCTGTTGATTGTCTCCAATTTATCCCATGTATATCTTGTTTGTACATAGTTGTTGGCATGTTGTCTCCCCCATTAGACTGTGAGTTCCTTGAGAGAATGGATTGGATCGGTGGAGATTTGGGGTGGGAAGTAGCTTTCACTCTATCCCCAACACTTAAAACAGTGCTTGGCACTTTGTAGGCATTTAATAAACGCTTCTTGGGCAGCTAGGTGGCAGAGTAAGTAGAGTGCTGGGACTGGAGTCAGGAAGACTGATCTTCCTGAGATCAAATCTGGCCTCAGACCCTATGTGAGCCTGAGCAAGTCACTTAACCCTGTTTGCTTCTGTTTCCTCATCTGTAAAATGAGCAGATGAAGGAAACAGCAAACCACTCCAGTATCTTTGCCAAGAAAACTCTGAATGGGGTCACAAAGAGTCAAACAAAACTGAAAAATGACTGAATAACAATTAATGCTTCTTGGCTGACTGAACACTGACTGAATTTGAGTATCTGTGATGATTCAATTCAGTCCTTTTGGTTTCTGTGACCTTCCATCTGTAGTGGAGACAATTAGAGGAGCCCCTGATATTCTGAATATTCTGAAATGGGGAAACTCCTGTGGAGCAGGACATGCCCTCTGGCTCCTTACTGTGGTTGTGTACTTTGCTGGGATGATGATATAGACTCTTTATTGGATCCCAGTGACTGGAGCATTGTTGGTGACTGATGACAGATTCATGAGACTGGAACTTTATACAATTATAAGAGCTGTGGAGAAAAAATCTACTCTTCCTTTTTATGGAACCCCCTTTATAGCACTTTTTCTCCTATGAATTATACTGGCAAGGGCTGGGGGTTGGAGTGAGTATCTCACCTGTTTCCCCACCAGTGTGAAGGGCAGCTTGCAGTATAAACATATGGCAATGGGAAATACGTATGGCTAGTGAGCCTAAGTCCCTGGCTGCCTTCTTATGTCTCTCTGTTTCCTTATGTGAATACAGGTCAGGGACTAGCAATTCTAAGTTGACATTTCCAGCCTTAGCAGTAATGACATGAGTCAAGGGTTCTTGAGCTCCAGGTTATCACATCAACAAAAAAGCAGGATAATTCTGAAACAGAAAATTTTCAGAGAAGAGGGACACTTCCAGGTGTTGTAACTTCTATTTTGGGAGCATCCCCCATCCCTCCCGTCTTCGTTAAATTCACCTAGGAGCTGCCTAGGAGACCTGCCCAAACCCAACAAAGCCTGCCTAGGCAACAAACTTGCCAAGTAAACCTGCCCAAACCTGTCACCTGGAACCCATAGACACCCCCCACCCTTTTGGTTAGCTCTCAGAATAAACTTGGGAACTTTCCAGTTGGGCAACCAACTGATCACTGGGCAATGATCATTAAGCAATGAACTGATTGCTACTTTTGGCTTCTGTATTTTCCCCACTTGCTCATAGTAACTGTCAAGTTGTGGTTTCTCCCTGGTAACAGTTATGTTGTAACTTCTGTCTATATAATCCCCAAGCATATGCATCTTGGGGCTACTTGATTTGGGTGGTACTCACCCCTTGCAGTTGCTGGCTCATTAAACTCCACTTAAAACGATTAATGGTCTCATTCACTGTCACTTTCAGTATAACACAGGATCATCCTGCAACCAAAGAAGTTTAAAAAGAAAAGTCATGCCATGATTGGTCAAGAGATTTGGAACTAATAAGTTGCTTGGATAGTGAAATATTTGTTTGGTAGTTCCACAAAATTCTTTGCCTTTGATGGAGAGAGGGAATGTAATGGGTTGAATAACCAGTTGATTGTTTTATGTTGCCTGTATTTTGTTCTTTGAGTATTTTAGGGGTGACACATTTTCTTCAGGGTAAAATAAATAGTTGTCACATACTAAGAGTTTCTCTCTCAAATGAACTATATGTCCTGCAAGCACTGAACAATCACCCAGTTTAAACTACTTTGGATCCACTCTTAAGATGGCAGTCATATTTACGGTCACCATTGAAGACATTTCTCAATAGAAAGTAGAATATTATTTCAAGAGTTACCATGTTCTCTCTGCATGAATGTAGAGTACACCAAAGGAAAAACATACAGAATCTTCCCTAATTATCTCTACCCTTATCAAGAGCCATCCTAAAATATTGCACTCTCTGAAATGTGTACTCCATGGCTCAAAGGTCCCTAAGAAGCCGTTCAACACTCATGTGGACCTGGGTTCATCTGACTTCTAGAGAGAAATATATAGCAAAGCATTACTCAGAAAGAAGGAATAAGAGAAGTCAGAGATTTGTACATTAAAGAGAAGGCTAACACCTTTATATTGTGAACATGTTCTTCCAGAAATAGATTAACAGTGAACATCACTAGCCTCTTTCTATTGAGAAAGGTCTTCAATGATAACAGGAAATATGACTACTCCATTCAAAGAAGTTTAAAATTGGGCAAATGTTCAGTGCTTGAGGGATATATAAATCATTTGAAAATCAATCAACAGGATAAAGCATGAAAATAAATGAAATTAATTGATCATATTTTAGAAGACAGAAAAAGATTTTTTATTGCTGCAGGATTTATCCCTCAGTGAACTGTCTGTGTACAGTTAGGCTATCAATTCATCAGACCTAAAATCAAAACTAATTTTAAAAAAAAAGAAAGAAAGAAACCACATACCCAAGAAAGAATAATGAGAAAAAATATGGTACAACTGAAACAACTTAACCCTGAGCTGAATGAACAATTATGACACAGACACTGATTACAAAAGTTTTGTCCAGAAATTCAAACAATGTGAATTCATTGGCACAATAAGGAGACCACAAGAATCCAAAAATTCTATTACTCAGAAATAGGTAGTTTAATTTGGCAGGTAGAAAGAGATGGCTGCCTAGAGAAAGACTAAGTTAAAACATAAACTTTGGTTTTGGGGAAAATGGCTTTGTACTAGGATACAGCAGATAAGAGATCCCCCTGAAAGAGTTCTACCAGGTTACCACTCTACTAAAACCATGGCAAGAATCACCTCTAGTCACACCCACTTTATCCAGAAATCCACAGAAGGTCTCTTGCCTCCAAGTCCTACGGAGATCCTCAGATAAATAAACACCCATCAAGGTAAAGTCTATAGTAGGGAAAGATCATAGAGCCAGGTGACAAGAGGGAGCCTCTGATAAAACTCAGAGTGCCATAAAGGAGGGGCCTACTCCAGTCCATTGTACTCAGGACCAGGCAGGCCTTACTCACTTCATTCAGTCTCAGAATTTGACGGAAGCACAATCCCATGAATAAGAAAACCAAGGAAAACACCTTACAACTATGAGAAAATACCTTGGTTTGAGATCTACCCAAAGGATAATCCCTGAAGAAGATACTGGCCCCACAATAAGTCCAAGTAAAGCCTCTGAAGAAAAAAATGCCGTGACCATAGAAACTGTAGGATTGTTTAGAGGAAATGAAATAAAAGATACACAATGACAAAGCTAAGGAGGAAAGAATGGCAATGAATCCCATGGATTAAAAAAGATGGTGGAAAACATTAGTCAAGAACTGAAAACCCTAGAAATTAGAAGGGGCTGGATAGAAAACAATGACTAGGGGCAGCTAGGTGGATAGAGCGCCAGTCCTGTAGTCAGGAGGACCTGAGTTCAAATCTGACCTCAGACACTTAACACTTACTAGTCATGTGACCTTGGGCGAGTCACTTAACCCCAATTGCCGTACCTTCCCCCCTCCAAACAGCAAAAAGAAAGAAAGAAAAGAAAAAGAAAACAATGGCTCAATAATGCAACAAGAAATGTAAAAATAAAACCAAAAACCTGAAGTAGCAAAAAAACAGAAGAAAACCTAAGAAATGGGATATTGAAAACAGCCTGGAAAACAGGTCATGGAGAGACAATCTAAGAATTATCAAATTCTCTCATCAGGAAAAAAAAAGTCTGGATGCCATATTTCAGGAAATTATAGATGAAAATTTCCCAGCACTCTTGGGGTAGAGGCCAAAGGGGAAATAAAAAGAACCTCCTAGTCATCTCCAGAAAGAAACCACAGAATGAAAACTCTCAGGAACATCGCAGCCAAAATCCAGAGATTCCCGGTCAAAGAAATAAATGTTCCAAACAACTATAAAGAAGTTCAGATATTAAGGAGTCACAATAAGGATTACACAAAACTTTACATCTGCCATTATAAAGAAAAGGAGAGCTTAGAATACAATATTCCGAAAGGTAAGAGATTAAGGTTTACAGCCAAGGATAGCTTGATTTCCAACAAAACTAATTTTAAACCTACAGTAAGAGTGTGGATGGGGAAAACCTTTAATGAAATAGAGGACTTCTAAGTATTCCTGATGAAAAGACCAGAAATTAGTAGCTATTTAGAAATGAAAGTGCAAGCACAAAGATAAACACAGAAAGCTATGTATAATCAAATAATTGAACAAGAATATATGGGAATGAATTGTTTACCTATTAATGGGGGATAAAAAAAGAAATGTCTTCTCAGAACCTAATATATTTGAGTTAAAATGACAGCAGGTCTATGAATGGATTTATCCAGTTTTAGTGGCTTTAAGAGAAGATGAAAATAGGAGGAACAGGGGACTTACTGTGCAGGAAAGGAGGAAGAAGTAGGGAAATTACTACTACATAATAGAGGTGCACAAAATTAAGAGCATGTAGTCATGGTGAAAGAGGTGAAAGGAAATGGGCATCTCATGGACCTTACTTTCATCTGAATATGATAAAGAAAGACTGAATATAATTATACAAACATAAGTAGAAATCTCAGTATAAAAACATATTAAACTCAAAAGGGAAATGGGGACGGGGACAAAGGAAGAATAGAGAGAAATCTAAGAGGAAGGACAGGATAGATAAGGGAACAGTCATAAGCAAAATAATTTCAAATGTTGGAGGGAAAAATAGGAAGAGAGGATTAAAAGGAAACTGGGGTGGGGGAAAGCAAAAACCTGGGATGGGGCAGAGTAAGGAAAAGAGCTATAAACAGAGTAGAAACCGGCTGCTTCAGTTATAAAATCATAAGGGTCAAGCAAATTCCCTCTCTTCTAGCATCTTCTTATTTATTGAGAGGAAGGTGGTAGCAAAGAAAGGGAAAAGCAAGGAGGATAAGATAGAGAAAAATCTACAATTAACATTATAACTCTAGGTGTGAATTGAATTAAATCACCTATAAAATGGAGGAAGCGAGCAGAATCAATTAGAAAGAGGAATCTGACAATATGTTATTTGCAAACACTTGAAACACAAAGATTCACTTAGAGTTAAAATGAAAGGCTGAGGCAAAATCTATTTTGCTTCATCTGAACTTGAAAAAACATGATAAGACTATAGTAAATATAGAAAAGATAAAATTGCATTATGCTGAAAGGTATCATAGATTAATATCAATATTTAACATATATGCACCTAATAACATTCAATTAAATGAAAGGTTAATTAAATTGAAGAGGGAAAAATAAATAATAAAACTATAATAGTGGGAGACCTTAATATACCCATTTCAGATCTAGAAATTCTAGCCAAAAGATAAACAAGAGTGAAATTAAGGACTTTGTCACACCAATTTAAGATAACATTTGATAAATGATATGCATTAACACTAGGATGGGTTAGAATGATTTTTTGATTATAACAATCAAGTGCAGCTTAGGAGGATATGGACATATGAAGTCAGGGATAGAGTCATATGAGGCCTCCCTCCATCCATATCATCCAAAGGGCTGACATGCTGTGGATGATGGCCCAAATGAGAAGTGGGGTTTGTTTTCCAAGCAGAAGTCCAGAGATACTGAGGACCTAGGTTATACAGAATTTTCAGATGAAAGTCCTGCCATGGAAGCTATCACATCAATGATGGGATGATAGGTCAGGGAGCATGGGCCAATAGCAAAAGGGAGGGGTTCAAAAATTTAACCAAGAGAGCCTACTCAGGATGAGAAAGTTGAAATTTTAACTATGCTACATTGCCAAGTTTCCTAAAGAATTTTAGCAGTCAATTCTAACTAGAACCAGGTGCAGTTTAAAACATGTGTACCAGAGTTGTGTTATAGGAGACAGTCCTAGGAGATTAGGGCCATAGATCCCACTTTCTATCAGAAATGAATAAAACTTTAGAAAAATTAAACATAATTGAATCTCTGATGATTATTGAATGGGAATAAAAAGGAATTGGCATACATATATACAGATAGATAGAACATATATATATATATATACACACATATATAGCTGAGATGTGTGTGTGTGTGTGTGTGTGTGTGTGTGTATGTGTATGCATGCAGTAAATAGAATACCGGATCTGGAGTCAGGAAGACCTGAGCTCCAATACGGCCTCAAACATTTACAAGCTGTTTGACCTGGGCAAGTCAGCTAAACCTGTTTGCCTCAGGTTGCCTTGATAAAATAAGCTGGAGAAGGAAATGACAAACCGCTCCAATATCTTTGCCAAGAAAACCCCAAATGAGGTCATAAAGAGTCAGACGTGACTGAAATAACCAAACAACAACAACAAAGACATCTATATGGCATCTTTACAAATAAAGGCCTCAACTAAAAATGAAAAGCAGAAAGACTAGATACATTATTTGGTTATCATAATTCAATTTAAAATATATTTAATAAAGAGCGCTTTAGGAAAAAATAAAGTGATAGGAGACTTGGAAATAATTCTAAAGAACTGGTGGGTCAAAATATAAATTATAAACATAATTTTAAAATTTCATCAAAGAAAATGACAATAATGAGACAATATACCAAAACTTGCAGGATTTACCTGATGCAATTCTAAGGGGGAAATTTCTATTTCTAAACTCATTTATCAACAAAAGAGAGAAATAACAAGACAGTAAATTAGGCATATTTAAAAGATTTTAACAACAAACGAAGTAAATAACAAATTAGAAATTCTGAAAAATTAAAGAAGAGATTAATAAAATTGAAAGTAAAAAGACTATTGAATTTATAAACAAAATAAAATTAACTGATAAACAAAATAAGGGGAGTCTTGGGGAGGAAATAGTAAAATAAATAGTTGGCTATGCTCATTTTTAAAAGAGAAAGAAAAATCAAATTGTTCATATCAAAAATGAAAAAGAAGAATATGCAACAATTGAAGAGGAAATAAAGAAAATTATCATAAACTATTTTAACAAAATATATGCCAACAAAACTGATCATTTAGATGAAAGGGATATATACTTACAAAAATACAAAATAAACAGATTAACAGAAGAAAAAATAAACTATTTAAATAACTTGACATCAGGGAGAAAATGAATAAGATATAAATTAACTCCCAAAGGAAAAAAGTCTCTATGACCAGATGGATTCACAAGTGAACTCTATCAAAAACATTCAAAAACCAATTGAAATGCTTGCAATAATAATTTAATAATAATTATATATTGCAAATAATAATATTTACACGATATAAATATAGGTTTGATAATGAAAGTCAAGAGAGATGAAGCAGGAGGAGAAAAGAACTATAGGCTAATATTCCTAGTTAATATGGATATAAAGAAAATATACTAAATTTAACAGAAAGGCTAAACTAGGACATTAGAAAGATTCTGGACTATGACCAGATTTGCTTTATACCAGGTATCCATAGTTGGTTCAATATAAGGAATAACATGTTATATCATATATGATAAACCATGTTAATAATAAAAACAATGAAAAATCATATATAAATAGATGCTAAAAAAAACTTTTGACAAAATCAAATACTCATTTCTTTTTTAAAATTCTAGAAATCATATGAATAAATAAACCTTTCCTTAATATAGTAAACAGTATTTCCCTAAATCCAAGAGCAAGCATTAAATGTGATGAAGAAAAGTTCCCTTTTCCAATAAAATCAAAGGTAAAGCAAGAATGCCCATTATTGTCTGTACTTTTTAACATGACACTAGAAACGCTAGCTATAGAAATAAGACAAAGAAAGGAAATTAAGGGAATAAGCAGACGCAAGAAAAAAATAAATTTATTGGGTTTTGCAGATGATATGATGGTGTATTTCATATCTCAAATAAATCTAATAAAAATAGACTGAGGAACAGCCTCCAAGATCAGTTTATTAACGCTGATATATACAAGTATTAACAAAGTGGGTCACACTGGCAACTTCAGCAAAACCAGTGATCCCAAGCAAAGGAGAGTACCTTCTTTATTGGCACACAACAAAAAGGGGGTCTTGTTACTTATGAAGAAAAGGTCATAGTTGTAGGATTGGGGCAGGAACATTAGGATTGGTTATACTGAGGAAAGTAGGCTGGCATGCAGGTAAGGCTAATCATGCTTCTCTCTAACAATTAAGAAATGTTAATTATTCTATGGGAACCATCTTGTAGTCTTTGCTAAAAGATCACAACTAGCAGACTTCCTGTCTCCTTGGAAGAGATAAAAACTTACATCAACTACACAACTACACAAAAACAGGAAAGGACAAATGACATATCTTTTCAGGATGGTAATTTTGTGGGGTTTAACAGATATCCAGGAAGTATCCCAAAGGACACCAGCATAAGAGATAACAACTTTTCCTTTAAACTAACTTTAAGCTAACTTGGAGGGCTGAATTCTTGAACTCAATCAAGGATATATAGCAAGGTGGCTTTAGACATACTCAATTATAAAATCAGCACAGCATAAAATCAATTGCATTGTAGAATCAATACAGTAGAAATCCATACAGCAGAGACTAGGGGTAATATTAATTTTTATATTTTCATTACATAACCTAGAGAACCAGCTAAAAATTAATTGAAGTAACTTCCACAAAGTTACGGGATATAAGATAAATGCACATAAATCGTCAGCCTTCCTAAATATAACCAACAAAACCAGCCAGAAGAGCTAAAAAAAAAAAGAATTGTCTTTCAAAATAACTACATGAGTTATAAAAGATAGACTTACAAGATACATCCAGGAACTTTATGAATCTAACCATAAAATTTGTAGAAATAAAGACAAAAATAAACAATATTTTTAAAAATCATTGTTCATGGCTAGACTGACAACATAATAAAAATTATAATAATATCTAAATGAGTTTACTCAGTGCTATGCCAATCAAATTCCCAAAAGAATATTTTATGGAACTATAAAAATAATAATGAAGTTCATATAGGAGCAAATCATCAAGAATCTCAATGGTACTGACAAAAAAAGTGGAAAGGAAATGGCCTGGGGGAGGGTTGGCCTCCAGTACCAGATCTCAGACTGCACTTGAAAACAGTAGTCATTAAAAAGGATTTGGTGCTGATTTAAAGACAAGAGAGAGAGAGAGGTTGACCAGTAGCATAGATTGGGTACACAATCAGTTGATCGGTTATTGTTCTTCATTCTCAAAAGAGGACCAAAATGACATCACTGTGTTGGAGTCAAGGTACAGTGTGTTCAGCTATGGCTAATCAGACCAATATAAGACCAGAAGTCTCTACCACAGGTTGGGCACAAAGAGTCCATGTGGACATTTGGAGTAGGGATGTCTCAAAATTTATTGAACATGTCTTTGGAGCTGCTGTAGTTCTGCTTCACTCATAGAACACCCTGCCTTCTTGGATTTGGCAGTCCTTTGCCCATGTCTTCCATGTCACGGAATTAATTCCAAAGTTCTTCAGAGAGACCCTGAGAGGATCCTTGTATTGTTTCTTCTGACCTCCATGTAAGTACGTGCCTTGTGTGTCTGAGTTCCCCATAAAATAGTCTTTTAGGTAAACCTGCATTTGGCCAGCCCATCAGAATTGTGCTCTCTGCAGAAGAGTTTGAATGCTTGGCAGTTTAGCTCAAAAAAGGATGTCAGTATCTTGCTAGGTGATCTTCCCTCAGTTTGGTAGGCAATCTAATACCTCTTCTCTCCCACATTTTCCTTTTGAGCCTCCCAAACGCTGAGTAGGTCTGGCACTACATGCATCAACCTCATCATCTATGTGAACATCCCAAGAAACTATACTGCCAAGATACAGATCATACTGAAGCAAACACAAATTAGCATTCGATAACCCAAAGATTCCAGTTACTAGATAAAGTTCTCACTCTTCAACAAAAACTTCTGGGGAAACTGGACAACAGTCCAACAGAAATCAGGTTCCAATCAATACCACATCATATACCAGGATAACTTCCAAATTGATACATGACACAAAGTTATACACAAATTAGAGGAGCAAGGAAGAAATTACCTTTACAGCTGATGGACAGAGGAAGAGCTCATGACTAAGCAAGTGACGGGATTATATAAGATAAAACGGACAATTTTTATTATATAAAATTTAAAAGTTTTTGCACAAACAAATGAAATGTGTTAAAAATTAGAAGGGAAACAGGTAAGTGGGGGAGGGAATTACTTGCAACAAGTCTCTCTGATAAAGTTTCATTTCATTTTTTTGCAATTTATTTTATCTTATTTTCACTTGCAAGTTTTCTCCTTCACTTCTCCTCCCCATTGAGAAGACAAGAAACATAAAAGTTATCACAAACAGGTAGTTATACAAAACACAATTCTACATTAGTCATGTTTGAAAAGGAAGAAAAGAAAATATATTTTACTCTGAGTCCATCAACTCTCTATTTGGAGGAAGAGAACATGTTTCCTTACCAGTCCTTTGGAATTATAGTGGGTTATTATTCCGAACAGAATTACTACATCTTTTGAAGGGGATTACAATATTGTTATTACTCTATAAATTGTTCTCCTTGTTCTGCTCTCCTCACTTTGCAATAGTTCATAGATGTCTTCCCAGGTTTTTTCCCAAACCATCCCCTCTGTCATTTCCTACAGTACAATTGTATTTCATCACAGTCATATATCACAACTTGTCCAGCTGTTTCCAGTTGATGGGCATCACTTCAGTTTCCAATCCTTTGCCACCACTATAAGAGTTGTTACAAATATTTTTGGACCTACGGGTCATTTTCTTTTTTCTTTGATCTCTTTGGGATATAGACTTCATCGTAGTATCTCTGGATCAAAGAGTATGCACAGTTTAATAGATTTGGGGGTTTCATTTCAAATTGTTCTCTAGAATAATTGAACCAGTTCACACTCTACCAACCGTACATTAGTCTACTTATTTTCCCATATGCTCTTCAGTATTTGTCATTTCCCTTTTCTATTATCTGAGCCAATTTGATGGGTGTGAGGTAGGACTTCAAAGTTGTTTTAATTTGTATTTTTCTAAATGCTAGTGATTTCGAGAATTTTTTCGTATGGCTCTCGATAATTTGTATTTCTTCCTCTGAAAACAGCCTGTTCATATCCTTTGATCATTTATCAATAGGTCTTATTTAACTGCACTAAGACTTTTGTAATACCCTGTACTGGAAACTAATTCAAATTTATAAGACTAAAAGCCATTACATAATAGATAAATGGTTAAAGAATATGAACACAAAGTTTTTAGAGGAAGAAATACAAGTTATCTAAATCCCTAGTACTTAAGGAAATGCAAAGTAAAGCAACTTTGAAGCTCCATTTCACCTCTATCAGGTTGGCAAAGATAGCAAAAGAAAAAAAACAACAAATGTTTGAGGGCTTATGGGAAAAACAGATTCACTAGTACACTGTTGATGGTGCCATGAATTGGTCCAGTCATAATGGAAAGCAATTTGGAACTACGCCTAAAAAGTTATTAAATTGTGCATACCGTTTGACCCAGAGATACTGCTATGAAGTCCACATTCCAAAGAAATCAAAGAAAGTGTAAAAAGATCTATATGCACAAAAAATGTTTACAGCAGCTCTTTTCATTTTGCCCAAAAAACGGAAACTAAGGGACCATTATCCTTTTGGGGAATGACTAAACAAATTGTGGTATATGGATATAATGAAATATTATAGTACCATAAGGAATAATGAAATGAACAATTTCATAGGAAACTTTTACAAACTGATGCACAGCAAAGTGAACCAAAATAGAAGAAAAATTTCTACAATGACATTACAGAGAAAAATAGCTTTGAAAGACTTTAGAATTCTGATCAATAGCATAATAAACCATAAGACTAAAAGAATGAAGATGAAACATGCCACTCAGCTCCTGATAAATGGTGATGAACTTAAAATGCAGAATGAGATACTCATTTTTGGACATGGATAATGTAGGAATTTGTTTTTCCAGATCATATAAATATGCATTGAAGGATTTTTTTTCATTTATTCAATAAAGGGGGGGTGACTAATGGAAGAGGCAAATTCATATGAAGTACTTGTTACGTGAAAAATAAAAAAAGAATTTTGAAAAGACTATAAACTTGTCTGGAGATTTTTGCAAGGACAGCAGATGGGTGATTATGAATGGTGCCATCTCATAAAGTACAGAGAAGTGGCAGAAGCCCAAAAAAGAGTTTAAACAAAGATTGGCAAGATGTCTAGTTGAACAAAGTCATCCCAAGGGCATTTAAGCATGAAAATGGAAGGAAGATGACAGAGTGAAGAAAAGATAGGCAGAAATCATTCAAACAAAATTCTCCATCAAGGACAGTAGAACCACTATGGTCCAACCCTAGAAGTTCTTACGGAGGAGGAAGAAATCAAACTAAATAGAACAGAAACAGGAAAAGCAGCCAGATTTGACCAGCTGTACACAGAACAAATCCATAATAGAAATAATACAATTGCAAGAGGGTTTTGAGGCCCATATAGATAGATAGATAGATAGATAGATAGATAGATAGATAGATAGACATAGATATAGATATAGATATAGATATAGATAGATAGATAGATATATAAGACATCTGAACAAGGAGGGATATTTTCCATATCAAAGGTGTGGAAAAAATATGGAACCATAAGGAAAAGTTATCAAGAGAACATCGTTAACTACCCACCCAATGGGTATGTTATGAGAGTTATTTATACACGAATTAAGAGAATAATAGTAATAGATAACAACTGCATGGTACTTACTATGTGCCAGATACCATACTACGTGCTTTACAATTATTAACTCATTTGATCTTCACAACAATCCATTTTATAGATGAGAAACTGAGGCAGTAGTTAAGTGACTTGCCCAGGGTCATACATCTAGTAAATAGCTGAAACTAGATTTGAACATAGGTCTTCCGCACCCAGTGCTCTATCCACTGTATAGCTTAGCTGCCCCAAGATCTCACAGTGCTGATTGTTTGATGATAACAAAAAAGCATTCGATTCAATAGACAGAAACACCAACTTACAGGCTCCTTTACAACAAGACACCTCCTACCCAAACATCAAAATCGTTCAGAATTTCTTAAAAGATATAAAAACAAATAACCCTGTTCAACATTCTGAGACAGCTGAACAAACAGAGGAAAGGGCCTCAGGAGCAGAATGTACTTCCAGGATGAGGAGGCTACTGTGGTATGGTGGAGAAAATCCAGAAAGTCAGGAGTGGAGCCCAGAGAGGAATAAAACTGTCAGAAGTTGTCTTTGTAGATTTACCAGATTAGAGTGAGCTAATGAGAGAAAAGGACCTTCTTAGGTCTTGTATAGAGACACCTGAGTCCAGAGTCTTGGGATGTCATCATTATTTGATTACATAAATTACAGAAGTATCATTTTTTTTAATCTTGTATAAGGGGGAGGGAGGGGCTGAAAAAATCATAGGTGAAAAGGCATGATTGTATGTAAGAAGGAAACAATCATTTCTGCTACCAAGTTCACACCCTTTTTTCTTATTGAATCAGAAAAAGAACCCTGAATAACTGACTGGTGATTCTCAAAAGATAGTTTGAGATTTCAAGGCAATTAAAGAGAAAGAAAACAGGTGGAAAAAACCAGCTCCTCACCTCTTGAGGGGAAGGTGTGATGATATCTAGCCACAAAAAGAAACATGAGGAACAACTGAGTAAGACCCACTGCCCAGATAGACACAGATACAGAAAGACAGTCACCAGAGGCCAGAAGTAGCTTCAGGAAGCCTAATAATTGGCAGGAGAAAAGAAAACCAGTCAGCTATGAACTAGTGAGTCACTGTGCCCAGTGAGGAGCAGACCCTAGAAACTCAACCGAGTCACCCACCCATTTGAGATGTTGTACCCAGGGGGAAGCTTTATAAAGGATTCCACAGGAGAGAAAGAACTCTCATGCCCTATAATATCAAATTAATGAACAGCTATGCAGAAATCCTAGAATACGCCATTGCTTCAAACACTTTATAAAACACAAACAGTTCCTTGCCTGGACCTCTGTCTGTTCTGACAAGTGCCAACCTTCTTCCCCAAATCTCCCACAACATCTTAAAGAGCATACTCAATATCCTGGTCCCGCTGTATATTCAAATACATTATTATATGATCCCCCCAAAGGCATCTAAGTCCATCATTTCACACCAACATTCCAACATGCGCGCCAACATAGTGCTAACTTCAGCTTAACTTGTCAATCACAGGTTAGCCAGTCATGCAACAGATATCAGAGCCTAAGTACATAACCACACAATCATGCAACTGTTATGATAGAATAACTAATCTAGTTTGTCAGAGTCATGATAGAAAATCTTACTGTCTATAGCATAGGAGATGGGGGGGAAACTACAACTATGCACACATTTATGTGTATATATATATATATATGTGTGTGTGTGTGTGTGTTGTGCATATATGTGCATATACATACAAAACACGTGTATATATTGTGTATCTATGTACATGGAAGCAGCATAGTGGTGTCATTTTGATCCTCTTCAAGAACAAAGGACAACAACCAATGTACACATACACATGCAGTATGTACATGTATGTACACACATACATACAAGGAGTTGACATGAGAGTCAGCTAGGAATAATTAGCGTTTGGGTGTTTTTGTTTTTTTGTTCTACCTTGGTACCCCTTCTGTCTTTATGTGAAGAGTTTGTAGGCACAGAATGATCTTCGTTACAAAGAGAACCTATCGTTAGTTTTTAAGGTCATTAAGTAACGTGGAGGAGAACTCTTGAGTTAGAAGAGTCTGAAATGAGACGCTTCTGTAGCCAACAACCAATTTCATTCAAGGCCACTTAGTTTTCCCTTTTTCTTAACAGGAAGTTGCTACATATTCTAACTCTTTGGCTCTCAACTTTTTTCAATCCCAAATGAGACATTTTATAAGACAAAATGCCTTTATGTTATGTAATGGCTCTTCTATATGTTATATAGAAGGGCTTTTATCTCTTGCTAATCTATCTTCCATCCCACCACTGACCTGCCCCATACTTTACTGGAAACAAGACCAAAAAAACTTCTTGAGATTGAATGAAAAGAACAATGGTGGTTTGGGTAAAAAACAGTAAAGGAACTCACACATAAATGGAAGTGGAGGGCAGAATCAACCTCCCTACACCATCAACAAACTAACAGACACTAACAGATAAACCTTTCAACCACCTGGGCAATTGCCCAGAAAAGACCACCCTTTGGCAAGCAGCCTCAAGGTGAGAGTCCAAAGTTCTTTGGTTGCCTGTGGTTATACACGATTGATTTGTATGTTATAGTCTGGATTTCTTTAACTAGATAAAACATTGGTATCATAGCTACCATTGCTGCCTGAATAGTATATTGGAAAATTGGAAAATTGCAAAAAACTTTGCAGGTAGGATTTTTACAGACACCATTTTACTTTTAAAATGAAAATGTCCAGTTATAAAACTATCACAGCAATGGCTGTGGTGGACACACAGGGCAGCCCTCTCCAGCTGTGCCTTTCTCTGGTTTGTTTCTGTAATGGGAAAGGAAACAATTCTCCACTTGAGTCAAGAATTCCTCAGCAATGAGGCAGCTGGTTACTTCATGCAGTCTTCCTCAGACACTCCAACAGTTTCTGCATACAAATCAGGTCAGAATACCAGTGAAAGATTTTACCCAGAGGGATTCCTCTAGGAGACAGCCAATTTTTTTTCATTTATCTATCTTGTTTTTTCAAACACACCATGATCATGATCATGACTTGATACCTACCACATGACCCCCAGAAGCCAATTTTTCAAATGGGGAAAGTGTAACAGGCGTTTTATACATGTGCAGAGTGTCTTAGATGGCATCTCTCCATATGGAGGGGCTGGGGAGCTTGTTTCTGGAAGAGTCACACTGACATGTGCCTTAAAGGGCACACATTGTGGCTAGTTCTGGTCCACTGACCACAAGGTGACTGGGAGACTCTTTGATTGGTTTCAGAGGCATAGTGTCTCTGGTCTTATTCCTTCCAGCTTCTCTATTCCTAGTGGCATAAATCTTTTCCTCTAGATGCCTGGAAAGAGACCATGATGTCAGAGGAGAGGCTTTGGGGATTTCTCCCCTTTAAGGTCATGTGACCCCAAGAAATGGACCTTGATTCTTGGTGTCTGCATTTGTTTTAGTTTTTTTTCTGTGTTAGGTGAAATGAGCGTAACCTCCAGAATCCTGAATTTCTAAAGCTCAAGAAGGCACTCTGTTGTTCCAGTGTTCCAGGTCAAGTTTTATACCAAGCCCAGCATGGCTGCCACAAAAAACAAGAAGAAACCTTTGGGATGACCCAGATCAGCAAGTGCAAAGACAAGAACTTGGCCAACAGCAATGCTGTTTTTGGATGTGAAGTTGGTGAAAGCAATACTGTATAAGAACTTAGCTAAGTTGAGAGGATTCTACTCCAGAGAGGAGGTAGTATATAAGGGAAAGTATGTCCCCCCCGAGGTATTAGGGGAAATTCTTATACTATATTTTTGCTGTATCTTCAAAGTATATACACCTTTGTAAAAGCTAATCAACATTAAGTGATAAAAAAATGGAAAAAGTCAATGTTGAAAGGGTTGTGGTAAGATAGGCACACTAGTGCATAATTGGTGGAGTTGTAAATTAGTACAATCGTTTTGTAAAGTAATTTGGAATTATGCAAATAAAGTAACTAAAATGTCCATACCCTTTAACCCAGAGGTTTCACTTCTAGGCACATTTCCCAAGGAGGTCACTTATAAGAATAAAGTCCCTATGGACACCAAAATATGTATGGCCAGCATTTTTTGTGGCAACGAAAAACTGGAAACAAAGCAGACACCCATGGATTAGCGATTGACTAAATAAACTGTGGTATAAAAATGTAATGGAATATCATTCTACTGTTAATAAAAGATGAATATGATGAATATAGAAAAACATGGAAAGACTTACATGAACTGATATAGAATGAACAGTCAAGGAAGCAATATAATAGGATAACCACAAGAATACAAATGAAAGAACAGTAACCACAAAATAATCAAAAGACAATATTGCAAAATTGCAAGGAACAAGCATAATCTTAAATCCCTCCCCCTACTACCACCACCATCAACTACTGCGTGCAAATAGAAATCTATAGGTGTGGAAAATTGTATGCATTTTCCCATTTTTTTCAATGCATTGCTCAGTTTTGCTGATTTTTCCCTTTTTTAAAAAATTCTTTGTTATGTAGAATGCTTTCTAAAAGGTGAAGGGATGCTGGAAGATATCTTGTGACGTAAAAACAAGCAATTTTTTAAAATAGTTACAAAATAAATAGAACTGAAGTGTTAGTAACTCAGCCCTTAACAGTGAGAACAAAGCTTGTGGATGTGGGGACACTTAATCCAATAGTACTGGAGAAAGAGACTCCCTCAGACTAACCAGGATGCCCTGAAACCCTGAAGGTAGGATGTAGGGTACCAGACAAAAGAAAAAGCCAGGGCATACTTACTACACAACCACGGAAGACTCCTTCAAATCGCTAATAATAAAAGAAATAAAAACAAAATAACCCTGAGGTTTCATCTTAGACCCAACAAATTCTCAAAGAAGATATAAGAGAGAAATACTCAAGGCTGGAAGAATCACGTAAAGATAGGTACACTGATGCATTATTTGTGAAGCCATGAATTAGTATAGCCATTCTGGAAAGCAATTTAGAATTGTGCAAATAAAATGTCTAAAATGCTCATACCCTTTGACTAGAGAATCCACTTCTAGGCATCAAACCCAATTCAATTATTGATAAAGAGAGAGTTCCACAAAATATTTATAACAGCACTTATTGCAAAAGATAGCCACTTAAGGGAGGAAGCAGCTCCAAGGAGCATTACCCTTGGACCAGAATAGAATTCTGGCTATGGAGTCAAGAAAGACTTTCAGTAATTAAGAGCTTTGACTTACCTCTCTGGCACATGTGTAACCTGCAGGTACACCACACCATCATTTTATTCTAAGTTTGTGCCCACTCTGCCCATTGACTTGAATGCGTTTTGGGGAGAGAGTGCCTTCTAAGCTTCAGGAGGAAAGTTTTGTACCCACTGCTCTTAGTCTACCACCACAGTGAATGTCTTTGCTAATTAAAGAAAATGGCTGATTGTTAATGGGAAGTATTCCCACGTTATTCTCGACCTTTTGTTCTTCCAGATGAATTTTATTACTATTTTTTCTAGCTCCACAAAATAATTCTTTGGTAGTTAGATTAGCATGACACTGAATAATTAAATTAACTTGGGTAGAACTGTCATTTTTATTACATTGGCTTGGACTACCCATGAGCAATTCACATTTTTCCAATTATTTAGATCTGTCTTTATTTGTGTGAAAAGTGTTTTGTAATTGTGTTCATATAATCCCTGGGTTTTCTTGGCAGATCGACTCCCAAGAATTTTATATTGTATGTAGTTCATTAAAAAGGAATTTCTCTTTCTATTTCTTGCTGCTAGAAATGCTGGTGATTTATGTGAGTTTATTTGTATACCCTACAACTTTGCTGAAGTTGTTAATTGTTTCAACAAGTTTTACATTTGATTTCTCTAGAGTTCTCAAAGTACATCATCACGTCATCTGCAAAGAGGGATAGTTTTGTTTCCTTGTAGCCTACTTCTATTCCTTCAGTTTCTTTTCTTATCTTATTGCTATAGCTAATATTTCTAGTTCAGAGTAATAGTGGTGATAATGGATATCTTGGCTTCACTGATCTTATTGGGAAGGCTTCAAGTTTATCCTCATTGCAGATAATGCTTGCTCTTGATTTTAAATAGATAACTACTTATCATTTTAAGAAACACTCCATTTTTCTAGTGTTTTTAACAGGAATAAGTCTTTTATTTTGTCAAAGATTTTTTTCTGCAACTAGTGAGATAATCATGTGATTTTGTTTCTGTTACTGATATGTTCAGTTATGCTGATAGTTTTCCTAATATTGAACCAATTCTGCATTTCTGGTATAAATACCACCTGGTCATAGTGTATGATCTTTGCCACATAGTACTATCATCTCCTTGCTAGCATTTTATTTAAAATTTTTTTATCAATATCCTTTAATGAAATTGGTCTATAGTTCTCATTCTGTTTTTACTCTCCCTGGCTTAAGTATCAAAGTCATATTTGTGTCATAAAAGGAATTTAGTAGGCCTCCTTCTTTATCTGTTTTTTCTTTATTTTACTGGAAAACTTTTTATTGTAGGTGGAATGGGACACAGCTGTAGACAGTAAGTTAGATGATTCCAATTTTGTTGGCAACATCTAAAGCATCGTAGTCTGGAGCAAGATGGACATAGGCCTTCTCTCCATCAGGCCAGATCATTGTGTTGACCTTCGCCACATTGATGTCATACAGCTTCTCTACAGCCTGCTTGATCTGATGCTTGTTGGCCTTGATGTCCACAATGAAGACTAGGGTGTTGTTGTCCTCAGTCTTCTTCATAGCAGACTCAGTGTTCAAAGTAAACTTAATGATAACATAGTGATCAAGCTTGTTTCTCTGAGGGGCACTTTTCCTAGGATATTTGGGCTGCCTTCAAAGTCTTAGTGTCTTGGGTCACCGGAAAGTGGAGGATGTTTGGATCTTCTTTTTCAGCACCGCCTTCTGGGCCTTCAAAGCCTTGGACTTGGCTTCTGTCTTGGGGGGCGGGGAGAATGGCTTCCTTCTTCTTAGCTCTCTGCTCCATCTTGGGGGAAAGGCTATCTGTTTTTTCAAGTACTTTATAAAGCATTGAAATTAATTGTTCCTTATATGTTTGGTAGAATTCACTTGTAAATACATCTGCTTCTGGGGTTTTTTTCTTAGAGAGCTCAGTTACAGTTCATTCAATTTCTTTTTCTAAGATAGGGCTATTTAAGCATTCTATTTCCTCTTTTGTTCATCTGAGAAGTTAATATGTTTCTAAATATTCACTCAATTCACTCAGTTTATCAGTCTTCCTGGCATATGACTTGACAAAACAACTCCTAATAATCGTTTAATTTCGTCTTCATTGGTGGTACATTTAACTTTTTCTTTTTTGATAGTGGTAATTTGGTTTTCTTTTTTATATCAAATTAGTCAGTAGTTTTTCTGGTTGTTGTTTTTATAAAATAGCTCCTAGTTTTAGTTATTTTATTTATTTCAATTTTTTTTACTTTTAATTTTATTAATCTTTGATTTTTAGGATTTCCATTTTGGTATTTAATGGGGGATTTTTAATTTGTTGGGTTTTTTTTAGTTTTTTTAGGTGCATGCCCAATTCATTGATCTGCTTTTCTCTATTTTATTGATGTACATGTTTAGAGATATAAAATTTCCCCTAACTACTTCTTTGGCTGCTTCCTACAAATTTTGGAATGTTGTCTCATTGTTGTCATTCTCTTTAATGAAATTATTGATTATTTCTATGATTTCTTCTTTAAGTCACTCATTTTTTAGGATTAGATTACTTATTTAGGAGTACAGACCCACTTTGGACTAGGAACAATCTTTCCCCAGGGATCCAACCTGTGAGTTTAAGGTTGGAGGTAGTCCAGAAAGGGGGTACTACACAAAGAAGAAAACAGTGCAGAAAGGGACACAAATAGAACCATTTTCTTACTGCCTTATTAACCTTTTCGTATTTTGTTATTTCTTTTTAAAAAAAAAACAATACATGACAGAAATCTAATTTCTCATGCAATATTTTTCCTGTTCTCTGTAACCTGAAATGTATCTGTTTATTGATATATGTAAAGTTCATAATAAAAAAAAACTTGGTAAAAAAAGGATTAGATTACTTAGTTTCAATTAATTTTTAATCTACATTTCCATGACCCTTTACCAGATATAATTTTGTTGCATTACGATCTGAAAAGGATGCATTTAATATTTCCACTTTTCTGCATTTGGTTGTAAGGTTTTTAAGTCCTAACATATGGTAAATTTTTGTGAAGGTACCACATACAGCTAAGAGAAAAATGTGCTCTTTCCTATTCCCATTCATTTGTCTCCAGAGGTCTATCATATCTAATTTGTCTAAGATTCTATTCATCTCCTCGGCTTCTTTCTTATTTATTTTATGGTTAGATTTAGCTATTGTTTTCTTCTATTTCTTTGCATTGCTCATTAAAGAAAACCTTACATCTCCTTAATATTCTCTGGAATTCTGTTTTTTTTTTCTTTTTGGAGAGGGAAAGGTAGGACAGTTGGGATTAAATGACTTGCCCATGACTATTTTTTTGTGTTGTGCCTGAGGCTGGATTTGAACTCAGGTCTTCCTGACTCCAGGGCCAGTGCTCTATTCACTGTGCCACTTAGTTGCCCCTATTCTCTGGAATTCTGCATTCAGTTGGGTTTATCTTTCACTTTATCCTTTACCTTTTTCTTTTCTTCCTTCCTCAGCTATTTGTAAAGACTGATCAGACAGTCATTTTTCTTTCTTACTCCACCATCTTGGCTCCACCCCCTCATTTTGCTCTCTTGCTTTTCTTTTTCTTTGGGATGTTTTTGTTGATGCTTCCTATATAGTATTTTGAACCTCTGTCCATAGTTTGTTAGGCATTTCATCTACCAGATTTAATCCCTTAAATTTATTAATCACCTCCACTTCATATTCATATGGGACTTATATGGTCTGGTGGTTTTCCCTACTTTCTTTAATTTAAGTCTGAATTTTACAATAAGAAGTTCATGATCTGAGCCACAGTCAGTTCTAGGTCTTGTTATAACTAACTGTATAGAGCTTCTCCACATTTGGCTGCAAAGTATATAATCAACCTGATTTCTATATTGACCATCTGCTGCTGTCCATGTGTAGACTCACCTTTTAGGCTATTGAAAAATAGTGTTTGCTATGACCAGAGAGTTGTCTTGAAAAAACTCCATTAGTATCTGTCCTGCTTCATTACTCCAAGGCCAAAATTGCCTTTTACTCCAAGTATCTTTGAATTTCCTACTTGAACATTCCAATCCCCTATGATGAATGTGACATTTTTTTTGTTTTATTTCTGAAAGATGTTGTAGTTCTTCATAGAACTGATCAACTTTGGCCTCTTCGGCGTCACTAGTTGAAGCATGGATTTGTATTACTGTGAGGCTAAACAGTTTGCTTCGGATTTGCACAGATATAATTCTATCATTTTTGAGATTCTACCCCAGTACTGCTTTTCTCACCCTTTTATTGACTATGAGGGCTATTCCATTTCTTCTAAGGGATTCCTGCCCACAGCAGTATATGTAGTGATCACCTGAATTAATTTACCCATTCCCATCCCCATTTAAGTTCATTGACATCCAAGATATAAATGTTGAGTCTTTCTATCCCCCATATGACCATATCCAGCTTCCCTTGGTTCATAGATCTTGCATACCAGGTGCCTATGCAATATTCTTCTTTACAACATCAGATTTTCCTTTCATCATCAGACACATCTGAAACTGAGCTTCCTCTTAGCTTTGGCCCTGCCATGTCTTTAGCGTTGTAGCTTCTAGTAGTTGTCCTCTGCTCTTCCAGTATATTGGACACCTTCCAACCTGAGAAGCTTACCTTCTGATGTCACTGCTTTTATCACTTTAATACCATCCTTGAGGTTTTCTTGGCAAAGCTTCTAGAGTGATTTGCCATTTCCTTCTCCAGAGATCTCTTCAAGAAAATTAGAGATATCAAATGAATATTTTGTGCAAAGGTATGTACTATTTCTATTTCCATTTTAGAGATGAGGAGAATGAAGTAAACAGAAGTTGTGTCTTACCTAGGATCCCATTGCTAGCAGTGTCTGAGGCCAGATTTTAATTCATGTCTTCCCATTCGCTACCAGACTCATATGCACTTATACAAATGAAGTAAGAAGAGTATACATAATAACCACAAGATAAATGGATAGAACAACCACAAACAATCACAGCTGGATGTTGGGAAATTCTAACGACTGAGCTTAACCCCAGAGAAGAGATATGAGGAAACATTTCCCCTACTCCTTTGCAGAAGTGAAGATTTGTAGGCAGGAAAAAGACTTGCATATATTTTAAGATTTTTTTCTTCTTTTATTGGTTTGTTTTGCTGGTTTGCTTCTTCTCTTCTATGTACACTAATACTGTCAGTTTTATCTGAATTGGGTTGAAACTGAAAGATGGATAAATTGTGTAAAATGTAATGTAATATGTTGTTACTCCTGCTATTCAGAAAAGCAGGTACATACACCTTTACCTGTAATTATGAATGATCTTCTGTGCAAGGTAATTTGGAAATGTGTTTTTGTAGCTCAATTTGAAAATCCAGCTGAATTAAGGTCACTGGATTGGTAATTAAATGGGTTTTGAATTTAAAAGCTTAAATATAAGAACGTAATAGTTGTGTTACTGGTAAACAGTTGTGGTATGATATTTTGAAGTATTGTAACTTAAGAAATTACAAACCTTCAAGTTTTTCTATATTTAAAAGGAAGTTTCAGTTAAGAAATATATTTGTGAGAAGTAATTATTGGTAACTATGTGAAGAAAAGACCAGCGAAACCCCCTAAGTTTTGTCAATTGTGGGAAAGATTTCTATGAATTTAGAAATTGTGTTAAATTGTTTGTGAAAAAGGGAAAGTTGGTAATTATACAAAGACTTTGTAAGATTTCTGGTCATTTTATTAATTGTGTTTTTAATTCAAGCAGACTGCTTATAGTCCTTATCAGATCAATTAAGGGAATCTCTCCACCCCTCCACCAGGAAGGAGGGTGGGGAGGGGCAGCAATTAAAAGAAAAGGAAAAAGCCCCACAGATTGAGTCAATTTTGAAACTGGCCCTTTAAAGTTGGTATAATTGATTCTACTAATTGGTTTTTGGTAATAATTTGAAATATATCTGGAATATAGAATATAATTTGGGATATAGAGGACATCTTGCTGTTTCAATCTGAATTTGTAACTAAGCAAAAGTTAACATCTGCAACTGGGTGTATCTGTAAAAGATTCACTTTCTGAAATCTCTCTTCTAATTAGAGGATAGACAAGCTTTGTGAAACAAGCATGTATGTCTGCTATTCAGTTGTGAAGTTTAAGTCAGAAACCTCTTTTGTTTAAGGTCTACAGTTATGGTAGTGAAAAGTATCTGAAGGGGATTTCTAAACTAAACAAGCTTAGTAAGAAATTTGGTCTCAAAAACTTAAGGCACCCTGCTCTGCTAGAGTGAACTTTTTACCCTGTGTTGTTCCTCCCCCTCCCCTGTGGGAGTTTGGGGAAGGTGCAGAGGTGGGCCTCTGTGCTTCGTTTTCTCTGGTTTTCTTTGGGGGTCCCTGCACCCTAGTTTCAGGGTCTCTGTGCCCTGTGTTAACTCAAAACCTTATATGCATTTCCTAGTCTTTTCTTTTAAGGTGCTAAGAGTATTGGCCTTAGAAATTAAAATGTTACCACCAGTGATTATGAATCCAAGATTTGATTTGCTCAACCCTGTGTATTCCTACTAAGTTCTTAAAGGCCTGGTGAGCTTTGTTATTGTGATAAGGCTAATCTAATTGGGAAGGTTCATGCCATTTAAAAACTTTACTGAATTCTGTCTTCAATGGGGTATTCACCATGTTACAGGGCTTCCCTATAACCCCATAGGTCAGGCTATTGTTGAAAGAAAAAACTGCACACTTAAAACTGCTCTTCCAAAAATAAAAGGAGGAACCTAGTGCATGGGTACCCCGAGACGAATTTTGGGGTTGTCATTATATGTAATAAATTAACATTAGATCATGAAAATAAAACACCAGCTGAAAATTTGGGGGCATTACTGACCATACAATTGGCAATTCTAAAAGGTTGTCACAGCCCCATGCAACTGTATTTACTGAATAGGTGATATGGAAAAATGTTAAAGGACAATGATGAGGTCTGCACTCTGTGTACGGACGAGGTTTTTTGTATGTTTCCACAGATGATAAGAAGGAAGTCTGGATACCAGAAAGGAGAGCAAAGACTGTGTCAACAAATGCAGAGACTGCACATTCGGCTCCCTCCGGACCAGAACCAGAGGAAGCCAACAGCTTAAGAAGGAGTGAGAGCCAAAATGAGAGCAAGCGGATCTTCCATTTTTGAATTGTAGGACTGATGTGCCAGCTTGCCATCAGGTGGATCAGCAAACCTACATTTCCTGGCACAATGACACGAACATTAAACATAGACATGGAGGGTATCCTAAACAAAATTGGTTTGGACATTTACAGAGGAAACCTGAAATATGGAAAATCCCTTTGCCGTGGGCCCCAATAACAACAGTTTTTGCTACTCTAGCTCCTAATGGGGCGTACTTGAGCCAAATTGACCACAGCTTTGTACGTGCCTGTTTAGGAGGGAGGTATGCATTCACGTGGGGAAATCTTAGCAATGTAAATATCACAAAAATTGATAAGCATTATAATGTCACATGTATTAATTGTAAGGTTTCTGAATGTCATGATAATGCTTCTTTGGGACAGTTGTTATTCGTTATAAGGAGACCTGGTATGATTATGATTCCTGTGGAGAGTGACCATTGGTTTTA
>CM053580.1:550162853-550217796 GCA_028627135.1 Pseudochirops cupreus
GTCTGTGATTGTGTACACGTTTCTCCTGGTTCTCCTCTTCTCACTTAGCATCAGTTTGTGTAAGCCTCTCCGGGTGAATATGAAGACCATCTCCTCCCCATTTCTTACAGCACAATAGTATTCCATTACATTCATATACCACAACTTGTTTAGCCATTCCCCAATTGACAGGCATCCCCTTAGTTTCCAGATTTTTGCCACCACAAAGAGAGCTGCAATAAATATTTTTGTACATATGGGTCTTCCTCCCACTTCCATGATCTCTTTGGGATACAACCCCAGAAGTCGTGTTACTGGATCAAAGGGTATGCAATTATTTATAGCCCTTTGGGCATAGTTCCAGATTGCTCTCCAGAATGGTTGTATCAGTTCACAGCTCCACCAACAATGCATTAGTGTTCCAATTTTTCCACATCCTCTCCAGCATTTGTCATTTTCCTTTTTTGTCGTCTTAGCCAATCTGGCTGGTGAGATGTGATACCTCAGAGTTGTTTTGACTTGCATTTCTCTAATCAGTAGGGATTTAGAGTGTTTTTTCATATGCTTATAGATATCTTTAATTTCTACCTCTGAGAATTGCCTGTTCATGTCCTTTGACCATTTATCAATTGAGGAATGACTTGTATTCTTATAGATTTTACATAATTCCTCGTATATTTTAGAAATGAGGCCTTTATCAGAGACACTGGTTGTAAAAATTCTTTCCCAGTTTCCCACTTCCCTCTTAATCTTGGTTACCGTTGGCTTTGTACAGAAACTTTTCAGTTTAATGTACTATCTGTGTCTTTCCCTCCATCCTATTTCTTCCCCTATTTATGCTTTTGCTTTTCTCCTTCTCCCTTCCCCTTCTTAAGAGTTTTCCTTTTGACCACTGCCTCCTTCAATATTCCCCTCTTATCCACCCCCTCCCTTTTCCTATCCTTCTCCCTTACTACTTCTTCCCTCCCTTTTAACCCCCCCACTTCCTTTCTTGGCCCTTCCCCGCTCCTACTGCCTGTAGGATATGATCGATTGTTATACTCAGTGCTGTATGTTATTTCTTCCTCAGACCAAGACTGATGAGAATAAATCTCATGCAATTCTCCTCTCTCTCCCCTCTTTCCCTCTATTATGAGTTTTACATCTCTTCTTGATAGAGTCTTATCTTTAACCAGTTGTGTTATTCCCCCCTTGCACCAGAACCAGTGAGGGAAAAGGTCATATAGTTCTCATCTTCCTCCCTTCTTTCCCTCTTCTATATTGTTTTTATGTCTCTTTGTGCAGCATAATTTACCCTTTTCTGCTTCATTCTTTCCTCTTCTTCCATTACAGTTCCTTAATAAGGATTTTGATCATCATTTTGCATACTTTATACTCACACTCTCTGTTTGTCTATATCCCTTTTAGATGTTGCCATAGGTATAGAGTTCACGATATTAACAGGTATCAGCTTCCCATATAGGGATGTCAATAATTTGCTCTTGTTAAATAACAAGCTATGTGTGTGTGTTTTTTTCCTTATTTACCTTTCTATGTCTCTCCTGGGTCTTGTAGTTGGAGGCTGAATTTTCCATTGAGCTCTGGCTTTTTCATCAGGAAGGTCTGGAATTCTGTTATGTCACTCAATGACCATCTCCTTGCCTGGTAGATTATGCTCAGTCTTGCTGGATAGGTGATCCTTGGTTGTAGCCCGAGGTCTTTTGCCTTGTGAAAAATCATATTCTAGTTCCTCTGGTCTTTCAACGTTTAGGCTGGCAGATCCTGTGCAATCGTCACTGTGGTTCCGGGATATCTGAATTGTTTCCTTCTGGTCGCTTGTAGTATTTTCTCTTTTACCTGATAATTCTGGAGTTTGGCCACAATGTTTCACAGACTTTTCAGTTTGGGATCTCTTTCAGGAGGTGTCTGGTGGATTCTCTCAATTTCTATTTTACCCTCTGGTTCTAGGATCTCAGGGCAGTTTTCCTTGATGAGCTCTTGGAAGATATTGTCCAGGCTCATTTTTTCATCGTGATTTTCTTGTAGACCAATGATTCTCAGGTTTTCTCTCCTGGATCTGTTTTCCAGGTCAGTTATTTTTCCATTGAGATATTTTACCTCTTGTTCTAATTTTTCAGTCTTGATGTTTTGTTTGACTGATTCTTGGTTCCTCATAGAGTCATTGGCTTCAATTTGGTTGATTCTAGTTTTTAGTGAATTATTCTCCTCAGTTAGTTTTTGAAGCTCCTTTTCCATATGCTCAGATTTCATTTTTAGTTCACACATTTTATTTTTTAAGGAGCTGTTCTCTTCATTGTAATGTTTTCCTAATTTCATAATTTTGTTTTAGTAGGAGGTGTTGATTTTATCTTCTACCTCTCTAAGCCGGATTTCAAAGTTCTTTCTGAGCTCATCTAGGAATGCTTTTTGTGCCTGAGACCAGGTCATAGTCCCTGTTAAGGCTTCAGCTGTGGGTGTGGAGTCAGTACTCTCTCCTTCTGAGTTTGATTCCTCCCTCTCACCATAATACGATTCTAGAGTCTTTGTCTTTGTCTTTGTAGCCTGCTTTCTTCCCATTTTGAGGCAGGACCTTATTCACGCCTTTCCTCCAGGGTTCCTAAGCCTTTACTGCTTAAAATTTTCCTGTGGAGCAGTAATTACTGTATTTTTCGGTTGGGGGGGGGGATTGCAGCAGCTGAGGTTCAGTCTGTCATCTTGGTCCCTGGAGGTTCAGCTAGGGGCTTTTTAAATTTCCAATCTGTGAATGAGTAGTCCTGGGGTAGCTGCTACCCCTGCTGTGGGCCCTCCCTTTGTTTCTTACCCAGCTCAGTTTGTCCCCACCCTGTGGTGATATGCCTAGGAGTGGCCCTTGTGGTTGGTGGGTCAGCAGGCCATGTCCAACCACAGCCTCTCAGCGGACCGTGGGTCTCCAGGCCTTCCTAGTGGGTCACCCTGAGTCTCCCTCTGTTCATGTTTTTCTAAAATCATTGAACTCATCATTTCTCCTAGCACAGTAATATTCCAACACAAATTTTTTAGCCACTCCCCAATTAACAAGCATTCCTGTAATTTCCAGTTCATTATCACCACAAAGAGAGCTGCTATAAATGTTTAAATTATTTATTTCTTTATTACCTTTCCATGAGCTGAGGGTATGGGTTCCATCAAGAATTCCCTGCCCCCAACAATACCTGTGGACCAGATCTGTGGTTGTAACTAGAGAGAAGAGATATGTAGTGGGAACTCTAGCCCTCCTACAAACTGTAGGTTTTATAATTTTTAAAATATATCATGAGCAATATTTCATTTCATCCCCTAAATAACTCCAAGTCTAACCAACTGGAGTTTGAACTACTTACCATCAATGTAGAAGCAGAGGTTCAGTGGTAGGGGAAGTAGTTTAAGTCTCTACAAGAGGAACAAACTCTAGTAACCAGAAAGGACATTCCAGACTTTTAGATGGGTATAGATGCCAGAGAGGAGCTAAGTTGTTACCCAGGTGCTGACTTAAGCTCAGCACTGCTTAGAAAGGAACTTATATATTGCACTCTCTTGCTAGATAATTAATACATTGATATACTGTCATATGGACTTCATGACAGAAATACAAGAGCTAATTTTGGCCATTGTTGAGGACCACAGACAAGTGAGACTCAGACCCTGATGGCTGAACAAGCCTTCTCAGGTGTTTGGCCTGCTGATAGGCCTGGATCAGTTCCCCATTCCCCAGGAAGGTGCTCAAGCATACAGATGTGAGGATTAGGTCCTTGAGATAAGCATGGCATTTATACCCATGGCCTCTGGGTTGGTGATTCTTTCTCAGCCCTGTCTGGGGTGACAGGGCTCCCACACTCTCTCAGCCCTGCTGTGGGATGGCAGGGCTCCCCAAAATCAGCTCCCCACAGGCCGTATCTTTCTTCCCCTTCTTGGCTAAGTATCTTGAGAAAGTTGTCTATACTAAGTACTTCCACTTATTTTACTTGCTTCTAAACCCTCTGCAACCTGGCTTCTGATTTTATCATTTGAAATTGCTTTCTCCAAAGTCACTATTGACCTCTTAATTGCCAAATTTACTGGTCTTTTCTCAATCTTCATCCTTCTTGACTTCTCTGAAGGCTTTGACACTGTTGATCATCCTCCCCTCCTAAATATACTCTCCTCTCTAGGTTTTCATGGCATCGCTTCCTCCTGCTTCTTATTCTACTTATCTGGCTGCTCTTTCTCAGTATCCTTAGCTAGATCTTTATACAAGTTCATTCTCAATAACAATGAGCATCCCCCAAGGCTTTGTCCTGGGCCCTCTTCTCTTCTCCTATCATGCTATCTTGCTTAGTGATCTCAACAACTCCCACTGGTTCAATTTTCACCTCTGTGCAAATGATTCCCAGATATACATGTGTACAATATGTGTATATGTGTTTGTATATGTATATATGCGCATACACACACACACACATACACACACGTGTGTGTATCTGTAAAACCAAACACAAGCAACTTTCCTGAGGACTGCTGCTGTGAATAACTTTAAGGTTCTGATCACATAGTATAGTGAACTCTATTTATTCAGCAATAAACTAAAGTGAAACATTCACAGAAACCAAAGTACGACATTCACAACAATATAACATAACAACTTATTACTAAGGTGGCCACAAAGTCTTAAGCAAAAGATATCATTCAGTAAGTTACAATCTGAATCAATCAATATAAAGTACCCATTTAAAGTCTTCTTTCATCTTGATTGGAGACTGACTTCTAATCACCCTTAACTCAATCATCTTTAAGGAGAAATCATTCTTAAGGGGTACAAAGTACAAAGGTCTCCCACCCCTAGGTCTTATTATCTTAATCTCATCCGCCAGCACTAAGCACTCAGGTAAAGGTCCTTTCATCTTGTTTGGAGACTGACTCCCAAACTCCATGGTTCCTCTCCCATGCTTCCAGCTCTTGCCTGAATTCACTCAACTGTCATCTGGATTCATAGGTAGGAAGCTTCCAGCTCCTGTTCCAGCTCCTGCTCCAGCTACACATATCAAGCTTAGCAGAGTTACAATATTCCCGCACATTGCCGGCACTATCATCAATTCACTTTCTGCATATGAAACTAACACAGACAAACAGACAGGGCTTCTGTCTGGGAAACCAAACACAAATCATCAGTAAAGTTTCAAGACCTTTGAAAACATCAGTAAAACCCTCCTTCAGGACTTCTGTAAACAGACAGCAGTAAGTCCTCTTTCAGGGCTTCTGAACCAGCAATAAGGTCCCAGGGTTTCTGTAACAACAGCAATGCCCTCTTTCAGCAGACAAGTCTGACAAAGTAACACAGACAGAAAAGACAGAGTGCCAGCAACACGGGCATCCTTCCTCCCAGTTCTGCTCAGTCCCATCTTGTGCTCAAGTTTTAATATTTACATCCTTCCTGTTCCAGTCTTTGGCAAGTTCCTCCCACTGTGGGCTTCACAGGTTCTGTTTCTAACAAAAACTTGATATAATCACAGATAAGGCTCAAAGACACTTGAGTAACTGAAACAAGGAGGTAAGTAACATTTTGCTTGCCATTACAGTATCCAAGTCTTGTCTCACCTAAGCACCAGTCCCATGTCCCCAACTGACTTTTAGACATCTCAAACTGGATGTCCTGTAGGCATCTCAAATTCATAGAGTACAAAACAATTCGTTATCTTTTCCCCTAAAACTCTCCCTTTCTCCAAACTTTAGTGTCAAGGGTATCACCATTCTCCCAATCATTCAGACTCACTGTCATGGTGTTATCATCAGCTCTGCACTCAAACTCACCCTACATACCTAATATGTTGGAAAAAACCATCAATTCTACCCTTACAACATCTCTGATATATCTTCCTTTCTCTCCTCAGACACTACCACCACCCTGGAACACACCCTCATTGCCTCATGATTGGACCATTGCAATAGCCTCCTATTAAATCTCCATAACTCTAGTCTCTCCCCACTCCAGTTGACACTACAGTCAACTACCAAAGTGATTTTCCTAAAATACAGGTCTGTCTACCTCACCCTCCCCTTTACTAAACAAATTCCCATAACTCTCTATTATGTCCAAAACTAAATATAAGATGCTCTATTTGGTATGTGAAACTCTTTATAATTTTCTTATCTATCCAGTCTTCTTAAGCCCTACTCCCTTCCATATACTCTAGGATCTAATGGTCTCCTGTCATCCCCCAATACAACACTCTACCTTCCAAATGTCCCTTATGTCCCCCACATGGGCTGTCCCCTGTACCCAGAATGATCTTCCTCCTCACATCTACCTCTTAACTTCCCTGGATTCGATCAAGAAAAGTATCCTATCAAGAGATCATAAAAAAGGGAAAAGGATCCACATGTACAAAAATATCTATAGCAATTCTTTTTGTGGTGGCAAAGAATTGGAAATTGAAGGGATGCCCATCATTTGGGGAATAGTTGAACAAGTTGTGGTATATGAATGTAATGTAATACTATTGTTCCATAAGAAATGAAATGTAGGCAGAATTCAGAGAAAGCTGGAAAGACTTATATGAACTGATCCTGAGTGGAGTGAGCAGAACCAGAAAAACATGGTACACAGTAACAGCAACATTGTGTGGTGACTGACTTTGATAAACATAACTCTTCTCAGCAATGCAAGGACCTAAAACAACTCCAAAAGACTGATGATGGAAAATGCCATCCACATTCAGAAAAATATAGAGTCTGAATATAATTCAAAGCATACTATTTGCTCTCTTTTTTTGTTTTGTTTTTTCTTTCTCATGGTTTCTCCCATTCATTCTAATTCTTCTATACAACATGACTAATATGAAAACATGTTTAATAAGAATGTATATAGAGAGTCTATATCAGATTGCATGCCGTCTTGTGGAGGGAGGAGGAGAGGGAGGTGGAGAAAATTTAAAACTTATGGAAGTGAATGTTGAAAACTAAAAATTAATAAATTAATTTTAAAAAATTTAAAAAGAATGATGAGCAAGCAAATTTTAGAAAAACCTGGAAAGACTTACATGGACTGATGCTAAGTAAAATGAGCAGACCCAGAAGAACATTGTACACAGTAACAGCAACATTGTGTAATGATCAACTTTGATGGACCCAGCTCTCCTCAGCAATACAATATCTAAGACAATTCCAAAAGACTCACAATGGAAAATGATATCCACATATGGAGAAAGAACTATGGAGTCTGAATGCAGATTGAAGCACACTGGTTTCTCTTTTTGTTGTTTTTTCTTTCTCGTGGTTTTTCCTTTTGTTCTGATTCTTCTTTACAATGTGACTAATGTGGAAATAAGTTTAATATGATTGTACATGTATAGCCTATATCGAATTGCTTGCCATCTCGGGGAGGAGGGAGAAGAAGAAGGGAGAAAAAAATGTGGAACTCAAAAATCTTATAAAAGTGAATGTTGAAAACTATTTTTACATGTAATTATGAAAAATAAAATACTATTAAGGGGGGAATTTTGAAAAAAAAAAGGAAAAGAAGATTAGAGAAAAGAAAAGAAAAGAAAGAAAAAAGAAAGGAAAGGAAAGGAAAGAAAAGAAAAGACTCATATCCCACCCTATGGAAAAGGCTTTTCTAGTACCAACCCCACTACTATTGCCTTCCCTCAGTGATTACTTTCCATTTACATATACATGTACATTATGCATATACATAATTATTTGCCTATTTTCTCCCTCATTAAAATATGAGTCTCTTGAGTGCTGGGACTGTAGTTTTTTTTCATTGTGTCCCCAGAGTTTGGCAAAGTGCCTGGCCCATAGTAAATGCTTAATAAATGTTTATCAAATGACTAAGTACCACATTTGTTACATCCAACATCAAACATATTGTTTGTAAATGTAAACATTTGTTACATTCAAATCAAAAAGAAGGCAAAGTGAGCCTGTATAATGGTCTTGACAGAGAATTATTCCCTCCTACTTTACTGACAAAATAGAAGCCATCCATGTGTAATGGTAATTAATTTAGCAGGTACTTGGTCCTTAGTAACTAAGGGCTAAGTATTTCTGTGAAAGAGACAGAGGGCATGAGCTCTGTCTCCTGTTGCTGACATGGCAGGAGGGGGTTGGCTGAGACAGGAAGTCAATGTGTATGTGTGTGTGTGTGTGTGTGTGTGTGTGTGTGTGTGTGTGTGTGTGTAAGAAGAGTTCCAGGGACAGAGAATCAGAATCAAGAATTTTCCTCCTGGCCAGCTCCTAGTGGAGGAAAAATCGTGGAGATTGAAGCCAGCTGAGAAAGAGAGACAGAGAGAGAGAGACAGACAGACAGACAGACAGAGAGAAAGTGTGTGTGTTTCTCTCCCAGCATCTGGAAGCTGATTGAGAACTGAGTTGGAGTTTTCTTGAGACCAGAATTTGGTGAAGGCTAAAGTTGCTGCTGCCTTAGAGAGAGAGTTTCTTTCCCAGCATCTGGAAGCTGATTGAGAACTGAATTGGAGTTTTTCTTGAGACCAGAATCTGGTGAAGGCTGAAGTTGCTGCCTCCTGGAAGGCTGAGATTCCTTCTGGGTCCTAGGGCCAGCCGAACTGCTGGAGGACTGAAGAAGCATGACCAGGATAAGCCTTTGTTTATTTGTGGTTCGTTTGATGCTGGATTTCCCAGCAACAGAAGTTGTGAAGGGTTTGAGATGTGCTGGACCCTGTGAACTTCAGTGTGTAACAAGAATTGCCCAGAAGACTGGACATGGACCTGGGAGCTGCCTGCCTCTGAATCCAGGTGACTGCTTGGTGGATTCAGGTAGGAGCTGGGACCATGGAAGGGGATCCAGGGAATCTGAGAGACCACCCCAAGTCAAGATGAAAAAAAGGCCTCCCCTTGGACACATGATGAAATTGAAGTGTACTACACACCAAGGAGTGGAGGGTTTGTGTAATTTTCTAATGATTGTATTTAGTGATTAACAATAGTGACTGATTGTTAGATAAGTGACTGATTAAGTTTATCTATGATTGCCCCATGAGTGGAAGATTGATTATTGTATTGTGAAATGACAGAATGATTAAGTAAGGAGGGTTTCCCCCCTTGGGAAAATTAGATGATTATTCTTTTGTTCTTTGTTCTAAATATTGTGGCCACTGTAGTGAAAACTATGTGGCCATTCTAATGTTAAGCTGTTGTGAACACTACATTGTGATTTTCTGTGATAAGGTGTAATGTTGTGGATATTGTGATTTGTTGTGAATGTTTGCCTTGATTTGTAATGAAATAAATGGAGTGTTCACTATACTGTGTAATCCAAATCTTAGAAGTTGTTCAAAGTAACACTCTTTTGGGAAGCTGCTCATGCATGGCATGACGCCATGCAAGCTCCCTCTTCTTCCATACTCTATATCTCAGAACCTCTCTCTATCATCCCTTATTCTCTATCTTTATTTGCTGCAGTCTCTGAAAAAGAGGTGGCCCTTCTTATCAAGATTAACCCCTCCATTTGGGTCTCTATCCCATCTTCTCTTGTCTCCTCTTAAGAGGTTGCTCTTTTCTTTTTCTCATCTTTCTCTCAATCTCTCCTCTCTTGCTTACAAATATAGTCCATGTCTCTGTCATCCTTAAAAGAAACATTCACTTGACCCTACTTGACCCATCCCCAAAAGCAATTATTCTACATCTCTTTTTCCGTCCACAACCAAAATCCTAAAAAATATTCTCTAATTGCTGCATCCTTTTCTCATTTTCCACTCAATTCTCAATTACTTCTCACTTTGCAATCTGGCTTCTGACCCCATTACACTGAAACTGATCTCTCCAAAGTTACCAATGATCCTTTGGTTGGTATATTCAATGACCTTTTCTAGGACCTTATTCCACTTGCCAGCTCTGCATCATTCAAATAATCACCCTCCTCCTGGACACTCTTATCCCTTTGTTTCTGTGACATTGCTCTTTCTTGGTTCTCATCCTGCCTGTATGACCACTCTTCTATCTTTTTTTGCTAATTCATCTCCTCCTCCCTCCCAGGGAGTATGGGAATCCCTCAAGGGTCAGTCCTGGGTCATGTATTGCCTCTCTACATTTTCTCTCAGTATCTTTATCCTCTCTCATAAACCTCTCAATTATGATCTCTATACAGATGTCTCCCAGCTTTTTACACCAAACCCTAATCACTCTTATAAAATCTACTGTCACTTGCCTATTTTCCATCTCTACTTGAATTATCCATCAGCTCTCAATATCCATAAAAAAAAAAACCATGTCCAACAAAAAACTCATAACATTCCACTCTCCTGCCTCCATCAAAAATCTACCCATCTTTCAAACATTCCAATTTCTGTTGAGGGCATCCTTCCAGTCACCTAGGTTTGATGCCTTGGAGTCACCCTTGTCTCTTTAGCCTTCTGCGCACCTCCCTGCCCCACCCCCCCTTCCATCTATCTAACTGATTCCCAATTATTATTGATTCTGTCTCCATAAAATCTTTCCCATATCTCCTCTTTTCTCTACTCTCATAACCTCCTTCTTATCATCATCACCTCTGTCCTGGACTATCTGAATTAATATCCCTGTTTCCAGCTTTTTCTGTCTTTTTTTCCACTGACATTGTCAAATTGATATTACTAAAACACAAGTCTGACCATATTGCCCTTTCCCAGGGTGTCCCATGATTTTCATGATGAATACAGTTTTAAGCATGCTTAAATTTTCAAAAGCAAAAGAAACTAAAAGAGACTGAAGCTGAAAGAGAATGCACCTTCCACTTAACAAGAGGCAAAGTGTCAACATGTTGTAGTGAACAGTACTGGACCTGGAGTCGAAAAGACCTGAATTTGAATCCTAATACAGATATTTACTAGCTGTGAGATGCTGGACAAATCACTTACTATCTGTGTCAGTTTCCTCACCTGTAAATTGAGGGTCAAACTTTATCTGCAAGGCTCATACCAGTTCAAAATAAACCTATGACCCTTGAGAGAACACCTTCTGATGACTTGCACCAGGGATGCAGTAAAGGGTCATCAGTCCCATTCTATGCTCCATCTCAATGAACAATCACTTCTACTACTCTGTACTTTGCCAGCTTTTATTTCCCTCCTGATAGGAGTGGAAGGTGATTCCTTAACTGAACCTCTTTATGCCCACTATAAGAAATTCTTATATGTCTACATGATATTTGATCATCCATCCATTTCCATTCATCAAACAAATCTTTATTGAGCATTTACTGTGTGCCAGGCCCTGCTTCTACTTAAATTCATTAAGGAAGATGACAGGCACAAAAACAACCAGAGAACTAGGCAGGTTGTGCTGGGTATCTCAGAAAGGCATTGGTTTGGGGCTAAGTCTGCAACTTTAGGGTATTATTAAGATCATTAAAAGTGGTACATCCAAGACTTGGTCCAGTTCCAATGACGTAGCCAGCAAGTCACCCCCTCTGGGCCTCAGTTTCCTCATCTCCCAGATAAATGGGTCAGACTCCATCATTTCTAAAATCTGTCTATAAATTTCACTGACATTCACTATCTTTTATATACAACCCATGGCAGAGAACTTCCTAAAGCATTGTGAGTTCACACATTTCTGGTCTGATCCTGGAGGCTAACCCCCTCACTCAAATCATTTTCTCCCTTTGGCTCATTATGCCCCAATTTGGAGTTTACTATAGTGCAATATCCAAATTCTATTGCTTAGAAATGCTTGTGTCAAGTTTTTTCCAAGGGCAGTTAGACGGCACAATAGATAGATGCTGGGCCTGAAGGCAGGAGGGTGTATCTTCCTGAGTTCAAATCTGGTCTTAAATGCTTACTAGCTGGTAATCTATGTGACCCTGGGCAAGTCATTTAACCTTGTTTGCCTCAATTTCCTCATCCGTGAAATGAGCTAGAAAAGGAAATGGCAAACCAATCCAGTAATGCCAAGAAAACCCCAAATGGGGTCATGGAGAGTTGGACACAACCAAACAACACAAGTTCCCAAAGAGTGCCCACTCCCCAGCTCCCATATAAGCACTCAAGGTAATACAGGTATTAGATACAGAGAGGTTTTACTTCACCCAACTGAAAATGGAAAAGATAGAAAGTATTCAGAGAAGTCTATTAACAGATGCAGAAAACACAGAAGGCACTCAAGGGCTTGCAAAGGTCATAAACTCATATAAAAAGCACATAAAGCAAAAAATCAGCCCATACACTCCCCTCAAGAGACAATCATAGCTTAGGTTACTTAGTGAGCAACAACCCTTCACATCAGACCTGCACTGCCCAAGTCACTCACTCATTATGATTATTGGGGTAGGTGAGGGAGAGGGAGAGCTGGCAAGATGCAAGGCCCTTACTCTCCCAAGTCAGGTACACTCTTTTTTTTTTTTACATATACTCTTAATTGCTTCTCCAATCTGAGGGCCATCTTGACAATTCCTTTTTTTCTCTAAGAAGCACGACGTTCAGGTAATTGCACCCCATCTCTCTCTCTTTCTCTCTCTGTCTCTGTCTCTTCTCTTCTCTCTCTCTCTCTCTCCTCTCTGTCTGTCTCTCTCTTTCCGACTCTATCTCTCTGTCTGTCTCTCTGTCTCTGTCTCTGTCTCTCTGTCTTTCTGTCTCTGTCTCTCTCTCTGTCTCTCTCTGTCTCTGACTCTCTCTCTCTCTCTCTCTCTCTCTCTCTCTCTCTGCATGTGTGTGTGTGTGTGTGTGTGTCTGTCTGTCTGTCTGTCTCTGTCTCTCTCTCTCTGTATCTCTCTCTCTGTCTCATCTCTCTGATTCTGCCATGGTGAGGAGATCCATCATTGTCTGGTTGCTACCATTCATTTGGCTGGAAAACTCCTATTCTCAGGAACTCTCCTTTAATTTAAATGTATGTCCATGTCTGCCTCAGCCATGTGCTTTTTCTGTAAATTGCTGTCAATTGCAGAGGGTGGAGGAGGCAAAAATTCCTTCCCCTCTAATCCGCCCTGTAGAACTCCCTGAGAAAAGCAGAAGTAAAAAGGTGAAAATGATTCTGGGCAAGCTGTGGCAAAGGATGAAAGAGAAGGCCATGCAACAAAAGGGTAGCTTCTTGAGGCTCGGCTAGCCCACCAATCACGCTGGTAGCCAACTCCAGACACTGGTACCAACCAGGCTTTGGTATTTGTCTTCTTAGCAAGATGCCAAAGCATACGTCCTTCCTCTATGATCTATAACCCTGAGAGAGAAATCAATAGGGAAATCTCCCTCTCCCACCAAGTTATACATGAGAAGTGGGTAGCTCTTCTCTAGTACCCCATACATTGTATAGTTTGTCTATCAAATACAATATGCATCTAAAGGGCTTTACAAACTTTAAAGCACCAAGTAAATGCACTCCATCATTAGCTCTGCTGTTCCCTGGAAATACAGCAAGACTTTAGACTCACATTCATATGGACTTTGTAGTTTGCAAAACATTTTTTCATGCCATCAGTTTCCTAGTTGTTCTGTAAATGTATAAGCATTAACTATGGAGGGGAGAAGAATTTAATAATTCTGTAATGATTCTTTTAATACCATTACTAGATCTGTTTCCAAAGATGATTAGAGAAAAAGAAAAAGAACCTAGATAAGTTCTAAAATGTTTATAGCAGCTCTCTGGAAATATTTCAGGGATGTCCATCAATGGTGGAATGGTATATGATTGTGATGGAATATTACTGTGATATAAGAAATGATGAGCTCAATGATCTTAGAAAAACATGGAAAGACTTGTATGAAATAATGAAGAGAGAAATGAGCAGAACCAAGAGAACACTGTATACAGTAGAGCAATATTATTTTAAGAAAGACTTTGAGTGAATAAGTCATTTTGACTATTATAAATATCCAGATTAGCTATAAAGGACATATGAAGAAAGACACTATCTGCATCCAGAGAAAGAACTGATAAATAGAAATATGTATAGGATAATTACATATGTGTGTATACATATACATACACACACATACCTATTTGCGTCTGATGATAGCCATCTCTAAGGCAGGAAGGGAGAGGGAGGAAAAGAAAAAAAATTTACATGATAACTTTATTATATATTTTTTAAATGACAAGTTGTATATAATGGATTTGTAGTTTCATGTACAAACATATTATACTATGTTATAGACAAGCTTGTTTTTCCCATGAATTAAAAATAAAATAATGTCCAAAAAAAAAAAGTTAACTATGGGGGAAAAAGTAACAACTTAGCACCATTCTCACAGATACTCTTCCCCACTTTGAGATGATACCCTACAAGGGAAATCCCCAAGCCAGATTGTGCTACTGTGATACATGGGAGTGTTCCGAAGCCAGCCCCAATCAGCTTGGGAGAATCTATTGTTAAATTTTCAGTGTGAGCATTCACACTTCAGAAATCAGCAAATTCCAAGTCAGGGTTTGATTTATTGTTTCATTATTGTCTAGTGGTGGAGTGATGGACAACATGTTGATGATACATATTCAACTTTAAAGTGCCAGAGAGCCAGTTGTTAAACATTTACCAGAGCACCCCTGACTTTAGAAGAGAACGCTGCTTCCAGACTTTGAAATGGTCTCCTATGGAAGTGGGTGCACAGGATAGCTACCACTTCAGAAAGAAGTCTCAGGAAGGGCAAGAGAAGGCCAAAGAATCCTAAAAGGTGGCAAGATTGGGCATGAGGCTACATCAAAAACTGTCAGAGCAGGGGCTCTGCTAGGGACTGAAATGATATCCTTACCATGTTGTTGTGGGGTATGGCATCCCTCATCCAATGCTACTTCTAGCTCTGAGTCAGGTAGGACAATGGCTAGAACCCAAGGTTTCTAACCCTTAGTCCAGGGCACTTTCCATAGTGCCGTACTTCCTCTCTCTCTAGAAGTATCCCAAACTTCCTGGTTTAGGGGTAGAATGTCCACTTTAAGTAGAAGAGTTGCCACAGAAAAATATAGTCCAGTCTTTACTGAAACACCCTTGATTCACTTGGAGACATTGACCTCAGTCAATCACAATTTTGGATCCATCCAGGACATCCTCTACAAATCAGAACCTCTGTCATTTTGCTTTCCCAGGAAAGAGAAGCCTCTTAGTAATGGAACAGACTTGTCATTCTTATGATTCCCAAATTTCAGACTGACCCTTTCTGAGAGAGAGAGGGATGGGGAGAGAGAGGGTGTAGGGATCAGTGTGAGTCTAAAAGCACCTGTGGTGCTGAGGGTCACAGCCCAGTTGCTAAGTTCACAAGAAAGTCTCTCATAAGACCACTCATCTGATGAGCAGCAGCTCAGACAACTGGCTTGGCCTGTCCTTCATTGGCCCATTCCTCCAGTGCATGAGGAGATCATATTCTAATCATGTTATCTCTAGGGTATTTAAGAGGATGCTACAATGCAATAAAGGACAGCTGCTGCAGGCTTCTCTCACTTCTGGTCTCTTCAATCCCTCCTGAGAATACAGCCTAAGGTTGGCTCATAGGCTACTGAGTTAAGCTGCCACTACAGCTGGCGCCACAACATGGGGTAGGGTTGACAAAAGAACCCCTCTGGCTGATAGAAGGACCCCAGAGTCATGCCAGTGTGCCCCAAAAGAGATGGGGTATGAACACCTCTATTTACAGAGGCTCCAGGAGAGGATTCCTGAGTAACTGTGATATCTGGGAATCAGCAGAGGCTTGGAAAGTGGTGAGTAAAGATGGGACAATATATAGGCAAAAAAATACCGAGAGAGAGGCTTACGAGGACGAGAAAGTTCAGGGCATCGATTTCACAACTTACCAACCAATGAAAGATGCCTGTGGAGGGGAGAGAAGGGAGGTTCCTACATTCCCTGCCTGTATTAAAATGGGTCCAGCCCTTCCTAGTGAAAGTGGCTCAAGCAGGGATCAGTCCCAGAGGGGGAGTGGCTTCGGCCACCCACTCCTGCTTGCAGAGACCCTGGGACTATAGAATTAGGCAAAAGTCAGGCGAATCAACAGAAAGGAGGAAGGGATTATGGTGGTGAAAGCTCACGGTAGAAGAGAAAGTAGTACCAAGCACACAGCCTGAGGAAAGCGCATGTAAAATAGAGGCAGGGACATAGAAAAGGGAACTATGGCTCAAAAATTTAAAAATTGACACTGGAGCTCCCTCAGGTTCCCACGCCCACACTCTGCGTTAGAAAAAATGCTAGAGAGGGCACGAGAACAAGAGGATATGATAGGCAGCTGGGAATTCTTCCCGGTCATTGAAGAACCTGACCCTTTCAATCCTGGACAGGTGAGAAGGCGGCATGAACCTCTTCCTTTTAAGATTCTTCAACAGCTGAAAGATGCCATCTCTAGATATAGCCCTACTGCTCCCTTTGTGCTTTACCAATTGGAAAATATCTCAAAGTCCATTCTGTGTCCCAATGATTGCAAGGCATTAGCCCAAGCAATATTGACCCCAGGGCAGGCTGTTTTTTGGATGGCGGAATACACTGAGCAATGCCACTGATGCTCTCCTGAATTAGCACCTGGTGTGCCTATGCAAATGGTGTTTCAACAACTTTCAGGCACTGGTCCTTCTGCTGATACAGCCCAACAACTGGGTTATACAGAGGAGGCCTATTTAAATATCTCTAATTATGCTCGCCATGCCTGGAGCAAGATACCTGTGGCCAAAGAGGACAAAGAAAGCTTTATACAAATAAGCCAAAAAACAAAAGAGCCCTTTACTTTTGCATTAGAAACAACACTGGAAGAACTAGTGGAAGAGGGACTCGAGCATTTCCCAATTTCTGCTTTTTTCTATGGTACATATTAAAGATATGTTTAACATCAGGAATAAAAGTGCCAGGGGTGGCTTGAACACAATAGTGTGATACAGCTGTCTCTAATGTTAATCAAGTAAGTTTCACCTGACTTCCATTACCATCTGGAGAGCTAGCAACTGTTTAATCTTTTCAGGAGATCTACAAATTCTATGTGAGCCTTTGGATCCATTATGTTATTTTCTGTGTCTGTTAAAACTGTCCTGCTTTGTCTTTATGTCTTTATGTGAGAGAGTGTGTGAGAGTAATTTGCCATTCTGTGAGAAAAGTGTGAACAGAAGTTCTGAGACTTTCAAAGGTTTGAAAATCTCCTTCCCTTCATTCCACTCTGCCCAAGTGGAGTGAGGAGATGGTGATAAGAAATAAGATGGGAATTTTTCCCTTAGATTGAAAAAGTAAACAAATAAGCAATTAACCATTCCCTGCCTAGAAAAAAATCTTGTGTATTGGAATGCTACTAAAAATCAATTTGAACTTATTCTGGTCATTTTAATGGAAATGTGAAAAGGCGAATTAGTATCATTCATAACGTAGTGCTAAGATAAATCAGAATTTACTACACTAATTGGCATTTAGGCAAATTGGAATTTTGCTAAAATCTGGTAAAGAAACATTTGAAAGGTGAGAGCTTCAGGCTCCCCAGTTTTGGGGAAGTAGAACAAGGTGTGCCTCAGAATTTTTTCAGAAGTTCCACTCCCTTTAAGTGGGGGTTTGAGAGCATTTCACTCTCTAAGAAAATTTTTAGGAATAAACATAGCACTGAAGTACAAGGTAAAATGAGCAGATTAAAAGAGAGGGAGAGTTGTAGAAATATTAAGGCAGAAAACAAGCTAACAAGGATCCCACTGGCCACAGCCCTGAGGCACCCTGAATCCCACACATTGTTTAGATAAACAAATGAACCACTCCATTCAAACCCCTAAATCTACAATAAGACTCTACAGCTGGGAGGAGAGGAGAAAAGCCTAATTTTTTATTGATAGCTTTTGCAAGTGATGATTTGGAAATGAAATTGGTGTAATTGTGGTTTTTCTGAATTGTAGTAAAATTCGGGTGTGGTGAAGATTGAGGGATCATTGTAAGCCAGAAGTAGTATTTTATCAGCAAAATTTTAGGCTGAACTTTGTTAGAACCAAAAGATGTAGAACTTGTTTGAAAACAGTTGGGTCACTTGCATTTTACATCTTTACCTATAGTTAAAAAGGAAGTTATATCTAAAACCATTTGGCTATCACTTATGAAAATTATTACCAAAGTTACTTTACTGTTTTAACACTAAAACCTGAAGTTGTTCATTAATTGCTGTATGTAGAAAGGAGGAGATTGGGTGAAAACTTTATTTGGATTAATTCTGCCCATTCAGACCATTCCTCCTGCATGTATGGGATTTTGACAGAGCAGGGACATCGCCACCAACCCCTCCTTGAAGTCCTCCTCAGTTATTCTTATGTTGTAAACCTGCCAAAAACACCACCACTCCCATTGTCTTACTTAGGATTTGAAATGAGTCCCTCGACTGTTAAACAGAAGGTCCCTATGCTCCAATGGCAACAGGCTCAGACTTTGAATGATTTTCAGAAGCTTATAGGGGATATACAATGGCTCCGAGCAAGAACACATATACCTAATTCTTTGATGCAACCTTTGTATGATATATTAAAAGAAGACTCTAGGTTAGATTCTCCGCAATTCTGGAGCACTGAGGCAAAAATGGCTTTTCAAATAATTATGCAAATGCTGGAGCAGAAGGAGACTGTTAGGTGGGACCCATCTGTTGCAGTGGAAACTACATTGATTTTGGCCCCCCAACCTTATGGAGCTATACATCAAAACAGCAGAATTATCGAATGGGTATATCCTCAATCCCAAAATAAGAGAGTGCTAACTAACTATTTGGACCTAGCCTCTCAAGTAGGTCATAGATTACTATCTAGGGCTACACAAATATCTGGTCATTTACCTATTATGTGGATCAATATATCAAAAAACATACTTGATTCATGAATAGCCACTCAACCAGGTGGGGCAGAACTCTTAGCTGTGGGAGATCTGAAAGCAGGCAGCATCCTTCCAACCACACAAATAAGATCAAATTGGCAATGGGTGGAACCAAAAATAACCTCTTCTGAACCAGTGGCAGGGCCGAATGTGTTCACAGACACCACTTCCCATGGACGCACATCTCTATATCCTCCTTCTTTAAATACTGCAAAGGTTTTTCACACAGCATACACATCTACACAAAAGAATGAGCTTTTTGCTATAATCCAGGCTCTTTGTATCCCTGAAGCTATTAACACAATTTCTGATAGTGCTTATGCTTGTAGTGCCATAAAAGGCATAGAAACAGCGATCCTAAAGAAGGGTCCAACTGATATCCCAGAGCTTTTCCTCCAGGCCCAATGGGCTGTTCAAACTCATGCACATCCATTTTACATTCTTCATGTACAATCTCACACTGATGGCCTCGGTCCCATTTTTGATGGCAACCATAGGGCTGATCGCTTATTGACAAACATGGTTGTAACTGACCCTATTGCCCAAGGCACCTTGGCCCATGAAAAATTCCGCATGTCGGCTCAATCCCTACATGGCCTTTTTAACCCTTCCAAAGGTAAGGCCCATACCATTGTAAAACAACGTACTAAATGTGTGCCATTTCAACCTCCTGCTTGCAAAGGAGTGACCCTAGAGGGCTCAGTCCTAATGACCTTTGGCAAATGGACTCACTCACCTCTCAAAGGGTAAGTACTTGCATGTTACTATTGACACCTTTTCAAGTTTTCTTATGGCAACTTTACAGTCTGGGGAGGCCAGTAGGCATGTCTTTAATCACCTATATCACTGTTTTGCAACACAAGACCTTCCACAAACGATAAAAACTGACAATGGTCCTGCCTATACATCTTCTGCCATGGCCAGTTTTATGACTGAGCATGGTATTTTACATCTCTTTGGGATCTCGTACAATCCCACGGGACAGGCCATGGTAGAAAGAGCTAATCAAACCATCAAGGATTATCTAAAAAAACAAAAAGGGGGAATTGGCCCAGGCCCTGTGAGACAGGACCATATAAACAAGATAGTCAATACATTGAATTACTTGAAGTTTGATTCTGAGGATCTCACACCTGCTATGCACCAGCTCTGTAGATTGAAAAGACTAAAATGAAGCTAGGGCACTGGAAAAAAGATGGCGGTGGTGAAAAAGTAATGTATAAGACACCTATGGGTACCTATCCTCTCACAACATGGGGGCCAGGGTGATGGGAGAAAGGTACATGTAGTTCTGCCCGGGAACATGAGCGCCAGAATATGCTGAGAATGCAGATGGACATAAACACCAGAAACACAGAGTCATGACCAGCAGAGTTATGCCTCTGGGTCAGTGTGTCCTGTTTGTTCTGCATGTCACAACCTAAATGTTCGGTTGATATGCTCTGTTCCAGGACTTGAGCTCCGTCCTTCCTGTACGTGTTTACCCAACCCTTGTGGCATCAGAAGTGGTCATGGGGGAGGTGGACGATTTGTCTAAGGGTTCAGTAAGGGGGATAAAAAAGGAGAAGCGCCGGGGGTGAAGAATGGAGAAAAATAAAGTTGTCTGCTGATCATTCACTCTCCTGGCTTCTGACTCTGCTTTGTTGAACGTGCTGGTCACATCCGGATGCTCACGGAAGACCTGAAAAGGGTAAGGCTGGCTGCCCGCTGACATTTAGGTCAGGACACCAGGGTATACTTGAATCTCCATAGATAAAGGTCAACAACGGTTTCTTGCAAAGAGTGTCCACGTTATCTCTAAACCAGTAGTGGAAAAGGAAAAAGAGGAGGCACCTGTCCCGATGACAGTGGAGACCACGCCAGCAGCAAGGGATGTGGCTGCTGGCTGCTGCCTTCACCAGGCTAGCCGTCTTACCATCTGCTCATTCGATGGTTTCCATAGGACCAATTGTGATAACAGCTTGGGGCAGCGTTGGGGAACAGCACAGCATGTGCTCGAGCCTGGGACTGGAAAGCATAACCAAATGTTGGATGTAGCTTTTACACTCAAGCATGTTTGGGGAAAACTCAGGACAGTGACAATTCCTCTTAATATAGACTAATTCTGTTGACAAGGGTATCTTAGGGAAATTTCCAGTGAAGCACTCATTGTATCTCAGTTGTAATGTGAAATGCCACAAAAGAATTCCTTCATTGAATTGTTTTGTCAGTGTTTATACAAATGTAAGATTTGCCATAGACTGGTCATTTGTATAACTACTAATAACCCTCTTTTGCAAATGGTTAATACTACATCTAGTTAAGTCCTTCATAGCCTTTTAAAATGACTCAACTTTGTGTTTGGTGTTCTGTTGCAAAGTGAAAATGTGGGGACATAATGTAACAGGAGCTCAAGGGATGTTTAGTGTGACCTGTATGAATTGTAGAGTTAGTCTCTTGCTATGTCTGTATTTACGGTGTAGATGGCGCAAGCTCAATGTGTCAAAAGGCTTTGAAGAGCAAGCCAGAATTGGTTTACTATCAGCAGCTAATTCAAACAGCATTGGACTGTGATTATAAGTATAGGACATTTTGTGTTAATGACTAAAACCTCATAGTTGAGGCATATTATTGCTTTGTGGTTCTCCTTTGTTTGGTTTAATGTTTTCGTAATAGCTTAGCCATGATTCAAGCTGATACTCACTTGGCACTTTTCTAAAACAGAAAGGGGGAATTGTAGGGATCCATGTGAGTCTAAAAGCACCTGTGGTGCTGAGGGTCACAGCCCAGTTGCTAAGCTCACAGAAAAGTCTCTCAGGAGACAGTTTGCCTGATGAGCAGCAGTTGAGATGACTGGCTCAGCCTGTCCTCCACTGGCCCATTCCTCCAGTGCACGAGGAGATCATGCTCTAATCATGTTACCTCTAGAGTATTTAAGAGGATGCTACAATGCAGTAAAGGACAGCTGCTGCAGGCTTTTCTCACCTCTGGTCTCTTCAGTTCCTACTGAGAATTCAGCCTAAGGCTGGTCCTTAGGCTACTGAGTTAAGCAGCTGCTGAGAGAGGGAAAGGACTTCAGAGGTGAAAACAATGGTGTTCTGACCTGCAAGGTCTGGCTCCCAAATCATAAGCCAAGAAGAAAAGGACCCTGACCTGGGAGTCTGGACACCTAGATTTTTCACTGGCATTGCTACTCAAAAGTTAACCTCAGGTAATTACTTAAGCTTTCTGAACCTGTTCTCTCATCTGTAAAATGGAGGGTGATAATCCCTGTCCTTGTCTCAGAGATTTGTTGAAAGAGTCAAATGTGGGAATGGAAATGAAAGTGTTATTATGGGTGAAAGAGGGAGCGTGAATGGCTCCATTTCCATCATTTTTATTTTATTATCACCCTTGGGTTGAAAGAAATTGAGAGTAGGAGGAGAACAAAAAGGGCCTGGCTTTGATCTCTAGTAGAGCCAAGTTCATCCCAAGGAAGCCTAACCCCAAAGACAGAGGATCCAGCCTTCCTCCCCACACACATATTCTCTAGCTCATTATACCCGGACAGAGTTAGGGAAAGGGACAGAAAGCTGAGATACAATTCCTGTCTAGGGTTTCCCCAAAAGGATTCCAACTTATAATTCAGCTGAAACTGCCAAATCCAAAATTACCAATTATCTCTTAATTGCCCAATCTAATGGCCTCTTCTCAATCCTAATCCTCCTTGAACTCTCTGCTACATTTGACACTACTGAATCACTTTCTCCTTCTAGGTACCCTTTTCAATAGGTTTTTGTGACCTGCCCTGGGGCTCTTCCTAGTGGTCTACCTGATCCTTCTCAGTCTCCTTTACTGGGTCTTCATCTAAGTCAAATCCTTTCATCATAGTGAACCCCAAGACACTAGGCTGGGCCCTCTTTCTTTTCACTCAGCTACTTTGTAGAATTTGGATCCACAGATGTAGAAAATTACACATGTAAGATTTTTTTTCCAAAGTGTTAATTGGTTTTGCTAAATAATTTTCTCTTCTTCCTCTTTTTCTTTTTAACCTTATTATGGCTCTCAAAGAGGGGGAAGAAAAGAATGAAAAGGGAACTCTAAGTGATATAAAAACAAAATATGTTAATCAAATCTTTTTGATAGGGTCCATTCTAGAAGAAAAGTTTTTCAATCACGAAGTAATAGATTCAGGTATAGGACAGCTATTTACTTCCTCCACTACAAAAGAAACACTTAAGGCATAAATGACTCATAAGCAAGCTGTTCCACACCATTCAAACTTAATTAATGTAACAGACAGGATTCTCTGGCCCTGATAGTTTTATTAGATAAGAATATTTCTTTGAGTTCATCAATAAATCAATAAAAAATGTACTGGGATAAACAATTCCTGGACCTGTGTATTGAATCTCTCAATTAATCCAGAGCATAAACTAAGTATAGATTGAACAAAAGTAGATGCTGCCATATGGTAAATGGGGTTGGTTGAAAAAGCATCAGCTTTTTGGATGGAGCTACTCCCTATTACTTAGCGTCATAGAACATCAGGTCTACAAAGGGATGTTGGAGATCCAATTCCTTTATTTCATAGTCTGAAGATTGAGGCCCAAAGACTGAATAGGTAATCTAGAGTTAGAGACCAGGTCAGCTGTCTTCCAGTTTTTCTCTGTCTCTCAGTAAGCTCCCTTAGGGCAGTTAGGTGGTAGTGGATAGAGTGGGTAGAGCCTGGAGTCAGAAAAAATGAGTCTTCCTGAGTTCAAAATCAGCGTCAGACTCTTCCTAGCTTTGTGACCCTGGGCAAGTCACTTAACCCTATGTGCCTCAGTTTCCTCATCTGTCAAGTGAGCTAGAGAAGGAAATGGCAAACCATTCCAGTATCTTTGCCAAGAAAACCATAAAGAATCAGCCACAACTGAACAACAAAGCTCCCTTTCTGCACATGAGCAGCCTCTGATCTTCTTCACCAGAACTAGAAGACTCTCTTCCAGCCTAAGGCTCAGAACTCAAGAGAGTTGACCCAGACCTGGGATTCAGGACGCTCTGAGACACTACAGTCATTCTCAACAGCCTCAAAACCCTCAGAATTCATCCAGTACTCAAAGTCAGTTTTCCAGACTTCCCCTCCCCCACTAGTTCAATTCCACAATTCAACAAATATTTGTAGAAGGTAACCTTGTACAACAAACCACAGTCCCAACTGGTCATGTGACCTTGGACAAGTAATTCCCCCTTTGTGGGCATCAGTCTCACCAAACGGAAAATGAGAATAAAGGAGCCCTACCCCGAATCTCAAACTATAGAAAAGATCAAAGGACAAAAATTTGATTAAATCCCACAAATATTTAAGTACTTTGTGCAAGGCACTTTTCCTGAAGTCAATTCTGTGAGGAGTAGGGGGTTGAGCCAGAATTTTTATCTGCATTTTACAGGTAGGTTCCACCCCACCCCACCCTTACCCCAAGCAAGCAAGCAACTGAGCCTGCTAAATGGGGGAGGGTAGGTTCTGAGGGCAGAATGCTCAGAAACGGGGCAAAGCTGACTCTGGGAGCCTTCTTAAAGGAGATGGGAAGGAAGGAAGGAGGGAGTGAAAGAGGAGAGGAGGGAAGAAGGAAGGGAATGGATGCCAGACAGAAGGAAGGATTTCCTTTTCCAGAAGACTGCATTGTAAAATCTGGAACTGGTTGCTCCAGGAATTTTGTATACTTAGCCCCAGGAAAGGGCCCCAAGGGGGAGCTTGCATTCTCTTTTTTTTGTTGTAGGCAAGTAGGTGGCTCAGTGGATAGAGTGCTGAGCTTGGAGTCAGGAAGACCTGAGTTCACATCCAGTCTCAGACACTGGCTGTGTGATACTAGATATGAGATGGCAAAGGAAATCCCTCCAGTATCTTGGTCAAGAAAATCTCATGGACAGTATGGTCTATAGGGTCATAAAGATTTGGACACAATTAAACAACAAACAACTGCCCTCGGCGAACTTACATTCTAGGGGAAGTAGAAGTAGCACGTGTCTAGAAACAGACAGTAAAAGGTATAGAGTGTTGAGGGCAGCTCTACCACTTAACTACAAATCCACCTCTCCTCCCTGAACCTCAGCTCAATTAGAAAGTTGGGCCAGATGTTCAATAAGAAGATGATCTACTGGATTCATAGAAGGCCTTTTAATTCTTAAATTGATTTCAAATGAATTGCCTTGAAAAAACAATGTGGTGGTGATAGAAAGGACACACTAGCTTTGGAGTTGGAGGAATGGGCTTTATATCCCCTGCTACTTACTTCCTGTGTGACACCTCCCCTACTCCCCCCCAGTAGTAAAATCCATTTGGGAGGCTCAGTTTCCTCATCTGCAAATTGAGAATCTTGAATTAGGGTCTGTAAGGGACTTTCCAAGTTGAAAGATATGAATCTGTTGTCTCTGAAGTTCTTCTCAGATCTGACATTCTAATGCCGAAATGGTTTGTATCTCATCATATGTTTAAGGGATATTGTATTTCCAGCCATCAGGTAGGGGAGAGGCTGAAGGAAGGGAGAGAATTTAGAACTGAAGAGAAAAATTAAATTTAAAAAAATCATGTGTTCTAAGGGTCTTTCTAGCTCTAACATTCACTGTTCTAAAGTTCTTCCCAGCTCTGGTTCCTGTGTTCTCCCCATCCCAGCACTTAGCACAGTGCCTGGCACATACCAGGTACTTAATGTTCATTGATTGAGCCTGTGTTCTGAGGGTCCTTGAAAATCTGTTTTAAGGGCTCTCCTAACTCTGACATTCTCTGTTCTAAGAGTCCTCCCAGCTCTGACATTCTCTGTTCTAAGGGCTCTTCCAGCTCTGACATTCTAAGCTCTACAAATACCATTTGAATGTACCTGTCGATCCTTATCATCTCTCTCCTGTCCTGCCAGTCCTGAAGTAGAAATTTTAACTCAAAGGAAATATCTTTTCCCCCAGACCACACACCCAAGCCAAATTAGAACCTCCTGCCTCCTAGTTTAGGGCTCTCTGTTCTACTGCCACCATCTCTGACTGACTGAGTTAAATAAACAATCATAAGGTCAGAAACAGATTATTAAGCCAGCGGCAGTGCCCTCTCTGGTCTCTGGGGACAACGGCTACTGACTGGTCAAAGCAGCCACCTCCTCTCTCTGATCTCTGACCTCTGGCCTTCATACATAGAGGGGACAGTCTAAAGTGCCAGACACCCTTTGTCCTGACAACACATAAAAACTTTCTGGATATGGTAAGGTGGGAGGGAAGAAAAAGAGGGGAGACTGAGAAAAAAAAAAGAGGCTGAGATTCATGTCCCTCATAGAAATACTGACCTTCCCCCACTGTCCTTCTACCCACTAACTCTAAGGATTATTAGGATTTAGAGCTGGAAGGGACCTTAGGCATCAACTCATCCAACCCTTGGAAATTGATTAATTGAATTGATTAAAGAGAAAAACTGAGGATGGGAGAAGGCATGTGACTTGACCAAGGTCAAACAGCCAGTAAATGGGAGGACTTAAATTGTTCTGACTAGTGATCAACTTTTCTTTCCACTCTACTATGTTGTCACTCCACTGATGCCCAGAGATGAATGGGAACCCAATAAGTGACAGAGTTGAAACAAACCCAGATCTTCATTCAGATGCTCTTTTCATTAGTGACTGCCTAATGGTTGCCCACCCTCTTCTCTGGAACAGACCCTATTGTAAAAAAAAAGAGCCACATTCCTCACTCAGTCGGCGGATTGAAACCTCAAGACCTTTTTCAGTCTGACCCCATTATCTAAGTAATCTGCTCTCTCCCAGCTCCCAGAACAGACCTCGGCCTTGCCCTGGAGGTGTACAGGCCACGTGGATTCCAGCCTAGGGCATGTTCCCTGGGTCCAGGCCCCACCTCTCGATTTACCCAAGTCACCTCTCTTCCTGAGAGCCTCTGGCGTGGGGCACTCCTCCCTTCTCAGTAATCTGTATAGTCTGTGAGCACATTTCTGAACCCTGCCAAACTCGGATTTATTGAAAGTCAGGTTGCATGACTAAAAGACATCTGAGTCCAACTCTCACAAGTAGAGAGGAAATTATCTTTTAATGGTTCTATTCTCTCCACCTGTTGGCTCTCGTTTTTGGTTTTGGTTTTGGTTTTTTCAATGAGGGTCAACAAGTCAGGGACGGGTCTCCTTCGGCCCTGCAGTCTCCCTCCCTGTCTGGAAGACTGACTCAACAGAGATGGCCCACCCAGAGAAGGGGCCGGCTCTTTTCAAATTCAATTTAATAAAACATTTATTCCACACCTGATACCCTTTGCACTGTGTTATTGGACACTGAGGTCTACAGACACCTGAGGTTGGGGCAGGCAGAAGCCAAATTTCAGGATCGTGCCCCTGCCAGAAATGGAGGCGGGGAGAGGGATTGATACACAGACAAGACGGCGTTTCTGTCTCTATGAGTCTGGTTTGTAAACAACGGAGGCAGAGAGCGGTTTGCTGGCTTCAGACACTCCAAAGTTCAAAGAACGATAAGAAAGAAAAAGATAGGCGAGATCGGGCCTGGGCCAAGCCGACTGTCAAAATGACGGTGAGCGCGTGTACGCATCTAACAGTAGCGGGAAAGATTGTGAGCGGGGAGGCGAGCCTTGTCGGGAAAGGATCTGCACAGGTGGAAGGCCATGTGGCATATAGCGCTTTGTCTGTGGATGGGGGGCTCAGGAGCCTGGGGGCCCACCGGTGTCTCGTGTATCCGAAAAGAGACAAGTCCAGGGGAGGTTGGCAGTGCGCCCCCATGTTTCTCTTCGTGTGTATGGGGATGGAGGAGAGGGGATCTGATGCAGAGGGTGGGCGGACTGAGGTGGCTTCGGAGAAGCTGGGTTGGTGGAGGAGGGGAGAGGCAGGCTTTGGCTCCCGGAAGCTAGAGAAGGAGCCCTGGAAGCCAAAGGGGGCGGGCAAAGAATGGGGGGCCTCGGGGTAGGGCTCTCCGCCAGCGTCCCGCCCAGCGATGTGAGATGGCCCCGAGGCCGGCCGGACGGGGAGGGACTGGGCGGGACGGGGCGGGGCCGAAGCTAGTCCGCAGCGAAGCTCCAGCAGCGAGCTCCTGGAGGCTCAAACGCCACCTCCTACAGACCCCGGGCTGGGTCCCCCTCGCCATTCCGTCCTCTCCTCCCCCCCCCCCCGCCTTCCTCCTCCAGCACCTGCTCAGGCGGCCTCAGCTTCGCGTGCCTCCCCCGCTACCAGCCACCGCCCGAGCCCCGCCAGGGTTCTCCGAGGGGCCATCCCCTGTACCCCTTACCTCTCCCCTATTCCAGGCTCCATCACATCCTGAACCCCATTAGGCTCTTCCTTACCCTCCCCCATCGGCCCCTCCAGACCCTGCACCCCAGCCCACCCCCTAGCATCCTACCCAGTCGCGGCACCCCCTCCCTCTCCTTGCGCCCCCGCCTTCCCAGATTGCCCCCAGCCAACTCCTCTGAACCTCTTCCTCTGTCATCCGGGCCCCTGCCATCTCCAGAATCCCCTTTAGGTCCCCCTCATCTCTTCCTGGGTCCCAGACTCGGCTGCTCTAAGCTCCCAGCCCCTTCGCGGATCCACAGCCCTTCCCCCTGCCTTCCAGTAACAACGCTTCTCGCCCCCCTTCCCCTTTTCTCCAAGCTCCCCCCTCCTCCCCAGCCCAGGTCCCGCCCTAGCCCCTCCTTCCCTTCTTGGAACGGAGTCCCGGCTGCCGGGGGTGGGAGGGGAGGGGAGGCGCGTGTCCGATGACCCCTCCAGTCGCTGCCTCGGCTAGGGAGCATCCAGGGCAGCCACGTCTGCCTCGGCGGCAGGGACTCGGAAACCTCCACCGCCTAAGCCGGGCTGCCCGCGGGAAGCATCTGTCCTAACAGCTGTCTTGTCTGTCTGTGCCGCAGCTGCAGGTAGGCACTTTCTTCCCACTCCCTCTAACCTCTGCCCGCCGAGAAAACCAACCCCGATCCTTCAGGGGCTGTGCAGACTCAAACCCACCCACACAGTCGGCCCTTTCCCTCTCTAGCCCCTGTGCCCAGTGCCTACTCTGCCCCTTCGGTCTTGCCGCAGGGGGTTTCAGGGGCCCTTAAAGGCTTCTCCTCACAGAGGCACACACACACACACACACACCCTTTTCTCCCAGATGACCCTCATTCCCATCTTATAACCCCTCGTCTGTGCCTCATACACACCCCTTCTAATGTCACAGCGTCCATATGTTATTCACCCCAGTGTAAATCGTACACACACACACACACACACTTCTCGCTCATGTTAGATATCCTGTAGAGCTCTAGTACTCTCAGGTTACACACACACACACACACACACACACACACACACACTCTCTCTCTCTCTCTCTCTCTCTCTCTGTCTCTCTCTCTCTCTTTCCCTCCCTATGTCACCCACCACTCTGCTTCTCTGCTTCTCAGGCACACATACTCCTAGGAACAATAACTGCCCTAGGTTTATCCCCACTTCACAAACCTAACCTGAATCTGGCAGAATTCCTGGAGAATTTCCCACTTGTGGAAGGAATAAGGGAGGGGCATGGGACTCATCTCCCCACCTAGGTTGGGCTCTGAGGCAGGTTCATTTGGAGGGGAAATTGAGCACACTAATGCTGGTGTATGCCAGGCAGGTCTGAGCTGCTGTTGTCTTGGGGGTAAGAGAGTTGAGGAAGCCTGGGAAAAAGGCTGGGCCAAGTCTCCTGAACCCTTGGTGAGCATTAAAGGGGGCCCCTGTACTTAAGGTTGCTAAAGCCCTGTTTACACTGAGCTCTCTCTGCACCAAGCCTGGGCTTCAGTTCCTGGCAGGAGAAATATAAGGCAGCCCTGGCCTGTGACTCATCTTGCATCTCACTCAGGCCCATAGAAGAGAGGCCAGTCAGTTGATGCCTTCAAATCCATCCAGAATCCCTCCTCCCACCTCAATCTCACTATCTCTAGTGACTCAGGGCAGGATTTCCCTGGGCCCTCCCATTCCTTCACATGATAATTATAATCAGACTGATTTCTCTTAAGGATTACAAAGCACTTTCTTCCCACCAACCCTAAGAGATAGATCATGCAAGTACTCCCATTTTATAGATGATATTACCAAGGGACAGAAAGTGATTTTTCCTGGGTCATACAGCTATTAAGTAAATGTCAGAGTTAAAATTTGAACACAGGCCTCCTATAGTTCCAGTGAGCCATCCCATACCATACCTAAATGTGAAGGTGAAACCAGGTATAAAGTCAGGTTGAATACCTACCTATCTTTCTTCCTTGACCTTGAATAGACTCTCCTTACTCAGATTTTCCTAAAACACTTTCTCCACATCTTTTCTTGTTCTTCCCATCATGTTCTGTCTTTTTAGAATCATACAGCTGGAAGGAACTTTAGGTGTTTCAGTTTACAGTGAGCAAACTGAGGCCAGTCAACCTGCCCACAGTCACACAGGTAGTAAAATTGTAGAACCAGGATTTGAACCCCAGGCCCTCTGACTGTAAAGCCAATACTTTTACCACTCCACTGAAGTCACAAGATTCCAAACAGTATCTCTAAAAATGTTGTAGACTCCAGTGACTAGTCAAAGCTAGCAAAAACCTAGAGATAAATATACAACAACGATTTATCAAAAGTGTAATTAAGAACTAATGCTTAGAAAAGAGTGAAAAATAGTATATCCCTCAGATTACAAGAACAGATGTCCTGTAAAAAGGGTCTGAGAGCCTTTGGTCCATCAAGATGCAGAAACAAAGATAGTCCCACCCTTCAAGAATATCTCAGGTATCCTCTGTTGGAGCTGTCTGGAATACTTTTTTGAACTTGGCCCATAAACCAGCCAGTTTTTCCAGGGGGTGGGGGGGGAGGAGATTCACCCATCACTGAAGTCCTAAACTTGAAAGAAAGTTAGTTTACCATTATCAGAAGAAGTTGCTGACCAAGAGAAAAAAAAAAACCCAACATGTTTGGTGGGAGGAATCAGAAAAACTGGCTAGGCTAGTGACCTGGAAACTTTTAGTGTCAATGCTTTTCTCCAAATACAGCCCAAACCAGTGGAAATTAGTGATTAAGTTTGTGGCCATCCATTCAACAGACTTAGAAGGGCTTTGTGGCAAGACAAAGACCAAACTGAAACTATGCAGTCCCTACCCTCTGGGAGTTTCCATTCCGCTAGAATTAATTTGAAAGCCTCTTCTCCCTAATTCAACTTCTGAATGACTTGTTGCTCCTACGGGACCTGTTTGGGCTACTTTCTTATCTTATAGTTGGAAGGATATTGGAGGCCAACCCTCTCATTTCACTGTTCTTGTAACTAATCCGAGCTTGGAGGGACTAAGCCAGGATTGGACAATGAGGTCTTCTGGACTCCAAATTCAGAGTTTTTTTCCGTGGCAAAATCACAGAATCTCTGAAGTTGGAAGGGACCTCAGGTGCAATCTAGGCCAATTGATTCTCAGATAGGAATTACCTCTGCAAACTACAAATCATCTAACCTTTAGTTGCCGAGCATTGAGGCAGCTGCGTAGCTGGAGGGCTGGACAAGAGTTCAGGAAGTTCTGAGTTGGAACTGTGCCTGTACCCTGAGCAAGTCATTTAATCTTTCTCAGGCCTCAGTTTCCCCCTCTGTAAAATGAGCATAATCATAGGCAGCTATCTCACAGGGTTGTTGTGAGGATTATTTGAGGTATCAGGTAAATGCTTTACAAACCTTAAAGCATTATATGAATATGAGCTTGTATTATTATATTGTCATTATCACTGTTGGATTTATTAAACATTATGATGGAGGAGTGGGAAGAGAAGGGGCAGGTGAGCCACTCCCAATCTGCCTGCCCATTTCACTTTTGGACAGCTCCAGTGCTAAGCTGGGGCCAAGCAGAACAAGGCTGATCCATCTTCCTCATGACAGCCTTTCAAACATTGTTTGCTGGCGGATATCATGCTCTTTCTGGACTACTGTCTAATGTCAGATGACTTCAGTTCTATTCCAAATTCCATCATCATCTTCTCCTTTCTGAACTCTTTGAATTCTATTCATCTATGTATGAGTCATCACTTTGGGTGTATATCATTGTCCACACCTCTAGGCACCCCATCACTGTGGAATATAAACTTCTTGAAGGTAGAGACTGTGTAGGTTTTTTAATTAGCTTTATATTCCTAGCTGGCACTTAATGATTAAGTAATTAATATTGAATGAATGAAGATTGGGTAAAACAGGTGGGGAATAATAAAGATAGCTGCCATTTCCAGTTCATTTTTACATTTCAAAAAACAATTCTGTGAAGTAGGGAGCAGGAGTGTGATTACACCCAGTTTACAGATTGAGGGAACTAGGACCCAGAGAAGGGAAGTGAGAATGGTTATCCAGTTTAGTAGACCCAGTCAGAACCGGAACCCAGGGCTTTTTGCAGCACTACCCAGCTCGCCCTCTTGGGGAAGGAAACAATTCCCCGTAGTCATGTCCAGGGGGAGGTGCTCCATCAGCCCCTAAATCATAGCCCTGCCCCTCCTGACATCTCTCTCACCCTTTGAGCCAAGGAAGGTCCGCAGGGTTCACTGGTAGGAGTTATGCTTGGTCAGCTCTCTGATTCCTTGTGGCTTCCCCAGGGAGAATGGGGTGAAAGATAAATCATTCTTCCTGGGAAAAGATAGAGGATAAAAGCAGGAAACTTCTGGGTTCTTAGGGCACTAAAAGAACTAGATGGTGTGGTTGCCAAGCCACAGCCAACTGGTATTTGAAAGAGGAGAATGGGAGCAGTGCCACCCACCAGGCTGGAGAAAGGCAAATGACCCGATTTTTAAAAAAAGAAAGAAGAAGAAGAGAATCTGCAAATTATATGTCACTGAACTGGACTCCCATTCCTGGGAAAATTCTAGAATGGATCATTAAAGAGCTGGTTAGTAAGCATCTAAGAAAGGAAGCTGTTATTACAAAGGGCTAGTGCACCTTTATCAAAAACAAGTCATTCTTGAGGGACAAAATGATTTATCCACTTAGAACAAGGAAGACCTACCTTCAAATTTTGCCTCTGAAACATGCTAGCTGTGTCACCCAGGGCAAGTCACCTTACCTGTCTCTCTAGGTCTGAGTATCCTCACCTGTAAAATGATGGGATTAGATTTAATGGCCTCAAAGTTCCTTCTAGCTTTAAATAAGTAATCCTATCATCTTAAATCACTTAACCTCTAGGTTTGCAGATAACTCTCTAAGGTTATCAGTTACAGACTAATTGTCAGATCTGACTTAGCTTGGTTGAGAGTGGGACTTGGCAGGGGAGAGAAAGCAGTGTAGGAGTGGAGAAGGATCTAAACCAGGACTTCTGCATCAAAGAACTGTGCTCTTTACTATTTTTATTAATGACTTGGATAAGAGGAAAGATAGCATGCTCATCAAATCCTTAGATGGCACAAAACCAGGGAGGGATAGCTAACACACTGGATGACAGAGTAAGTATTCATAAAGATCACGAGAAGTAAGGTTGTTGAGTCATATTCATTAATAAAATGACATTCAAGATGGATAATTGCAAAATCTTACTCATAGTATCAAAAAAGGAACTTAAGTACAAGATGAGGGATGCTATGGGGCATGGGATTCATGCTGGGTCCCTAAAAGGACCCCAAAGCCCCTGAACCAAGTCTGGCATTTGTCCAAGGCTCTCAGTCCATCCCTGTATCCTTTTAATTGCCCTTTCATCGTGGCCCTCATTGTCTACACCTGGCTCCACCCAGGATATTTCACCACTCCTTAATTCCATCTAGACCCCTCTCTGTTAATTCCTGGACACCCCAAACTATTGGCCACTCCTTGATCATATCCAGATCTTCCCAGTCTTTCTGTATTCAAGTGTCCATCTTGCCCCCATTAAATTGCACAGATTTCTTAAGAATCTGGCCTGCTTGCATTAGAGATACAAATGAACAGATTCTTAAAATCTCACCCACCCTAACCAAAAGAAGACTTGAGTTGGATTCTATCCAGGCAGAGCCCACACCTTTGCCCTTGAATTTCAGGGTTCCCAACACCCCTAGACCACAACAAAGGCATAGCTGGTTAGACAGCAGCTTTCATGAAAAATATCTGGGAGTCTTAGTGAACCACTAGCTCAATATTTGGGAACTGTGATGTGGCAAGTAAAGCATTGGCCCTGGAGTCCAGAGGACCTGAGTTCAAATCTGGCCCTGGACAATTACTATCTGTGTGACCTGAGTTCAAATCTAGCCCTGGACAATTACTATCTGTGTGACAGTTGCCAAATGGGGGAATAATAGTAGCACCTTCTCCCCAGAGCTGTGAGGATCAAATGAGATCATATTTTTAAAGCACTTAGAACAGTGCCTGGCACACACACACACACAGTAAGCACTATATCCATGTTAGCCATTAGCTCTGATTAACATATGATCTCAGACTTCATTGAAGTAAACATAACTTCCGAGAATCAGGACCTTCTGGTCTTTCTTCTACTCAGATCAGAACTCATCTGGAGTATTGCGTTTGGTTTTGGAGGCCAAAATTTAGGAAGGACTTTGATAGGCTAGCTAATTTTCAGTCCATGTCATATGATGGTGGGTTGAAGCAACTGGGAATATTTAACCCAGAGAAGAGAAGGCTCAAGGAAAGACATACTAGGTGTCAAAGGTATGTAAAAGGCTTTCATATAGGAAAGGGATTTACTTTGTTCTACTTGGTCCCAGGGGGCAGAACTGGGAATAACAGTGATATATTTAGACATTTAGAGGTATATTTAGGTTTGATATAAGGAAAACTTGACTAAACATGAGATAGTCTATAATTGAATGGGCTCAGACAATGGTAGGTTTGCCCCACATTGGTATATCCTGGATGGTCTCTTGTAGTGAGCGTTGACCTGACCTCTGGGGTTCCTTCCAGCTCTAAAATTCTGGGATTCCTTTGAGGCTATTAGAGGCATCCTGCAGCAGCAGAAAAGTTGGAGCCTCAAGGGAGAAGACCAGTACCAGTCAGGTGACTAGAACAGGGCCTAGACCACCTGTGAATGCTGCCCTCTCAAGTTGGCACCCCTATCTCCACACTGCCCGCCATAAAAATGACTTGACAATATCCTTATTACAAACTGAGGCCATAAATAATTGTAATTATAACTGAGGCTTTTTTTTTAAGACTTACACATTACTTTCCCCAACATTACCTCCTTTGATGTTTAAAAATACCCTGGGAGATAATTGCTACAGTAATTTCTCATTTATAGATAAAGAAACTGTGGGCAATGGAGGGTATAAAGCACTTAATTAAAAAGTGAGTGCTTAGGGATACAGAGACAAAAATGGAACAATTCCTGCCCTCAGGGAGCTTGTATTCTATCAGGGGAGATGATGTACATATATACAGACACACACACACACACACACACATACACATACACATGTAGGTATGTGTATCTATATATACCTATATGTATACATATCTATATGTTGTTTGTTGATGTTTTTGCTGTTCTTGAAGAGGACCATCAGGGACTTAATGCCATGACTTGCAAGTGAAATGGATTTAAGTGAGGGAGTGCTCTCCAAAGTCACCAGCCTCACTTTCTCCTCCAGAGGCATCTGGTTCCAGTGGCCACATATAGATCTGGATGACTGGAAATGGCCCCCACATGTGTTTGTGTCTGTGTGTCTCTGTGTGTGTGTAGCTTTATACAAAATGGATATATCTTCCCACTGGAAGAATCAGGAAAGGACTCATGGAGAAGGAGATATTTAAGGAAGTTAGAGAGTCGAAAATGTAGTTATGGAAGAATGTACTCATTCCAGCCATGGGAGACAGCCATTGCAGTCACAAAGACAGGAGGAGTGCTACCCTGTGTGTGAGGAACAGTGTCTTGGGAAGAATCTGAAACCACATCTTCCTGATAGCAAGTCCAGTATTCCATGCAGACACAGATGCAGGGTCTGATATGGATCATCAGAGAGGACTCTGGGAGGAAGAGAGGGGACAATAGATTGGCCAAGGAGGGTAGGTCACGGGTCTTAAGGGATTTAAAGCTGGAAAGGATTTTAAGGTTCACCGAGTCCAACCCTATTTTACAGAGCAGGAAGCTGAAGCCCAGAGAGGGAGCCAAGTGTATGCCACTAGGAAGGAACAGAATCAGGTTACCTTGATTTAAACCTAGGTGCTCTGAATCCAGATCTGGTTCACTTTCTACACTAAAAAGGAGAAAACTGAAGGGGGTATAGGAAGTAGGTTGGAGGATACAAAGTCTGAGTTGAAGCTAATTGGGCACTGGGAATAATGTGGCTTCTAGTTACTTCTGAGAAACACTATGGTGTGGCAAAAACTGGATTGGAAATGAAATCTGGAGCTTTGGGTCTAATTCTTTCTTGACCATTTGCTAGCTTTGTGCTTGAGGAAGTCAAGGCAGTTGAATGTTAGAGGTGTTGGAGTGGATAAAATGCTAGGTCTGGAGTCAGGAAGACTTGAATTCAAATGTGGCCCTGGATACTTCCTAGCTGTGTGATCCTGGGCAAATCACTTAACCTGTCAGTCTCGGTTTCCTCTAAGATTGTGTCCATGATGATCAAGTGAGATATTTGTAAAGTACTTTGCCAACCTCAAAGTGCGATGTAAACACAACCTATAAAAAGTCATTTTCTATCTCAGAGCTTTATTTTTTTTTCACCTGTAAAAATGGAGGGAGAAATTGGGGCACCCGGGGTTTAGGAGAAGGAGCACTAGTTTTGAAGCTGTGGCTGAGCCTCAATTTCTCCCATTTGTAAATGGAGAGGGGTTAAACTAGATGAATCCTAAAGTGCTTTCCTGCTCTAAATCCCATAATACGGTGGTAATCCTTGCCCTTGCTTCTGTACCAGCCGGAAATGTGAGCTGTTGTTTTCGCTGTTGTGCTGCACCAGACAAGAAAGGCCCAGAGGTATTTTGAGATATACCCTGAGGCTGGGAAGGGGAGGGGGAGGTGATAAGGGGTGGCCCTGGACTTCCTCTGTAGAGTGTAGACAGGCAGAAATGCTAAGCAGCCACTGCCTTCCCTCCTCTTCTTCTGAGGGCCCCACAGGCCTGCTTCTAAGCTCCAGCCTGATCTCCTGAGCTCCAGATCAGGATGCTCTGGTCTCTAAGCCCTCAAGCTAGGCCCAGGCAGGGAGGTAAGAGCACTGAAAAGGGGGTGCTGGGACAGATGGTCTCCTGAATCCCAGGTCTTCCTCAGTTACCTGGGGGTTAACGCTTTCCTTGTCCTATCCCTCAACAAACACCCGCTGAGTGCCTACTGTTGGTAGGGGAGCTCAGCCTGCTTGGGGAGATGGGACACCAGACATCCACTCAGTTCAGTTCAACAACCTGCTATGTACACAACCACGCTTGGGGCTAGGAAAACAAACAACAAAATTGGAAAGACATCTGGTTCTGAGGGAGCTGACATGTTATTGGGGTATACAGCACCCAAACAGATAGGCAATCTAAGATAATTTCAGGAAGGAGAGAGCAGAAATAACCACGGGGCCTCTGCCTTCCCATAGTTCCTGATACCTGACTTGAGTTTTGGAGGAGAATTATAGGAAACAGGATCTTGGTGTGCTGGAGAAGATAAGCAGACGTGACTGTAGGGCCACAGAGCAGGGTGGTCCTTGAGATAAACAGTGGAGTATGAGGAGGATTTGGAGAGGGTAGGGAAAAAGGGAGAGGAAGCTCAAGGCACACACACACACACACACACACACACACACACACACACACACACACACACACACACACACACACACCTGAAATCCAAACAGGTGAGGGGCAGACACACACACACACACACACACACACACACACACACACCTGAAATCCAAACAGGTGAGGGGCAGCCAGAAGACTGACCAAGGAAGTACAGGAGCAGACCTGACTTCCTCTGACCTAGAATAGTCCATCAGGCATTTAAAGGCAACATCATGTCTCTTTGGAGCCTTCTCTTTTCTAGGCTAAACACCCCAAGTTCTTCCAACTGATCTTTGTATGCCTCACTCTCTAGGCCTCCGCCCCTCCCCCATCAACTGAATTACCTTCCTCTGGACACATTCCAACTTATCACTGGCCTTCTTTCAATATGTCTCTGTTCTGGTTGCTTTGGTCTGCGTCAATTCATTCAAGACTTTGATAGATAGATAGATAGATAGAGATGCATGCCTTCATCCAAGTTATTGATAAGAATGTTGACCCATTCAGAGATAAGGATTAATCTCTGGAGCTCTGCACTTGAGACTTTCCTACTGGCTGACATCAATTCATTCATCCCCACTCTTTGGGGCTGGAGGCAGTTCCAAATCCACCTAATAATATTGTTTCTTAACCCACATTTCTCTATCTTGTCTGCAAGATATGTGTTTGTCAAATCCCTTTCGAGAGACATAGGCATCCAGGGGCAGCTAGGTGGTGCAGTGAATAAAGCACCAGGCCTGGAGTCAAGGGGACCTGAGTTCAAATCCAGCCTCAGATACTTAACACTTATTAGCCATGTGACCTTGGACAAGTCGCTTAATCCCAACTGCCCAGCCTTCCCCCCTCCAAAAAGCAAAAAAAGAAAGAAAGAGTAGTTAAACATTTCCACTTTCCCAGAATTTTGGAGTTTAGATTTGGAAACATAGGTTTTCTTAAAATGGAAAATTACTGTTTTATATTGAATCCCCTCTTATGTTCTGCTGCATACAAGGAAATGTTCTTTTTCTTTTCTTATTTTGTATTTAAGTTTTAAATGAATAATTGAATAAATAAAATATAATACAAAATATAAAGTATAAAAAAAGATAAAAATGAGATTATGTAAACAATTTACACACACACCAGAAGAAAACCCATCTAGGCCAACCCATGCATGAACAACAGTCCTGTCTCTGCTGTACTTCTCAGGAACTCATCCAGCCTTTGCTTGAACTGGAGGAACCCTCTACTTCCCAAGGCAATCCATTCCACTTCTCTTTTTTTCAAATTTATTTATTTTCTTATTTACATCATTCATTTCCCCAAGATTTTGAGTTGCAAATTTTCTCTCCATCTTTCCCCTACCCAACACCTCAAAACAGCCATCCCACTGTATGCCCCCTCCCCCAATCTGCTTTCTCCTATGTCCTCCCCCTCACCCCTCTGACTTTCCAGTAGGGCAGGATGGATCTCCCTACCACAGTGCCCGTATATCTTAATTCCCAGTTCCATTCCACTTTTCTATAGCTCTCATTATTCAGACAGCTTTTCCCGACATCCACAAATTTGCTTCTTGGTCTTATTCACCCATTCTCCCTAGATCTGCCCTTACGACATAAGCACTATCATCTAATCTCCCTCCCAATACCTGAAGACATCCATCATCCCCACGCCACAGTCTCCAGGCCAAGCATCTCCATTTTCTTCCACTCCTCGTCATATGGCATGAACTCAGGGCTCTCTACTAGTTGCCCTCTTTTTAGTCATTTTCTAGCTTGTAAATGTATTTCCTAAAATGTGGTGCCCAGAACAGAACACAGTCATTCTTTTGTTTCTCTCTGTAGTCAAAAATGTTCGTCTCTATTTTCATTCTATCCTCCCAAACCGTAGGCTAACCCTGACTTTGCTCTTCTGACGCCCCACACAGCTTTAAAAAGAAATCTTTTTGTCCTCCTGTATTTGTTACAAGCCTGAACTCATTCCTAACACAATTCAATCTAGCAGACTAGCCTTTATTAAGTTCCTACTATGGGTGAGCACTGTGTTAGCCCCCAGGGGTAGAAAGACAAAGAAGGGGAAAATGGCCCAGGCTTCTATTATAATGGGAGAGATACCATACTGATTATACTGGTGTGGCTTGGGTGTTGCTTTTCCTCTTCCTGAACTAGAGCAGATCTACTCATTCCACCTGCTAGTTTTATTGTATTTTAAAATATAAAAATCATTCTTAGCTTGCTGGTCAATAGATACAGCCTACTGGGTTACTGACTCTTACCTTAGGAGGAGACCAGTATTCCCCTGCTTAGCTACCCAAGGAGGACATCGCCAACTCCCTCTAAGGTTCCCATCACTTATACTCAGCAGTTCATCCTTGTTGGAGGAGCTACCTCAGTTTCCTCACCCATTCTTTAGACATCTGTGGGTACTGCAGCTAGAGATGGTGACTGCCTGGGGGAGCTATCTCCTCTAGGACCCTGATTGCTTACAAGCTGCTTCCTGGGACCTTTGCACCTAAAAAGGCTACTTCTCTCTTTTTACCTGAGCCCTCAGAGGTCCAGACATACTCACAGGGTCACCAGAGATGCGTTTTTGATTGCTCTCAATCCCACAGTCCCTATTCTGATCCAGATTTGATCACCCTTCCCTCTCTTAGACCATTTCCAGTCTCCTGAATGGCTTCTCCACCTCCTCTCCCTCCTCCTGGCTATTTTACACAATCTGCTAGAGTCATCTTCCTGAAGTTCAAATCTGATTATTTTTAGTGGTTCCCTGTATCCTTTCAGTGAGGCCAAGTTTAACCTGGTATTCAAGACTGACTCCCAACCCATTGCCCTCATCTCATCACCTACAATCGGCCTTCATGTAGCTTATTACTCTTATATTCCACCAAGACCAGTCTCTTGAAGCTTGATGACACCCAAGAGTTCATACCATCTAGGCCTCTCTTCCACAACATCCCCATGGAAAGATCACACCCATTTTTCAGAGCTAAAGCCCAGCAAGCAAGCTGTGCCCTGAGTTTGGCATAACAACAATCCTTTGCTCTCATCTTCTGGAACTGATGTTCTCTGAGTTCTGGCAAGCACCACCAGGCCCAGACATGAAGCCCTGCTATGAACAGACTTTTTGTCACTAGACAGCCTTACCTCACTGTTGCTACATTATAGTGTTTGACTCTTTGTCTAGCCACAAACAAGTATATAAATCTAGGTTAAGCCCCACAGCCTCCGGTACCCTCCACTAGGGGCAGGTCCCTGACACATGCTCTAATTTGCCTCCTTGCTTGAAAGCCTTTTCCCTCACTTTGAAATTAAACTTCTGTTGGATTCCTGACTCTTGTGTCTCTGGTCTGCTCTGTTTGGCTCCAGCCATCCATAGGTTAGAGACCAGTTTGGTCCAGTTGACAGGGTCACACAGCGAGTAAGTATCTGAGGCTGGATTTGAACTCAGGACCTCCTGACTCCAGGGCTAGTGCTCTGTGGTTCCTAACTGCCCCCATCTTTCTTCTTGAAGACTTCCAAGGAAGGGGCAGCCCATTCCACTTTAGAAAGCTTTTCTTTAAATTGAGCCTTAATCTGTCTCTATAATTTCTACCTGTTGATCTTTTGGGCCAAGGCTAAGTCTAAATCCTCTTCCCCCAAACTGACACATGCAGGAGTTTGCAAAGTATTTTTATAGATCCTGTCTCATCTGAGCCACACAATCCTGTGAGGAAAGTCCTAGAAGGATGAATATCCCCATTCTATAGCTGAGGAGACTGAGGCCCAGAGAAGTTGTGACGTGCCTCTGAACACAAACAGTAAGTGTCAGAACCAGGATTCAAACCCAGGTCTTCTGAACTCATAATCTAACATACTTTCCACTAGCACTCCCACAGGGCACACAATAGATTTATTCCTGTCTTACCATCTTTTTTCTTCTATTCCTCCTGTATCCAGATTCTCCAGATCCTTTGGAGAGTATCTCCAGACCCACCTCCTCCAGGAAGCTTTCCGTAATTGCCTAGGTCCTTAACCCACTTCCTGAAAGCTCCACCAATATTCATAGTTGCCTATCCTGTGGCCCTCCTTCATATGATGCCTTCTATTTCTGCAGGATCTAGTCTCCTCCAGTGACTACAGGGAAGTCCTTGCAGGCAGGGAATGTTCTTCCTTCATCCCATGTCCCCCTCCTTAGCCTCCAACCTGTCTAGCACAGACCTGGGCAACACTGTAGGACACGCTCTCATTGTACTCAGGACAAGCTCCCTGCCTCATCTAAGTCATTCCCAGGTATCTGTCCATATGTGAACCAGATAGACGCTAGATAGGTCTGTGTGGGTCCCTCAGGAGACTTAAAGAGTCTGATGCCATTGGGATGGAACTGGGCTAAAAGATCTTTTTGTTGCTCAGTCCTGTCTGACTCTCTGTGACCCCATTGGGGGTTTTCTTGGCAAAGATGCTGGAGTGGTTTTGCATTTCCTTCTCCAGTTCATTTTACAGAAGAGGAAACTGAGGTAAATGGGGTTAATCAACTTGCCAAGGGTCATACAGCTAGAAAGTGTCTGAGACCAGATTTGAACTCAAGTCTTTCTGACTCCAGGCCTGGCACTCTACCTAGCTACCCCAAAAAATGCTGTAAGGATCTCAAGTTTCTATCAGAGCCTGGAATTCTCCTTGAGTGTTTCAATTTAGGGAAAACACTGAACCTCAGGCTCAGTTTTCCCATTCATAAAATGGTAGTATTAATCTTAGCCCTTCCAACCAATCCAGTCCAATCAAAATTAATTAGGCACCTACTGTTTGCCAGCCACTGTGTTAAGCCCTGAGGATATAATTAATAAAAAGACAGCCTCTGCCTTCAAAGAGCTTACAGTCTAATGGGGAGAGACAAAAACACAAAAGGAAACAGGGAGTCAGGTAGGGAACGGGGCCCCCTGCATGGAGGGTGTCTTGTTCTAAGGAATTGAAACCAGGCAGAGCAGCAGATGCAGAGTGGAGTGAGCCAAAAAGTCTAGTTTCTACCCTCTATAAAGGAAGACATTGGGAGGAGTTCGGTACTTCACCTTCCAGCCCTCCAGGCAGAGGACAGAGGAATGGGAAGGGGGAGGGGGGATCGGTCAAAGCCAATTCCAGAAACATGATGATGAGTTTGGGGACTGCTAGGTGGCTCAGTGGATAGAGTGCCTAGAGTCAGGAAGACTCACCTACTTGAGTACAAATGTGACCTCAGACACTTCCTAGGAAGGTCCTATAGAAATGAATATCCCCATTCTACAGCTGAGAAGACTGAGGCCCAGAGAAGTAGTGACTTGCCTTGAACACATAAACAGTAACTCAGTAACTGGGCAAGTTACTTAACCCTCTTTGCCTCAGTTTCCTTATCTGTAAAATGAGCTGGAGAAGGAAATAGCAAAATACTCCAGGCTCTTTGCCAAGAAAACTAAATGGGGCCATAAATTGTTGAGCACAGCTGAAACAACTGAAATTGTTTCAGTTTCACAAGCTGAAACAATCCTGTAATTTGTATAGGTAGCTAGATGGTGCAACTGATAAAGTGCTGGGCTTGGAGTCAGGAAGACCTGAGTTCAACTCTAGCAGGAGAAATTTACTATTTGTATGACCCTGGATAAGTCACTTTTGTTTGCCTCAGTTTCTTTTATCTGTAAAATGAACTGGAGAAAGGGACAGTTAGGTGGCACCGACCCTGTATTCTGGGGGCTAGAGTTCAAATTCAGTCTCAGAAGCTTAGTAGTTATATGACCCTGGGCAAATCATTTAACCCCAACTGCCTCCCAAACCCCCCCCCAAAAAAAAATACTGGAGAAGGAAATGGCAAATCACTCCAGTATTTTTGCCAAGAAAATAACAAATGAGGTCACAAAAAGTCAGCCACACTAATTGACTAAACAACCACAATAATGAGCTGGGGAGGGGGAGATTGGGTCAGGGATCTTGTTCCCTAGGCAGAGCCATAAATGCAGGGTAGAATGAGCCAACCTTTCAAATCATGTGGGAGGATTATGCCCTATCATAGATGGGGAAAGTCTTTTTATAGTGAGATCATACAGTGTGAGGGCTGAGTGAAACTTCATGAGGCACCTCTTCCAACCTACAAATTATTTTATTTTGTTCAGTCATGTCCAAATCTTCATGACTTCGAGAACCATACTGTCCATGGAGTTTTCTGGCAAAGATACCAGAAGTGGTTTGCCATTTCCTTCTCCGGTGGATTAAGGCAAACAGGGGAAGTGACTTGCCCAAGGTCACACAGCTAGTCAGGCAGACCTGAGTTCTAGTTCAGTACTCTATCCACTGCCACCTAGATGCCTCCAAGGAGGAAGGAACCCTCTTGACAATATCTCTGACCAGTGGTCATTTAGTCTCTACCTGAGGACTTCTGATGCCTACCAAGAAAGCCTATTCCAATGTGGGATAATTCCATTTTTTAGAATGTTTTCCTTTATTTAGAGCCAAAGTGAACCCTCCCTCTGATGGGTATCAGAGGAAAATGTGGCTCTTTGGGAACAGACCTACCTAACCAGAGAGCCCAATGGGGAGACTATAGGTTCCCTCCATTCAGACAGAAAGAATTCTGGCCCAGGGAGAACACATATACTTAACCCTGAAGGGTCGTGCTGCTGTCTAGAGTACATCTGTGAATTAATCATGGTATGTATATGTTCCTCACCCATTCCTCTATCTATAGGATCTAGGGAACTTTTAAGCTTTCTACTAACAACTTCAGAGGCCCTCCAGGACCCAGAGATCCATGTTTGATATCATGGAAAACATCTTAACAACCAGAGCTGTCCAAAAGTGGAAGGGGTGATCTTCGGTGGTTCCCTGAGTCCTATCGGCAGGAGATAAAATGAGATGTCTGTAAAGTGCTTTGCTGTACAAATACTAATGATGATGGTAACATGCACAAGCATGTTAGGCCTCTGCCTCTGTGACCCAGGGCAGGTTTGACTCACCCCAAAATTGCTGTTGTAATCTGAAGCAGAAAACCCTGGATTTTGAATCTGAGGCTCTAGATTCAAATCCTAACTTTGGCAATTACAATGTAATGTAGGGCAGTTCACTCTCCCTGGCTAAACCTCAGTTTCCCTATTGGTAAGGTTAGGGTTAATTTATGTTATAAGCATGTATTTAGTACCTGCTGTGGATGAATAAGGTTCTGGGCTAGGTACTGGAGACACCAGGATGAATAGAAAAACATTCCTTCCCTCAGGGAGCTAACAGTCTACTGGGTGATGCAGAGAGGGAGATAACAAGAGCTCTACAGATAAGTTTTTTAAAAAAAGATAATTTGAGGGAGGAGAGATAATTAATGACTGGAGAAAGCAGGAAAGGCTTCACAAGACTATGAAATACCTGAGCCTTCCAGGAAGAAAAGGATCCTGAGAGGAAGAGATAATGAGTCAGAGCTTTCTGGGTGCAAGGGGTCAGTTGTACAGAGGTGGTCAATGGAATGCTGACTTCAGGGAATAGCAGCAGTTCATGGTCCAGACTGACTGGAATTTAAAGTGCAGGAAGAAGTATCGTGTGATATACAGGTGGAAAGGCAGGCTGGAGTCAGAGTATAGATAGACTTCAATGTCAGACCGATTATATCTTTTGTAAAGGCATAAGAAGCCATAGAGAGTTTCACAGCAGGAGCATAAAATAGTCCATTAAGTTTCTACAGATGAGCTCTAAGGCCCCTTCCAAACCTATATCTTTTGACCCTATGATCCTTTGGGTCAATATGGTAACAATCTTCCTGAGATAGTTTTGTTCAATTGTTTCAGACTCTTTATGACCCCATTTAGAGCTTTCTTGGCAGAGATACTGAAGTGGTTTGCCATTTCCTTCTCTAGCTCATTTAACAGATGAGGAAACTGAGGTAAACAGGGTTAAATGACTTACCCAAGGTCACACAGCTAGTAAGTGTCTGAGACCAGATTTGCACTCAAGGAGATGACTCTTCCTAATTAGAGGGCATCTACCCACTGCACCATCCAGCTGCCCTCTTAAGACAGCCCCATGAGGGATCTTGGCTTGGGCCACTCTGAGGTAGGGCTAGTAAAGAGAGAGATGAATAAGACTTGGTCCCTACCCTCACATAATTCATAGTCAAGTGAGGGAGAGGGAAAGATGTACCAGTTACATCAGTACAAGGTAGGATATGATAGGCAGTGGGGTAAAGCAGAGCAAACACAGCTAAAAGTCAGAGCTAGGTTTGAATCCCAGCCCTTACACTAAGTAGCTTTATGACTTTGAACAGGTTTTCTTCCCTCTGAGTCTCATTTTTTCCACCTGTAAAATGAGGAAAGCCCCACCTAGGTTCATGTGAATATACTTGAAGAGGCTATAGATACATGAGTTAGAATATCATTATCATTATTTTGGCCTGTTCTGTGGGAGGCAAAGCTAATCAGGTGGTGGAGACTCATTTCTTAAGTGAATGGCTTCTCTCATTCCTGCATGACAGCCTAGGAGAGGATCCTATTGGTTATCAGGTATTGTCAGAAGACCACCTACTAGCGAAGGGAATCACAATGAGCAAAGGCAAGGAACTGGGGACAGGTGAAGAGTGACATAGAAAAGAGGGCTGGGTCCAGAGTATGAGAGCCTGGCTCTGATGTTTCCTGCCTCTACGATCTTTGGCCAGGTAGTTCATTTCTTTGGGACTCAGTTGGCTCATCTGTAAAATGAGTATTAGGCTAGAACATAGCCCAGTAGGAGGTTGCCATGAAGATCAGATGAAATAACACATGGGAAATCCTTGCAAACCTTAATGTGCTATGTAAGTGCTAAGCTATTACTACCATCCTCATAATTATATTATAGATGGGATGGGTGATTGGACCTTTGTCCCAAGGTACTGACATTTAGGGAGGACTGACAACACTTGTACTGTATGATCATTGATTTTAAACTGGAACAGACTTCAGAAATCCAGTCCTCTCCATTAGCAGAAATGGGACTGAGGCCCTCAGAGATTATGTAACTTACTCAAGGTAACATAGGTACTAAGTGGTAGATACAACTAGGTTAGCACTTAGTTAACAAAAATTACTAGTTAAAACAGTCAACAATTATCATCTTCCTCCCAATCCCTCAGTAGCCAGCCCCACCACAAATGAACTTCTCCCTCTGGCACCCACCTCCACAGCAGTAGGCTCAGGGCATACATAGTAGGCCCTCATGAAGGTTGGCATCTCAAGGTCTCTTCCACCTGCAACTCAATTTATCTTTAAAAATTGATTTAGGGGTACCTTTCATGTTGCTCACCTCCACTTCTAGCTATGGCCTTGGACTATATAACCTCTAAGGTACTTCCCTTCCACAGTAGCACTCAGAAGGCTGGAGAGAGAAATTATAGTCAGAGAATGCAAGCTCCTTTAGAGCAGGGGTGGGATTTTCTTGGCAAAGATCCTGGAGTGGTTTGCCATTTCCTTCTCCAGATCATTTTGCAGGTGAGGAAACTGAAGCAAACAGGGTTAAGTGACTTGCCCAGGGTCACACTACCAGTGTTTTTTTCCATGACAGCCCTAAAATTAACCTGAAGAAATCTATTATGACTCATTCACACCGTCTTCTCCAAACTAAATGTTTGCAGTTCCTGCAATTTGTCTCTTGTAGCATTAGTTTCTGGTCTTTCATCATCCTGGTTATGCTATGACTCATCAGTATCCATAAAATAATTTGAACCCAGGGTTCTGGGTGTGGTCTAACTAGCATAACTTACAGGAAGACTGTCACTTCCCTCTTCTTGAAAAATTTAGTAAACTGAATAGGAGAAGTTAAATGTTTTGCCCACAGTCACACACTTGGCAAGGTGGGGAGGCAGGATTTCTGAGTCAGTAGCCCTCTGAACATTCTTGCTACTTTCAGTCTTGAAACCCCCACATCTAGACCAAGGGGCTGCAGGTGGAGGGTCAGAGACCCTATGTTCCCATGCAACCCCATCTGTGGGTCATGCGGTAAACATAGATGCTCAACCCAAGGCTTAGCAAGGCAGGCAAGAAAGCAGAGCTTAGCCCATTCCCCTCCATGAGGTGGTCCAATGTGTGTCAGACAGCAGTAGAAAATCCAGTGTATTTAGTACTGCTTTAAAGGGTGTTAGCATGGTGAATGATGTTGATAAACCGGTAAATAACCTGCTCCTCAGGGATTTCATTAGACAGAGATGGTAGAGGAGACATTCCAAATATAGAGAGTAATATTTAGGGCGAAGGTGCAGAGGTGGGAAAGTATGAGTCCTATTGGGCTGAAACCACCCATGTAGAGGAAAAATAATGAGTGATAAAGATAGAAAGATAAGTTGTTGCCAGATTGGGAGGTGGAAGGAGGTGCCCTTAAATACCTTCTTGAGGAGCTGTCCATGGTAGCTCTTAGAAAGACAAGGACTGAGCAGCTCCCTTCCCCTAAGTATAAAAAAGCAAGTCAAATTTTGCAGCAATCTACAGTGACTCCATGCTTCTTGTACTTCTGCTGCAGCCAAATGGTTGCTATTGGTGTTGAAAGTATAGACTAATCTCCCTCCTAGAAAAGAAGGAATAATTTAATTGAAAGGGAATGGCTCCAGTCAGAGGACTTGAGTAAAAGCCAGACCTCTGATTTATGTGGTGTTGACTGGCACTTAATTTCTCTGGGTCTCACCCAGTAGTCCCCTCCCATTGATGAGTTCCTCCTGGAGGCTTCATTCCTCTCTAGGTTCTCTGGACTTGGCCACCTTCTCTCCTCCCCTCCCCCACACAGTGTTTTTTTTACAATTCCCTTTTATGTGTAGTTTTCCCTTTTCAGAATGTAAGTCTCTTGAGGGCAGGGACTTTTACTTCTTTTTGTATCCCCAGGACTTAGCACAGTGCCTGACATATTGTAAGCACTTCAGTAAGTAAGCTGACAATCTCCCTGGGTCTCAGTATCTTGATCTGTTAAATAAGAAAGTCACACTAGATGGTCTCTGAGGGCCTTACAATTCTAAATCCATGATCCCACAAGGTAGTGGGGCTAGAGAAATGCCTTTCTACTTTCTAGGTGATCAGGAAAGGAAATGTTCCTTTTATTTTACAAAAAAAAAATGTAAAAAGAGGCTTCAGTGTGAAAACAAATCTGAGAAAACAGAGGAGAATTCTGACCTCTCTAGGTTAGAAGGTTGGAGCACAGAAGAATGTCACACAGGAGAGAGAGGGAAGATGTACAGCTGAACATAGTTGGAGCTAAGAAACTAAAATGAGATTCTTCCTGAGGAGAAAGTAGCAGCTTAGACTCCAAAGAACTAGAACCAGAGGTACTGTTCAGGTATGAGATCATCTAGTATAAGGGTAAGAGGAAAAAGAGATGTAATAAAAGTGGTTGGCAGCTCCCTGTTGAGAAATACAGAGACATCTATTTGTCCACTGACTTTCCTGGGAAAGTATCCAAGACATGACAGAAGACTTCTTGAGACTCACCAAGCAGGATGACTACTACCTATTTCAGTTAATTTGCATGGGCGCAAATGATCTTGCCAGAAGAAAATATTACCAAAGATGAAGAAGTCTTGAGCAAGAAGCTGCAGATTTCAGGGGCTTAGGCAATGTTTACATCAATGCTCTCCATTGGAAGCAAAGGATTTTTATGGCTGGTAAAGAATTTGGTTTCTGAGAATGGCATTTATCTCAGTTTCATCTATAAAACAAAGGGGTTGGACTTAGTGACCTCTTAGGGCCCTTTCAACTCTAAATCTATCATCCTATGACCGTGATTTAAAATATGAAACTGACAGGCTTCTGACTAGGCATGCAATGTACCTAACAAGGATTAGTAAAAAATATGTTTACCTGGAGCTTCACAAATCTAATCAAAAGATATCATGGAGGGGGGCTACTACAAAGGAAGACTGACAGTTATTCACAGAGACAAACTTTTTTTTTAAAGCTTTTTGGAGGGGGGAAGGCAGGGGAGTTGGGGTTAAGTGACTTGCCCAAGGTCACATGGCTAGTAAGTGTTAAGTGTCTGAGGCCAGATTTGAACTCAGGTCCTCCTGACTCCAAGGCTAGTGCTCTATTCACTGCACCACCTAGCCACCCTGGAGACAAACTCTTAAGAAAGTATACTTAAGTATTGGTAGCACACAAGATGAACTAGGGAGTGTAATGCAAGGAAGTAAATTTGATCTCATAGAAATGTAGTGGGAAAAGAAAGACTCATAACTGAAATATGACTCTGAATGGTTATACTTTATTTAAAAAAAAACTTTTCTTATGTAGGATGGGTGCCCCTTAACACACAACCTGTAATTTTCCTCAGGATTCTATGAGGAAGAGAGTCATTGCAAAATGATAGCAATGTTAGGGGGAAAGAATCAATAGAGCTTAATAAAATTAAAGGGATTTTGAATAGCTATGTGACCAGGTGACTTGTTTAACTTCTATAAGCTTCATTTTCCCCAGCCACTCCAAGGTGGAATGATTGGGAGATGGATCCCATGTCCCCTGGTGCCACATAGAACAAGTGTGGTCAGGGGATCTTTATTCAAGTCCCAGTTCTGCTACTAGCCAGGCTTCTGGATTTCCAGGACAGACAGGTTACTCAGGAATTCTACAGCATCAGGGTAGAGTGGAATTAAAACAAGACTGCCTGGATCCTGGACAATCCAGGAGAGGAGTGGGGCTGGCCTTGACATGTTGGATGGAGTACAGAGCCCAGAGCCCTCCTAGTCTTTCTTCCCTGCCAGTTTGGGAGGCAGGGCAGGACAGACAGTTCTGTGAGGTGTAGGGGAGGAACCTGGGAAGCAAAAAAAAAAAAAAACCCTGAAGGAAACTATTGATTTCTAGACTAGACTTTGATGTTTTCTAGATTTTTCTCTCTCATTTGACTGCAAATGATCTGTAGAAAGGAGAGTGAAGTGGTGGGCAGTGGGGAGTTGCAGAGGGATGGGAGAAGAAAGAAGGAAAGAGAGAGTAAATAGAGACGGGGAATGAAGGACATGACATATCTTAAAAAGGACAGTGATAGCGCAGTGGGGACCAGCTGATAAAGCCACAACCAACTAGGCTTCCCTTACACTTTAACTGGACTAGACTTTAGAAGGTCAGGTGGGGGCCCAGAATTGTCTGAGGAAGGCTGTGACAGCCTAACCCTTCATTCCCACCTAAAATCATTCCAGATGAATAAAGGAACTTCTAGTTATGTAAGTTGGGTAGGACCACACAGGTAGTCAAGGGCAGAGCCAGGATTTGAATCCAGGTCATAGGATAAAGGACCTCAGAGACCATTAAGTCCACCCAGCTCATTTTACAGTTGAGAAAACTGAGGCATTAGAGGTTAAATAACTGTGTCATTAGAGCTTTTTGTGACCCAGTGTGATTAGATATATTTGTATAAAAACTTTTTTTCATGTTATCTAATAAAAATGATCTATTTCATTTTTCCCAATGTGATCTGCCTTGGCACTGGCTTAAGTTCTGAGGACACAAAGGCAAAAGAGAGTCCTTGCCTTCAAGGAGCCTACAGTCTAGTGAGGGAGAAGACGAGCAGGCACATACGTACAAACAAGTGAAGGAAATAAGGAAAGGAAAGGAAAGATGCTAGAGTTAAGAGGGATTGGGAAAGGCTTGTTCTAAAAGGTGGGATTTTTACCTGGAACTTGAAGGAAGCCTAGGAAGAAGACAGGAGGAGGGAGAGCATTTCAGGTTTGGGGAGAAACAGTAAAAATACCCAGGAGGTGAGAGATGGAGTGTCTTGTATGAGGAACGGCAAGGAGGTCAGTGTCACTGGTTTGAAGAATGTATGGAGCATGGAGGGGATGAATGTAAAGTACAAGAAAACTGGTAAGGGAGGAGGGGTTAGGTTATGAAGGGCTTTGATCAATAAACAGGATTCTGTATTTGATCCTGGAGGCAATAGAGAGCCATTGCAGTTAGTACTCAGTATGCAGGTGATGTGATCAGACTAGTACTTTCAGAAAAATCGCTGACGGCTGAGTGGAGAGAGTGGCCTGGAATAGGGAGAGGCTTGAGGCAGGCAGACCCCACCAGCAGGCTGTTGCAATAAGCCAGGCATAAGGTGATGAGGGCCTATCCCAGAATGCTGGCAGTATCAGAGGGGAGAAGGAGGTCTTTGAAAGTCTTTAAAAGCCTGGAGACCACTGTCAGGGCTTCAAGGTAGGCAGATTTTGATTACCAAAGATTGCTGATTGGATATGAAGGAATTACAAAGCAGAAGTTGTCTGTCTTACTACTCATCCATCATGCTTTTCAAATTGACTCACAAGATGTTGAAACTGGGAGAGTCAAGAGTCAAGAGAGTTCATCAGGTCTGACTCCCTTGTTTTATAGAACAGTAAACTCAGGGTCAAAATGGGGGAGGGACTTAAAGGTCAAAAAGTCAGTTGTCAGTTGATTGAGGACCAGAAGCCAGGTCTCCTGACTCCCTTGCTCCCACTCTACCATTCTCCCATCTCTCTTTGTCAGGGCTTCTGTCTATCTCTTCTTTCTTGTTCCCTGTTTCTTATCTATTGATCCCATGATTTAGGTGTTCCCTAGGACTCTGTTGATCTCAGCCTTCTCTGCCTTTTTTTTTTTCCTTCTCCATGTTCTTGCAGTAGGAGGAACACTGACTCTGGAACCAGAGGACCTAAGTTCAAATCCCCCCTCCCCCTCCCCCCCCTGCTAATTTTTACTTATTGCCTCATTACTCTAGACTTCAGTTTCAGTGAAGGGATTGGGGCACAGTAGATAGAACCATGGAGTCAAGAGGACATGAGTGCAAATTCAGCCTCAGACACTGTTTGACCCTGGGCAAGTCATTTAACCCTGATTGCCTCAAAAAGAATAAAATGAAATGAAATGAGGGGATTGAACCAGAGGGCCTCTGAGGTCCATTCTAGTGCTTTCTCAATGACCTCAAAATCCATGGTGATCTCATCCCCTCCTCCAGCTTCACTTCTCCCCTCTGTGATAATGCCTCTTAAATCTGAAGGCCCATGGCACTGTCAGGCTCAACATGTCTACATCCAAATTGATTATTATCTACTGAAAACTGTCCTCCCCCTCAACAAAGCTTCCTGCTTCTATTATTGGCGTTGTTCTTCATCCCCATCAGGCTCTAAGATTCAGTCATTCCTACCTCTTTCCCCTCCTCCAATCAGTCACCAAATCCTAGCCAAGCTACTCCACCAACTGCCTCCAACTTACCCCTTTCCTTCACTCTCACAGACTCCCAGCGTAGCTGGGGCCTCTCCACAGGACTGTTGCACCAGCCTTAACACTGACTGTCATTCTCTCCCTCTCCTGTCCCTCCATTCCCCAACCCACAGTGACCTAGCCCCAATCTGAGCCCCTCATCCAGTGTCTTTATCTTTTTTGGACCATTCTCCACTAAGGTATTTCTCTGTCTTATTTCCCCTGGGTAAACTATTTGCTCCGAGAGGGCAAAACCCCCATCTTGTTCTCTGTCCCACTTATTCCTGACCTTCCTTTAGCCATGACAGGAAGGGATGGAAATTAGCATTTAGAAGAGTGGTTCTCAACCTTCCTAATGCCTGACCCTTTAATACTCATATGTGGGCGGACCCGCCTGGAAACAGGTAGAGGAGCGGTGTCTCCATTCCTAAGACCATCAGAAATATGTGTTTTCCGATGATCTTAGACGACCCCTGTGAAAGGGTCATTCTACTCCCAGAGGGGTCACGACCCCCAGGTTGAGAACCACTGATTTAGAAAGTGCCTACAATGTGCCAGGCACTGTACTGAGCGGTTTTTTTTTTTAAACAAATATTGTCTTATTTGATATTCACAACAACCCTTGGAGGTAAGTGCTATTATTATCCCCATTGTGAGGCAGACAGAGAGGTTAAGTGCCTTGCCAAAGGTTACATGGCTAGTAAGGGTCTAATCTAGTTGACCTCAGGTCTAACACTCTTTATCCACTGTACCACCTGGCTGCCACTAAGGAAGATGGCAGGAGGTATTTGCCACCTGAAAGAAGAAATAAACCAATTCTCTTCTCAGTCTAGAATGTCATCCTGATCTGTATCTTGCCTCTGGACCCAGATGGCTCCACTGGTAACTTTGCACAGGCCTCCCTCACTTAAATCCAGTTCACTTACATGTCACAACATCACCTCCCTGATGTCATAATCCTGGCTCTGACATCTATGTGCCAATATCTCTACCAACTTTGGCATTCCACATTCTAAAGTTCCTCTCAGCTCTGACATTCTGGGTTCTAAGCTACCTTTCAGCTCTGACCTGTGTTCTGAGGCCTCTCCTAGCTCTGACAGCCTCTGTTCTAAGACTCCTCCCAGTTCTAAGGGCCCTCTCAACTCTGACCTTCTGGGTTCCAAGGCCTCTCTCAGGTTTGACCTTCTGTGCTCTAAGGACCCACCCAGCTTTGGCATTCTACATTCTAAAGTTCCTCCAGCTCTGATATTCCATGTCCTATAATTAATAACAATCCAAAGCCTCATCTCTCCCCAGGGGACTTGGTCCAAATCCAGTGATAAGAGCCCTGGGACCAGTCAGGTGTGAGCCAGGATCCATCCATCCAGTCCTGTCTCTGGCACTCACTAATGCACCAATGGACAGACCATTTAATCCTTTGGAGCGTCAGTTTCCTCACCTATGAATGGAGTTAGTAATATCTGTAGCACTTGCCTTACATGGTCACGCTGAGAATCCATAGAGATAATGTTGACTGGTAAATGGCAGTTATTTGGAGGGAGAGGGAAGGGGACAGAACCAGCCTGATAGGGAACTGCCAGACAGAAAACTTTCTCTACCAATGCAGCAGCCTGCCCTCATACTGGCTGTGTGACCCTAGGTAATGACTCTTGAGTTGCAGAGTGAGTGTAAAGGTGGCATTTGAGGCCTCATCTGGGGTGGGGATGAGATGCTCCTCTGACCCATAAGATTATTTCTCTGGTAAGCCACCACTTCCCTTGCCGTATGAGCTTACCCTAGCAAAAGAGCTGAGCCTTCTCTTCCTTGGCTTCAGGGCAGATGGTGTCACCCTGGAAGAGGTAACATCCAAGACTATTACTCACCTTTCATGAGAGGAGCAAGATATGGGCCCCTGGGCCCTGGAGACTGACTTCTTGTCCTTTTAATAGCCAGAGGATTTTGAGTGCCCTTAGCCTTGGGTCAATACTTGTTCCAGACAGCCCTGATCTCTCCAGATTTGACTGAGTGGGGAAAGTAACCCTGTCCATTTCCTCCATGGGCACTTACTCTTCATTTCTGCCTTCCCATTGTCTCTCCTACCTTACTTCTCTTCCTCCTTCTCTCCTCTTCTTTGCCTGCATCCCATGCTCAGGCCAATCAGTCTTGACTACTACTCCACATAAGGAAAAGGAGTATGGACCATACTACTTAGCAGCTAGCAATCAGTAGTAGGCTGTGATGGTACCTTGTTTTTGGTGCTACTGCCCAAGTAAAAACTCAGGCTTCTTCCTCAGCCTGACCCCTCCAGCCTGACTCCTCTTAAGGTGCAGGTTCAATCCTGTACCTGGGGCAGAAGGCTTCTTCTGTCTCTTCCTTCTTCCCTTTCATACATACCAGACTCTACAAGGGCTCTCCTAATGACCGACCAGAAGCTTAACTGGGTGAGTGGTCCAAAGGCCCCAAGGTCCTCTGGGGCTGGGGCACCAATTGTGTAAGGTTATGAGTTCAGTAAACTATCAATAATGAGGAGGTGATGATGCCCAGGGCTGTAGGGAATGCCTGCTC
>CM053580.1:550218296-550274164 GCA_028627135.1 Pseudochirops cupreus
ACTCCAATCTAATTCAATCCGGGCATTTATATGTGCCCAGGTACTATGCCAGGTGCTGATGAAAAAAAAAAAAGAGTCCCTGGGGCAGCTAGGTGGTACACTGAATAGAGTGCTAGCCCTGGATCAGGAGGATCTGAGTTCAAATTTGGCCTCAGCCACTTAAAACTTATGAGCTGTGTGATGTTGGGCAAGTCACAATCCCAATTGCCTTGCCTTCCCCCCTCCAAAACAAAAAAAAGAAGACCAGTCCTTCCCCTCAAGGAGCTTATACTCTGTATTGGGAAAAATTTCTCAGGGATTAGGCCCTATTACTGGGTCCTAGCTGCATTTTCTTCCTGCCCCTCTCTCCCACTGACTCAGGCAACATCTTCCAAAGACACTCATCAACCTTCCACACCCACATTGACTTTGCACCCATGGCAAACCTAAAGCTCACACCCACTGTGGGCCTTCCTCTCACCAGACAGTTTAAGCCATGAAATCACTGAAGGCCAAAAGGTACCTCAAAGGTTAAAAACCACTTAGTACAAACATCCACCTGCAGGTGGGAAAGGCAAATCCCAGAGAAATAAGATAAGATGTCCAAGGTCACACAGCTAATAAGGAGCATTGTTGGAACTTGGGTCTTTAGACTCCAAAGCTAATGTTCTTTCCATCTGACTTTCTTTGGTGGCTACTTAGTTCTGCCCAGACTCTAACTATGACCAGCCTGGAGCTCTAACTAGGGTGTGATGATCAGTATTTTGCCCTAGGGAACCAAAATTTAGTGTTTTGACAAATAACTCCTTCAGCAGATGGAAACAATTGAGTTTGGAGCCTGATGAGCCCAAATAGCTTGAATCTCCTCCCTCTACCCCCCCCCCCCATAAGTCCTTCCTTCACCTGACCTCTTACTCCCTTGGTGGTAACACTCCCTGCACTGGTGGTAACACTCCCAGGTTATGTGATCCTCACCATAGGACCTTAAGGTCTAAGGCAGTTGTTCTCAACCTTCCATAATGCCTCGACCCTGTGGTGTCTCGGTTCCTAAGACCATCGGAAACATGTATTTTCCGATGGTCTTAGGCGACCCCTGTGAAAGGATCATTCGACCCCCAAAGGGGTCACGACCCACAGGTTGAGAGCCGCTGCTCTAAGGCATCTCTCTCTCTTTTTCTACTTCCAAGTGAATTTGTCTTAAAAGTTGAACTGAGGGTGCCTTTTCTTCTGCTTGCCCTAGATTGGTGCATTGGGCACCACTAGTTATGTCTTCAGTCCAGCCTTTTTATTTGAAAAAACCTGAGTGGCAGCACCCAGGGGTTACCCACACAAAGGAACTCTAGCCTAGCCAAGGAGTGGTGCCAGCATTTCTGAAGAAGGAGCTAAGCTCTCCATGGCAGCTGTATGAGAGCCAGGGTGTCATAGTTGGCATTAGTTTTACCAGGCACTGCTTGCTGAGCAGATGGGGAAAAGGAGGTAAGGGAAAACTGACACTTGAATCTATTGGAAAGGAGTGAACATTGTTGTGTTTGCCCTTCATTTTCAAAGAGGACCATGGCATCAGGGAAATGATGACATGCCTTGCAGTTGACTTTGATTTGAGTGAGGGAGGGCTGTGCAAGGTCACCAGCCTCACTTTCTTCTCCAGAGCCATCTGGATTCAGTGACCTGATATTCATCAGGATGACTAGAGATGGCCCAGGATGCAATGGAAGACCCTGGCCCTTTTAGGCTAAGGCCTTTCCAGGTACTCACTTTGAGTGAGTAACCTAGCCAATGAGGAGCTTGTAAGGGACTTGAAGAAGACATAGAACTTAGCAAGAGGCCTTCCTGGGATGGAGAAGCAGTATTGAAGGAGTGCAAAAAGCTTAGGAATTAGAGGAATTGGGTTCAACCCCTGCCTCTTCTACTAAACTACCTTTGTGATCTTGAGCAAGGCACTTAACCTCTTTGGGCCTCCATTTCCTCTTCTGTTAAATGGGACAGAGGCCCTAGATGGCTTCTAAGCCCTCTTAATCAATGATCCTCCCAACCTCAGTCTCAGGTAGAAAGAGCATTGGATTTAACGTCAGAGAACCTGGGTTTGAGTCCTAGCTCTTCTTATTTAATAATTATGATGCTTTGGCTAAGTCAATTAACTCTCTGGGCCTCAGTTTCCTCATCTGTCAAATGATGAGGAGAATTCTAAGATCTCTTTTATTTCTCAATCCTATGAATTCCTATGGGTTGGGCCTTCCCTTTTATTTCTCAATCCTATGAATTCCCATGGGTTTGGGCCTTCCCCAAAGCTATCAGTGATCCTTATCCAGGAAATTCACCTGGGATCCTCCTGGTAGAATGAGTAATTCTTCTCCTCCCTTCTCTCCCCTCCTTCCCCCAAGAATCACAGATTGTGAAAGCCCTTCAAAGACCATTCTGATACGACCTGGAGCTGACCAGGAGCCCCCTTCTCAGCATGCTCTATGAGTCCACATCAAGCCTGTGCTCAAAGACCTCCAGTGAAATCCTCTTCCACTCTAGGCTTGAACTGTCTCTTCTGGTTCAGCCTTAGACAAGCCTAAGTCTGTCACTCTGTGTTGTCTACTCCTTGCTCCTTCTTGTTCTTCTCCCTTCTCTTCCACATGACACTCCACTGATTTGAAGACAGGAAGCCCGCCACCCTCCCCCGCCCCAAGCCTTTTCTTCTCCAGGCTCAACATAACATCCCCATTTCTCTTAATGAAGTTTCAGATAGTATAGACTCCAGTCATATCTCCAGCCATGTTTTTCCCAAAATGAGGCCCTCTGGAAATGAACATAATACTCCAGATGTGTTTTGACTGGATCCAAAGTATATGGAGACTACCACCTCCTTCTTCCTGTAAGCCTCTCTTAATGTATCCTAAGATCTCAATCTAGAGCTGGAAAGAGACCTCAGAGGCTATCCAGTTCAGCCCCCTCATTTGACAGATAAGGAGACTGAGGCTCAGAAGGTTAATAACTAATCCTAGGACTAGTTAGAGCTGGAAAGAGGTCATCCAGTCCAACCTCTTAATTTGGTGCTTGAGGAAACTGAGGCTTATGGTGGTAAAGTGACTTGCCCAAAGACTTTTGTAACCACAGTCTCCTCTATCTTGTACTTGCTTTTTCAAAGAAATCTTAAGTGTAGGACATTTTAGGATAGGGACTCGACCTGTGAATTCCTTGATGTAGGGAGCTCCCAGATGAGCTTAGTCTACTAATTCATCTTCTATTCAACTCAAATTTGGAGATTTGTCTTGAGCCTAGAAAGGGTAGGTGACTTGCCTAGGGTCACACAGCTAGTGTATGTCAGCAGCAGGATTTAAACCCAGGCCTTCCAATGTCCAAGGGCAGCTCTTTATCTGCTATACTACATTGCCTGCTGTTTGCTTTATACTTAACATTTGTCCTTAAAGCATCCCATCTGATTTATCCAGCCTGGGGAGCCACAGCAATCTCTAGGCTGGGGATGAACGTTCTCTGAGCCCTTCCCTCTTCTCCCCCAGCAACAGTTCTATTTATCAGTGACTATCAAAGGCAAAGGACTTGAATGTAAGAGGAAGGCTGCACCATTTCTGTACTTCCTCTTGGTGGCTGGCAGCAGACAGGACCAAAGATAGAGGAAGTGAAGCTACCATGGAGATGGGGGGAGGGGCTATGTTTTACGTGGTAAGCCTCACTCTATCTAGTTTATCAACTCAGACCATGAAAAACAGAAAGGGCCCTTAGAGTATCAAGTCCGGTCTTCTCATTTTCTAGATGGGGAAACTGAGGCCTAGATTGGTTAAAGTGATTTATCCAAAATCACATAACACTAAGTGAGGACTAAGTTCTCTCTTCCCCACCCATCACTCTGCCCCAGCCCCCTCTTTACTCCTTGTCTTCATGAGAATGAAGAATGAAAAGCAAGGGAAAAAATACTGACTCTGTCATCACCATCCCCTTGTCTCAAGCTCCCCTCTTCCTTCTCCTCTTCCTTTGTGTGAGTATTTCTCATGCTGATCTTCTCTATCTTGTGCCCCTCATTGATCCATTCAACCATTTCTTAAACACCAACCACATGCCAGGTGCTGGGGTTGTAACGACAAAAACAAAACGGTTCCTGGCCTGAAGACATAGTCGAGGGGGAAGAGGTGAGGAGAAAACTTGTTCCCTATGACACTTATTATTTACATGACATCAAGCCAGTGACTTTGCTTCTGTGCCTTGGTTTCCTTACCCATAAAATGAGATTAGACCAGATAGCCTCCATTTCCCCTTCCAGCCCTGTAGCTATGATCTTAAGCACATATATAAGTATATTAAAATATGTAATAAAATAAGAGCCACTTTGTTACTACCTTGTTAAAATTAGTTTCTTATACAGTCTTCATCAATTCTTTGTATCTTGAAATGCTTGAGTATGTGAGAGATGATTGAATTTACAGTAACAAAGAAACATGTAAATAAAAACCAAAAAAATACAAGATAATGTGAAGGAGAGACATTAACGTGGGGAGGAATCCGGAAAGGCTTCATGTAGCTGGCGATTCTTGAGCTGAGTTTTGAAAGAAACTAAAGAATTCTGTTTCTTGACATAAGTTGGGAGACTTTGCGGGTACAGTTGAGTAATGTATCAGAATGGGTGAATTAGCAGAGACCCAAGTTTATTCTCTACCATTTGGGATTCTCACAGATGGACTGAGTGCCCTAATAAGATAGTACTTGTTCAACTTGTTTCATATAATCTTCTCTAATTGAACCCAACCAAGGTCACAGGTGAGCTGGGAGTACAATTTAAGCAGGAGACCAGCAAGGGCAAAGACTGGAGATGGGAAATGAGAGAATATTTGTGTAAGAAACATCGAGAAGGCCAGTTTGTTTGGTCTGTAGAGAAATATGGGCAGTTAGGTGGCACAAGAGATAGAGCACTGGGCCTGGCGTCAGGAAGACCTGAGTTCAAATCTGGCCTCTGGCACTTATTAGCTGTGTTAACAATGGCAAGTCACTTAACCCTGTTTGCCGGTTTCCTCCTCTGTAAAATAAACTGGAGAATATCTTTGCAGGAAAACACCAAATGGGGTCCCAAAGAGTCAGACATAACTGAAAAATGATTAAATAACAAAAATAGAAATCTGCAATAAGCTTGGAAAAGTAGGTTGGTTGGAGTCAGGTTGTGAAGGGCTTTCAGTGCCAAGAGTTTCTCTCTAATCCTAAAGACCACTGACTGCCAGTGGAGTTTCTCAAGTAGAGGAGTGAAATGGTTTCACTTTGGCAGTCTCTGGAGCTTGTGGAGAACAGAGACTTGAGGCAGGAAGATTAGGAAAGAGGCTGTAGCAATAGTCATTCAATCTTTATTATACATGCAGTATCTCCCAAAGGGTCAGAGGATAGAGAAGGTAGTATGCTGGAAGAAAGAGAACAAGCATTTATAAAGCATCTACTGTGTGCAAGACACTGCTAAAGGCTTTGCAAATACTTTCTCTTTCGATCTTTACAACAAACCAAAAGGTGCTATATTATCCCAATTTTACAGTTGAGGAAATAGGCAGAGAGCAGAAAAGTGACTTGCCCAGGGTCAAGCAACTAGTGTCTGACAGAATTTGAAGCCAGGTCCTCCTGTTTAAAAATCCAATGCCCTACCCACTATACAGTTCTTTGAGCCAGGAATCAATCGACGAGCATTGATTAAACACCTGCTCTGTTGTACTGAGCCAACGTCCTACTACATACCAGGCACTGTGCTAATACTCTCCAGCACTGTGCCAGGGATACAAAAAAAAGGGAATAACTATCCGTGTCCTCCAAAATGCTCATATTCTAGAGGAAGAGATGAAATGTAAATAACTATGTGTGTTTAAGATGTACACACAGTGCAAGTGGAACAGGGAAGGTATTAACGGTGGAGGGAACTGAGAAAGGTCTCCTTCAGAAAGTGGGATTTAATCTGAGCCTTGAAGGCAGTCAGGAAAACATTCCTGGGGGATAGCAAGCACCAGGATGGAGCCAGGAGATGAAATGTCTTGTGGGAAGAATAGCCGAGTCAGCCAGTGTGTGGATGAGAGCATGCAGCAAAGGGAGTCAAGGTTCATGGACAGAGGGGAGAAAAGGCATGAAGGCCTGGGCAATATCGTTTCTTGACATAAGTTGGGAGACTTTGGGAGTACAGTTGAATGGGTGTGGCTAAATTAGTAGAGAACCGAGTGTATTCTCTACCATTTGGGATTCTGACAGATGGACTGAGTGCCCTAATAAGATAGTACTTGTTCACCTTGTTTCATATAATCTTCTCTAATTGAACTCAACCAAAACAAAAACATTAGCTTAGGCTACATGGGTTTATACATGGCCTTATTCCCCTTGAGACTTTCCCCATCTCAAAATATTGTGGACCACCATAAGAAATTTAAATGGGAGAATTCAAAGACAACATGCGAAGGCCAGCAGACAATGCAGAAAAAGTTTAGAAACTCAGAAGTGCATAAAAATATGTATAGTATTGCATATTATCAATGTGTTTTATCTTTAATCCTGGAGGTAATAGGGAGTCACCCGAGCTAATGGGGGGAGGGGAGGGTGACATGGGCAGAACTTCATTTTTAAAAAATCACAGACAGCTGAGCTCCAGATGGAGAGGAGGGGAACAAGAGGTGGGAGAGAGCCAATCAGAAGGTTTTCTTGGTCCAGGCAAGAGGTGAGGAGGGCTTGTACTGGGGTGGTGACTCCAAATGAAAGAAAGAGCTAAAATTACAACCAAATCACTCAGCAAAACTGGGTATAATTGGTGGGGGGAGGAGGCAGAATAGGTATCCAATGAAACAGAGTACTTTCAAGTATTCCTGATGAAAAGACCAGAGCTGAGTAGAAATTCTGACTTTTCAAATACAAGACTCAAGAGAAACCTAAAAAGGTAAACAGGGAAGGGACATCATAAGGGGCTTAATAAGGTTAAACTGTTCACATTCTGACATCAGAAGATGATGCTTGTAGCTCCTAAGAACTTTCTCATTATTCCGGCAGTTAGGAGTGTACATAGACAGAGAACATGGGTGTGAGTTGAATGTGACAGTATGATATTTTTTAAAAAGTAGGGGGTGGTGAGAGAGGCATGCACTGGGAGAACGGGGAAGGGAGAACTAGAATGGGGTAAATGACCCCACATAAAAGAGGTTTGAAAGAGCTTTGACACTGGAGGGGAAGATGGGGGCGAGGATCTTAAATCTTATTTATCAAGAATTAGTTCAAAGAGGGAGCAACTTGCATACTTATCCTACCAGAAAGTAGAAGGGGAAGGAGATAAGAGAAGGGAGAAGTGCTGATAGAAGGGAGGGTGGGTTGAGGGAGATGATAGTCAAGAAGCAAAACACTTTGGAGGATGGACAGGGGGGAAGGAGAGAGGGAGTAGATTGAACCGGGGGAAATAGGATGGAGGGAAATAAACAGGAATCATAACTGACAAAAATTTTACATCAAGTTTCTCTGATAAAGGTCTGATTTCTCAAATATGTAGAGAATCGAGTCAAATTCATAAGAATACAAGTCATTCCTCAATTGATAAATGGTCGGGGGATGTGAACTGGAAGTTTTCAGATGAAGTAATCAAAGCTATCTATAGTCATGAAAAAAAATGCCCTAAATCACTATTGATCAGAGAAATGCACATTAAAACCACCCTGAGGTACCAACCCACACCTATCAGAATGGCTAATATGACAGGAAAGGGAAATACAGATGTTGGAGGGCAAATGGGAAATGTAAAACATTAATGCACTGTTGGTAAAGTTGTATTTAACCATTCTAGAGAGTAATTTAGAACTATACTCAAAGGGCTATAAAACCATGCATACCCTTCCATGCAGTGACACCACTACTAGATCTGTATCCCAAAGAGATAAAAAAGGAAAAGGAAAAGGATCTATATATGCAAAAAAAGTTTAGTAGAAACTCTTTTGTCAGAAATTAAAGAAAGGGATGCCCATGGGTTGAAGAATGGCTGATTGGTATATGTGATGGAATACTATTGTGCTGTAAAAAAAAAATGATGAGCAGGATGCTCTCAGAAAAACCTGGGAATGCTTAGAAAATTAACTGATGCAGAGTGAAGTGAGCAGAACCCGGAGAGCTTTGTACACAAGCAATATTGTACAATGATCAACTGCTGATCAATTCTCAGCAACACAGTGATCCAAGACAATTCCAAAGGACTCATGATGAAAAATGCTATTCATCTCCAGAAAAAGAACTGATAAAGAATGAATGTAGATTGAAGAATACTATTTTTTTACTTGGTTTTTCCTGGGGTTTTGGTTTTTTTTTTGGCTTGTGTTTTCTTTCACAACATGACTAATAGGAAAATATGTTTTGCATGACTGCACATGTTTAACTTGCTGTCTCAAGGAGGGAGGGAGAGAATTTGGAACCCAAAATTTTGAAAAACGAGTGTTAAAATTGTTTACATGTAATTGGGAAAAATAAGATATTAAATATCTCAACAAGTTTGGAGAAAGCAGTTTTAGTTGTATGATGAAGTCTGAGGCCAGACTACCGAGACTTGGAGGTACTTAGTGTTAACGGGTTTGTCAAGAAGTTTGGACTCACTCTTGCCTCCCTCCCCACCCCCTCTCAGTCTGTCCAACCTGAAGAGAGCAGAAGTAGGTGGGGGGAGCCTAAGAAAATTGGTGAGTGAGAACGGACCACAAATCCCCTTCCAATTTAGTAGTCCGTGAATGGATCCTGCTGTGTGAAGCCTTAAGAGTCCCACCCCCACCTGCCCCTCTCCGGGGAGAAAACTGAATTGTCTCGGGTCACAGAGCTGCCGGGCAGCCCCGAAAGCTTAAAGTGGGGCCTGAGGACTTGAGTTTTTTCTTAAATGCGGGTAGCATCAGCCTACGGATGAGGTTTAGGGCAGGGCCAGGGGCTGGCTGGGCTGAGCTGAGCTAAGGGATGGGACTGGGCGGGGCAAAGGGTGGGGCCAGGGCGGGCCGATAGGGGAGGGAGGTGGTGGCTCCTCGGAAGCGCAGCCCTCCCTCCTCTGAGCCTCGTTAGAGCAAGGATCGCCCGGCTGAGTCTGGCTGACCTGGGCTCCCGGAACGGTAAGGGCGCCCACTCCTCCGAAGAGCTCTCAACTGGAACCAGGTGATCATTCCATTCCATTCTCCTAGGCAGACACTTACTGTGTGTGAGGAAGGGCAGCATGAGCATTTACACTTCGTGATAAGGGCGTTAGAGAGGAGATGGGGAAGGTCTCTGTGGCCCACGAGAATTCAGGAAGACATCCTTGAAGAGAGGAGCTCTTGGGCTGGGCTTTGATGGGAGGGCATTGCAGGAGGCTCAGGATCCTTCCCCTGAGTCCTCCGACCCCCATAAGGTAGGGAGACCTGGTCTGACTGAGGCGTGAGGGGCATGAGGGAGAACCCAAGGAACATCCAAGCTGGAGAAGTAAGTTAGGGCCGGCAGAAGGTCTTGGATGCCAGGCTTAGACAATTAGACTTCTCTTTAAGGACCCCAGAAGAGTTATGGAGAGTAGCTTAACCAATCAAAGGCTTGTCTGAGCTGGGCTCTAATAAAATGACTGATATCCTGTGTAAGAATTGTTGAAAGCAGAGAGGTAAGCTAGGAGGCTGTAATAAGAAGAGGTTAGGCTAGGGTATGGGGTAGATGGGGACACAACAGACAGGACTTGGTTCCTGATTAAATGTGGGGGAAAGAGAGGCTGAGGACAGAACCCTGAACTTGGGCCTCTGGTTTGCTGTGTGTCCCTCCCTTCTCTGGGTCTCTGTTTATTTAGAAACAGGATCAGAGATTTAGAGGTGGGAAGAAACTCAGAGGCCATCTGGCCCAACTCATTCATCTTACAGATGAGGAAACTGAGGCACAGTACAGTTACATGATTTGTCCAAAATCACACGGGTAGTAGGAGTTGGAATTCAAACCGAGATGTTCCAAACCAAAGCCTGGGCCCAACTGAGTTTGATAGACCTTAAAATTCCTTCCAGGTCTAACAGGCTGAGTCCAGGAAGACCCAGTGTGCTTAGAACAGGTCAGGGAAGGCTCTCTGAGCTGTAGAGGAGAGAAGACCACAGTGGGTAGGTAGTGAAGGAAAGGGGGCAGCTTGGTTGTGGGCAGACTTCATGTTGTATTCTTCATCTTCATCTCTCACTTTCTTCATCTGTGACTTTTTCAACACAACCACATCCTTGGCACTTCCTCTGGCTCCCTCTAGGAAAGTCCAGGAAGCCCCACTGGGCAGAGCCTGTGAATCTAAAGCTATTCTTCCCCTGCTTCCACTCATCATCCCAGCATCTCTCCCCTCCTTGATCCCAAGGCCTTTGCTCACACTTCTCCTGGGCTGGGGAGCATCACTGAAGCCCTAAGCCCCTTCTCCTATACAGCTGAGCTAATTTTAGCCCCTAGGCCACCAAGAGGATTATCTCCCATCTGGAAAACTTGGAGGGGAAGCTGTGGAGAAATCAGCCAGTTCTGGAGGCCCACCTTTGGTTTTTTCAAGGGACCCTCTGCTTAGCAGAAATTGGACCTCCTACTCAGATTTGTAAGGGAGAAAGCCAGTGGTGGCACTAGCCCCCTAGACCAACGAGTGCCCAGGAGCCAACTTGGAGCTATGTCTCTGAATGAGTGTAATTGTACTCTGCAACCAATGTATGATATTGATCAATGTCCCACCTATCTTCTAAATGCCAGCTCTGACATTCTATATTATAAATATCTCTTCTGACACTCTATCTTCTAAGGGGTCTCCTACATCTACTGTTTTAGAGTCTCTTTCCCTTTCAGGGAGCTGCCTTCCCCAACCCCATGACCTCCCCAATCAGTGTTCGAATCAGCTTGGCCAAGCTAGGGGCTGGCAGATGCTAGACAAAGTCTGGGACACCACAGCCTCTTGTGCCAAGGAAGATTAGGCAGCAGCCAATGTATTAGATGAAACTCAGCACTCTGGCCTTGAAGTGGCAAGTGACCCGTGACAGGAAATCAGATTTGGGTGCCAAACTCACTATGTGACTAAGGACAACCTATGCCGTCTCCTAGGGCCTCAGTTTTGCCATTTGCCAAATAAGGGAGTTGGACTTCCCTTAAGGTCCCTGTTATCTGTGATATTCTTCGTTTCTAAAATCAATGATCCAAATGCATTGACTCTCGGTTAACCAGAGTTTTTGATTAACCAACACATGCTCTCCTTTGCCAATGCTATGTCCCCTCCCTCTTGAGATGTTTCTAGTAAAATTCTTGGCCTTTTGCCTCTAGGATGCTGACTGACCTGTATGAGTGGTTTTGGAAGGATGAGTACTGGTTCCCTCCTGGGTACTCATGGGCTGACACGGAGGATTCAGATGGGGTCACCTACGCTCACCCCAGGGACCTGCTGGCGTCCATTCCCATAGCATTGGTCTTAATGGTCATCAGATTTGGCTTTGAGAGGTAAGTCAATTGTGGGCTTCCTTCCCTGTTGGTCCTGGGACATGGGTACCTTTAGACAAAAAAACCAAAAAAACCTGTTCATATCAGCCAATATCCATCATAGCACAACAACCAACTAGAGCCAACCTGGTTTCATAAATCATGTCTCTTCTTGGGCTAGTCACTTAGCCTCTGGAGGTTCAGTTTCTCATCTGCCTAATGGGAATATTCTTAGATGCTCTGCTGATTTTACTGAGTTGTTATGGAGAAAGCAGTACTGAAGGGAGGATTGTCATCCTTTTTATCCTGATGGTTCCTGCCCTATCACAGCCTCTGGCCAGATCAAAAGAGGGCATTTTTAATAGAACCAAGATGATGATCTTTAAGCACCAAAAAGGGGGCAATTTATCAGTTTTCCAGGCTCAATAAACCCTTCACATGACCTAACAGCTAACCCCCCCTCCCCAGGACCACCAGCCAGCCTGGTATAGTGATACCCACAGCAAAGGGGTCAGTGCATTCTGGGATGGGGACTGCAAAGAAAACTTTTGTAAAACAAATCCTATTTTCCCATTGATTTTCATTATAAAAATGGAGAAGGCTTTGCCACATAAACAAAGAAGCCCATGAATTTACGACTAATATAAGGAAAGAATGAATACTTTCCAAGAAAATGTTAATAATTGTCTACAAGGGGCTCTATGTTGTATTCAGGCCCTTCTCTGGTGATTCATTGTAACTTGGTAATAGCGCTTAGTTTTTATAGTCTGTGACAGTGTAGGGCAAGCTCTGGCTTGCCTCCAGAACCAGAAAGAGCTTTGGGCAACAGGCTGAGATGTCCAAAGACCAAGCTGGAGAGGTTCATCACCAAAGAGTTAGCCCTCTGAGGATGGATTTGTCTTTCAGATCTGGGCAACCTATTAAAAACAAACCTGATCCTTACCAAAGACTCTGTTTGTTGTCTGTCAGTCACTGGGATGCACTATCCCTAATCCAGTCATTTATTGAGTTGAATTTTAAGAATTTTAAGAAAATTAAGTCATAGAAGGATTTTGAAGGAATCATTTGGACAATTGCTGGATGCCTCATTGGATACGGCAGGATTTGGAGTCAGGAAGACTCAAGGCTTCACTCAGATAATTACCAGTTATGTGACTCTAAACAAGTCACTTAAACTCTGTGCTTCAGTGTCCCCATCTATAAAATGGGAATGCAAATTGCATTGGTCGTGAAAATCAAGTGCACTAACATGTAAACTCTGTAAACTTTAAAGCCCCATATAAATGCTAGCTGTCATTATTCCTCTTCTTATTATTATTGATATTTATCTGAGAGAATGGGATGGACTAACTGACCTGAGATCTTTTCCAATCTACAAGAATTCCAAAAGTACCCGTACTGAAGTAGTCTTAGATTGAAGCGATTTAAGATAATTAATACCTATTTCTATGGCTCTTGCTCATTGAATTAGAGCTGGAAGGAGTGTAAAAGCCATCTGGCCCAGCTCTCCTTTTACACAGGATCATAACTCTGGGGCTAGAAGAAACCTCAGAGGCCATCAAGTTCAACCCCCTTAATTTACAAATGGAGAAACTGAGGCCCAGTAGATGAAGAGACTTGCCCAAGGTAACACAGGTAACAAAAAGCAGCATGGGATTTGACCCTCGGGCCTCTGACTCTAAAACAGAACATTTTTTCCCACTTGATTTGACATTCTTAATCTTTTATGTGTCACAAGCCCCCTTGGCAGTCTAGGGGAAGCTATGACTCCATTCTCAGAAAAATCTTTTTAAATGCGTAAAATAAAATGATCAGATTGCAAAGGAAACCAGTTTTGTTTTAAGGCAACCGAAGTTAAGTGATTTGCCCAGGGTCACACAGCTAGTAACTCAGGTCCTCCTGACTTCAGGACCAGTGTTCAGAAACCAGCTATATTGAAATAAAAATGTATTTCATCCAAGTTCTCAGACTTGAAATCCATCCAAGCCCTCTTTGAGAGTCTATGGACTCCAGGTTAAGGACCCTTGAACTAGACCATACTTGTCCAACCCCAGTGATTTTACAGATGAGGAAACTAAGTCCTAGAAAGATGAAATGACTTCCCCAAAAGTCACACTGTATAAGTAGCTAAGCTAAGATTCAGACCTAATCCCCTCTGGCTCCCAGCCATATAAGCTCCTTCGCATATACCATATACCATCCCTTTTGAAGGAAGGTCTCACAAAGTGTTTTTTCTCTTTGCAGTTCCATGATACGGCAGTATATGAACCACTTGGAATATTATTGGACCACAAAAAACAAGTGGGGAGGGTCTTACTTCCTTACTCTCTTCCATGCATGGGAGGTTACAGTTAAACTAGACAACACCTTCGCACACTCCCACATCTACCCACAACTGGGAATATCCTCCTCTCTCATTAATTGCCTGTTAAATTCATCTCCAACCCTTACAGATCAACTCCAATGCCTCCTCCTCCAACAAGCCTTCCCCAACTTGACCCTCCCTCTTGGAAGGCTCCCCTTCTTTTCACTGCTTTGATGCACTTACCGAGTGACATTGCATATTATATATGGCTGTATTGGCATCATATCCCTCTACTAGATTGTGGGCTCTGAAGTATGTATCTCTGCACTGAACATAGGGCTTTACACACAATAAGCACTTAATAAATGCTTGCTTAAATTGAGAGGAGGAGAATGTTTGCTCTTTGGCTGCGACCTTGCATCTCAGGGGCCTCTTCTGATCAGGAACTCATTTGCAGGAATGCTTCTTTCCCCTTCCCAACATCCCAGAGTTCTGCTCAGATTTATCACCCTGTATTTACCCCTACTGAGAAATCCCTGCCCCTGCCCCTTCCTCCCCCACTCATAGAGCCTCCTCACATCCCCCCACACTCCCATATTCTGCAGAGTGTGTGAGTTAGCTGGGATGGTTCAGTTGGTGGACTGGATTTGACAAAAAGAGCTCCCGAAGGACCAGAAATGGGAGAGAAGGGTTCTTGGGTGCTCACATCCTCCTGTCTTTTCTCTTAGGGCCATCGCAATGCCCCTGAGCAGGGCTTTGGGTGTGCGTGATCGACTCAGGGTCAAGGCTGCCCCCAACCCCATTCTGGAGTCCTTTTTCAGGACCCACAATAAGGATCCAAAAGAGGTGAGCAGGTCCCAGGATTGGATACCATTAAGGAACCTCGGATGACTGAACTCTTCCCTGTGGGAAATCCCTACTGTTCATTGGTTCATTAGAGGGGGTTTAAGTGAGCACCCAGTATGGACTCAGCCTCAGGTTGATCTAAGTACCAAGAGCTACCAAATCTCCAACATCAGAGAGGACTAGGAATCCAGGAGACTTGAGTTCTAATCCCGTTTCTTCCACCAATTGCCTGGATGACTTTGAACAAGTCAATACAACCCTCTGGGCTTCAATATTCTCCTCTGTGAAACTGGGGGGTAGAAAAGGGTTAGATCTGAAAATTTCTGAGAATTTCCTCCCACTTCTGAAAGTCCCTATTATAAAGTTCATCTCAAGGGTGTTCCCTTAAGGGAGATTTCCCCAGCATATGGCCCTGCCCTCATCTCCACCTCCCTCCTTCCTGGGTGTGAATTGGGCAGTGCTTTATTTTGGGGACTTGCCCTCCCTGACTAGGGAGGAGGCAGATCCATTAACCCTGACCTCAAAGACCAGCCCCCTGTCCCCCAACCCTCTGGTGTAGTCCTTACCAGGATCTATGAGGTTCCAGGTTACTGGAGGCAGAGTGGCAACTTAATGAGGAGGTCAGTAGCCCGAGTGAGCTTTTGGGAGGGGACATCTTCCCCACTATCACTGGGAACTTAGGTCTTACCTTTTCTTCCCTACCCCCTTTCCCTGTCCTTTTGTCCTCAGGCTCAACTGAGTCAACTGGCCAGCCAGTGCGGCCTCTCTGTGAGGCAAGCCCAGCGCTGGTTTCGGCGCCGGAGAAACCAGGAGCGACCGTTACTAAGCAAGAAATTCTGTGAATCCTGGTGAGCTCAGGAAGGCCTAGGGGAGTGCCATCCATAAAAGGGAACCAGGCCAAGATCTGGGGTGGAGAGCACGCCCAATTAGGAAGCCGGGGTCCTATTTTTTTTGTCTGTCTGACCTCCCCTTGGCAATAGCCCTTTCTATCAATCCCCTCCTCCAGTTCTCCTGCCCCTGGACTGGGGCTTCCCAAACTTAGTCCATATTCTGTTCTGTATTTTCAGTTGGAGATTTTTATTTTACTTCTCTTCTTTCTTTGGAGGCTTCCTCGTGCTCTACAATGTGAGTATGTCCTCTCCCATCCTCACCACAGATTCCTGTGTCCTCTTCTTTTTTTCATCTCTTATTCCACCTCTGTTCTCCTCTTTCTTTCACCTTCTAGATCTTTTCTATGCTGTCTTCTCCATCTCCATCCTTTTTATCCCTCCTCCTCATGCTATTATATTTTCTTCCATCCCTCTCCCTTTGACCTCTCATCTTCTCCATCCATCCCTTGCTTCTTCATTCCCTCCTGTTCCCATGTTCTTCAGCCCTCTCCTTTCTAGTCATCCCCATTCTTTCTGTTCTACCATCCTCTCCATCCACATATTCTTCATTTCCCTTTATTTTCTTTCTGTTTCCTTCCCCTCCCTTATCCCCTTCATTCCCATCCTCTCCCCAACTTCTCAATCCCTTTATGACCCCATACTCTTCATCCCTCCCCTTCCTTCCTCTTTGTACTTTCTTATTAATTCAGCCCTCATCTTCATCCTTCTCCCTGATCCTCCATGCCATTCTATCCCTCTTTGCCCTTTATATCCATATCCCTCTGTCCCCATCACCTCAATCATGTCCTCTTCCCACTTTGGCCATTATATTGTTGCCCCTTCCTCTTTCACTGTTCACCATTTTCCCATACCCTTCTCCATGTCTCTGAGAGTTGGGGATACCAGCCTGACTACAGCCTCTCTAGGAGGACCAGTAGCTTACCTGGCCAGCAGGATCAAAAAGAATTGCAAACTCTAAGTCAGATAGGAACCAATACAGAAGACTGAGCCAAGTATGATGGGGAACAAAGCCATACTAGGAGTGGAAAGAGATGGAGAGACTGGCAGAATGGTCAGATAGTCAATTCATGTACCTGTCACTGCTAAGAACTGGGCATACAGATAAAAGCAAGACAGCTCTTGCCCTTGAGGAGCTTAAATTCTAGTGAGAGAAGACATACAAAAGGAAGCTAAAAATCTGGCCACGGAATGAAAGTTGGGTGTGGGAAGGAAGGGAGTTGTTGAAATCCAGAGAGTTAGAAACATAGCCAGAAGGAAAATAAAGGTTGCCAGCCACCATCTGTTGCCAGTCAACAAATGGCTCAGTCAGTCAACAAGCATTTGCTAATCACCTAGGGATGTACTAAGACAGTGGCTCTCAACCTGTGGGTCGCCACCCTTTTGGGGGTCGAACAACACTTTCACAGAGGTCACCTAAGACCATCGGAAAACACATATTTCTGATGGTCTTAGAAACTGAGACACCACTCCTCTATCCCTCTCCAGGCGGGTCCACCCACATGCAGTGCAGATATGCCCACATAGGAGTATTAAAGGGTCTCAGCATTAGGAAGGTTGAGAACCACTGCTCTAAGAGCTAGAGATAGAAAAAAAGGCAAAACCAGTTCTGCCCTCAAGGAACTTCCCATTCTAATGAAGGAGACTTCATTAGATATAATGAATGATATGTAATAACTGTATGTAAACAAAAAATAACTGTATGTAAACAAAACATATACAAGGTAAATTGAAAGCATCTCAGATAGAAGGCACTGGGATTTTACCTGAGATTTGAAAGAAACCAGGAGGCAGAGATGAAGAGGGAGAGAATTCCAGACATAGGGGAGAGCCAGTGAAGACTCACTGAAGTGGGAGATGGAGTGTCTTGTTTGAAGAACAGTAAGGAAGCTGGTATCATTGGATCATAGAGTATTTGGAGGGCTATAAAGGTAGGGAAAATGTAGGACTAGAAAAGTAAGAAGGGGCCAGGGTTTGAAAGGCTTTAGAAGCCAAACAGAGGATTTAAAACTTGATCTTATGGAGCCATTGGAATTTATTCAGGAGGTCAGATGACATGGTCACACCTTTGTTTTAAGAGGGGGGGGAAATGATAGCAGGAGTTAGACCTCAGACCTCCTCTCAGATCAGGTTTTGCCCAACAGGTTTAACTCTGATCTTGCCACAGCCTGAGAAGATGAACGTGGGGGAGGCATAGATAATGGCAGAACTGTTAAGTGGGGATGAGATCATTTCTGTTGAGTGCTTGGAGTTCCCTAGGGGCAGCCCCAAAATTACAGGTCAAAGCTATTACCTGTGGGGGCAGGCAGTACTGAGGGTAGTTTCCTGAAATCTATCCCTTGTTTATCTTCCAGGAAACATGGTTGTGGGAGCCCAAGACATGCTGGGATAGATACCCCTTCCAGGTAAGCAGCCCAAAACACAAGGATAGGTGGCTGAGATGCCAAGTAAAACAGGTCTTGAAGCTAAAGAAGATGGCCATGAAGAATTTTAGAATCTCAGAGTTGGAAGGGATTTCAGAGGTCATTTAACCCAATCCACACTTGAACCAGAATCTCCTCTACACAGGAGGAATCCTCTATCTCCTGTGGCCTCCCATTCTATTTTGGTACATCTCTGATTCCAGCAACAAGCCTGAATCTGTCCTATATCCTTCAACTTCCTCCCATTGCTTTTTCAACTACTTCCCTCTGGGGGTCAAGGGAACCAAGTCTAATGCCTTCTGCATATTAAAGCCCTTCAAAAAACCTAACTACAGTTATCACAGTATCCAAATATGTCCCACTCACCCCTCATCCCTTTCATTTCTTCTCCTTACTAAGCATCTCCACTCCCTTCAACAGATTCTTGTATGACATGATTTCAAGGCATTCTGCCAACTTGGTCGCCCTCCTGGACTCAGTGTTTATCAGTGTTCTGAAAATGTGGCACTCAGAACTGCACATGATATTCTAAATGGAGCCCAGGACTCCTCTCTATGCAACCTAACATGAGCTTTCTCGGCTATTAACTCATCTTGGCCTTCCAGTTCAGTAAAGACCCTAGATCTCTTTCAGGTGATTTGCTCTCTAGCCACCCCTTCCCCTCTTTATCTGGGAAGTTGATTTCTTGAACCTCTGTTAGACTTTACATTATCTCCCATTAAATTTGGCCAAACATTCTGACCCATCACAAACTTTTTGCATCCTGACTATCATTCGGTTTGTTAGCTACCCCTCATTTTTTGCCATCTGCACACTTATAAGCATGCAATTTATGGCTTTATCAAAATTAGTGATTTTTTTAAAATAAAATTTCAGTAGCATAGAGCAAAGAAAGCATAGATCATCCCATTGGAGACCTCTGTACAAGTTGATATTGAACTAGTAGTGATTAGTCTTTGAGTCCAACTATTCAACCAGTCATGAATCTTCCTAACTGTAATGTTATCTAACCCATATTCAGTCTTTTTCCACAAGAATTAAATGAGGGATTTATTGATAAATGCTTGGCTAGAATCTGGGTAGACCCTTATCTGTGGCATTCCCCAGTTTTCCAGTCTTTTAACCCTTTCATTAAAGGAAATGAGGTTAGTGTGTCATGATTTGACTTAGGTGGGGACAGGTCTCTAGTGCCCTCCGTGCCTTCTGCAGAGAACATACAAGGTAGCATCCTCGGCCCGATGAAACAATTCTTTCTTTTCTAGCTCTATATCCAGTCCACACCATTTGACCACATTTTTTCTTTGATCCTCAGCCTCTGCAGCCTGCCATGTACTGGTGGTACCTCCTTGAACTTGGCTTCTACCTCTCTTTGCTGCTAACTCTACCCTTTGATGTTAAGAGAAAGGTGAGTCTAGGGCAACCCTGTGCAGCATACGGCCTGTCAAAGGATTTCAGGCAGCCTGTGAAAAATGTAGAGAATGTAAAACAGGCCTGCACAACATACCACCTGAGGGCCATGTGTGGTGCAGGCCTGGTCTAGGGGGAGCCCAGGCAGAGGGAAAAGGCTCCATTTTTTAGTCTGATGGAGAGGCCACCTTTTCATACCTACCTTCCTTGGAAAAGTATCAAGTTTGGCTTTGACTCTGAAGGTCCTTCCCTAAGGCCATGCACAGGCCCACGGAAGCAGCTAGAGCCTAGAGCTGGCCTTACCCTCCAAAACTCAGGATGCCCTGCCAGAGACTGGGCAAAGGGTTCCTGGAATTTAGGTGTGAATTTTAGTATCTTCCCTCTGGAGTTCAAGGAAACTGAGCCTGCCAACCTTTCACCAGTTCTATACCTTGCCTGGTCTACAAGCCTCTCCCAATTCCTACCATGTTGTCTCCTCTTCTCCTCTTGGTCTCCTCTTTGGGTCTCCTCTGGAATGTATCTGATGATCTCTTGGCAGACCTGGGCTTCTTGACGGTGGGTACTCCTTGGCACCTGAGTGGGAGGACCCAACCCTAGGTATAGATTTGGCCAGTCTCAGTGGTCCTGGTATGATGGCTACCTTCCTCTTCCCAGGACTTAAAGGAGCAGGTTATTCACCATCTTGTGACTATTGTCTTGATTGGATTCTCTTATTCCGCCAATCTCCTGCGTATTGGTACCTTGGTGTTACTGCTACATGACGTCTCCGACATTCTCATGGAGGTGAGTGAACAAGGCATAAATCTGTTGTCTGATCTTCCAGGCCCTACACCAAGCATCTTTATTAACAGATAGGAGTGTGTAACTTAAAGAAAGGGCTACAGGCAGGGGTGTGTTAGAGCCCGTTCAAACCAGCTCTTAAGAGCTAATTGCTAAATTTTCAAGGCAAGCATTTACATCTCAGAAATTGGCAACATTACAAATCAGGGCTTGATTTATTGTTCTGCTGATTGTATAGATCTGAGAAAGTAATGCAAAGTAATTTAATAATGTAGATTAAACTTAAGGGTGTATACTTTTCCCCCCCCCCACCAGAGAGCTGGTTATTAAACGTTTACCAGCATACCTCTCGCTACAGGAAAATAAGGTCTCTCTCTCTCTCTCTCTCTCTCTCCCCGCTGGAACTCCATAGTTGCAGATAAGGTCAGAGCCTCTAGTCTAAGAGGCAGCAGGAAGTTTCAGGGAGGGCTGGCCTCAGAGATCTTGCCTCTCCCATTTTACCAAGAGTGTGACCTTGGGCAACTCACTCATCTCCCTTCATTCTGTTTCTTTATTGGGAATTCTAGTACCAGGAAGGTGTTGGTCCCACTGTACTCTACTCTGGTCAGAAAACATCTGGAGCTTATATTCAGTTCTTCATGCCCCATTATAGAAAGAACATTGGCAAATCAGAGATCATCCATTACCAGGATAATAAAGGGACTCTAGATCATGCTTTTGGGGTATTGATTGAAGGAACTGGGAATCTTTACTATAGAGAAGACTTAGGGGGTCTTGATACTTACCTTCAAGTGTCTAAAACATCATCGGGTGGAATGGACTTGTGCATGACAACAGAGGGCAGAACTAGGAGCATCAAGGGGGAAGTTGTAAAGAAATAGATTTGGTTTTGAGACCAGCTGTCCAGCAGTGGAATGGATGGGAAGTCTTGGGAAGTGAAAGATTTCTTCCTCATCACAGGTCTTCAAGCCAAAACTGAATAGCCCCCAGTTGGGGATGTCATAGAGATTCTGGGTCAGATGTAGATGAGGCTCAAAGGCCACTGACATCCCCTCAAATTCTAAGACTCCATGATTCTATCAAATATTATGATACTATAGAAAGAACACAGCACACAGAGTCATAAAACCTGGGCTCTAATCCCAAAACAGGGAAGAGAAAGTGAAGATCAAATGAGATATTGGATATAAAACACTTTGCAAACCTGTAAAGTACTGTATAATTATCGAGGTAAATGAGAACATATTAATGGAGAAGTCTGGAGGTCCCAGTAGAGTGTTCCCAAGGTCAGCCTAAGCCCAAGGAAGTTTTGCATTGGGGAAAGCAGAATTACAGCCCCAAAGAAGGCCATAGAATTGTACCCAAATCTCCCACCTTGATGGCAATCCATTAATTAGACTTCCTGCTCAACCTTCCTTTAGTCATGGCTTACCTTTCTATTTGTCTCTTTTATATTTATCAATATGAAAAAAAAATTATTGATATCTTTTGTTGTCCTGTCCCGTTCAGTGGTGAATATCCTTCCCTGTCCACAGAGCCACCCCTTGCAACAAAGAATTATTTAAAAAGTGGTTTAGCAGAATGAACTAAATAAACACCAACTGTACTTGACAAGACAATACATGCAGTGTTCCATACTCCCAGTCTCCTGCCACTGCCCAGAAGGAAGGGAGGTCCCTTTTCTCTTCACTTCTCTTAGTTATTTATTATTACACAGTGTTCAGTTCTGTTCTTTTATTCATTCCATTAATATTGTTGTAGTCATAGTGTGTGTTTTTTCCCCTGGCTCTGTGTATCAGTTTATGTAAGTATTCCTATGTTTCACTAGATTTTTCATCTTCTTCATTTTATTATGGTACATTAATAGGCCTTCACAGTCATGCACTGCAATTTATTTAGCCCTTCCTCAATCAATGAGAATAGATTTTTGTTTCCACTTCTTTGTTCCCACAAAAAAAAAAACAACCTTATAAATATTTTGGCGTATATGAGACTTTTCTTCCTATCCTTTCTGTCTGAGATAGTGCCTAGCAATGGTATCATAGATTTCAAGCCAAAAAGAACCTTAGGGGCCACTTGGTCAAACCCCCTTATTTTACAAATGAGGAAACTAAGGTGTACACAGGTAATTTGCCCAAAGTCACATAGGTAGTAGAAAGAAAGAACAAAATGGCAGAGTAAAAGATTTGAACCCAGATCATCTGACCCCAAAGCCATTGCTTTTTGCACCATTTTATACTGGTTGTCTGAGTCAACAAGTAGCTATTTTACTCACTTTTTTAGAAATGACTCTAAGTTGTTTTCCAAAGTACTTGGACCAGTAATAGTTCCACTAAAAATGTGCCTATTTTTCTGAAGCTCTTCCAACACTGTTTTACTATCTTTTGATGGGTGTAAGGTTAAACCTTTTAAGTTGTTTTGATTTGAATACACACACACATACACATATACACATACATGCATGCATACATACACATGCGTACACACACACACACACAAATAATGCAAGGTCATTTGGGAAGGAAAACATTAGGAGCAGTCTCTGTTCTGGTTGGATCTACTAAAATTTGTTATAGAACTTCAATTAGGTCCTCACTGCTGCAAGGCAATCCTACCATACCTCTCTTATCGTCAGAATGGCTACTGAAGAAGAATTCAGTGATTTGGGATAATTTTTCATATAGTTGTTAAAAGTTTGCAATTCTTCTGTTCTGTTCACAGAACAATCTGTTCATAGTCATTTACCACTTATTCATTAGGGAATAGTTTTTTATCTTAAATATTTGTATTCCACATACATCTTAGATATTAGAGATGCTTGATGCAAAGATTTATTTTTCCACAAAAACTTCCCTTCTTATCCTATTCGCATTGATTTTTTGTTAGTGTAAAAGCTTTGTACGAATCTGTTTTATCTTTTATGATTACGTCTGTCCCTTGTTTGCTTAAGAATCTCCTCACCATAGCTATGAATTGATCTGGTTCTCCTCTCATTTTTTATAGTGTGACCTTTCCTCGTTACATACCCATGCTGAGCATATTGTGGTAAATGGTATAAGATACTGACCCAAACCTAATTCCTCCCATACTGCTTTCCAATTTTCTGAGCAGTTATTGTCAAATCAGAATTCTTCCATAAGTAATTTGGGTTTATGCAGCCACTGGGTAATTGTGTTTGGTTGTTTTATACAGTAAAATGGTACACAGTAGGCACATAGTAGACACTTAATAAATGCTTGTTCCCTTGTTTTCCTATTGTCATTTTTATTATATTGGTGCAGCCTATTTCAGTATTTTAAAGAGCCCTTCTCGTTCTAATATTCTGGGATTCTTCAATGTGAAGTGAAGCTTTGTCAGGTAGTAGGGGGAAGAGCAAGGTGTATAAATCTGTATACTTGGGTCTTTGCCTCTATCTCTCTCTAACCTGCTACTTCTGGACCAGAGAAAGTGCCCTATGCTCTACTACTTCCCCTCATACTAAAAGGAGCAGCAGGTTTTATCTTTCCTCACCCTCTCTCACCCTACAACCCCCACCATATTCAGCCAATTGCCAGGTCTTGTCAATTCTCTTATATTTAATTCCAGAGCAATTAGGTAAAACAATAGATGGCACATTGGACCTCGAGTCCCAAAGACCTGAGTTCAAATCCAGCCTCAGATAATTACTAGTTGCATGATCCTGAACAAGCCACTTTACTTCTCTGCCTGCCTCAGATTCCTTATTCCAGGGTGGCTGTTAGGCTCAAATGAAATCATATTTGTAAAGTGCTCAGTGTCTGGCACATAGTAGGTGCTTATTAAATGTTCCTTCCCTCCTCCCACTCACATGGCTACCACTCTAATTCAGGACCTTATTGTCTCTAGTCTGGACTGTGGATTATCACCGTAGCCTCCCAATTGGTCATTGTGGTGATGGTGGTGGTTGTTCAGTCATTTCAGTCATGACCTATGCTGCATGATCCCATTTGGGGTTTTCTTGACAGAGATACTGGAATGGTTTGCCATTTCCTCCTCCAGCTCATTTTACAGATGAGGAAACTGAGGCAAACAAAGGTAGGTGACTTGCCCAGGGTCTCTCAGCTAGTAAGTATCTTAGGCCAGTTTTGAACTCAGATGAGACAGGTCTGGCACTGCCTCTACTGTACCACCTAGCTGCCTTGATTGGCCTTCCTGCCTTCAAATCTCTCCCCACTCCAATCTATTCCCCACCCCATATAATCTTCCTGAAACACCATTCCTGAAATAGTCCGAATATTTCACTTCCCTACTCAGAAAGCTTCAGTGGCCTCTCAGATCTAGACTCCTCGTTGTGGCTCCTCCTTTTGGCATTTAAAGCCCTTTCTTCACAGCCTGGCTCAGCCTGGCCTCTCCAGGCGGATCACACACTCCTCCCTTTCACATACTCTCCAGTCCAGCCAAACAGACCATTTCAGTGTCCCTCACACGTGGTGATCTATCTCTCATCGCCTTGCTTTTACACGGCCATCTCCCATGCTTAGAATGCTTTCCTTCTTATTTCCTTGAATGTTTAACTCAGAGGCTGTTTCCTGCATGAGGTCTTTCTTAATTCCTCCCAACTGCTATTTGAATATCATTTTTACATACCTGTGTGTGTGCCTGTTATCTCCCCCAGAACACATGAACTCCTTGAGGGCAGGAACTATTTCTTTTTTTTTTTGTCTTTCTATTCCCCAGAACAATATTTGACATATAGTGGGGTACTTAATAAAACCTTATTGAATGACTGAACAGAAGGCAAGTCTGGAAAAAGGGATAACAGGGTAGGTATTGATGCTGGGGAACCTGCAGGGGCTCTGTAAAAGTAGGAGAAATAGCTTAAGAAGTAGCCTCTGATGCTCTAGTGTCTAAGTGAGCCTCCTGTCCTAGGCCCATTTCAGGCAGAGCAGGGCCAAGTGAACAGGAAGTAGCTGAACAATCTTCAGAAGACACATTGCTGGGTACATTTCCAACAGACTAGATGACAGTCGGGGTCCCCCAGAATCTTAAGCAGCATGCAGTAATTCTGTCAAGTTTACAAATATAAGATGGAGGAGGTGTGGCTAGGCTCTGAAAATACCAAGGGTATTTTATATGAATCAGCGGTGGGATGCAGTGGCCCCAGAGAGGATAGGGTAATGTTGGGCTGCATTTGGAAAAGCCCAGTGTTCAGAACAAGAGAGGTAACAGTCCCTCTGGGCTCCACCTTGGTCAGACCACATCATGAGCATGGTGTACAGTGATGGGAAGAGACCTTAGAAGAGAAAGGGACAAGATTGAGGCCTGCACCTTAGGAACCAAAGAATTGGAGAGCTTGTAGCCACAGAGAACCAGGATGCGAGATGGAACATGGAAAACGTACATCAAATGAAGGAATTAGAAGGCTTGATAAAAAGTGATCCTTCGTTCAGGATGGTTTAAGAAACCAGACCTTGGAACAATGAGGGAGTTTCAGAGAGGCAGATGGAGGCTGGGTATAAAGAAACTTCCTAGGGATCAGAGTTAACTGAAAGTAGAATGGACTGTCCCCAGTAGTAAGTTTTTGTCATCTGAGATCTTCAAGCAGATCTTGGATGGCCACTTGTTGAGTTCTAAAGAGGATTTCTGGTCCAGTATGGGTTGGACTAGATGCCCTCTGAGGCCCCTCCCAAATCTTGAGATTAGGTGGTTCTAAAATTCTCTCTCTCTTTCTCTCTTCCTTTCCCTCCCAGGCCTGTAAAATGTTTAATTATGCACAACGGAGGCTTGTCTGTGACACACTCTTCGTCATCTTTGCCCTGGTGTTCATCGTTAGCCGGCTCATTCTCTTCCCAACCAAGTGAGCCTGGTCTCTTTGGGATGGGGTGGGCATAGCGGGACTTAGTATGATCCATGGGAGAGACCTGGGGTCCCAAACCCTCCTCATCTAGGACCTTCTGCTGCCCAGAGCTGTCCCTCCAAAGAAAAGTATGGCTCTTGCCTGATGATGGTACAGAGCAGGGCCCTGGCCAGACCAGGAGGGTTTAGAGGTCTGTCAGGAAGCTGTTCCCTGCATCTTGGGGTTTCTATTCCATCCCCTCCCATTTCTGGGGGAATGAAGACCCTCTGGTGACTAAGACTTGTCTAGAGACCATGTGTTGGACAGGTCTCTCAGAGCCTGGCCCCACAGTGACCCAGGTTCCTCTCTCCTCAGAATCCTCTACACTACCTACTATGATTCCATGATCAAATTCCAACCCTTCTTTGGATACTATTTCTTCAATGCCCTCCTCATGGTCCTTCAGATTCTCCATATCTTCTGGTCCGGCCTCATCCTCCGGATGGTCTACAAGTTTGTTTTAGCTGGCAGGGTATGTACAGATCTGGACCTGGGCTATGTCCCTGGCCTTGGCCCCTGATGCTCTAGTGTCTAGTGAGCCTCCTGTCCTAGGCCCATTTCAGACAGAGCAGGGCCAAGTGAACAGGAATCCTGGTCCCTGGGAACTGTGAACTCAGGGGAGTCTGGGTGGTGGAAAAGGTAGAGACTGGGCCATCATCCTAGTGGCAATAGGCACCTAGGTGGCCCAGGCAAGGAGTCTTAGCCCAAAGCCTTGACAATCTCCCCTTCCCTACTCTCCCTCCATCTCTCTTCTCATCTCTTTCCCTGTATATTTTTTCCCCATTTCTCTGCTTGTCTCTCCTGGTTCTTTTCTCCATCTCTACCTGTCTCTTTCATTCCCCTCGTCCTCACTCTCCCCTTCGTTCTTGATCCGCTCTGCTCTCCCCATCTCTGTCTGGCTCTTTTCATCCTTCCTCATCCCTTTCCTCTCTCTCTCTGTCTCCTTGTCTCTTGTTCCTCTTGGTACTCCCCTCTTGGCCTCTGGTTTTCAGATGCAGAGTGACATAAGGAGTGATGTGGAAGAACAGAACACGAGTGATGAGCAGTCTGAGGCACCCCAACAGAAGAATGGGAGTCTGCAACCCAGTGACAGAACAGACAGTTGGAACCTCCCCCGGGCCAGGGGTGCTCGGAGAGCTGGGCCTGGCCAGCTGGCCAATGGGCACGTCCCAGCGACATAGCCTGGTCTGGCTCAGGGCCATCAGTTGGTCTGGCTCAGGGATGAAACCTGGATGACTGGTCTGCAGACTGTCTAAGGATTCAGTCGTCATGGGAAATCTCCCAGAATCTGATGGAGCGTGGACTCCATAGACCTGGAATAGGACCCTTTACTTGTTTACCCATCTCATCTCTGTCCCCACCTCTGCTGGACCTGAGGGAGGAAGAAGAAAGATAGAATCTCTGCAGAAGATTTGGGGGTGGGCTTAATGATCTTTCTCTTGAACAGCCTTTACCCTGAGCCAGTGTCCCTGGACTGGCTACTAAGGCCTTAGAAAGCCAGGGTGATGGGGGATACTAGGGAAATTTGGCTGTGTTTCTGCTGTGCAGGTACCCCTGAGGAGAGGACTGAGGGACCCCTCAGAGGACTCCCCACCTTCCAGGGCTGCCCTTCATCCCCACGGAGGCTAAGAAGAAGCAGGCTTCTTCCTGAGCCAATGAGAGGGACCTGAGCTTGTAGGCCAGGGTCTGGATTGGGCTGATCAGCCTCAGACCCACATCCCAGCCTGAAGCCTCACCTCTGCAAACCCTAGGGAACGGGGAAGCCCATTCAGGATAGGGATGGGGGTGTGCATTCTGGGTTTCCCCAGACCCAGAGAGGGAACAATAAAACTTGAATGGAGTAGTTTTCACTGTCTCTGAGATCCTGGCCTCTTCCATTCTTTGCTCACTCTTCCCGAGCCTTCCTCTATGATGGTATTAATCATGGAGTCCTAAAATGTCAGAACTGGAAGGGACCTCAGAGGGCCAGTTTTTGAAGCCTCACTTCAGCAGCAACGTCCCGATCAGCATGTGATCACTCGGCTTTTGCTTGCGTACCTGCCACGATGAGGACCTCACTGCCTATGGGCACAGCCCATTCTTTTTCTAGAGCAGCTATTATTGCTAAGAATTTAAAATTTCTTTCCTCTATCAAGTCCAAATCTCCCTTACTCCTCTGAGTCCACCTACCACTGCTGCCCACTCCCAATCTCACCCCATCCCCCAGCCATAGGATAGCAATGGAGTCAGGGGGAGAGGCTGTTTGGTGGACTTGAGTTTGGGACAATTTGACCCCATGACAAGCCAGACAATGGTGTCTGGGACTCCTGGCTTATAGCAGAGTCCCCCCACTCTCCTTTACCTCCCCAATGCCCACTGCTTAAACATCCAAAATTGAAAATTGGACATGGCAAAACCACCCCCACATTGTTGATTCCCTTAGCTCATAGCTCAGTGGTCTGAAGTAGAAACACGGGTAGGAATGAGTCTCTGACATGGTATTAGGAATGAGAGTGAGAAAGGAACTCCAGGTTGGGGATAAGGAGCTGGAGAGATACCCCTGGTAGTCTAACCACCCCCAGCTCATGGGGCCATGAGCATTTGGCTCAGAAAAGGGATGTCGGATTTCATCTAGTCCAAACACCCTTTACAGATGGGGAAAATGAGGCAAGGAGAGAGGACACATCCTACATCACACACTAGTAAACAACCAAGTCAGTATTTGAACTCAGGTATTCTAACTTCAGATACAGTGTGCTTTACAATACACCACATTCCCGATTGCCTCTCCCTCATCTCCTTACCTCTGTCTCAGTGACTCGAGCTACTGGCTGCCTCCACTCATTTCCTGTCCTACCTGATCCCTGCTAAACAGGGAGGAAGGGTTTCCCAGGTGGTATCCATTCAAAGAATACACTAAGGGAAAGAGTTTAGTTCCCAGTCCTCTTATCTTTCACGAACTAATGGGGAGAGACTGATTGTCTTTGCTAATGGTACGTGTTTTTGCAAAGGAATGAAGCCAGGTCCAACTTTGTTTCAGGTCAAGCCTTGGGTACTTTGGGGCAACCAGACCCAGAGTGGGGTTGGAGGGTCTCCCAATGGAGGGAGCAGAAGGGATGTAATGGAGCATGGGGATCCAGAAAGGGAGAAATGATTTGTACTTGTAAAGACTCATCTCCTGCCCTGAAAGAGAAAAGGCAAAAGACCCAGATCTGAATATTGGCTGTGTGGTTGAAGTACCAGCTTAGACAGCTAGAATCCCCAACCTAGTCCTCCCAGGGTGAGGGAAGCCTGGGGAGCCCTTCTTCCAGGACTGTCCCTCAAACAGGCTAGAGTAACAACATAAAGCTGAGTCCCAAAGAAGGGCAGGGGACAGTCCTAGCCTCCAGATCTGATCTTAAAATGGCCTTTCCCCCAGCCACACTTGCCTCCCTCTACTTCCCTCTACCTCTTTGGACAACCTGCCTGCCGCAAACTACCCCTTCCCCACCTGCGAAGACTGACAGCTCCCTTCCTTTTATCCTTTCTACGTAACACCATCAGGGACTAAAGGTTCCATCTTCTTCCTCTTTCATGTATTTGTGAATCCCATGGAAATGGCCTGTCCAGAGTGTCAGCTTGATAAAGCTTCTTGAAATTCAAAAGAAGTGTTTGGACCCTCTTTCCTTAAAGTGATCGCTATCTCAGAATCAGCCCTCCGCAACCCTTGGACAAAATAAGAGATTCAGATGGAGGAAGGAGTGAGCGTCTAGGCACTAGGTGGAGGGCCGGAGAGGCATCCAGGGGATGCACACTTGGTGGAGTGCTGAACTCCCTGTTCTGCTTTCTCACCATCAGCCCAATTTATCCTGGACACATCGTCATCTTTCACCCAAGTGATTCCTCCCCACCCCACTCTATCAGCTTTCTCCCAGAGAAAAACTGTGCCCCACAGAGGCAAAGTCTCAAAATTTAGACAGGGGACTCCAGACGGTCCTTAGATATGCCCACCCACCCCCTAGTCTCCTTCCATCTATTCTATTCTGTTCATATTTACATATGTTATCTCTCCTGTTAAAATGTGAGCTCCATGAAAGCAGGGTCTATGTCATCTTTCTTTGTATCCACAGCTCTAGTCTAGTGCCTGGCACCTAACATTGACTGATTAAACATCAGAGAGCTGCCAAGAAAGGAGATCCTCCAGATGTGACCCCTACCCCCAAATCTAGAACCAAGATAGACAAGCTACTACTGCAGATGCTTGCTGGTTGATCTCCCTGCCTGAAATCCACCCCACACCCAATCCAGGTCATCTTCCTAAAGAGCTGACCATGTCACTGCGCTACTCAGTAAACTCCAGTGGCTCCCTATTACCTCCAGGATCAAATATGAAATCCTCCATTTGGCTAACTTGGCCCCTCCCTACTCTTCCATTCTTCCTATGTCTGACTTTTCCATAACATTGGCCTTGCTCTTACACTGGGTGCTCCATCTCCTTTTCACCAGCTGTCCCCCATTCCTAGAATGCTCTTCCTCTTCCCCTGTACCTTCTGGCTTCCCTAGCCCTTTCCCTCTGAGATAACCTCCCATTTTTCTTGTATATGTCTTGTATTACATAGTTGTTTGCATGTTGTCTCTCACATTAGAATGTGACCTCTCAGAGAGCAGGGGGGGGTTTTGCCTTTGTTTCCCCAGTGCCTAGCATGCAGTAAGCACTTAATAAATGTATGATGATGGTGATGGTGGTAGTGACAGTGATGGTGGTGGTAGTGATGTAGGAGTTTCCCAACTTGGGTTCCATGAGAACCCAGGGAGAATCTCATTCACCATATAGTTAGTTAACAATCTCTAAGATAGAGGATGCCTCCTTCAAGACAGAATTAGTCTGGCTCATCTTGTTGTTGCCAGTAAAGTGAAGAATAAAATATAGTCTGAGGGTCTCATTGATATAGCCCCATAACTCTGCATCTTTGTCCTTGGAGCTTTCTTTATCTGGGGACATGTTTTCCTAAAACTCACAGAATTCATATTCATCCTCCTACTTCACAATTATGATGGGGCTGGGCCCTCCCACAGGAGATTGGATGGTGTGAGGAAAGCAAAGGCTTTGGAGTCAAATGACTCAGGTTTGAATCCTGACCCTGATTATTTATTTACTGAGTGCCATTGGCCTCTCTGGTCCTATTTCTTTATAAAATGAAGATCTCCATGGTCCTTTCCAGCCCTAAATTTCATGACTTTATGAGGTTGAAGGGATTTCTGGTTCAGGAGTGGGTTGCTCTAAATGACTTCTGAGATTCAGTGATTCTAGAAACATTGTTTTTAGAATATTCTGTCCCCAGAATAGTGTCTTCTAGGAGCCTACATGGGAGCAATTCCCCCTTATTATTCAAGGGTTACTCTCTGGCAGTCCTCAAAGCATCTGGTGTCAAGCTGAGGAAATGAATGACCCATGCACTCTAGGGACATGAGCCTTCTGTACATTGGAAGGCACTTTTGAATATAGGCCACAGAATGGTAGAGCTGGAAGGGACTCCTCAGTCCAAGTCACCTCATTTTATACAAAAACAGGTCCAGAGAGGGGATAGAGACTTTGCCATGTCCATGCAGCCAACCTAGTGAAGCCAAGGTCAAAAGATAGACTAGGATTCCTTACTTCCATTGCAGAGTTCTCTCAGGCCCAGGTACTGGTTGGCCCTCACCTCATCTGTCCCTTAGAAAGGAACCCACAGCCCAGTTGTTGTGTCTCAGAGGTCAGCCCTGGCTCTCTGTCTCTCCCTATCCCAAAGTCAGTTCCAGAACCTTAAGGATCTTCTCAGGGTTTGCCTGTCCAGTAAGTACAGGGCAACCCAGAGCCCCAGCTCTAGGTTGGGAACAGAGGGTCCCCCCAGCATCATCTCAGAGCCTAGGGGCAACCACTATAGTCCTGATTCTGTCTGCATTCTTTACTTTTTCACTAATGTTCCCTCACTTTGGCCTGGTCTTTGTTTCTGGGGAGCCCAGGATCAGATCCGCCCGGTCTGATAAATAAGTCCTATTCCTCTAGCACGTGGAGATGTATCATGTGCTTTCCTCCCAGCTACCCCATGAGGGCAGTGGCGCACCGACACTTATCCCTGTCTAATTCCGGCCTCCTGGCGTATCATTCCCCCTCAAGTATTCTTTGTTCCAGGAAGGCAGAACTGCTTACTTAACTGTCTCCTGAACTGCACATTCTACCTCCTTCCTCTACGGTCTGGCACAAACTGTTCCCCTGCCTAGAATGCACCCACCACTGCCTCACCTCTCAGAAGGCTTCTGAGCACTTAGTACTTGGAGGCTCAGGCCAGCTTCAGCCCCTCCTTCTTATGTGAAGTTTTCCCAAGCCCCAGTGGACCACCACCACCATTGTGGGTGCACTCTCTCCTCCAATGACCTCGTTTTCAATTCATCTGTCTTCCTGTTTTAACTCTTCTCTTTGAGGCAGCTGCTGGCAAAGTAGTGACAGCTCTGGGCCTGGAGTCAGGGGAATGAATTCAAATCCAGCCTCACACATGTACTGGCTGTGCACATTCTATGGGCCTCAGCATCCTCAGCTGTGAAATAAGGATGATAATGGTGCCCACCTTGCAAGGTTGTGTGAGAATCCAATGAAATAATATCTGTAAAAGTGGTTATACACAGAATGTGTATAAATAGATGTATATTTATTATGTAGACATAATATATGTATAAATGCCTCCCTGACCTACCTCCCAATATCCTCCCACCAACCACAGCAAAGTAAGTTCCTTGAGAGCCAATACCTTTGTCTATAAGCCTAGCACCTAAGGGGTACAGTGATGATCATCGAATTGAGGGTTTGTTGGGGTGCTTTTCTTCTTTTTGGAGACAATCAAGGTTAAGTGACTTGCCCAGGGTCACACAGCTAGTCAGTGTCTGAGGCAGGATTTGTACTCAGGTCTTTCTGACCCCAGGGCCGGTGCTCTATCCACTGTGCCACCTAGCTGCCCCTGTTGAATTGATTTTTACATGTGAGAAAACTCATCCTGATTCCCCTAGCTAACCAGCAGGAGAGAGATCCGACCTCAAGGTCTTGGGAGTCCACCACAGTTGTCCCCTACAGAAAGGACTGAATTAAGGAAGAAAGTATCCCAAGCAAGGCACAGTACCCACCCTTGATCCCTAATAGGCCAACTACAATTGAGAAGGCCTGTTACCCAGCCACCCACTGGCTCTGGACCTCGGGTCTGCTCTGATCCACAGCCTCCTCCCACACCTCGGCCAGGATCCCGCAGCCAGTCAGTCGATGTTTATTATCACCAACTGTGTGCCAAGTGTGGGGATACAAAAAGGGCAAAAGACGGGCCCTGCCCTCAAGGAGCTCACAATCTAATGAAATGAACAAAACCTCTAACTTCCTTAAATGCTAGTGCTTTCTCTCTCTTGATTCTGTCCAATGTATTCTGCATGTAGCTTGTTTGTACACAGTTGTTTGCATGTGATATTAGACTGTGAGCTTCTTGAGAGTAGAGATTTATCCTTTCTTTGTATTCCCAGCACAGGGCCTGGCACATGGTGGGCACCTAAAAAATGTCTATTGATTGACTGACAACCAAGACAGAGCTGAGATAGGAAACACCTTTCTAAGCCCCTCAAATCTAGGCTGAGTATGTCTAAGGTTCAGCAGTTAAGGTGGTTAAGAGAAAGAAACCTTCACGTTCCCAAGGGACACATTAGTATAATGTCACATGTCACAGAGAAGGTGGGGTGAGGCCATTTCTTCATGTCTCTCCCTCTTACCTAGAGGAACAATTGTCCTTTTTTCTTTAAAAACTCTCTCAGGGGTAGCTAGGTGGTGTAGTGGATAGAGCATCAGCCCTGAAATCAGGAGGATATGAGTTCAAATTCAGACTCAGATGCTTACTAGCTGTGTGACCCTTGGCAAGCCGATCAACCCCGATAGTCTTAAAAAAAATGAAAAACAACAACCCAAAACTCTATCAGAGTTAACATCATTTAGTGCTGGGAAGATTCTTGGAAATTACCTAAACGCTCTCATTTTAGGATGAGAAAATTCAGAGTCAGAGAAGAAGGAAAAGGTCAAATAGCAAATGCCAAAGCTAGGGTTTAAACCCAGGTCATTGGATTCCAAACCCAGTGGCTCTTTCCACTTAGAGATGAATGAAGGGGATGAATAATGAGTGAAAAAGCCCCCACTATGTGCCAATCAACCTGTATTTATTTAGGGCATACACAGGCACAGGGTTAGGCACTTGAGAAATAAAGGCAAAACCATTATCCCTTGTATTCAAGAAGCTCACATTGGAATGGGAGAGACAGCATGTAACTAACTAGATCTATAAAAGAATCTCGGGAAGGAAGGCATTGGTGTTGAGGGCCAAGAGTGGCCTCTCACATTAAGTGGGATTTGAGCTGAATCTTGAAGAAAGCAAGAGAAAGTAAGAATCAGAGGTGAGGTGAGGAAAGAGAGAGTTCCAGGCATGAGAGGAGAGAGAGAGGAATGTCTTGTGTGAAGAACACAAGGAGGCCAAATATGGCTGAATCACAGAATGCTTGGAAGAGAGCAAAGTAGAAGACTGAAAAGATAGCTAAGAAGGGGCTAGCTAGTTATTAAAGGTCTTAATTGCAAACCAGAGGACTTTACATTTGACTTGGAAATAATAAACAGAAGTTTATTGAGTAGGGGAGTGACATGGACACACCTGCCCTTTAGCTGGGTGGAGGATGGATTGAAGTGGGGAAGAGATTTGAGGCTATGGTCCAGGTGAGAGGTGACAAAGGCCTAAATTAACCAGAGTGTGGTTCTATGAGTAGAGAAATGTGAAGAGAGAATAAGATTTGACAATAGATTGGATAAGTGGGGTGAATCTGAGTAAGAAGGAGGCCATGGCACTGAGGTTTGCAAGCCTGGAAGATGGTGATGCCCTCAACAGCAATAAGAAAAGTTGGGAAGCTGAAAGGGTTTGGGGGAAAAGACGAGTTTTTTTGGACATGTTGAGTTTGAGATGCCTATGAGACATCTAGGTTGAGATATCCAAGAGGCAAGTGGTAACATAGGACTGGGGTGCAGGAGAGAGACAAGGGCTGGATATATAAATCTGGTGATCCTCTATTTAGGTGATCCTGCCTAAAGATAATAATTGAAATTATGGAAGCTAATTAGATCACCAAGCAAGATAATATAGAAGAGAAGATGGTCCAAGACAGAGCCTTGAGGGATTTCTGTGGCTAAAAGGTGTGACATGGACCAAGATCCAATAAAGGAGACAGAAGAGAAGTAGTCAGATAAATATGAGGAAAACCAGGAGAGAACAGTATTATGAAAACAAGGAGGAGGGAGTATCTAGGAGTTGGCATATACAAAAAGCAAGACAGACCTTGTTATCAAGGAGTTAACCTTTTAATAGGGTTATAGGGGAGTGGTGGCCAGTTGAAGTGTGACTTGAAGTGACAAGGGACCATGATGGATCCTCTTATCCAATCATCTTGCATAGTTCTGATTGGGTCATTCCATTACTCCAAAATCTTCAACAGTTCTCTGTTGACTTCCAAATAAAAGTCAAATTCTAGCCTGGTATTCAAGGTCCTCCCCCGTCCTTTTACCTTTCCAATCTGATTTCCTACTCTTCATAAACCAATTGTTTCACTGGCATTCCTCAAATATATCTTGTACTTTCCTGAGCTCTATTTGAACTAACAATTTTCCTCTGCTGGAAATACCCAACAACTTCTAGCCCCTGGCACCATTATTTCCACCTCTTGATAGTCTCACCATCCTACAAGATGCAGATTAAATCTCACATGCTTGTGAAGTTTTTTCTGGATTGTACCCTGTGAAAGTAATCTCTTCTTCTAAACTCCTTTGGTATTTAATGTCTACATTAGTCATTTAACACTTGGTATATAAAATCACAGAATGTCATAGCCAAAAGGGACCTTAAAGAACATTTAATTCAATATCACCACCCCCATTTCCCATCAACTTGTTTCTGGAAAAATTTTCTCCTGGTCTTCTCTCCACTCCATCCCACCCCGCCCAATATACTAAATAAGCCTCATATGCTGAATCTCACCTTCACACTCGGCATCAGTCCACAAACCCTACCTCTCTCTTTCCTTCAGGACAGATGAAAACACTCGTCTACTCACTAATGGGGAGGGGGCGATGGTAGAATGAAGGGTTTTGCAGTGAGAAAAATGGGAAAACAGCCAAAAGAAAGATTTTCAAAAGACTTGTTGTTAACAAGATTAGGACTAAGATTCTTAGCTGGAAAGGGGCTGACCTCCTTCTGGAACCTGGAAAAAGAAAAATCAAGAAGTGGGGGAGAAAGAGGAATAAATCTGGCTATCACAAAATTGGAAATCTGTTTCTAGTGGATGATGATAGTCCCACTGTTCTCTGCGCTGGGAAGACCACACCTAGAATAGTTCATTCCATTTTTTCTAGGTCCCCAGAGAAGGAGGCCAGGATAATAAGAGGTTTCAAAATTATGTCATATGAGGTTTGGTTGAAGAAACTGGGAGTGGTTAACTTGGAGAAAATTAGATAATGATGAAATAACAATAGCTAGCGTTTAAATGACACTTTAAGGTTTGCAAAGTGCCTTACAATTATCATTTCATTTTATCCTCATAACAGTCCTGGGAAGTAGGTGGTATTATTATTATTCCCCATTTGACAGATGAAGAAACTGAGGCAGAGAGAGGGAAAGTAACTTGCCCAGAGTCACACAGCTAAGTATCTGAGGCCAAATTTGAACTCAGGGTCTTCCTGACTTGAGGCCCCATGACATATCTACTTCTTAATCGGGAGATGATTTTCATTTCAGTCTTCAAATCTTGGTGGAGTAGGGAGGAGATGAGCGGCATCTGTCTTGGGACTGAGCACCCCAAGAACAAGAGTAAGCTCTAAAGTAACAAGGAGGGTAGATTTCAGCTTGATCTAAATTCCTAACAGCTGGACCTATCTGAAAATGGCTATTAACCCAAGAGGACTAAGTCAGATGGGAGGGATCTTATCCTTTGCTAGGTACTATTTCATTTATTGTACTTGCGTCCCTAACACACAGCCTAATAGGTGCCATATTAATTATATTAATATTTATTTATTGAGTGAACTGGATTGACCTAGTTACCAAGGAAGGCTAGCAAAGCACTCTGTTGTCTCGTTTCATTCCCATAACAACCCTAAAGGGTAGGTATAACAGGTTATCACGGTTTCCGTTTTTCAGATGAGGAAGCTGCGAATAAGACATGAGAAGTGATTTGGTCACGGTCATCCAATGGGGATGTCCCTCTTGCTTGGATTTGACTCTAAATGTCTCCTACCTCAGGTTTTTTGGACACCATACCATCCTGCATCCACAGCCTGGGTTTTGAGGACCCCCAGTGTCCAGAAAGGACATGGCAGGTTCATAACTTTCTGCTCATCCGACACTTGTGGCAATGGGTTTTTCTCCCCCATTCTCTTCCGTGTACCAGAAGTAACTCCCATTATGTTGAGACTGTCAGCTTCCCTGTTGCTTCAGTGGGGCAGAAATTGAGTAGATGCATAAGGGGTCACCAAGAGAATGGTAGGAAGTCATGCAAAAGAATCCATTAGAGCTGAAAGGTGTCCAGAGGTCATCTAGACCAGGGGTTGTTAACGTCATCATGGACCCCTCTGGCAATCTGGTGAAGCCGATGGAACCCTTCTCAGAACAGTGCTTTTAAACGTATAAAATAAATAAGATGACGAAGGAAACCTATTATATCGAAATACAGCTAGCAAAATATAAGAACCCTTGATTTAGACCAATCTCTTCATTTTACAGCAGAGGAAACAAGTCAAATAAACCTTGCTACCCTGTCTCTGTAAAACAATGGGTTTTTAAGGTTCATAAAGCACTCTGCATGTCCTGTCTTATTTAACCTTCATGACAAACACCATGAGATTGCTATAATAATTAGCCATGCAAATGTGAACAGGCTGCCTCTGAAGGGAGATCTTCAGGCAGTGGTTGGATACTCCTTGCCAGGTGAGCTGAACAAGGGGATTCTTGGGCCAGTATGGGTTGGCCTCTGAAGGCCATTCCAACACAGGTTGTGAAATGCTTTGCCTTAGAGCAGTGGCTCTCAAACTGGGGGTTGAACGACCCTTTCACTGGGGTCACGGGGGTTGCCTAAGACCATCGGAAAACACATATTTCCGATGGTCTTAGGAACCCAGACACTGCTCCTCTATCCAACTCCAGGCGGGTCCACCCACAAGCAGAGACACCCACATACAAGTATTTAGGAAGGTTGAGAATCACTGCCTTTAGAGGATGATGGGTTTTCTTATCACTAGAAATGTTCAAGCCCTGGAGGCTGGATGATCACAGGATCATCTGTCTAGAGCTGGGACCTTCTCTGGGTGATCTCATCGACTCCCAAATGTTATATTTCTGTGAAGATGGCTCCATGTATGTATTCAGTCCTAATCCTCCCCCCAAAATTCCAGTCTATCACAAAATGCCAGGACATCCCAGCAGCATTTCAGATTCAAGATGATCAAGCTGATCCTCACACAAGACACTCCATCTCTTGACTCCACACATTTTTACTGGATGTCCCCACACCTGGAATGCTTTCCCTCTTCACCCCTATCTTCTGGGTTCCTTCTGGTCCCAGCTGAAACTCCACCTTCTGCAGGAAAGTCTCAATTCCAGTACCCTTCTTCTGTTGATTATTCCTGTTTATTCTGCATATAACTTGCTTATTCTGCATATAACTTGCTTGTATGTAATTGTTCGAATGCTATCTGCCCCATTAGACTGTGAGAGCCTAAAGGGCAGGGACTGTCTTCTACATTCCTTAGCAGCGCCCAGCATACAGCAGGTGTTTAATAAATGTTTATTGACTGATTACACGTGTAAAACAGACTTCATTGGAATCTGAGAATCTCAGAGCTGGGAGGCACCTTAGAGGCCAACTTGTCCAACCTGGACTTCCACAAAGATCCCTTCAACACACCCTACGGCTGCTCATTCAGCTCTGTCTTGAAGATTTCCAGGGAAGGGAAACATCCTCCCAAGCAAACATCTTTCACTTTGGGATAACTCATTTTTAGGACATTTTTCTTTGGGCAAATCCTAATTTTGTCTTCCTACAACTTTCACTCACTGCACCTGGTCCTGCCCTCTGAAACTAAGCAGAATAAATCAAAACCTCCTTCACAAGTATCACATTCCCCCTGAACTTTCTCTTCTCCAGGCTAAATATTCCCAGGTCCTTCAACCCAACATATAATCACAGACACCTTCATCATCCTGATTGCCTCCCTCTGGATACTCCAGGCTATCAATGTCCTTCCTAAAATGGGGTGCTCTAAACTGAATACAAGTGGTCAGACCAGGGCAGAGGGCAGTTCCCTGGTCCTGGCATTCTCAATGAAGAAACCGGAAATCAGAGAGGTTAAGTAGTCCAAGATCACACGGTTAATGAATTGGCAAAGGCAGCATCCCTGACCAAAAGGCCCCCTGAACATTCCTGCTACTTCTCCAGCTCAAAGTCCCTGTCTGGGTTCAAGGGTTCCAGGAGACAGGGTTATCTCCTGAAACCTCCTGTGCATCACTCATTCCATGGGCCTCAATCAGTACTCACGACTCAGCATGGACAAACAATTCTTCCCCTCGACCAAACCTTCAATCCCAGCCATCCCTTCCTCAAATCCCTATTTCTGCCGAGAGTACCACCATCCTTCCAGCTGCCCAGGTTTGAAACCCTAGAGTCAGCCTTGACTCAGCCCTTCCCTTCATCTGATATATCCAACCACTTTCCACATCGTTCCAAATGTAATTCACACACATCTTTCCTCTCCCTCACAGTCACTTTCCTAGTTCAGAACTTTATCACTGCCCCCACCTAGGCTCTTGCAGTAGCTTACTACTTCGTCTTTCTGCTTCCACTCTCTCCCCTTTCCAATTCATCTTCCCTACAGCCGCCAAATTACTATGTCTAACATGTAGGTCTAACTGTGTCACTCTCCTACTTTTAAAATCTTCAAAGGCTCCCTATTGTCCCTAGGATAAAATACAAGCGTGGCATTTAAATTCCTCCTCAATCTGGCTTCCTGCTACCTTTCTTGACTATTTCATATTACTTTTGTTCATGCTTTCCCACAAGCTGGCTTACTGATCCCCAAACACTATATGCCACCTCTGATCTGTGCCTGTACATGGGTGATCTCCATTTCAAAATCCTCCCTAACCTATGCCTAGAATGCATTCCCAACCCTAAGAAGCCCTAGTTTTCTTCAAGGTGCACCTCAGGAGCCACCTCCAAGATTTCCTGACAGACTCCAAGAAAGCCCTCTCCCTCATGAAATTACACAGAATTGACTTCTCTACATGTTGGCTTACCATTAGACGGTAAGCTCCTTGAGGGCTCAGGCTGTCTTAGGGGCTTCTCTCCTTAGGGGGTCTTTGAGCAAAGACATGATGACGATTTGCTGGGCATGCATTGAACTAGATGGTCCGCAAGGTCTCACTTAACTCTTGTGATTCAGTATTGTTGTTCACCCCTCCCCCCCACTCCCTGCCCCGAGTAGCAAATCTCTTAGATTTCAATTTGGACTTTGTTTCCCCAAGGCCTATTACACTATCTTGTACATAGCAGGTGCTTAATAAATGCTGAATTGAATCTAATTCAAGCCCTCACTTTATAGATGAGAAAACACCCCAGGTTACCTGGCTGAGGTTAAACGATTTAAAAGCCAAGCAAGTCTGGAGAGCCCCAAACTTCCACATGCCAGCCTGCCTCCTGCTACCTAGCAGGAATGCTATTAAAGGGCTTAGCATCTGGGATGGAATCAAAGATTGCTTTCAACGGATTTCAATTCTATGAAAGGAAATATGGCATTACATATTTGCAGTCAAGAGATCAGGGTTCATCTTGGTTGGGGTGGGGTGTCAGGGAGAAAATCTGAAACTCAAAATCTTATGGAAATGAATGTTAGAAACTAAAAATAAATAAATTCTGGAGTTTGGGGATTTTTTTTGCTTTTTGGAGGGGGAAGGCAGGGCAATTGGAGTTAAGTGACTTGCCCAAGGTCACACAGCAATTAAGTGTTAATAAGTGTTAAGTGTCTGAGGCTGGATTTGAACTATTTGAAGTTCTGCACCACCTAGCTGCCCCTAAATAAATTCTGAAAAAAAAAAAAGAGATCAGGTTTCAAATCCCAGCTCTGATGCTGCATGACCTCAACAAATGAAATATCTAACATTTCCAGGCCTCGATTTTCCTGTCCAAAAAAATAAGAATAATAACACCTGTACTACTTACCTAATAGATTACTGTAGGGAAAGTACTTTGTATGCTGTACAGTGCTATCAAAATGGGAGTGATTCTTATGAAGCTCAGTCGGTCTGACTTAAAAGTCTATGGCTCTGTTTTCTAAGTCACTACCTTCAAAATGCCTGGCTTGACTTTGTATAAATTCTTACAATGAAGGTAAGAAGGTGAGGAACTGTTAACAGACTCCTAGAACCTTAGAGACAGTCTAGTCCCCCTCTCCCTAACTGTGACACTCCCATCAGCCCAAAGGAGAATGTAAATTCCTCTATAGTGAGGGTAAGTCTTCCTTCTCTTCTTGCATCCATCCCTACTGCCCAGAAGCTCTAGGTCAGATTTTTCTTCCATGGGGAGATCTAGAAAGGAGTTCAAGAGAAAGACTAGAGGAAAGGGCTTACGTTTCGAGAAATAATTTTAATCACAGAACTGTAGATCATCCTAGGTGTTGAGGCTATACTCCCTCTCGCCTGCAGCCCACCTGGGAGCTGATCAGAGTGTCTCACCCCTGGGCCACCAGTCCTGCCCTGTGGCTAATACCAGGGACACCCAGCCTTGCTCAACAAAGAGCACAGCCCCCTGAAACTAGCTGCGTGAGGAAGTGATCAGGCTGTGACCAAATGTGGAGCCATAGGCCAATTCCCACCCCCACCCCCATGCAGGCAGGATGTGTTCTGTCGGAAGGAACCAGGATCCACACCCATCTGGCACTATCCAAGGGGTGCCGGATGCAGGGCTTCTCAGGGTGGTAGAAAAAGGCAACAAGGTCAGGACCTGTTGGCTGCCTTAAAAAAAGAGGTAGCTTGTGATGGAAGCCAATGGGGAACAGAGTTCTGTGTAGCTAACAGTCTCTCTCCCCAACCCCTTTGCTTTTTCTCCTCCTGAAGGACTCCTTGGTTCAGCCCCAGGGAGGTTTGGGCCAGTTTCACAATGGGCCTAGAGGACCAAAAGCCATTCTAGAGGCCAAGCAAGTTGGCCTTCAGATTAAGGAAGAAGGTGGTCTCTCAGGCATCAGCAATGACTCCTTCACAGCTTCCACCAGGTTTGGCTGGGGTAAGAGGCGCCACCGGACTTGAGCCCATGTCTGGCAACATACAAGGAGACAGGCAGCAGCCAGAACTCCACTCAGGGCAGCTGAAAAGGAAAAAAATCATGGACTAAGAAAAGGTCAGCACTATAAAAGATCTTAAAAGAAAATCTGGTCAACTCCCTCATTTTACAAAGGATTGAAATAAGGATTGGAGAAAGGTGTCACCTGCCCAATGCCACATGGCAGATTAGTGGTAGGGCCTAGACTTCAACCTATGTCTTTTGACTCCAGATGTAGAGCTCCACCTCTCCTGCCCCACACTACCATCACCACATCTACCCCATGGGTCATCCAAAGGACCACAATCAGAGGCACAAGGTCAGTGTACCTTACGCTCAGCCCTGATCTGACACCTGTTCTACCCCCCAGGGCACACTAGCAAAAGTCACTTTAGGCTCCTAACAGACACCATTCTGAAGGCTGGGAACTCCCAATACTCCCAAGGAGGTGGCAGAACAGGGAGCTGTTCCCATGGGGTAAAGCAGGAAAGAGGGGCTTAGTCCAGGTTTCAAGAATGTAATGGAGGATAAATACAAACAAGGGGCATCAGTCTGCAGGGAGTGCACACTGGGCATTGATGGGCAGAAAGCTGCAGCTTTGTAGGGAAAGCCAAGAACATTTCCAACCAGGATACTTTCCTGGACTTGATCTCCTCCAGAAACTCCCTTTGCATTCTGCAATATGACATCAACACTGAAACTCGCCTTTCTTCAGGCCCCTTGGGCCCTGGGGCCACTCCCTCCCTCCGACTGGGGGGAAGGGAAGGAGGGTAGGGAAGGAACATCAGGCAGCCCCTCCCTGATCCTCCACCAAAGAAGGGCGCTTTGCAGCTTCAACATGTTGACTTCCTCCATTAGATTGCAAGCTCCTTGAGGGAAGAGGCTGTCTTAGGCCTTTCACTAGATCCCAGGGCTTAGTTTAGCAGAATACCTGGCAGGAAAAGGCACTTTATCAATGTTTATTGACTCTTGACTCTTGACAGGTACAACCAAAAGGAATTTTTGAGTTACACAGGGGAAGGAGGAGAGTTAAAGAAGGACAGAACAGCTCCTAGGAACTGGGTCATAACTGAAAATAGAACAGCTCAATTTTTTTCTTTTGCTTTTTGGAGGGGGAAGGCAGGGCAATTGGAATTAAGTGACTTGCCCAAGGTCACAAGGCCACTGTTAAGTGTTTGAGGCTACATTTGAACTCAGATCCTCCTGACTCCAGGATCCGTGCTCTATTCACTGTACCACCTAGCTGCCTCTTAACCTCTTCATTTTACAGATAATGAAAAATGAGGCCAAGGGATATAGTCCTTAGCTAAGGCCACCTAGAGACTAAGTGGAAGCACCAGATTCAACCCTCTGTTTCCCAGTATTTGAACTCAGGTTCTCCTGACTCCAGGGCTGGTGCTCTATTCACTTCGCCACCTAGCCACCCCAGCTCAATTCTTAATTGGCTCATCTCTTCTAAAAAGAATGAGCATCAGACTGGGAATGGCTAATAGAGAGCTAAAACCCAAGGTAAGCAGGGAAATGACAGAAGGAAACCACCTGCCTGATTTGAGATCACCAGGCAGCAGGATGGATGGAAGGAAGACTGAGGCCCTACTCCTGAGTGCTGAGAGACTGTGGAGAACAGGGAAGGTGCCACAGGCCTGGAGAAGGGCAGATGTGGGCTGACTGTCAAAGAGGGTCGGAGAACAGAAGTGATCAACTACAGGCTGACAAACAGAACTTAGATTCCTGGTGAAAGTCTAGAGCATGTTATAAAAGGGATGCTTTGTGAACAGTTAGAAACGGAAATAAGGGGTGACAACAAAAAAGGGGCACGACTTCATCAGGAATAGATCATGGCAGACTAATCTCAGGTGCTTTTTTAACAACTACTAGACTGGTAGGTCAGATATGGCTTATCTGATGTTTTAAAAAAAAAAAAACATTTGACAAGACAAAGTGTCTTGTCCCCTGCTTGCGGACAAGATAGAGAGATGTGGTTCAGATGATCACACAGTTAAGGTAGCCATGGAACTGGCTGAATGGACAGAACTAAAGGGCAGCTGTTAATGGCTTTGTGTAAACTTGAGCCACCTCTCCAGTCAGGCACCCTCAGGATCTCTGCTTGGGCCTGCCTGGTTAGTATTGTGGATAAAGGCAGAAATGATGCAAAAGTTCACACATCAGATGACAATCAGGACAGAAAAGACTTTGACAGGCTGGAATGCTGGGCTGAATCTAATAAGATGAATTTTAAGAGGGACAAATGAAAAGGTACCAACTTCCCCAGTACAAGATGGGTGAAGCAGGCTCAAGAACAATTCATCTGAAAAGATCTGGGGGTTTTAGTGGCCAGAAGGTTTAATGGGTCAGCAATGTGCTCCAGCAGCCCTGACAGTTAACGTGATCTCAGACAGTACCCAAGAGATGCCCAAGATTCAGGCCTAGGAAGAGCCAGTCTTGTATCCTCTGTACTGGTCAGATCAAATCTGGAGTACTGAGGGCAGCTCTGGGTAGGAATGGTGAAAAAATGATACTGACTAGAGTGTCCAGAGAGGGGAAATCAAGATAGTAAGAGGCCTGGAAATTGTAACAGCTAACACGTATATATTGCTCCTTTAAGGCTGGCAAAGCATTCTGCACATTTTGATAGTTGATCTTCACAACAACCTTGGTAGGTAGGTGCTGTTATAATCCCCATTTTACAGTTTGGGGAAACTGAGGCAGGAAAAAGGTTTTGTTGTTGTTTTGTTTTTCTGAAGAGCCCTGCCCAGGGTCACACTGTAAGTATACATCTGAGCCAGGATTCAAACTCAAGGCTTCCTTTTTTGAAGTTCAGTGCTCTAAACATTATGTGACCTTACCTCAGGAGGACCTATTGAGGAAACTAGAAATATTTATAGCCTAGAAACAAGAAATGCTGGGGGAGACTAGAAGGCTAGTCACTTTCTCCCAGGGGGCAAAACTGAAACTAATGGACAGAAGCTGGAGTAAACCACGCTTAGATGGAAGTGTTCCTAGCCAGGAGAAGGGGCCAGCCCAAGATGTGTGTGCTGCCCCTCCCTAGAGCTTGGATGACTACTTGTTGGGGAGGCTGTGTGCTGGGTTCCAGTCAGAGAGTCTGCAGGACTCCTAAGTCACAGCACAGAGTGGAGCAGCCACGCCACCTGCCCGAGGAGTCTCACCTGCTGCCATGACCAGGCCATATGCACTTCGTCTTTCTGAAGGTGTGAGGTTTCCATGTCCTGGGGTGGTGGTCTGATCTCCAGCAGTTTGTGTCACCCCTGAAATGGAAGCAGTGCCCAAGAGGAAGGAGAGCCTTAGCTCCCATGGTCAGCTATAGCTAGAACTAAAGGGATTGAAGGCTTCCTGCATTTCTGAGTCTGGAGATCTCACCTGAACGGTACAGGCCAGAGCTAGTCAGGTATGGACACACAGTCACATACACCTCCCCCAACTGGAGCTCCCTGCCTGGCCCCTCACTGTGACACTGGAATGGGCATCAACAGCCTCCCCCCCCCACCCTAACCCCCACTGCCTCTGTCCTCCATCATCACTCTACCAATACTTATTGTCTGACTCAATGCCCATCTCTGTCTGGAACAAGACAGTTGGGGACAATACTGGGAACAAACACTCAGGGAATTTCTGGTTTGGAAAGGACCTTAGAGAAAATTAAGTGATTTTTAAAGAGGACAACATGGAGGGCAAGAAAAGGAAAGGAGGCTGCCCAAAGCCACAAGGCACAGTCATGGCAGATCCCCTCATCCCACTTCCCTAGGCTTGGCCCTTCCACCTCTCTCTGGGCTGTCTAAGGAAGTCCCTGAAGGAAGTCACAAAGAGGTGCCTTATGGCATTTTCTACTCCCCACCCCCAGCAGAGAAACTGGCGCCAGGGCCTCCTCAGAGAAACTGTTCCAAAGGCTGAGGACTCCATGTGCTTCCTGGCAGGAGAAAGAGGTTGCTGGCCCCTGGCCCAGGCAGGAGGAAGGACTATCCAGTCCAGAAACTGGTGGCCCACCTCTCAAAGCGAAAGCTCCTTAAAGGATGCACAAGAGGCTATGATCAGCTCAGCCCTCAACCTCCTCACAGCAGAGAAAATCTAAATCTGCTACTACAGGATGAGGCATCACAAGAAAGCCATGGAGGTTCCAGACTTGATGGAACCAAAATTCTAAAAGCTGACAAAGCAGAGATGCTGCCCACACTCAGGGACACTTACCAGGGGCCATAGTTATCCCACTAGCATTCTGATTTCCTGAAGGGACAGCACTCCCATTATCTGGGGTGGGAGACACAGCTAAGGTGGTAGCCCGATGACTAGGAGCTCCTATTGTCCCTGCAATGAAACCAGGCAGCCTCAGGTCAGCAGCCCCAGGGGGAGAAGAAGCCTTAGTTCCTTCAGAGCCAACATTCTTAAAACTGATAAAAAGGAGATGCTGCCTACACTCAGGGACACTTACCATCGGCCACAATCACCCCACTGGCACTCTGACTTCCTGAGAGGACGGCATTCCCATTACTTAGACTGATAGACTCGGCTAAGGTGGTAGTCTGATTGCCAGGAGCTCCTGTTGTCCCTGAAATGAAACCAGGCAGCCTCAGGTCAGCAGTCCCAGGGGGAGAAGGAGCCTCAGTCCCTATGGAAATCTCCTGCCTTTCACCTTGAGACTTCTCTGGCTGACCTCTACCATGCCTCAGGGAGCTCATTATTGGGAAGACCTCATCATCCTGCTGTGGAACTTCACCTCATCACTACTCTCTGTCCCTCTGATTAGGGGGGGAAGGGCCCATGAACTCCAACCCCCCTCCCTTAAGGGAGGAAGCTTAGCTCAGAACATATCCTTTTTCACTAGGCTGAACAACTTCCAGACTTCTTGGACTGACATCCCCTGTACCCCCAAATCAGGTGCTCCTCACCCCCAAACTTCAGCTTCCCCTACTAGATTATAAATTTCTTGAGGGCACATTTTCACATTTGTATCCTCAGTGCTTAGCAGACTGCCTGGCATATAGAAGATGCTTAATAAATGTTTACCCGACTATTGACTATGGCTGGCTACATCTGAGATCAAAGGGCCAGTAGCTGGGTGGGAGAACCTACCCTGGTCAGTGTTCCAGAGAATGTCTCTAACTTTAGAGACACACCAGAGTCCAGCAGCCTAAGGGGACTCTGGCCAGCACTGGGCAGATCTGGATTCCAGGAGATTCCCTCCATAAATTGTAACTCTCCCACTTAATGGCCCATGGCACTGAAGCTGGAATTGGATTGGAAAACAACCCATATTTCCTGTTTCCCATCATCATTCCACTCAGGTTTTTCTAATCCACTGCCCACTTTCTGCCTCCATCTTACCGTATGTTGCCACCAAAGCCAAAGGATGAATCCCACAGGGGCTTCTGAAAGTCTCTCCTTCCTGGGATACCCAAGGCATAATAAGGCTCTTAAGTTCTCCTTCTTTCTGGTTCTCTACCTGACTGAAAGGGTTCAATGTGCAAGCACATATGTATGCACCTACACAAACATCCCCATGAAACTCACCACAGTGAAGTTCGTCATTGCCACTGGCACAGTCTGGGTGTCCATCACACACCCACGCACGTGGGATGCATTCCCCTGAGGTACAATGGAACCCCTGCCGGGCGCACTGTAGGGAGGACATCTTTGAACGGCGTTTCTTGCAGTCCACAGGCCGTTCATCTGTGCCATTGGGACAATCGTTGACTCCATCACAAAATCGGTACTCAACCAGGCAGGGAGGTGGGAGGCAGCTGGCCTCGTCAGCACATCCAGGTCCCTCACATCTGACTGGGGAACACATTTCAGAGGGGCACCGCTCCTCCCCAGGGGGACAAGACTCTGCCCCTGTGCACAGGTAAGAAGAAAGGTTATAGATCACCCTAATGGGTGACATCCCAAGCCTTGGGATGTCACTGGCAGGAGAGAGAGAGAAAGAGAGAACACAAACTGTGGGGTCCAGGGAAAGGTGGGATGGCCTTAATGAGTGGAATGAAGGAAGACTAATACTGGAGACTGTAATGTATAGGAATACAGTTAAGTGATGGTACCCACTTACTCTGCCCCAAACAGATCTCACTCCCCAAAATGTGTGATTAGCCCATGTCTTCTTGAATTAGTCTACATTATCCTTATAAAAAACTTCTACTCCCTTATCAGCAACACAAACATAACCCTTTACTAGCCTGAGGGCAAGTTAGCAAACACACAAGTGCAGCACAGAAAGCTGTGGAGCCAGAAGGACAAAGGAGCACCCATACAGTTTGATTCAGCTTGATCCTGCCCCAGGCAGGTGACCTCCAGCCCACCCCATCCCAGGCCTGTACAGTCACTCACGGCAGTGAGTCTCATCTCTGCCATCTGAACAGTCCCTGTCACCGTCACACAGCCACTCAGAGGGGATGCAGATGTCACCACCACATGGGAACTTAGAGGGTGGGCATGGCTCCTCAGTGCCTGGGGAACAGGTAAAAAGAAAACCCAGATACCAGAGCATCACCAGTCCAGATCAAAGCAGCACAGTCAGGACGGCCGATGAGACAAGAGAACATAGTGGGGGTGAGTGTGAGCCTGACGTGGAATCAAAAGCCCTTGTCCTTGATTCCTGGTTGTACTACTTACCAGCTCTGAGCCTCCCTCCTCTTGGATTATTGTCTCTAAAATGGCAAGGGGAGGGGGAGGAAGGGAAGGGAGAGGAGAAGAGAAGGACGGACAGAATGGATGACTAGTGGGACAGATAAAGAACAAAATAATGTCCTGGGTCTCATTACTTTCTCCTGGAAAAGCTGGACTTTCATTAATTATAAATGAGTTTGTTGCAAATGTAGAAATATTGACAGCAAAGAAGGATTCTTGGGGGTTTTTTCCTCCTGGAATGGTCTACCCTTTCTCCCTCAGCTCCCCCAAAGTTTCTTCTCCTCAAAATTACACAGGCTTTCCCCTTCAACATGGACCCTCTAAGCTGAGTGGCCTGACTATTATGGAGATTTACAGGGGAAATGGCTAGCTTGCTGACTTGACTGGGAGCTTGACCAGCTGAGGCCACTTCAGCATTCCTGCAAAAGGAGGAAGAGATTCCCAGGGGCTATATGCCATTTCTAGTGAAGGGGCTTGGGGAGGGGAAGGCTGTACCAGAACAGAGAGAGTCAGGGTGGTACAACAAACAGTGCACTACCCTGGCAGTCTAAAGAACCTGGCTTCAAACACTAGCTGTACAACCATGCGTAAGTCACTTCTCTGTGCCTTGGTTTCTTCAGCTATAGCCAATACTTAAAAATCACTTTACAAATCTTATCTCATCTGATCCTGGGAAGGAGGGGTTATTATTATCCCCATTTTACAGGTTAGGAAACTGAACCAGACAGAGGTCAGCTGAAGTGCCCAGGGTCCACAGTCAGGAAGTGTTTGAACTCAGGTCTTCCCCGATTCCAGGCCCATTCTATCCACTGCAAGACCTAGCTGATAATGATGATGCTACTTCCCTCACACAGCTGCTGCACATTTAAAATGAACTACTCTGCATAAAGGGCTTTGCAAACTATAAAGGACTCTATAAACGTGCGTTTCTATTATTAAAGCTACTGAGATGACAGCACTCCAGGGCAGAGAAAGATCATCAAACCAACTCACTTTTATTGAGGATTGAATTTAGAGTTGGAGGTACCAGAGAAGTGACTTAAGTCCTTGACTTAAATTCAAGGGCTGAACTTAAGCCTAAGAGTGTCTTAACTTAATCCAAGAGTGTCCATGACTGTCCCATACCACTTCCCAAATACCCGGCTACCGGAGTCCAGCCTGTCTCTGGAACCATTTGAGGAACCTCCATAAGGGAAGTAAAGAAGGGGGGCCACTCAACCCTTATTCTCAACCTGGCTCCCAGTATTCACTTTCCATCCCCAGAATTCATGAACTCAGTTGCCCTCATAGAAGCTCTTCACAGAAATTCTTCCAAAGTCTGAGAACATGCTGTACTTCCTGGGGGAGGGGGGGTGGAAGGTACTGGCCCCAGGCTACATATCCTCTCCAACAACCAGGTGCTGTTCCCAAAGTGAGGGACCCCCAGAGGAACTGGGCAAAGGAATAAGAGTACCTCAGCCTAGACCCTGTCCCCTTCTGGGATAATAGGCCCCTGAATATGTCCTACAGCCCTGTGCAGTGAAGAGAAGAATAAATCAATAAAGATTTCAGACTTGGTGGAGCCAACAGTCAGAGCGTAGGCAGGGCTAAGCCAAAACAAGCTACCAGCTGTAGTTATTGGTCCATTTGTTTTCTGAATAGACAGGGCTCCCAAGACCTGGTTTGGGGGACACAGCTACTAAGATATTGTGACCTCCAAGAGCTTCCATGACCACTGAAATGAAACCAACCCCAGTTCAGCAACTCTCAGGGAAATGGGAGTCTCAGCCCCAATACCTGACACATCTGAGCTAATAATGCTCAAACGGCTTAGACTACCAGCACTGAGTCTGGGAAGAGTCCTCACAGGAAATGCCAGAATCTCAAGATGACCCAGAGCCTACCCAAGCTGAGGGACTCACGCCAGTCCTAGGCAGGGCCCCTCCCAAAACTAAAGCCCTTTTCTTGGTACCAGAACAAGCCTGGGAGTAAAGGTTACACTGCACCCTGTCAGTTTTTCATTTCCTATCCTGCCTCACCACCTGAAATCTCATCACCATGTAGACAAACTCCGAACCTCCTCATCTCCCGCAGCAGCCACTCCCTGGACTGGAGTGCCACAGGGAGAGCAGTAAACTCCTCCAAAAGCCTCCCTTTATGGAGGGCTTGAAACTTCCCAGGTAATAAATGTTTACTGTCCATTGTTATTGTTACTACTGCCACCCCTCTGTCTCCCACCTTTATTCCACCTAAGTGTATAGTCTCATCCACCAAGGAGAGCCAAAGGATGGATCACATGGGGCCTCCTTCCCACTGGGATCTCTCAGGAGAGGACTCTATGCTTTCCCCCTCCAAGTTTCATTAACTAAACTGCATACCTAACACACACACACACACACACACACACACACACTCTCTCTCTCTCTCTCTCTCTCTCTCTCTCTCTCTCTCTCTCTCTCTCTGTCTTCTCCCTCCCTCTTCCCTCCCCCTCTCACCATATTGCCAGAACAGACATCATATACACAAGAAGGAAGGAGGCCAGGAAGCTCACAGAACAATATTAGACCTGAAAGGGACCTTAGAGAATCTCTATTCCAATCTCTATTCTATTCATTTTACAGAGAAGGCAAATGAGGCTCCTTCTGCTCAAGGTCACCCACTGAGTCCATCACAGAGCTGGAGCTTGAACTCAGGCTTTATGCCTCCTAGGGCGGGGCTCTTTCCAAAGACATTTCATGAACATAGGTCTTGTCTTCCCACTATGAGTCTCTTATATTAACAAAATATCTCCAATGGGCTATGTAAACAGTTGCCTCCATTTTTTCAGTATTTGCTCATTATTTCCTCGGTCACCTTCGGTTCTGTCAAGCCAAAAGTTATTTATTTCCTCATCATGGTCTAGCTCTAGCCTGACCTCTCTGGAGTCTTCCCAGATATCTCCAGCCCAGGGACCCCAGACTTCTCTAACTGCTATTATACTGAGCCATCGTGCACTTTATGCACAATATCTTCCTTCTCTAACTGTATGACCATAAGGCAGGGCACAGACATTCTCCCCTAAGCACAGGCTATCACAAACAACTGAAGGTGGGTCATAAAACCCATGGTCAGAGGAAGCAGCAGCCCAACAACTTTATTGGAGAGAAAACAGGTGCAACTTTTGAGCTGAACAGGTAGTTGGGGTTGTCAAACAAGACAATTTTTGAGGTTAGTAAAAAGAGTGGGTGTGGGGAAGAGGAACAGTCCTAAAAAGCAAACTAACACCCCAAGGAACCAAAGACTCCCAGATCTTTGGGAGTGGCACCAACAGAAGTCTTTCCCTTCCTAGCCCTGTTTCCCCCTCTGTAATAGCAGGGTTACACCAGATGATCTCTAACAAGCCCCCCAGTTTTGACATGATCCTTCACCCCAGCCATCTCCTGGAGTCTGCATTCCTCTATGGGCTTTTCCTTCCATTAGCTCTTGAGGGTAGGGACTCTCTTTTGCCTCTTTTTCTATCCCCAGAGCTTAGCACAGTGCCTGGCACACAGTAGGTGCTTAATAAATGTTTACTGAATTTAACTGAATGGAATTTCCCCAGGGGTCTGGGAGGTTTTTAGGAGCACAGGACAGCAGAAGCTGAGTAAACCTCAGAGACCACCCGGATTAAACCTACTCATCTTAGAAGTCAGTGGAGCTCAGGTCACACACAGAGAGTCTGTACTATGACTGCCAGTCAACCTTTGGGAATGTCTCTTTTTCCAACGCACCTGAGTTTCCTAGGAAAGGGGAGTAGCTTAATCCTCACCTTTTCTTTTTCTTTTTTTTCCCTAGAATCCTTAGGGAAACAGCTTTCTCTCCCGATTCTTTCAGTGATTCTCAAACTATCTAGTATTTACTTATCTGTGTACATGCAGAATATAAGCCCCCTGAGGGCAGGGACTGTCGGGCTCCATTTTTGTCCTTGGACCCCTGGTACTGGGTTTTACACACATAGGCATTTAATAATTGTTAAGAGGAAGGCTGGGCTGACGTCAAGGAGCTGGCGAGACATAACACACACAATTAACAAAGGGACAGGGAAAGTATGGACAAACAGGGGCACCCCCTGCCAAGCTTCTGCAGCGTGGCCCCGGCTGGAAAGTGCAGAGGCAGATCTGAGCTCTCAACACGAAGGAGCCACCTCACGGTTAGGGCTATCCCAAATGAGGGGCTGAGGAAGCCGAAAGATGACTGCTGGGCCGGGAGGAAGGAACCGCCTGAACCCGCCGCGAGTGCCTTCGCCCCTCGGCGCCCGTTACCCAACGCGTATAATGGAGGGCTCGGTCACGGTGACCGTGGGGGTTCAGTCCGGACCTTTCCATCAGGGTAGGGTCTCAGTGCAGACTGGGTTGTGGTCGCCAGGGTTGCCTAGGCCCGCGACCTCACGGCCTCCCCCCCACTCCGCACAGCCGGGAACAGCACAAGCATCAAACCATGTGGCGGCGCTGGGGGAGTGACCCTGACTGACGGCCGGCAGGGCCAATAGCGGGCTCCGATGATGGGCGGCGGGGAGGGCCAGGGAGGCGGGGGGGCGGGATCCGGCAGCCACCAAAAGAACACCCCCGTAACTAGAGGTGAGACTAGGGGAAAAGGGAAGGGACTGAAGGGACCTGGCTGGACTCACCTTCTCGGCGGGCTAGGCTCCGGGACTGCGCTGCGGCCGAAGGCAGGCTGAGGGCCTGAACTCGCTGCAGTCCCGCCAGCAGCAGCGGCAGTAGCCGCAGCAGCGCACGCGCCATCCCCCTGCGCCTGACCGACTGACCAGCCGACCTCGGCCCGTCCTCCTCTCTCCGCCCCCAGACGAGGGCACGCGCACGCATCGCCCCTCCGCAACCCTCCGAGAAGAGCTGAAGGGAAAGCGCGTGCGCAACCCCGGTGCCCCACGCCAGATACCTAGCGATCGCGTGCCCCAGCTCCCACGTATGCTCGGTGCGCATGCGCCCCAGTATTAACCTGGGCTGTACTCGCAATTCGTAGCTCGCACCAGCAGGGCACGTCCCGCACCCACCACCACCTCGGAGCGACCGGAGGCGGGGCTGCACATTCCCCTTCTACCAATAAAGGCTCAGGGGCCCAAGTTCGAGCCCCACCTCCTGGCTCAGCCAGGCTACACCAGTGCTCCGCGCATCATGAGAGCATGAGAGCCTTGAATGGATCCGGGCCGAGCCTCCACTTTACCGGGAGGACTACGTGATCTCCCTAGCTCGGGGCGGTCTGCGGGCCAAGCGCCTGAAGATGCCGCGGAAGTAGCTGTTCGGTTACCCCTCCCTCCACGCCACACCTAGGCAGCTGCCTGCCCACTTCGGGGCGAATTCCGTCTCCCCACTTATCCGCGGCGTGACCTTGGGCAGGAACTGAATTTCTGCTTCAGTTTCTCCATCATGGACATAATAGTCCCTGCCTCGCGGGCAGCAAATGAGGCAGTGTATGTAAGGCTTTCGCAAGCCTTAAAATGCTATATAAATATTATCTGTCATTAGCATGAGGCATCAAACAGCAAAGCGGGATTTTGGGAGCCTGGGTGACCTGTGGAAAAGTCGCTGGACCGGGAGTCAAGAACACCTGACTTCAAATGCTGCTTCAGTCACTTCCTAGCTGTGTGACACTAGGCAAGTCATTTAACCTGTTTGCCTCAGTTTCCTCAACTGCAAAGTGGGGACCTTGATAACCTCTATCTCCCAGAGTTGATTGGAAGACAAGATGAGATCTCTGTAAAGCATTTCTTAATCCTTACTGGGCTTTTTGAGTGCTCGCTATTATTCTTACAGGCCCTGCTGCTGGTGGGAGAGGTCTGCCATGTCCAGCCAAGCTGGGAAGCCTTCTAGTATGAGCCCAGGAATGAACTAAGTCTGAGGACTAAACTTTTTCTCTCCTCAAAACTCTTCAAGAGCCTCCTTACTGCCTTTGGATAAAATGCAAACTCCTAATCCTGGCACTCAAACTACTTTTCTCAGCACAGCAACCAATCAATAAATATTTATTAAGCTTCTACTATGTGCAGGTACATATTGCACCATCACACCTTCATACACTGGGTTTTCTTGTTCTCTCCCTCACCCCACATGGACCAATCAGGCCCCCCGGGGTTTTGCATTTTGTCTGTGTGCCTGAGTACCAAACCAAACATTCCACCTATCTCATCTCCCTACCATCACATAGGATGATCCCACTGCCTGGAATGTACTTGCTGGCTTATCCACTTCTTGGAATCCCAAGCTTCTGTCACAGCCCACTCAAAAGACACCTTCGCAAGAAGCCCTTCCTGACCCCCTTCCCACTCCAGTTGTTTGTACTTCCTCCCTCCCAAAGTTCCCCTGTTGTTCCTCCAATCCCCAATAGAGCAGGTAAGCTCCTAGAAGGTAGGCATGGCTTTTCCTTTAGTCTTTGTACCCCCAGCACCTGTCACGTTGCCACACACATACTAGGCATGAATCAATGAATATTAACTGCATAGCTACTAACTGTGAAGTTACCATCATGTATGAGTCTTCAAAATTTCCACAATAGGGTCCTCATACTCAAGGACTGAGTACCGCTTATTCGGTTCTGCCATGTACACACCCAACAGCTCCAACAAATGGCCATCCCAGGCTCCACTTGACAACCTCTAAAGATGGCGACCTCTCCACTTTATATAAGACAGCTCATCTAAGTTCTGAACAGCTCTTTATAGTGATTTATATTTTGCTACCCCATAGCTTTCCACCATTCCTAGTTCTACCCTCTGGGACCAAGGAGTAAACATGCTCCCTTTTTCTTTGAGATCTCTTCAGGATGTGAAGACAGTGCTCACATATTCCTGAGGTCTTCTCTTTAGGTTAAATAGTGCAAGACCTTCAATTGATCTTTGTGTGACATTTTCCGAATTCCCACAAACCTATCGTCTGAATATGTTCTAGCTTACTACAATTCAATCCAACAAACATCAATTAGTTTTGTGTTAAGTATGTGAGGTCAGTTTTGAACTCAGGTATTCCTAATTCCAGGACCGGTGCTCTATT
>CM053580.1:550274264-550300793 GCA_028627135.1 Pseudochirops cupreus
GCTGACTCTCTTCATGATTTTCTTGCAACATTCTTATTTCTCTTCCCAATTTTTCTTCCACTTCTCTCAACTGGTTTTCAAAATACTTCTTCAGCTGATCTCTAGCTTTAAGGCAATCTTCATGTTTATTGGAAGCTTTTAGTGGGGGAGCTCTGGCTGCGCTGTCCTCCTGTAGCTCTCTGCCTTGGTCCTTCTTTTCCCCAAAGAAGGAATCTAGGGTTTGGTTGCTGTTCTTACTTTGCTTCTTATGCTTATTCTTATTCATGGTTGGTCAGTCCATTACTTTTTTTTTTTAAATCTCTGTGGAGCTCTGCTTCCAGAGGGGAAAGCTCTGTCCCAAATCACTGGGGTTTTCCCAGCTGCCAGAGCTCTTAGGAGGTTGCTGGGTCCCTCCCCCATTTCCAGCTCACTGAAAAAGAGAGAACCACAGGACCAAAGCCCAAGACCACAATTCAGATCCAGGCCGCTCAACGAAAAAGCACTTGGCCTCTGAATGATCACTTGGTCCCCCTGCAGTCTGCAGGCCAAGAGTTCTGAAGCCACAATGCGAAGGCAGGTGCAGGACCTCCACTTTCCACCTCCTAGCCCTGGAGGCAGTTTGGCTGGACCACTTTTCTCCCATGACCTCGCAAGCCCCACTGACCTAATTCTGGATACTGCCACAGCTGCTGCCAATCTGCTCACCTGAAGCTCCAGCTGGGGCTCAGCTCCTCTCATCCAGCTGCCTCCAGGACGCAGTCACGGTTTCAGGCCAGGCTGGTTTCAGTTCGCAGTGCTGATATGGTTCCTCATAGCCGAGCTGACTTTAGTGGAAAGTATATTTGTGTGCGTTTTGGAGTTCTAGAATTAGTTTAGAGTCATATTTTATGGGTATTTTGGGGTGGCTATGTGAGAGCTGCAATATGTTGCTGCTCTTACATCGCCATCTTGGCTCCGCCCCCCCAGCATTTATTTTCTTAGTCTGAACTTGTCACGTTACTGCAGAGGAGCTCCCTCTACCAATGCAAATTTATCAGTATTCTCTGATTAGAGTTCTCTGGGGTCCAAAGAGGTTAAGTGATGTATCTGTCCAGTATCATAGTGCTCGCATATGTCAGGGGTAGAACTGGAACCCAGCTCTTCACTGGCTATGCATAGTATAGGCAATGCCAGAAGAATGTAGCTTAGAACTATTATGTAGTATTCAAGCATAACTGTATTTAATTTGCAATTCTCACACACACACACACACACACACACACACACACACCCCACCACCACCACACACCCCAATCAATAGGAGAGGAGGGATTTAAGGAATGATCTAAGAATCAAAAAGTCATTTGGATCTGGCTCTGAGGGTACCAGAAATGTTGTTAAGCTTTATGATTTAGGGTCAGGAAATCTGGATGCCATGGCCAGCTTTATCACTTACTTACTAATAATAGCTTTCAGACAAGTCACCTAACTTTGCTGTACAATTTCCTTCTTCATGTGTAAAAACCTCAGTTTAGCCCATCTAATGGGAGAGTGGTGAGGTTCAAGAGAAAGTGATGTAAAGCATTCTGCAAGCCTCAGAGCAGCATTCCCTATGATGATGGGGAAAAGGATTTTCTTACATGTCTACCACTGACTCATAGAAAAAGTGGGCAATGAGATGTGGTGAAAAGAATTGTAGATTACAAGTCAGGAAACCTGGGCTCTACTACTGGCTATGCTACTGATCCTTCAGAATTAGGGGTAGACCTTGGGCAATTCTTTTTCTTTGCCTGAATCTCAGTTTCTCCATCTGTAAAATAATCTCATTTGAACTAGACTCTCTCTTCTAGACTCCTAGCTCTGACATAATCACAGCTAACACTAATACCACACTTTAATTTTTGCAAAGTGTTTTACAACTATTATCTCATCTGATCCTCACAACAACCCTTAGAGATGGGTGCTGTTATCTCCATTATACAGATGAGGAAAATGATGCTGAAAGAAGTTAAATGACTTGCCCAGGGTCACACAGCCAGGAGTTTCTGAGGCCAGAATTTAATTCAAGTTTTCTGACTCCAAGTCCTACACTCTATCCGCTGTGCTGCCTCGCCATCCTATTCTATGATTCACGAATTTCAGAGATGACAGTTCCCATAAAATAGTTCATCAATATCTTCAAGCAATTCGAATGAATCAAACAAAGAATACTGACACTCAGTGTATTTATCATATATTAGGATATATGTTTCTCCCCTACCCCCAAGATAAAATATCATGATCTCATGGTCGCTATACGATCCTCCATGATGCCTCTGCAGCTGAGCTGGTGCCTTCAAGCCAGTCCCCTAAAAACACAATCTCTCAGCATCTGTATGTCCATCTTCCCATGTCCATTTCACAAATACGGTTCATCCTTTGATAGTTCCCACTTTTTCATGGGGGGTCCTGGTATTGCTGGCTTTTTCCCAGGTGCTGTCATAGCCTTATCTGAGCTAGAGAAAGAAGACAGCTTTAGGGAGGGCCTAATTTATAAAAGATTTTTTTAAAAAGACTGCACACAAAAGACTAGCAGCTTTTGAGATTTCCATTTCTGGAACAGGAAGTACAATCACTAATTCAGTTCAACATATTTTTACTATAATCTTCCTGTGTGAAGAAAACTGATCAATGCTAATACAGATCTAAAGTCTGGATGAGACATATATTGTCCTTGTCCTCAGAGATCTCAGAAACTGGGGGGAGTGAGTAAGGGGGGAGAGGTTTAGCTTCTACTTTCATAAACAGGGTTAAATGAGGCAGCTGAGCATGGTAGAAGAGTTAGTATTTAACAATAATACGTTATGTGCCTGATACTACTGTGAGCTGCTATACTCCAACCTGCGTAAAAAGAAGAGTCAGTCTTCACGTTTTTACAATATGCTCTAGGTTGTGGATTATTATAAAATGGATAGTAAAAAAGGTTAGAAAGGTAGGATGGGGTTACATTGTGGAAGGTCTGAAAAACTAGGCAAGGACTTGTCAGCCTTCTTCCCCATGTCCTTTTTCCCAGCTACTGGTTGGTCATTTTCAATACAGAAATCCTTCCATCTACAGATGGATTCTATTTCAGTTGATTAAAGAAAAAACAGGGTCTCCAGGGTTCAGCACCACAGCCTCCCTTGAGGGATGGTAGAAAACAGTGGAAAAAGCACTAGAATAGAGATGACTTGCCATGGGATCTTTTCCCTCTCTCCTGGCCTGACTTTAAGAGAGTCTCAGTATGGCAGAGTCTTATATGAAGAACAGCAAGTAGGCCAGTGAACTTTGCTAGGTTACTACCTCCCTCTGAGCCCACTTTCTCCCCTGTAAAGGCAGGGATAACCCCTACCCCCCAACCTGTGAGGATTCAAATCATCACATTAATTATTACAGGATCAAATAAGGGGTAAAAAGACTTTGAAAACTATGAGGTACTCTATGAAATGCAAAAAACTAGTATGGCAACTCCAGAATCTCTGAGTTAGAAAGGACCTCAGAGACCTTTGGGGCCAACCCATGCCAGAACAAGGACATCCAGAGAAGCAGTGAATCCGCCTCTGCTTGAAGACTCTAATGAGGGAAAGGCCTGACTCCCCAGGCAGTCCATTCAACTTTAAAACAACTGTCAAGGTTCAGAAATTCTTCTTGGCATCAAGGCTGACTCTGCCTCTCAGCAATTTCTAGCCAATGTCTCCAGTTTTTACCCTTTGGGTCAAGCAGAATAAGCCCCAGGCTATCACAGGACAGCTTTTGCAATCCTTAAGACAATTATCAAGGCCCCTCTAAATCTTTTCTCCAAATTAAACACCCCAGTTTCTTCAACTGATACTTGTGAGGTATGATACTGGTAAACAAGAACATGAACAAAAGATGGAAAAAAAACCCACCTGCCTGAAAGAGAACAGCTGGATGAGGTCAGACAGTGTTACATTATAAAAGTTTTTAAAATCAGGCAAAGTAGTTGGCAAATTTAGGTTCATACACATGAAATGTGGGGTGGGACTTAATGGGCAGAATACTGGAAGCCCACCCATCCTCCACTGTCCTCACCTAGGACACCTCCTTCCCAGGGTTGGGAGAATCAAATGCTTTGCAAATCTCAAAGCAACACATAAATATAAGCTAAGGAAAGAAGAACCTAGGCAGGGTTATCTATCTAGCCCTGAGTAAGAGAGTCTCCCTCAGAGACTACTTACCTCTTACCAGGAAGACCAGGCTCCAAAGCTTTCACAGTAGTCATTATGATTGAAGGAGGAGAGGCCTGCCGACGGCCATCACGAGTACAATAGTAATTGTTTGATAATTTATGGCTAGGGCCCACTGGCAGCTTAGGAGGTGGCTGAGTTCTAAAGAAAAACAATGCACTTTAATCGTTATAATCTCCTGGGCTAGCAATAGCTCTCACATGTATCCATCAATGTCAATCCTATGCCTTTATTAAGCACCTACTACATGCTATGCATTATGCTAAGGCATCTATGTTATTTCATTTTCACCTCAGAAGAATCCTGGTTGGTAGGTACCATTATTACCCCTATTTTACGATGAGAGGACTGACTCTAAGTTCAGATTCAAACCAATTTGCAGCCTAGGTGCTGTGGAGTAGTGCCTGAGAGATATCCAGGGTAAAATAAAGGGGAGCTGACCTACTACACAGTGAATATCACTGGGAGCTACAGGTTCTTTGCTATTCTTGCTGCTGACCAGCTGAGTTGAGCTTTCTTCTGTCTGGAAAGGTTTATAGACACAGAATCACAGAATTTCAGGTTAGGAGGAACCTGTGAAGGTCTCCAGTCTTCCCAGGCAGCATTAAGTGCTAAGAAGTCCCTTCATCCTGAGCCCCAAATCTGCTTCTCTGCAGCTCCTTCACCACTAACCCTAATTCAGCTCTCTGAAGCCAAGCCAAACAAGTCTTGCCCCTCACCCTCCATGTCAAACATGCTCCGCTCTTCCCACGTCCTCTAGGCCCTGGCCCTGTACTTCCTCTACTTTGCCAACATCCTGCCTAAAATGTGCTGCCCAGTGAACACAGTACTCCAGACCTTAATCCCACATACCCACAATGGCTCAGGAAAAAGCAAGTACTAGGCAAGGGTCCCATATTTTCTCTCCATTGAGGACTTTATGAATGATTTTGCTTCTAAATATAGGATCTCAATTGATCCTTCTGGCCAGGAATTATTATTCCCAATTTCCAGATAAAGAAACAGGCTCATAGGACCTCAGCTGCAGTAGCAAGTGTTCTTGGAGTGACCATGGTGGACGGGAAACGAAAAGAATGAACCAAAGGCTCCACAGCATGTACAACCTTATCTGCTAACTACAAAATGGCTTATGATCTAGAGCTAGAAGGACCTTAAACATCACCCAGTCCAGCTCCTTCATTTTCCTGATGAGTCTCTTCTAATATTAATAATAAAAGTTAACATTTACATAGTGCTTTAAAGTTTTCAAGGGTTTTTTAAAAATATTATCTCATGTGATCTTCATAAGAACCTTCACTTTACAGATGAGGAAATTGAAACAGACAAAGGTAAAGTGACGTGTCCTAGGTCATACAGCTAGCAAATACCTGAGGTAGAATCTGAATTCACATCTTTCTGACTTGAGGATTTAATAATAGCTGGCATTTATATAATGCTTTAAGGTTTGCAAAGAGCTTTACAAATATTTCATCTGGTACTCTGTCAAGTAGGTACTGTTATCAACTTCATGTTACAGTTGAAGAAAATGAGGGACATATGTTAAGTGACTTGTGTAAGGTCACAAAGCTCATGTATGAGGCTGGATTTGAACTCAAGTCTTCTGAGTTACCGGTCTAACATTCTATCCACTTTGCCACCTCTAAGCAGCTTCCTTCAGGGAAGACTTTAGGAAGATCTGAGCCTCAGGGAGTGAATGATGCCTAAGATCATGTAAGTGAGAAGTAGCCAAGATTCAAACCCTTGTCTTCTCATGAAAAATACAAAGCTTTTTTATTTTGCTGAGTTGTCCTCTCCTATCCAGTAGCCAGGAGCTTCAACTAGGACATTAAACTGCATCTTGATATTTTCATTTTTTCTTTCAAACATTAAGATATCCATGAAGGAATCTTCTATTACTATATAAATAATATATAAATAAGAAACACCTTACTGAAGAAATATTTGAGACTATTTTGTTTTACCAAGACAAAAGCTTTTTTTGTAATCAAACCACTCCAACAATCACTTGTAGAATCTGCATCTCTCAGTCAATTAAGTAACCATGAAGGTGCAAAAGCAGAGTGAACCAAAGAAAGTGCAGCAGCGCTGAAGTCAGGACCCGAGTTCAAATCCCATCTCTGATGCTTACTGCCTGTATAACCTTGAACAAGTCAATTCTCATTCCTGAACCACCATTTTCTCATATGTAAAGTGAGGACTAGAGGCTTCTGGGATAATTTCCACTTCTAGATATAGGAGTTTATATGTTATCCTACAGAAAAATCTATGAAAAACTGCCTTCCTTTCTAATATTTTCATAAAAGCTACCCTCAAAGCACACATAAAACATTCTAAAAAATTTTAAGAAATAAGAAATTTTGGACTCATTTTATTATTTTTTATTTCAAACTAAAGGGAGGAATTCAGAAAGCCAAAAGTGAGGGTTGGATCTAAGAATTCCCCATGAAAGTACATTAGTATCCTATTTCAAAGATGTAAGCCCTCAAGCCTGACCTGCATTTTCACTGTCACCAAATTCCCAGAATCTACCAAGCCACTTCCCAAGAGGCAACTAGTGAAATTAATCAAAGAAACAACAAACATTTATTAAGCAGATACCGTGTGCTAACACTAGTTACAAAGAGAGGCAAAAGACAGTCCTAGTTTTCAAGGAGTTTAGTTTAAGCCCTAATAAGTCAATTTCATATTTCCTAGCAAGCTAGTTTATCAATTCTGGCACCTTTTTACAAAAAGTTATTTTAACTTTTAGTCTTCATTTTCTCACCTGTCCTATCTCATTCACAGAGCTGTCTGGATAAAATAAAACCAAAAAACAAAATTGAGAAAATAGTAATGTGGGGGGAGGAATATGGAATCATCATTACTTTTCCTTTCTTCTTTGTTCTCACTTCTTCCCTCCCACTCTTCCTCCTTTCCTCTCTCATCTACACCTTAGGCAAATTTCTGGATAGACAGAGCTACAAAAATTGCTGACCACACAAAGAGAAAAACAAGGAAACGATGTGAACTGGCAGGGAGAGTAGTGAACCTGCTTACCTCTTAGCTATCTCCTGGTAACGTAACTGCAATTTACCTTGGAGATTACGCTGTGAAGAAGAGAAAAATGATGAGAAAACAGTAGTGACCGCAGGGTAAGAACAGGAATATATGGCATAGGGTGTGCCCTGTGGGTTTAGTCAAGGGTATATCCCAGGGCAGAAGGAGGTAATGTGGAGAGAGGTGTACTCGGGAGCAAGAGATGAAGTTATCTCAAGAGGTAGGTGTACACCATAGGTTAGAAAGCAGAGACTGGGATGAATCATACCCAAGAGAAAAGGAGAAAAGGGTTACAGCAGAAAGAAAGGGCAGGGTTGGAGTTTATGGTAAATATGAGGGGAAAAACCCTGGGAGGAGTAAGTACATCCTTAGGCATAGGGAGAAGTGGAGTGTGCAGGAGGGAGAGGATGGAGAGCAGAACAGCAGTGGAAAAGAGGCAGGACGCAAGGAGCCTACAATTGGGATGGATGCACTGGAGACGAGTAAAGGATGGTGCACCAGTTAGAGGTTGGGCTGCTGAGAATGAGGTCAGAGATAAGGATCCCGGGCAAGGAGCGGGAACGGGGAAGCGGCAGGAACGGGGGGGGGGAGCAGGCGAAGGGTTTAGGAGACAAGCTTAGAGACTGGGCTGCGGCGCGAGGATCACAGGTGAGTATGGGACAGAAACGAGGCAGGGAGCGAGGTTATAGGGCAGGTAAAGGTAAAGCGCGAGATGGGGGGGTCAGGGGGAACACAGGAGGAAGACGGGGATTTCAATCAGTAAGTTCTCCGTCCCCAGCGTCATCATATAGGGCCCTCGTCCCCAGGGTCGTCGCCGCACCCCGGAGGCCGAATTCCGTAGCCACTGGATGAAGCCAGTGGCCGACGCCATCTTGGGTCCGGGCTGAAGGACAACAACTGTAGCCACAAAGGCCGCTGGGAAGGAAGGGAGGAAGCACTCGCACCGTGGTCTCGCGAGCGCCGGAGGCGGGACTTGTGGAAGCCTATAAAGGGGCGCCAGGGGGCACGTCACTTCCTCTCGTCTCTCTCCCTTCTGTTGTTGCCGCCATCATGGACACCGGCCGCGTGCAGCCCATCAAGCTGGCTCGGGTGAGGAGGAGAGGCCGGGACGGGGGCTTGGGACCGAGGAAAGAAGGGCAAGGGGGCGCTGCCCGGCTCCAGCGAGGGGCTGGGAAACCAAAGCGCTCCAGGGCCTGGGAGGGGAGGGAGAGGGAGCGGGTGAGTGGCCCGGGCCTCACGCTCTCCGCCGTCCGTCCTCAGGTCACCAAAGTGCTGGGCAGGACCGGTTCTCAGGGCCAGTGTACCCAGGTAAGCCCCCGGCCGCGCGCGCGCTCTCCCCGCGCCACCTCTCCCCTCCTTGCCTCCCTTCTTCTCGGTCTCGGCTCCGGCCCCTCCCTAAGGCCGCTGTGCCTCCTGCGCAGGTGCGTGTGGAGTTCATGGACGACACGAGCCGGTCCATCATCCGAAACGTGAAGGGCCCCGTACGGGAGGGGGACGTGCTCACCCTGCTGGAGTCGGAACGTGAGGCCCGGAGGCTGCGGTGAGACCGACTGGTGAGTGCCGCCGAGCCGCCCCTGCGGTGGGGGAAGGGACAGGGTCTTCTGATGATCCACAGGCGCGGGTCTCTTATTAACTCCACCCATCATACCGCTCTGTCTCCCAAACGGCCTGAGAGCTCAGCCCCCTTTTTGACAGAGTAGGGAACTAAGGCCCAGAGAGGGGAAGGGGCTTGGGAGGCAACCTGATCTCCAGAAACAGGACTGGGCAAATCTGCAGAACTCCGTTTGAATCTGCAGCCTCAGATTCCTTCATACCGAGTCCCAGACAGAAGTGGCTTTATCCAGAGCCCCACAACGTGTGGGGGAGCTGGGCGAGGCCAACCGATGCTTAGTACCAAGGGGAGGTGGTCCTCGGGCTTTCCAGACAAACTTTGTTTTAGGCCAGACCCAAAGAGGGGTCTAGAGAAGTGAAATTAAAAGGCTGGTGGTGGTTGGGATGATAGTGGTAGATGCTGTGAGCTGGAACTTTTACTAGAAAATTCTAGTACCTTACACTGACTTTATTTTCAGGTGGAGGCCCCTAGGCTGCTGGTCGTGGAAGGACTACTAAGGGATGTGTAAAATAAAGAGTTTTGTCTAAGCTGCTGAGTAGTGTGACCTTTTAAAAGTGAGGTAATCAGGTGGACCCAGTCCTTTTTATCCTCTGAGGTACCCAGTATCTTGAAATTGAAGAGGGGGAGGGGATGCTAGACATAGCAGAGTAGTATGTAAACAGGTATCCCTTGTAAGCTAGCATCAGGGTCAGGTACTCTTATATAGTCTCTTCTCTCCCAAAAACAGAAATCAGAAAACATAACCAGATAAAAGCATTTTATTGGAAAGTTTGTTTCCCCAGATTGGATTGGGAACCTCCTACCTCAGAACAGGACAGCACTGAGACCTGGTTATTAGGGGCCCTTGGGCTGGGATGGGCATTATAGAACTAACCTGCTCTGCCTTTGTAAGGTTGAAAGCAGGTGAGACCTATGTAGAGAAGTATGTAAAGAAATGGAGACCAGACCTTGCAGTAACAGTCAAGTACAGGTCACCAGAGTCCAAATTAGTGTGCCTTGCACTACTTCCATCCTTTTCCTTTTCTGAGTAGCTCGAGGGCTTTGATTGATACAGAGTTGGCACAGGAACTAAGAGTGAGAAACCATTTTAAATGGTACAGTGGCTGGATGGAGCACTTGGGGAAAATAAGAACTAGTAGTTTACAGAATGAGAAGAGTGCTGGGGATAATTCTTAGGGTTCTTGTAAATCTGTTGGCCTGTTATAAGCCTGGAACTGGGGAAAGCAAAGTTAATTGCTGGGTGACTTTCACCCTTCCCTGAGCTACTTCATTCTCATATTCCAGTCACGTTCCTAATTCCTGAGAACCTTGGGATTCAGTTGTGCCTGCTCCCCCAGTTTATAAAGGCTCTTCATTTTAAGGTGCTTTGTGGGACACTAACTGGAGCCTATACAGGTCCGGGCTATTCTCTATTGGTAAGTTAGTGGAGAGAGAACAGAGCATCAAATTATATTTAGCTGGGATGGGACCAGGGAGATGATGTGGCCAATCACATACGCCCAACATCCTGCTTGCTCTCACAACACTTGTCATCAGTATCGCTGCTCTCAGAATCAGGAGAAGCTGGTGGTGTCTGGAAAATAGGATTATAGTTATGAACTGAAGGGGATGGGAAGGTCCATGCTTTTACTCAGCCTCAATATATTCTAAGCACACCCATTTACTAGCCTAGTGCCTATTGTGATAAGTGGTGTTGAATATGAAATCTTAACCTGTCTTTTTCTCTCCATCCTCTCCTTCCAGATGTGATCTCTTTTAACTTCAATCTCCCTTGGCTGTTCTTTGCCTGCAAATATATTTAGATGTCTCCTACCCTTTTTTTTTAAGCTTTACTCAGCAATTTGAAATGTTTTCTGCACATGTTCAAGAGCCTTTAAGGGCCTCAGTTCATGATGCTGGAATATTTGTTCTTTCTATTTATTATGCTTTTTCTGTTTTCAGTCCCTCCCATAGTTTCCCCTCTTTGAACCTCTATCCCTTACCCTGACTTTGCCTAAAATCCTTATGTTTCCAAGTGTATATTCCAACACCGTCTGGATGACTAAAATGCAGCTGTTCCCTTTACCAAATAACCCTCAAATGGTTAATGAGCACCATTCTAGTGGCTAAGGCTAGAAAAGTTGCTTGTTTTTGACTTCCTAAGTTACCATCCTCCCCGAAAATCTAGCCAGTTGATGATTCTATCATGTTTTTAAAATGCTTCACATTGGCCCCTTCTTCCACTGTCGCTACCCTAGCCTTTGTCGCGTTTACCTGTATAATTACAATGGTCTCTTTACTATTGGTTTACCTGACTTCAGACTTCTTACTCCAGTTTGCCCCATACTGCCAAATAAAAGTCTCAAAGCACTTAGTCAATCTGCCTTCTTTCTTCATCCCCAGGATGTTGCTAATGGGTACTGGAAGAATCTTTGTAGGGTTCATGAAAAGGTGACTTACCAAAGGCCCTGGTTTAGCTGAGCTTAAGCGTGCGTGCAGCAGGGCAGCGACTTCTTCCTGTCCAGCTTCTAGGGCTATAGCCAGGGCACTAGTGCCTTCCTTTGTTGGAGGGGGAAAGGAATCAGGACAAGTTAACCTGGGGGTTGAGACTGACTGACAGCTCCTGAGGGTAGACTAGATTCACTGTAGCCTCAGGGAGTGGGGGGTGGATGATTTGATCGGCCCCAGAATGATCCCAGGAAGAAAGGGAGTAGAGGTGAGAGATGGAGCTGGAGTTCTAGGCAAGTTAGAGGGTGGTGGTTTTAATCCCATTCCTCCCTCAATCATGCAGGCTCCCAGCCTCACGTTGTCCAAGACAGCCTGGTCACAGGTTGGCTGAGCCAAAAGGAGCTTCACCATCTCTACACGCCCATGTTCACTGGCACACATCAGGGCTGTGGAGCCTTCCTCATCTTGCAAGTTCACGTCAGCCCCACAAGCTAGCAGGGCAGCCACCATATCATGCCGACCATGGCTCACTGCCAGCATCAGGGCTGTCTGTCCTGCCTGAAGAAACCAAGGATGGAGGCTAGGCTGAGAGCACCTATTCCAGCTCAGAGGGGAAGGGACCAGACCAGGGCCAAGGATAGTCACCCAATCAGAATAAGGAAATACTGTTAGACTGGACACCCTAAAGCAGCCTTGATGGACTCATTTGGATCCTATGGATGTTGAGATTGTGGGCTTCCTTAGGAGCAGGGAAGGAAACTCACCTGGCTGGCTTTGGCATTGACATTTCCTAAGCTGAACAACCTCCTAATTACATCCATGTCATCCTCTCCATCCACAGATGCCAGAGCAGCCAGCATGAGGGCTGTGTACCCTGCTCTGTTCTGATGATCCACTTCACACACTCCTGCAAGGGAAAAGAGAAAGTGGCGGTGATGCCCCAGCTCTTGCTTTCTGATCTCAAACTTCATCATACCTGTCCTCACCAGCTTCTCACAGAGCCCTTGAAGATAAACAATGGACTGGAAATTGGGGGCTTATGAGTCTAAGCTCTGCTACTGACCATGCAACCTTATTGCTCCATTCTGACCCTCATTTTCTCCACCAGTAAAATGGTGAGGTTGTCATACTAAGTTCATTCTAGTCAGTAATACCTCAAGGGGTTTGAATTCAAATGCCTTCTCTCTACCTTGGCATCTTCACCAAGTTCTATCCTGCACATTGTGCCAAATACTAGCTGGCTCTGCTTCCAATCTAAAGTGCACTGAGAGCCACCTGAGCCTCCCTCAACTTAGGAGGGGCACCTGTGGAGTCTTGGAGTTGGAAAATACTTCTTTAGTCATTTAGCCCAAATCTCTTTCCAAAGCATGAAACCCCTTTAGGACATCCCCAACAGAAGTGACCATTCAGCCTGCCCTTGACCCTCAGTAAACACACAGCCAGAATCCAGTATGTTCAGGAAGGTATCTGATAAAAGAGCATGTATATGGCCCCAGAAAAGTTGGATAGTGAAGAGGTAGACAAAATAGCCACTTAGAAGGTACAGAAGGCTGGAGCTGCTGAAAGCGGGGATGAGGTCAAGGTAAATTCCTTAATCTCCCTACAAAACCCAGCCACATCCAGGTGTCTTTCTGAGGTCAAAATCTGTGCTCAGGAAAAAAACTGAATATGATAAACAGATTTCTACTGAGTTTTAATTGCTAGTCAGGCTTAATTTCTGACCTCTTTAGTACCATCAAGAGATACCAAAGAAATAAATTTCTAACTTTGAGGTGTACTTTTTATGGGGATAAGGAGGTAAGCAGCTTAGGTAGCATAGTGGATAGAGGGTCAGGCTTGAGGTCAGAAAAATCTGAATTTGTGTCCTGCCTCAGACAAGTATTATCTGTGTGACCTTGGGCAATTAATCTAACCTCAACTTCAATTTCCTCATCTATAAAATAGGAATGATAGTATCTCTTTTCACCGGGTTATTCTGATGGACAAGTGAGAAAGTACTTTAAAAGCGCTTTGGAAACCCTGAGGTATAAATGTCAACTTTTATACCTATTGGGAAAGGTGGAAGCCTTTTTGATTTGGTTTGTTTGAGGATGTTTGAGTTTGATTTGATTGAGGATGCCTAGTTTCTCACAGACAGACCTGGGAAGGAACCTTAGAAGACCATCTAGTTCAAACTCCATTTTACAGACAGAGAAATTGAAACCCAGAAGAGTGTTATCAGACAAGCTGGGACCACAGTGATGAAGCTTGATATAGTCACCTTGCTCTGACATTGCCACTACCATAGTGCAGGCCCTCAGAAGCCAACATAAGCAAGCATTATTAATGTAAAATCGTACAGGCCCTGGCAACAGATAGGATAGGGCAGGGGGGGAAGGGAGCAGAATTGAGAGACTGAGGAGTCAAAGATAACACCTAGGCGAGCCTGGATGACTGGGAAAATGGTGGTACCCTCAACTAAAATGGGGAAGTTAGGAAGGGGTGGGAGTAGAGTTTAGGGAAAACATAATCAACTTTGGACATAATGAATTTAAAATGTCTGTAGGACATCCAGTTTGAGCTGTCCAATAAGCAGTTAGAGATAAGATACTGGAGGTCTATAGAGAGATTAGGGCTGGGTAAGTAGATTTGAGAATCACTAGCATAAGAATAATAACTGAATCCATGGGAGATGATGAGATCACCAAGTGAAATAGGATAGAGGGAAAAGAGGAGGGTCTGGGGGACTCACAGAACAATCAGATAAGTAGAAGGAGAACCAGGAAAGAGTAGTATCACAAAAACCTAGAGAAGAGACTGTTGAGAATAGTGTGACTGACAGTGCCAAAGGCCATGGAGAGGTCACAAAGAAGCAAGATGGAGAAAAGGCCATAGTTTTTGAAGATCAGATCACTGGTAACTTTGGACAGAGCAGTGTGGATTGAATAATGAGATTGGAAACCAAATCACAGAGTTTAGAAGAAAGTGAGAGAAAAGGAGGGAAGGCACCCATTGTAGGCAACTTTTTCAAGTTTATCCACAAAGGGAGAAGAGATAAAGGATGATGGCAGGGATGGGAGGATCAAGTGAGGGTTTTGTGAGGATGAGAGAGATGTGGGCATGTTTGTAGGCAGTAGAGAAACAGTCATTAAATGGGGAGAGATTGAAATGAGGACAACAGAGGAAGCAACCTGCTAGATTAGATGGGGTGTGCATGCAGGGAGGGGGTCTGCCCTGACAAGGAAAAGGGCCTTCTCATTGTGGCTCCCATTTATGCTTCCAGCTTTACTTCGGCCTTCCACACAGTCCATGTTCTATACAACTAATCTGCTTGTTTCCCTAACTCCATCTACCATCCTTTGCCTCCACACAGCACAGGCCACCTACTGGGCTTATTCTTCATCCCTGCATGTTGAAATCTTTCTTTTCCTTCAAGGTGCCATTTGTGAAGCTTTCCCAACAGAAAGTATTCCCTCCCACCCCTGCTTTTCCCAAGGAACATTCTCTGGACTTTGCTTTGTCCCCATTTGTATTATACTCGGCTGTGTTTGTATCCTATATGTGTATATATTCTACTCACCCCAGATAGATTATAAGCTCCCTGAGGACAGGGACTATGTTCTCCCAATATTAAACCAGTGCCTTGCACCTAGTAGGCACTTAATAGACATTTGTTGAGTTGAAAATCTGCCCTAAACTCCAGGAGAGCCCTGAGGACTAAGTTTAGTAGGATTCCAATATTGAAATGTCCAGAATACATCAAGTATATGAATGTGGGTGGGAGCTTCCCCGCTTTAGGACGTACCCTTTTTCTCAAGTATTGCCACCATGTCTGCCAGGCCTGAGACACTAAACAACAGGATCTGAATTCCTCTGTGGAAGGCAGTGACAATTTCATTTTTGTCCCTGTAGCTCCATCGCCCAGCACAATTCCAGGCAATGAATAAATGCTTGTTGATTGATTGACTGATTCGATCTTCCTTTTGCAGCTCTCTTGCACCTTCCTAGTTTCCAGTAAATAAAATGTAAACTCCTAACACTGACATTAAAAACCCTCTAAGATAAGACTCCAATCTACCCAATCCATTCTTCTTTCAAATTACTTCCCTTCACATAATTACTGACGTTTATATAGTACTTAACATAATCTCATCTCAGCCTTGAGGCAACCCTATGTGGAAGGTACTTCAAGTATGATCATCTCCCTTCTGAATGAGGAAACTGAGGCTCAGAGAATGAATTACCTGTGTCACCCTACCAGATTTGTATCCAGGTCTTAGGAGTGATTCCATATCCAGCCCTCTATCCACAACACCACAGGTCTTCTCATATACTCCACACATCACAGTCCAGTTAGACTGCCTTACCCCTTGTTCTTGTTGCTGTGCCTTTGCTCATACCATCTTGCAGGCTAGGGAGAGACTGGGCACACAGCACAGGCTGTGAAGCCTTTATTAAGCTAGGAGGAAGGCAAGATCCATTGACCTAGCAGGTAGAGATGTGAACTCCTCAAATGGGACAAGGTCAAAACAATGGCCTTTCTTTTTTCTGAGCCTCAGTTGTCTCACCTGTAAAATTAGGGCTCCCTGAAATTTAGAGCTGTTATGCAGGGAACAGGAGAAAGAAATGGGGCAAAAAATGGACAAGCAGGATAGCTTTGAAAGTTATAGGTTGAAAAGAAATGGAAACTGTATATAACAGAGATCTGCAATTTCCTGTACAATCCTCTTTTTCTATTATCCTATGCATGTGGAAATCCAGGTTATTTGGTGTTTAAGCTCAGATTTATAAAGTGAAAACAAAACAAGCAAAAAGATTTAGATCCCTTAAATCCCATGCTGCCCAGCAGAATGAAAGTTCCTTGAGACCAATGGCCATGTCATTTTTTATCTTTGCATTCCTGTTCCCCAACACAATGACTTGTAAATCTATTAGGCACAATCAATTTTTTGTTAATTGCATGAATCTGTGAATTTTAAGAGAGACAGGAGGTCAGTGGAAGAACAGAGGTTATGAGAACAATTACTTAGGTAAGGCACAATTAATTGGCAGTGAACTATGTCAGCACCAGGGAGAGTTCCCAGTGCCTTAGTACCAATACCATAGAGTGGGGTAGTAAGTAGGCTCTGGGCCTCACTAGGCAAACTGCTAAGCAGACACCTCCCTAGGCACTGCAATTCATAGCCATAAGAGCCTTGGAGTAAGAGGAGTTTCCTCTCTCAGCAGACCTTAGGAGAGCCGGCTCATCTCCTGGCAAGGACAACAGGGATCAGCTCATAGGGTTGCACCTTCTACAGGTTATGATCTAGATATAGGACTTAGAGATGAGGAAGTGTGGATGACATCAAGAGATTCTGTAAATAACTCCCATTTCCCCAATGCCTTAAGCTTTACAAATTGATTTTTTTAAAGGTAGGCAATGCGTTTTGTCATGTGTATTTTACAGGAGAGAAAACTGGGCAGGGCTAGTAAAAGCCTGTGGAAGAACTCAAACATAGGACAATAGAATTTAGAGCTAAAAGAGCATTTGAATCCAAACCCTCCCCTCCTCCATTTTATAGACTGGGAAAATGAATCACAGGAAGGGGAAAAATCTGGCCCGAGTCACCTGACTAGTAAAATGAAGAGGTTGGACTAGATGGTGTCTGAGGTCATCTGAGCTCTCCAGCTCTAAAGCTCTGACCCTAAATAGCTGATCCATGACTAAAACCCAGTTCTTCTGACTTCATATTTTTGCTTCCCACTTTGGCACACTATCCCTGGTGTATCTCTAAGCTGCCTTAAGCTCCCCAAGGTTAATCTAGAGATTCACACTGAGCCCTGACTGCCACTGTAGGAGCACAGGAAGGATGGATGGGGTTCAACACTGTCCTCATCACTGAGAAAGGGATAGTACAGAGAAGGAGAGATGGAGCCAAATAAATGTCCAACAGAGCACTGGACTGGGAATTGGGAGACCTGGATTTCACTGGAAATAGCAGAATAAAAATGACTAATGGAATTATGATACAGGATGAGTAGGGAGCTAGTAAGAGGGCACTTAACTGTCGAGTTGACAAGGTGCTTCTGGAATATTTTAGGGTGATTTTGTTAACTTCAATCTGTAAAAATCTCATTTGTGTTCCAGTACCTATGTATGTAACATTGTTGTAACTTCACTCTTGTGTTAAGTTGTAAAAGCCACATTTCTCCCCAGCCATAAAGCATTAACTCTGTCCCTTCCCTCCCCTCCTCCCAGCTGTAAAGCATTAACTCTGTCCCTTCCCTGCTCCCAGCCTAGAGGTATTTCCTCTGAAACCATTTACTCTATAGCTATGATAATGAATTCTTTTAAAAGCATTACCTCCTTTGTTCTAGTGAGCTCCTAACAAAGAAGACTCATCCATTTGCAAACTGGATGGGTACTTCTCATTTAAATTTGACTTCAAAAAGTATTAGACACTCCTTGGCTCCTCCCAGGTCCCTCCCTAACTCCACCTTTGTACACCTAGTTAGCCTAATGAACCTATGACTGACAGTTTTAGGTCTTTAAAAACTGCATCTCTGGCCCCTACACTGTGCAGGCCCTTTCTATCCTCGCCCCTGCCTGCTGCAGAGCGTCACACTTTGCAGGCTTTTTCTAGCAGGTTTTCTTTCTACTCAACCCCTACCCGCTGAAGAGCGTCACACTGCAGGCTTTCTCTGACACCCCCCCCCATTTGCAGGCTTTTCTAGCAGATTTTCTCCCTGACCCCCCTGCCCACTGAAAAGCGTAACTTTATAACTCTGCCTTAAATCCCTATCAGCTTGCAGGTTTACTAGCCCCTTTGCCCCTGTGTAACAATAAACTTTTATAACTCTGCCAAGGACAGCTGAGTCCAGTAATTCTTTTCGGACAACGAACCTAGAAAGGATTTCAATAGAAATCCCCCCTACTTATACCTCTTCAGAGTCACCTGGCCCTGAAGAACTGCATCCCTGGGTTCAGTAAGAATGGGCAGATGTGATAGCTGAGCCACTATCAGCAACATTGAAAAGATCATGGAAAATGGGAGACAAGAAAAGGGCAGATACTGTCTCAATTATCACAGAAGAGAATGGAATCTACAAACTTTAGGCTAGCTCACTTGACTAGGATTCCTGGGGAAAATCTAGACTGGCTCATTAAAGACATGGTTACTAAACATTTAGAAAGGGAAGCAGTGATTACAAAGAGCCAGCATGGTGGTTTCATCATGGGAAGGCTGGTCCTGTTTCCATTTTTTGTGGTTTGTTCTTCAGTTGTTGACTCTTTATGACCCCATTCGGGGTTTTCTTGGCAAAGATAATGGAATGGTTTGCCATTTCCTTCTCCAGTTAACTTTACAGATGAGGAAACTGAGGCAAAGTTAAGTGATTTGCCCAGGGTCACATATTAAATATCTGAGGCCAGAGTTGAACTCAGTAAGATGAGTCTTTCTGACTCAAGGCCTGGCATTGTCTCTACTGCTCCACCTAGCTGCTCTTTTTTAAAAAGGATTATTAAACTAGTTGATGAGGATACCATAGACGTACTTTGTCTAGATTTCAGCCACACTTTTGATAAAGTACAGAAGATGTAAAGAAGATAGAAAGATGTGGATGAGCTGATAATACAGTCCAACTGTATTGGATGGCTGGCCTCAAAGGGTCCTTAGTTCAATTTCAACATTTTGGGAGGCCTCCTTGGGATCCTTCCTTGGCCCTGTCCTGTTTTAACATTTTTATCAATGACCTAGATAAAGACATAGATGGTATACTGATAGAGTTTATAGATGACACAAAACTGAGAGGCAGAATTAACACACTGAATGACAGAGTCAATATATAAAAGACTTTTGAGAGGCTAAAACACTTGGGCTAAATCTAACAAGATGAAATTCAGTAGGGATAAATGTAAAGTTCTAACCTTAGGTACAAAAAAAAAATCAGTTTCAGAGGGGTGCCAAAGATAAGAGGCATGGATAGACAATGGTTATTTCAAAAGAAGATTGGTGTAGAGGACTGCAAGGCCAGCTTGGTGACATAGTAGGGAGAGCACAGGACCTGAAGTCAAGAAGACCTGAGTTCAAATCTAGGCTCAGATATTTACTAGCTGTGTGACCATGGGTAAGTCACTTAACCCTACTTGCATCTGATTCCTTATCTGTAAAATGAGCTGGAGAAGGAAGTGGCAAACCCCTCTAGCATCTTTGCCAAGAAAACCCTAAATGAGGTCACGAAGAGTCAGATGTGACTGAAATGACAGAACAACAAGGGAGAGCTGCTGACAGAATATGAATCAGCAGTGTAATATGGCAGCCAGAAAAGTTAACACCATCTTGGCCTACACGGAGGGGCTAGCTTCTTGCAGCAAACACATGATACTCCCACTGTCTTCTGCCCTCATCAGACCTCAACTGGAGCCTCAGTTCCATTCTGGACAGCACAGCCCAAGAACACTGAAAACCTGAAATGCCTAGAGGAGTACAATCAAGATGGCGCAGGGCTTTAAACCCACAGCACATGAGGATCAACTGAAGAAGGTAGCTATGTTTATTTTAAGGGAAAGAAGGCTCAGGAGGCCATGGTGGCTGCTTTCAAGTAACCAAAGTCTGTTGTGTAGAAAAGGGATTAGGTTTGCTCTGTTTGGCCCCAAAAATCTGAACCAGGAACAATGGGTGGAAGTCCCAAGGAAGCAAATTTAGGTCTGACATCATGAAAAACTTCCTAAGGATTAGAGCCGTCCAACAAGGCTGCCTCTAGAGGTGGTGGGTTTCCTTTCATTGGAGGCCTTTGAAAGGAGGCTAGATGACCATTGGTATATGTTACAGTGTATTTGTTATAGTGGGGAATTTCTTTTGATCCAAGGTTGGATTAGATGCCTACTGAAGCCCCCTCCGATTCTAAAATTCTTTGACACAGCCAAGTCCTTCCCCTCTTCTCAGCCTCAGTTTCCCTATCTGTAAAACACAGAAGCTGGGGAAAGGTGAACCAGATGACCTCTGAGGTCTCTCCCAGTTCTGAGGTTTTGACTATGGGAAGGAGGCAGCATGATATAACAGAACAGGCACTTCACAAACCTGGTTTGTAAATCTAGCTCTGACTCTGACCTCTCTGGGTCTTAGCTTCTTCCATCTGTGTACATTGGGGAGGCTGGGACTGGACTAGGGAACCTGGACAGCCCCTTCCAGCTCTATATCCTATCCTCCCATCTCTAGACTCCAGGGCATCCATTTCCTACCTGGAATAGGCACACCTGTGGATCTGGTCCTGCCCTCCAAGGTGGAGGGGACCCACGGGAGGTGGGGAAAGGGCTGGATATAGTCCTGGGGGTTTAGAGATGGGAGCAAAGTAAAAGAAGGAGGCCTCTCCCATATGGGGGAAGAGAAGACAGTGTGAGTCTACAGTACTGGAAAGGGTTCAAATGAGATGTGTTCACTAAATCCCAATAACAGGATGGGATTCTCTTCTACTCCCTAGTCTACCCCTTCAGTCCATGAAGCCCAAAAAAGGTAACCTGATTAGATAAGGATGCCCTGTACCTCACCAGTAAAGGTTAACCATACAGCCTCAGATTCATTGCTTTCTTCCATTCTCTGAAGGACTGTCATATGGAAGAGGAATAAGCTTTATCCTGCCTGGCCACAGAAGGCAGAACCAGGGGTAAAAGGTAGAAGTTACACGGCCAGAGTCCAGCTTAATAGAAGGAAGGACTTCCTAAAAGTCATCCCACAATGAAACAATCAACATTAAATACCCATCATCCATAGAGATATATAGAGGAAAGCAGTGGATTTGGCGCCAGGAGAGCCTAGTTTAAATTTTGGCTCTCATTTCTGTGAGGCTCAGGTGGACTTTCAGTTGTTGTTCAGTTGATTTTCCATCATGCCCCACTCGTTGTGGCCCCATCTGGGGTTTTCTTGGCAAAGATTCTGGAGTGGTTTGCCATTCCCTTCTCCAGCACATTTTAGAGATGAGAAAACTGAGGCAAATAGGGTTAAGTGACTTGCCTAGGGTCATACAGCTAGTAAGTTTCTCAGGCCAGGTTTGAACTTAGGAAGATGAGTCTTCCTACCTTTAGATCCCAGTGCTCTGTGTACCATGACACCACCTAGCTGCCTCAGCTGGACATAGGTGGCATCTAAAACCTATTTGGCTCCTAAAGCTTTTCCAAGTCAGGCTCCAGCCCACCTTTCCAGGCCTATTACGCATTTTCTTCCTTTCACATACACTACAACCTAGTCACACTGGCCTACTAGTAGTTCCCCCAAAACTCACTCATTCCATCCCCAGCTTCAGCTAGTCTTCCATACCCTCCCTTCTTCACCTCCTGATTTCAGAATCTGCAGCTTCCTTCAAAGCTTAGTTCACATGTCATCTCCTAAATAAAGCCAATCCTCACCCTTTCATTCACTAGTGCCCTTCCTGTTTCCCACCAATGCAATGTAAACTTTTTGACAGAAGAGACGGTTTCATTTTTGTCCTCACATCTGTAGTATCTAGAACAATAGCTGGCACACAGTAGACAGTAAGTCCTGATTGAATTGAATTACTGAATGCCCCTTTCCATTTCCAAATTCTCTGATTCTTCTGGGTAGTGAGCCCCCTGTCCCTGGAATTATTTAAGCAGAGGTGGAGGGCTCCTTTTTGGGGAGGTTGTAAAGAGAACTCCTGTTTGGGGAATGGGATCACACTAGAGTTCCAAGGTTCCTTTCTGGCTCTAGGAATCTGATTCACCAGGAACACTTAGGCTCTGACTCATCCAGCAACCCTCATGGATCCCTTCCTTGGAGTTCCTGGAGCCCTGAGTCTAAATCATATCACACATTCTAGCACTGGATTCTATACTCTTGTACAGATCCCATCTCCCATTCCTAGGGGATGTGAACTTCCAAGTGGTAGAAAGGAATCAGCTCTTCCATATCACATATGGCTATTCAAAGGAGACTGGTTGATGGAATGAAGCACCCAAAGGAAAAGCAGTGACAATTGTAAATGCCAGCTCTCAGCCCCCCTGACCAGACCTAGCCATATCTCCCACTTCCATCTCTGGCTTTGACTCCTGAACCATGAATCTCTGCCCTCAGACCTGGGGGCCCCCTTTGCCCATAGGAACCAGGATGGCCAGGTTCAAAGTACATTCTCAATGAAAACTCCTTACAACTTCCAGCTAGACCTGGACTTTCAGGGCCTACTGACCAGCTCCCAGCCCTGCTCTCCATGCCTCAACCCAGGCCCCAGGCCCCACTGACCAGTATCCAGCAGTAGGCGTACAATGTCAAAATTGGAATGGGAGACACTGTAGTGCAGGGCCGAGTTGCCGTTACCATCAGCTAGGTTGACAACATGGGCCAGCAAGGCTGGCGACTGTGCATTCAGAGTCGCCAGAAGGGCTGCCACAGGACCAGGGCGGGAGTGCTTCTGGCTGGACACACGAAACCATTCCTGCTGCACCAGACGTGAAGTGCAGGCAGCCTGTGAAGAGAGACAGAAAAGCAAAGAATGACAGGAGATTTTTGCCCATGGCCCTACTTACCTCCTCAGAGCCTTGATGGGAAAGGTTCTGGGGGACTGAACACTTACCCCCTCCCGGTCCCGGCTGCCCCTGGGCTGGCTCAGCTGCTTCTGAAGCACCAGGCAGGCTTCCTTCAGGCGGGGACTCAGCTCAAACCTGAAGTAAGAAAGAGAATGGGGCCCTACGGCACAGGAAAGAGACTCCTAAAGGGGTGGAAAGGTGGCAGAGCAAGACTTTGGATAGGATGGAGACCCTCCAGGAGACAGAACAAAACTGACTTACTCTTCCCTTCACCCCTACTCACTTCTCCCGGCTGTCAGGGGCATCATGTCCAGGCTCTGGTTGGTCCTGGACACCAGATGAACTGCTCACTGGGGAGTGAGGTGGGGAGTGGCTGGCAGAGCCAGAGCTGTCATCTGAGGAGCCCTCAGGGTCCCCTGGCTCTGAATCACTGTCACCATCACTGGCCTCTTCCTCTTCACTGGATGAGGAGCTCTCATACCTGATGGGAGAAGGCCTTGTGCATAGAGAAAGACAAAGAGAAGAGGCCCCAAGTGCCAAAGAGAAGGCTAGAATCTCAAACTCTCAAAATTAAATGTAATCTCCAGGCACACCATATGATGTCCAACCTTCCTGACCAGTCATCAACCATTCTCTAATGAGGAGGAAACTACTTGTATCCAAGAAAGCCCATTCCATGTTTGAATCCTAGAAGGAAGCCATAGCCCAGAACAAGGGAAAGAGCTGGATCTAAGCTAAAGAAAGCCAGGCACTGTATCATAGGATTTAGACTTGAAGGGACCTTTGAGATAATCTAGTCCCAGCACCCTCTTTTGTGGATGAGGAAGCTAAGGCCAAAGATGAGAAGTGACTTTTCCAAGGTCACACCACTAGTGAGTAGAAGGGCTAGTTAGACCGGGAAGCCAGGCCTATGATTTCAAATCCAGTGCTCTTTACTTGGGACCAAGAGAGAACCCAGAGCCCAGGAGGAGGGAATTAGATCCTAGAGTCTCACTCTCCATTGAGGACGCCCACAAATTGCAAGCTCTTGGGGCCAGAGCTGGGCTCTGCTGCTCCATCCCGCTTCTTCATGATGGATCTGAGGACACCTGAGAACAAAGTGTGCTTGTTGGGGTGGGTACCACCCTCAGGTATGCCCGCAGCCAGACAGAGTAGAAGGTGAGGGGTGAGCCAAACCTACCAGCTTGGGCTGTGACCTTGCTCTGTGGAGCTGGCACTGGACACGGGGCCCCATGCCCCGCTGGGGCAGCCTCTCCCAGGCTCAGCTCCAGGGACCCCAGCTCAGCTTGTGTGCCCTTGTCAGCCACAGCCTCATGGCTAGACGTCTGGGTGGCAGCCTCCTGTTGTTGTGCCCCTGATGCTGCCTCCTCTTCCTTCAGGAGCTGAACAGCCTCTAGCTCCTGGAGTCTCCCCTGTAGGAAGGCACTCACCCCACGCTGGTGTTCCAGACTGTTCTTCAGCATCTCTAGCTCTCGCTCAGCTGCATCTGGCACCCCCAAAAGCTCCTCTGTCACCCATGTGGCTGCCTCCTGTGTGTCAGGCACTGCCAATGTGCCCTCTTCACAAGTCTTGGGTGTTGCCAGTATGCCTGCCTCGCAGGTCTCTGATGCTGCCAACACACCCACCTCCTGTGTCTCGAACGCCATTAATGTGCCTACTTCCCGGGTCTCAGGCACTGCTAATGTGCCCATCTCACAGGAAGACCCCTGGGCCTGAGCTCGGGCCTTGGTCCCCCTCTCTGATGTGGCCAATCTTTCAGTCAGCCGGCGTAATTCAGCCAGTTTCCCAGACCGAGTCATGGAGTCTAGCTCCAGCTCGAGCTCAGGTTCAGGGCCTAGCTGGTGCCCTGCCTGTATCAGACGAGCCCTCTCCTCGCGTAAGGTGCGCAGCTGCTGCTGCAGAGCAGGAAGCGACCTCACCTGGCCCTCCAGCTCTCGAAGTCGCCTCAGAGCAGCTGCCATCTGCTCCCGGACATGCTGTAGCTGGGCTGGGCTGGCAGCTGGGGCAGGGCTGCTGCGGCCAGAGCTCAGTGGGCTCTTCCAGCCCAGCCCAGGGCCAAGTCCGGTGCCGACAGGTGCCTGCTCCTGTTCCTGTGCCAGCCGCCGACTCGTCTCCAGCAATGTCTTCTCTACTCTGAGGTTTCTCCCTAAGACTGTTCGGGGTGATGGTGGTGGCAGGAGACCAAGGGTAAGAGGAGGTGCTGGGGTGAGGGACAAAGCTCCCCCAGACTCCCCCAGGCCCTGGGATGACCCTCGTCCATCCTCACTGGCTAACGATTCTGTGGAAGTCCAGGGTCCTGGGCTACGGGGACTTCGGGGGCCAGAAGGCCTCGCTCCCCGGGGTCGACGGGTGGGCAGTGGGGCTCTGCTACGGAGGCCCTGCCCACTCTCAATATCCTCCACATACTTCAGGAAATCCAGGTCCAACTGGAAGCCGTAAGGAGTCTCCACTGAGTATGGACTTCGAGCCCCACCATCCCGGTCCCTGTATAGAAAGGGGCCGCCCAGGTCTGGAGGGGAGAGACACATGGTTCAGAATTAGCAACAGTCAAGGATAGAGACCAAAAAGGGTGATATGGGGTCAGACCCAAGTACTTGGGGAGCAAATATAGGGCTAAACCCAAAGGCCAGGGGGAGGAAGAGCCCAGAGGTCACTCTATCCAGGACAGCAAAAGAGATGCCCTGCTGGAATATTTGAACTACTACCTTCCCACCAATTCCCCTTCCTGGTTACAGAAAGGAAATGGCCTGAATTTCCTTGCCCTTTTCACCAGCCCAATCACTTTAGCCCCTTGGGAAGAGAAGGAAGTTTCCCCTGCCCCCAATTCCTCTTACCTGGCAGGCTCTGGTTCATAGCAAACTTAGCCATTGTCTCTGTAGGCAGGTAGGAAAAAAAGGTATTAGCCCTAGGCCAGCAAGTTTGCAAAATGTTTAACCCTGATCCTGCCCAATCTGCCCTCTCCCCTGGAACTCTGGGGTCTTCAGTGGGTCCCTTCCCCAGCCCCCCAGGACCAGGGGCCTTTCAGCCTAAGGCAGTGTTCTGTAGGTGGGGAAGAGAAGGAAAGAAACTTGATTTGGAGTTAGAAAAACCTCAGTTCACATGCCTGCTCTGAATCACTTACTACCTGTGTGATTTTGAGGGCATCATTTAACCTGTTTAAACTTCATTTTGTTCCTCTATAAAATGAAGGGGTTCAACTATTTGGGGGGGTCCTTAACCCTTCTGTGATATAGTCCCCTTTGTCAATGTGGCACAGTCTGCAGACCCCTTTCCTGAACTGTTTTGTTACCTAGGTTCCGAATTGAAGGAAATGATAAATTTCAGTTAGAGACTATTAAAAATAAAAACACAGTTTTTTTTCTTCATCCAAATTCACAGACTTGAAATCTATCCTTGAGTCTCTTGGTTAAGAATCCCTGGACGAGCTGATCTCAGATCCCTCCCAACTCTGACTTACAACATTCTGAGGTCCCACCCAGCTCTGACATCCAATGTTCCAGGGACTTCAACTCTAAGACAAACCCCTTTACAAAACCAAAAACAATGAGAAGCCAGACTGAGGGAGGAGCCCCTTCCCCACCCACCCTGAGCAAAGGCACTCCCTCCATTTTACTCCAGAATTCAAGTCCCAAGCCTATGGCTCTCTGGAGGAAGTACAGAGGAGTTTCCAGGTTCCCTTCTCTACTCACCTTGCTGCCTCTAGGACATGGTGACCTACCTCCTGATGGGGCAGAGTGGGCTGAGACTCAGAAGGATATACTGATGGGGCTTCCCCA
>CM053580.1:550300893-550312535 GCA_028627135.1 Pseudochirops cupreus
TACATCCATCTATGAGTATGTACAAAATATCAATGAAGTAAATATATAGTAATGGGGGCAGGGAAGGCCCTGGCAGCTGGAAGGAGGAAGAAAAGTCTCATGTTGTAAGGAGCAGGGAGAGCCTGAGCTGAGGTCTGAAGGAAACCTGGGACTCTAAGAGTCAGCGACAAAAAGGGAAATGTGCTCTAGACAAGGCACCAGCCTGTGCAAATGCTTGGAGAGAGGAGATGGGGAACCAAGCTCAAGAAGTAGCCAGAAGGCCAGTCTGGAGGGACTATAGAGCGCATGAAGGGGAGGAATGTATAATAGGGCTTGAAAGGGAAGCTGGAAACAGGTTGTGAACTCTAAGTAGATGGAGAGGCCTCCAGGTAGGGCTCTCTCTGGCAGCTAGAAGGTGATACTTCCAGTAAGCATTTATAGTTAGTGCTCTGTTAGAACATGCACCCCACACTGGGTCTTTGGCCATTGCAGCAAGAACATGTGACTTGAGTCAGGAGACCCAGGTTCAATTCCTAGCTCCCAAACTTCCTAGCTAAAGGAGGGAAACTCCCAGTTTTCTATAAAGTGGAATGGACCTATTATGTAAGGTTATTGTAAAGAAAATATTTTGCTCACTCCAAAGTCATATGAAAATGGGAGCTATCATCATGGGATTTGAGGTTCAAAGGTACCTTAGGAACCGCTGACTCCAACCTCTTCATTTTACATATGGAGAAACTGAGGCCCAGAAAGGGGAAAAGACTTGCCCAGGGTCACACAGTTAACAAGCAGCAGAACCTGAATGCAAACCTCAGCAACCAGATGTGGCACCCATACTCACATACCATGGCCACCATTTAAAAAAAATTATTACTCTAAATTACTCTTGGCAAATCACTTAACTTCTCAATGCTCAGGCACACATGGCAAAGTAGGTGTCAATCTATATTGGTAGAGAGTTTCCAAATAAATCGCAGATTTGGTCCAAAAAAAAAAAAGGAGGTCAAGATGCAGCATGGTCTAATAATCAGTCTCTAAGACTCAGGAAGACCTCGGTTTCAAATCTGCTATTTACTAGCTGTGTGACCATGGATAAGTCACTTAACCTCTTTATGAGTTAAAACTCTCAGAAAGTTTCTCAGGAAACTCTAAGATTAAAAGTTACAGAACAGCTGTAGATGTGTACGGGTGGAGGGAGTTTCCATACCAGGAACACACTATGCTGATGACATCACAGGTCCAAAACCAAGATCCTCCCCCTCCATCCCAATCATTATTATTAACATGATTACTGCTCAGGTTAGTAGGAATCCCAAAGGACTTATGTCACCAGTAAGGAGCCAGAAACCAAGACGGTGGAAATGTACAGGTAGAAAACTGGCTCCTGGAACCATGCTTGAATGTTTGCTCTATTTGAGACATAGCACAGTATGGTAGGGGGAAGGGAGAAATCAGCATTTATAAAGCTCCTCCTCTATCCTGGGCGCTATCTGAAGTGGTTTTTGTTTTGTTTTGTTTTTACAAATATCTCATTCAGTCCCCACAACAACCCTGGGAAGTAGGTGCTAATACTATCCCCATTTTACAGTTGAGTTAACTGAGGCACAGAGATTAAGTGACTTGCCCAAGGTCACACAGCTAGTAAGTATCTAAAGGCTAGACTTGAACTTGGGTCTTCCTGACTCCAGGCCGAGCACCTCTGTTTACTGCACCACCAGCTGCCTAGCCAGGAAGAACAGTTCTGGCCCTAAGAGTTGGGAGACCTGGGTTCAAGTCCAGACTTGGCAGTTTCTTGCTTTTTACGTAAGAGGCAAACCCCTTAATCACTCTGGGCTTCAATTTTCTCCTCTAAAAAGTAGGAGCCATAATGTTTGTACTGTGAATTCCATGGTACGGAAGGAATGAACACTTGATTTGGAGTCAGAAGACCTGAGTTCAAATTGTGCCTCTGCCTTGATTCCAATGACCCTGCTAGAGATCATCTTGATGCCTCTCCACCTACTCTCCCTCCTCAGATTCCTCCTTTGTAAATAGGATTGGACTAGATGACCTGTAAGGTCTCTCCCAGCTTTAAAAACCCAAGACTATACTACATAATGATGTGAGAGAAGCGTTTAAGAGATGTCGCAACAGGAGTAGGTAAGGATTCCTCCCTTCCTATTATGCCAGGAGAGACTGAACACCTTTGGAATGGAGACCAAAAAGATGGGAGGAGTCGGTTGTTCTGACAAGGAGAAACGAGGAGGTGATCAGAGAGGACACTTCGGATATCTGACAGAAGACTACCTTCTCTGGCAGGAGGGAAGTGACACTCTGGACCAAAAAAGGGAATAGCTTCTTGGGGATACTAGCCTCCTGGGTTCAAGGAAGGTAAGACCAGACTCAGAGTTTTAATAGAGGATCCCAGGGAAACAGACCACCCCTGTGCCTATGAGATCAAACGAAATCATATTTGTAAAGCACAGCACAGTGCCTGGAACACAACAGGCATTATCTAAGGGCCTATTCCCTCCTTCCCCTATGATTTTAGGACCTAGAAATAACTGGTCACATTTACCCACGCTTTAAAAGAAAGTCAAATTTATATTGCCCACAAGATGGTTAAAAGCTCTGTAACCTTACGTAAATCACTTCCCTTCTCTGTAAAATGGGGGAAGGGGTCTGGGCCAGACAGCATCCAAGATCTCTCCCAGCTCTAAAATCTCATGATTCTAGGATGAAAGGTCTAAGGACATTTTCTACAAATGAGTCATTATGAGGCATCCAGGCAAGCAGGAGGGGAGGGGAAGAAGGCTGTAGGCAGAGAACACCCAAGCCTTGGGTTCCCAAGAGACCTAACCTCCGCTTATGTTCGGTACTCTCACCAGACGGGAGGGAACAAAAGGCCCAGCCTGGGACCCAAGAGAACTGGGTTCCAGTTCGGACTGCAGCCCCCGCCTTAGGGGAGTCTCTCCTTTTTTTTCTGGGTCCCACTTTCCCTATCTATACACAAGGAAGTTGGCCTCTCCCTGCCCTCCCAGCTGGAACAATGTGTAGTCTAACATCCTGGAAATGGGAGAAGTGACTTCATTGCCCAGAATCAGGGAGGAGGCCAAAAGGAACAGCTGAGCACACAGTACAAAGCCAAGGGTGCTGGAACATCTGTTTGCAACTGCAGCCTGAGCTCTAAGCGACCAAAACAGCCACAGGGTCAAGAAGGCAGTCTTTGGGACAGGGGTCCACCCTGCCTCGCCAAGGGGAAATCAGGAATGCTGGGGCCAGTAGAAAAAACAGGGATCTGAGGCTCCTCCCCTGTCCAAGCTAGCGATGCATAGTTTAGACATTCCAGGGTCATCTGGAAGCACGCCAACTCCCTGAAACTGGACAGGCAGGCACCAAGGGGAAAAGAGGGGAGGGGCCTAGACCCAAAAGATGGATGCTGATGTTGGGTCTCCCAAGGGTCATCCTCCCCCATGCCCTGTAAACTGCACCCTCACCTGGGCCAACTCAGGTGCCAATTACTGCCTGAAGCCTTCAGTGACCCAGCTTCAGGAAAGAATGCGCCCCCTGGATGACTCAGCACGGTGCCTTCCCCTCTCTCCTCTACATTTCCCACACTCCCCAGAAGCAAAATTATTGTCTTATTTGTTTCTCCCTAGTTAGATGACTTGTTGGAAGCTCCTTGGGATTCCGTCTGGGTTATGATGTGTAATGCTTTGTAAACCTATGTAAACGTGGGTTCTTGAATCCCCAGTCCAGGGCCCTAGATGTAACTAACAGATTCATAATAAATGTCACTTGAATTGGATAAATTAATTCTCTGACCCCATTCACTTTGCCTCCAGTCAGGAGTCTGTCCATTCCAGCCTCCCTGATTTCTTCATCTGGCCAGAGCAAGTGACCCTCCCCCCCTGCTCCCCTGTCCCCCAGTGGTGATGGTTCAGGCTCAGCAAAGCCAGATGCCAAAGGCCAGAGGAAACAGGAACAAAAATACTTGGAGTCGATCAGTCTCTGACAGTAACAGCTCAGGGACTGAGTCTATTTGGGGTTTAGAGGGGAGTAAAAAGGACTTCAGTGTCTGATTTGGACCCTGGCTCTCTGGGCCAGGCCCTTTCAGTAGAACAGGCTGTCTCTAATGGTAAACCAGAATGTCTGAGATTCTAGGAGTCTGTGAGCTCAGTGATGTATGTGTGAAGAACACAGCCCTCTCTCCCCACCACCACCACAGCCTATCAGTGTCATGTGACACCACCCACCTCCCCGCCCTATCACTTTAAGAAGCATGTCCATGTGTGTATGTGTGTGTATCAGAGTGGGATCCAAGCCCCGATTTTAGCAAACAGCTTCCCTTGCTTCACCCGCCTACCCCCTGCCCTAGGCTGTCAAGGAAGCCGGATGCTTCTGCCTAAGAGCCCCTCATTAGCCCATCATGACTCCCAGGGCCCTGCCAGCTATTTTGGGATTTTTACACGGCATTATCACTGGGTGACAAGTTGGGGAGGGGGAAGGAGGAAGAAGGAGGAAGAAAGGCTTAACTGTTGATGAGGGGATGAATTATAATAGCTCACACTTCTAAGGTTTTACAAAGTGCTTTCCTCCCAACAACCCTGAGCGGTAAGTAGTGGGGGTATTATTATCCCCATTTTACAGATAAAGGAACTGAGACTCAAGAGGTAAAATTACTTAGTTGTGCAACCTTGGATAAAGGGCAGAAAGAACTAGGGTTTGAAGGGCAGCATTCTTTCCACTGGGAGGGGGGGGGGCGAGGAATGTCTCCAACTACAGACTTCTATCTCCTCTCTGCATATTTGAATATTTTGAGGCAAATATTCTCCTTACTGAGTTTTACTTTCCCCCTTTGATAGCATGAGTAGACTAGAAGACTTTGCCTGTCTTTTCCACCTCTAAATCCTAAGTCCTAAAACCTTGGTAGTTGTCCCAGACCCTATTATGACGGGCCCAAAGGCATTAGAGGCTGCCCACCTGAGGATCAGAGGACGACAAACTGGCTTTTCCCTTCCTGCATGAAGATTATAGGAACTGACCTCAATGAAGCCCCACCCGATTCAGGGATTGATGTCCCAACTCCCCCCTTCCCCCTGCCCCCCACTTCCCCTCCTTCCCTCACTATCCCTAGGAGTGGGAGGGGACGGAAGGGACAAAGATTCTTCCTTCCTAGCTAGGCGGCTTCATCCGCCTGCCCATTGTCTCTCAGGGCCCCTGGGGCGGCTTCCCAGGCCCCAGCTTCCTGAGAGGTTAGGGCACCCCCCCCCCCCCAGGCCTGGTCTCCAGGGCTAAGGGGAAAAGATAGGTGATATCCAAGCATCAGCTAGGTTATGCAGAGGAGGTCTGGTACCAAGCCCTGGGAGGAAGCTGTACAATATAGTCTTCCAGGTGAAAGCCCCTACCCTTACCTGAGAAAGGAGTAAGAACGTGGTCAGAGGCTTCCAAGTCACCCCCTACCCCGGGCAGCCCCCTCCTTCTCTTAGGACAAAACCTTAACAACCTTCGCCTCCCCCCGCCACGTACTCGCACCCGCACCTGCCCCTGGTCTAGTCATAAGGATGGGTAATCACATCCTTCCCTACTGGGGGTGACAAAAATAGAGCAGACCTTTCCTGTCCAGCTACTCAGTGCTTCCTGGAACGTCTTTGAGAGCCTACTCCCCTCAAGGGCTTTCCTCGTACCCTTCTCCTTGAGGAAGCTTCCAGGGAAGACGACCTGCCTCTGGATTGGGCTGAACTTGCAATCTCTTTCCCACCCTCACCTACTCCATGGGTCGCCACCACTCCTGCTTCTTCCGCGCAGCCCCACTTTCGTCCCCCGCCCCCCACTTTCCGCCTCAGATCCTCAGTCCATGCGCCCTCAAACCTCCAACCCTAGGTCCCCTCCCTGCCCCCCAAATCCTGCTCCCTCGACCCCTACATCCCCACCTCTGGTTCTTCTGATGATACCACTTCTCCCTCCCTCCAGTCCCGTCGGGAATTACAAACTCTCCTACCTGAACAGCTCCTGGCCCCGACGCCGGAGCCTCCGCCAGCATACGATGCTCTCCTTAATAAACCCGGGACTGGAACTGGCAACTGCATCAGCCAATCACCACCGTAGGGTTCCGGAAGGACCAATAGTAGTGTAAGGGCTGGTGAGGGGCGGGGGATCCGAAAGCTGATCTAGGCTCTCTGAGCCCAAACTGAGGAGGGGACAGATTTCCAAGCCCCTCCCTGCAGGTTGCTTTCGGCCAGACCGGCTGATCCTGACCCAGCCACCCCAGTCCTAGAGTTCACTTTGTCTTGAGCGACTACGGGAGAACTCAAAACCTAGAACCTGGCGCAATGACCAGGGAGCCACAACTAGAGCAGAACCCAACCAACCCCAAAGTGGAACCCAAAACTCAGAGACACGGCCAGAACCCAGTCCAGAGAAGAGACCCGAGTTCAGAGTCAAGTCGAGAACCAATCCCAAAAAGCTCAGAGTGGAAACCAGAATGCAGCCCAAATTGAAGACTGGAGCCTAACCCAAAATAGAGACCAGGATTCAGCTAGAGGCCAGTTTGTAGAAGTTGTCCTGTTGTAGAAGTTGTAGAAGTCAGTCCTGCTCATTTGGGATCACTGAGGTGCCCAGAATCTGCCCCAGAACTGAGTCTGTAGAGCTCAGAGCCCAGCCCAGCTCAAAACTAAATCAGGAGCCCCAGATTGGAATTTTAGACCCTCCTTCCACAGCTGACTCCCTCCCAGTCTGCCTTACTTCAGGCAGTCACCTCAATCCCACCCTCCAGAGGCACTAACCAGACCTGCAGGTCACTTAGCTACCTTTAATGCTTAGATTATTCATTCTTTCTCTGTGTATTTGTCTGTTCTCTCTCCCCCAACCAACCTTAGCAAGGTCAGAGTCCCCGAGGGGCAGAGTGGGACAAGGCCTCCAGAACCCATCTTGTTCCCAATTACCTTCAGCCTTTAGGTCATAAAACCCCAGGGAAAGACTAGATTCAAGGAATTAGATGTTGGAACTCAGACTAAAATAGGAGATGACTAAGAGATTCCACCAAAAGCTAAACTTGTACCCTAATATCTGCTCCAATGCTTGCCTGGCTTGTAAATAATTTCTCCTTCCCTCAGGTCTAGACCCCAAATTTAACAAACATTTGTTTATTACCTCCTATGTACAGTCCTGCTCTAGCTCCCTCAGGAACCATCCTTCCCTTACCTAATTACAGATTCATAGGATTTTGAGCCTCCCCACCCAACCCCGAGCTCTATGAGCTATGTCATGCAGGGTTATCCAAGATAGACAGATCATAGTGGAGGGTTCTGATAAAAGGTGATCCACAGGAAAAGGAAATGGCAAACCAATCCAGTATCTGTGCCAAGAAAACCCCACAGACAGTGCTAAAACGATCAATGAGATAACATCAGAAGATGAACCCCTTGGTTAGAGGTCCAATATGCTACTGAGAACAACAAAAGTTGCTTCAGTACTAGTGAAGCAGCTAGGCCAAAGCCAAAAGAAAGCTCAACTGTGGATGCAAATGATAACAAAAGGAAAATCAGATGCTGTAGAGATCAGCATTGTATAAGAATCTGGAATGAAAGATCTAGGAACCAAGGTAAGCTGGATGTGGTCAAATAGGAGATGGAAAGATTAAACATCGACATCTTGGGTATCAGTGAACTTAAACAGATGGGACTGGATGAATTTAATACAGATGATCACTACATATACCACTGTGGACAAGAATCATTTAGAAGAAATGGAGTAGCCCTCATGGTTACTAAAAAGAAAAGCAGTATTGAGGTATAATCTCAAAAATGGCCGAATGATATCTGTGCAAATCCAAGGTAAAATAAGTCATTCAATATCGCAGTAATACAAGTCTATGCTCTAACCACTGATGCTGAAGAGACCAAAGTCGATCAGTTCTATGAAGACCTACAACATTGTCTAGAAATAACACCCAAAAAAAGATCATCATAGGGCAGCAGTTCTCAACCTGTGGGTCACCCGACCGATCCTTTCATAGGGGTCACAGGGGTCACCTAAGACCATCGGAAAACACATATTTCCAATGGTCTTAGGAAACTCCTCTGTCTCCAGGCAGGTCTGCCCACATGCAGGTATGTCCACATACAACTATTAAAGGGTCAAGGCTTTAGGAAGGTTGAGAACCACTGTCATAAGGGATTGGAATGCTGAAGTAAGAAATCAAAAGATAATTGGAATAACAGGCAAGTTTGGCCTTGGAGTACAAAATGAAGCAGACTAATAGTCTTGTTAAGATAACCACTGATCATAGAAAACACACTTTTTCAACAACCCAAAAGACAACTACACATGGACATCACCAGATGGTCAATATAGAAATCATATTGATTATATATTTTGCAGCCAAAGTGGAGAAGAAACTCTATACCTGGAGACCTGGAGGTAACTGTGGCTTGGATTATGGGCTTCTTATTGCAAATTTCAAACTTAAAGAAAATAGGCAAAACAACCAGACCACATAGGTATTGACCTAAATAACACCCCTTATGAATATGAAGTGGAGGTGATGAGTAAATTTGAGGCATTAGATCTAGTAGGTAGGGTGTCTGAAGAACTATGAACAGAAGTTCACAATATTGTACAGGAAGCAACAAAAAAAAAAACATTCCAAAGAAAAAGAAGAGCAAGAAAGCAAAATGATTTCCGATGAGGCTTACAGAATAGCTAAGGAAAGACAGAAAGTGAAAGATATAGCCAACTGAATGTAGAATTCCAGAGAATAGAAAGGAGAGATAAGAAGGTTTTCTTAAATGAATAATGCAAAGAAATAGGAAAAACAACAATAGAATAGAAAAGTCACCTCTCTTCAAGAAAATTGGAGATATCAAAGGAGAGTTCCATGCATAAATGGGCATGATAAAAGACAAAAATGGTAGAGATCTAATTAGGAAATTCTTGCTCCTCAGAAGGAAAGCTTCGGCAAATCTGGACAGCATACTGAAAAGCAGAGGCATCACCTTACCAACAAAAGTCTATATAGTCAAAGCTATGGTTTTTCCATTATCAGTGTATGGCTATGACAGTTGAACTATAAGGAAAACTGAGCACTGAATTTTGGTGCTGGAGAAGACTTTTGAGAATCTCTTGGACCTCTAGGAAATCAAACTGGTCAATACTTAAAAGAAATTAATTCACTGGAAGGTCAAATTTAAGCTGAAGCTTAAATACTTTGGCCACATAATGAGAAGATGGGACTCATTGGAAAAGACTGATGTTGGGAAAGGTGGAAAGCAAAAGGAAAAGGGGCAACTGAGGATGAGAAGCAGAGATAATATCATGGAAACAACATGAGCTTAGACAGACTTCAAGAGACAGTGGAGGACAGAAGGGCCTGGTGTGCTATGGTCCATGGGGTCATGAGGAGTTGGCCATGACTGAATGACTGAACAAGAACAACAAAGATTTTGAGGAGGAAGATGATTGAATACAACTTTAGAGATGAGTAAACTGAGCCCTAGTGTTAGAAAGTGGCTTGCTTAGTGTTCACACAGCCAGTAAGTGACAGAACTCAGTCTAGATCAGGTCTTTGACTCCAAATCCAGTGTTCTTTCTCCTATTTTATGAGACCACCACCTCTGTTCCCCCCTCCCAAATCCTTCATTTTCCTCTTTCTTCCAAGCCCTATCCTCCCTTTAGTTAGGTAATAATAACTGACATTTACATGTGAAGGGTATAAAAGGAGGCAGCTAGGTGGCCCCATCATACACAGAGCACTTGGGCCTGGAGTCAGGAAGACCTGATTCCAAATCCAGCCTCAGATACTCACTAGCTTTCTAACCCTGGGCAGGTCACTTAAACCCAGTTTGCCTCCTTTCCCATCAGCAAAACAGTGATGATAACATGAGGAAAAAATGAGATATTTATTAAACACTTGGCACAAAGCCTCTCAGTAGATGGTTACTGTCTTTCATGCTCATAGAGGACCAAAATGATGTCACTACGTAGTAGTCAAAGTACACTGTGTCCAACTGTTACTGATCAGACCAATATGAGCTCTACCACAGTGGGGCACGGGCAGTCCATATGAGCATTTGGAGTGTAGCTGTCTCTAAATCTGTGCATCTCATATTTCCTTTGAGCTACTGCAATTCTGCTTCCCTCACAAAGCACAGCACCTTCTTTGATGAGGGCATGCTATGCTGGGCAGTCCTGTGCCAATGTCTCCCATGTCACACAATCAGTTCCAATGTACAGAGAGAACTTGAGAGTATCCTCATATCATTTCTTCTGACCTTTGTGTGAGTGCCTGCCTTGCATGAGACTATAAAATAGTCTTTTAGACAAATGTATGTTTGGCATTCAAACAATGTGGCCAGCCCATCAGAGTTGCGCTCTCTCTGCAGTAGAGTATGAATGCTTGGCAGTTCAGCTTGAGAAAAGACCTCAGTGTCTGGTACCTCATCTTGCCAGGATATCTTCAAAATCTTTCTAAGACAATTCAAAGAGAAGTGATTCAGTTTCCTGGCATGGTGCTGGTAGACTGTCCAGACTTCACAAGCATACAACAATGAGGTCAGCACAACGGCTTTGTAGACCTTCACTTTGGTAGGCAGTCTAATACCTCCTCTCTTCCACACTTTCCTTCAGAGCTTCCCAAACATATGCATCAACCTCATCATCTATGTGTATATCCTTGGAAAGTACACTGTCAAGGTAAGTGTTCTCCATTTGCTGTTACTGATGATTCCATGTGATGTGGGCTGGAGGAGAACCTCTCTTTTCTTGGTGTTTGTTGTCAGGCCAGAAGTAGCACAAGCAGCAGAGAACCAATCTGTACATTGTTGCATCTCAGACTCATATGTTGCATGAAGTGCATAATCATCTGTGAACAAAAAGTCGAGCACCAACTCTCCTTCCACTTTGGTCTTAGCTTGTAGCCTTTTCAAGTTAAACAATTTACTATCAGTGTAGCAGCTGACCTTGATGCTGCTTTTTCCTCATTAAAGGCATTTGACAACATTGATGAAAACATCCTGCTAAAAACATGGGAGCAAGCACACAGCTCTGCTTCACTCCACTGGTGACTCAGAAAGTGTTAAGAGCATCAACAAATTGTTCACTCAGTAGAGGAGCTCTCTAATCTGTTGGCATTAAGTCTTCTAGTACTTGCTTTGGGGCCTTTGCTTTTGTTTTGTACAAATGTTTAGCTTGGAGAGGATAAGTCTTGGATTGGCCTAGCACTCTGGGCCACACATCCTCTTTATCATTCTCACATCCTGTCTGTCTCTTTTCCTTACAATGACATAGTCTATTAAATGCTAATGTTTACTGAAGTTTTATTGTATTTAGGCAGACAGTGTTGTTGGCGAGAAGGTTTTGAGTGGCTGCTGCTGTTGCTGTTTCCAATTCCATTCCTCCCGAGGTCTCCCTGCCATGTCTAATAGTCTGTGCCTACTCTAACATTAAAGTCACCCAGAATTACAAGCTTGGCCTTTTTTGGTACATCGATGATGAGGATCTCCAGGTCTTCATGAACTTTTTCTTTGACCTCATCAGGGTTCATCTGTAAGGGGCCCACTATCTCTGGGCCTTATAGTTCCCGAGGTCTCCGCCCTCACTTACCCATCTTGGGTCTTCGGTCGTCACCGGCCTCCGATGGAGGAAATACCAGACAGAACGCCCGAGGTTTACAGGAGTTGTTTATT
>CM053580.1:550313035-550335846 GCA_028627135.1 Pseudochirops cupreus
CAATCACCATTCACCATTATACAAGGCAATATCCAATCACCATTCACCATTATACAAGGCAATATCCAATCACCATTCACCATTATACAAGGCAATATCCAATCACCATTCACTATATCCATTATGACCTTATATGGTCAAGCACTAAGCAAGCTTGCTACAGCTACCCATTACATCATTATCCCCCCAGCCCCCAACATTCATCATGGTGGGAGCACATGCACCAATGGTGGTGGCATGATGCATTTCTGCAAAAAGCAAATGCATCATCATGAGTCTGTCATTCACCCCATTTGGGAGGCATACAGCTTGTTGACTAGATTAGATCTGACTTCAGAACCTACACCAGCTTCACAGAGATCCTCATCACAGTGACCACTCTGGAGAAAAGTGAATCCAGCTCCAACTTTGGTAAACTAGGCTTCATTTGCCAGCCTTGTTTACTCAGGGCTGCCATTTAGATGGGAAACCTGCTGAGTTCTCTCTCAACCAGAGCTGTTTCTCTTTCAGGTCTTCTGGATTTAGTGGTATCTGCAAGTGTGTGCATTTTCATATGCCAATGGTGAGTGGGATCATCTTTGCTTAAGTTTTTATATATTTTTGTTGTGGTTGTTGCTTCAACTACAGGGTAGGATCCCTGCCTGCTGTGATACTCAGGCCAGGATTAGGTTAAGTGAAGCAGATTATTTTGGTCCTTAAAAAAGGTGGCTCAGACACCCAGGGGCTGCTGAATGCCACCGCTGCTTCAGTCTGGTGAGAAGATGACTCTATGGCCTGGGCTGCCTGTGTGCACAGTTGTGACTACAGCTCCTACTGCAACCACACCTCTGCTTAGTCAGTTGCCCATTGCCACAGGACTTTAAGGCAGGTAAAAATGGTAACATGGTATGGGTGACAGCTTTTGACTCAGGCATAAATTGAATTTAAGTGAGGCAAAATTGCACGAAGTCGTCAGAGTTCAGTGGTAAGATAAAAGTCAAGACAACTGGCAATGGCCCTTGATGCAGCAGATGGCCTTGGCATCTATGATGTCTAATCAAGTTCCAAGCACTCCACAGCACCTGCTTCCATTGCCTTCACGGACCATTGGAACAAAATGTTCACATCTGCCCATTCTGCTGGGGGAAATCTTCACATGCTTGGGGTAGACAACCCCCTACCTCACGGAAAGGTTTGAGGACTGTCGGTTACCCTCTACCTGATTTAGCCAGTCTGCCAAAATGGTTTACTGCAGTGTGTCCACTACACACACGCTACAACTTCTTGGTGAGAATTGGGTGGCAGATAGACACCAAAGGTGGACAACAGCCCAGACATATCAGCAGCTGTCACACCAGAGGTACTAGTCTTACCCAAACACCTGAACACTCCCTCTCACGTAGAAGGGACTATATAATTCTTTTTCCTTTCCCCCTCTCTCCCTTCCCATGTTTAATCCTTCACCCATCTTGAAGAAACTATTTCATTATCACCATTTTACAAATGGAGAAACTGAGGCTGAGAGAGGTTAAATTACTTGCTCAGGGTCATATAACCAGTAAGTGTCTGAGGCTTGATTTTAAGTCAGATCTTCCTGCCTCCAGGTCCTGTGCTCTTCTCCAGTCTACACATTCAGTCTCTCCTCTCCAGCCTTTTCTCTTGTCTCTCTGTATGTTCTCTATCATGCCACAAAAGCCTGCTCACCCTGGAAGTGCACTTCACCCCTGTGTCCCATTCCTCTGATTGTCTTGTTCCTCCCAGAACCTCTATTTTAGGGAAAGCACCCAAGCTAGTCATGTCTGATACCCCAGACTTTCTCTATCACTCCCCTCATGGGTACCTTCTCTGCTTTTCAGCTCCCTTTCGTGTGTCCCCTTCTCCCTGCCTCCACCTTAGAATGTAAGCTCTTTGAGGGCAGAAACTAATCTTTCAGCTTGTATTTGTGCACTCACTTCTTAGCACAGTGCCTCATATATAATAAGTGCTTAATAAATGCTTTTTGGTGTGACTTGAATTTTCTGTTTTACCATACTACCTCTACTCTAAAGTGAGCTGCCAAGTTACCTGCAGAAAAGCAGAGATCAAGCCTTGAATTTAGTGACAGAGGACCTGAGACTGACCAGATTGCATAACCTTGAACAAGTCCCTTTTCCTTTGTCAGCCTCGGTTTCATCACCTGTAACATGAGGGACATTGGCCTAGGCAACCTCTAAAATCCCTCTTAGCTCATAAAGTACTTGGTAACCCTTTAAAACAGATAAATAAATATCTATTATGATGATGACTGTCTGAGAGAAGACCTCACTCATTCCCACATATACGGTGGAATTTAGTTACCTCAAATGATGGGGATCTTAGCAAGCATTAAGGGGAAATGGAGCTGACATAAATGTACAGCTAGGAGGGAATGGGATCAGAGTAATGATGTAGAAACAACTGTGGATCTGGGAAGGTGAGAATCAACCAAGGTGGTGTAGGTGATGTGTGAATAAAATGCCCCATCCTCTCCATCCTCTCAACATGTCCTGCATTCAGGAGACACCAACATGCCTTGCTTTGTCATACTGAGTGATGGTGGAGAACCTTCCTACTCTGTAAGTCTGGGGATGGCATGAATTAAGGAATTTCTAACACTTACATGTTCTACTATTAAACTTGGACTTGAATCTGAAAGGTTAAAAAAAAAAAGATCTTTCATTCCAGGGAGACTCTCTCTATAGCAAGAATTATTAACCATTTTTTCATGGATCCCTTAGGCAGCCTGGTAAAGACTATGAATCGCTTCTCTTAATAATTTTTTTTAGTGCATAAAATAAAATTCGGAGGATTACAAAAGAAATCAATGTTTTGAAATAAAGTTTTTGAAAAATAATTTTTTGAACAACTTCACAGACCCCAGATTAAGACCCCACACACACACCTACAGAAATTCAGACAGAAGGACTGATAAAGTCAGACAGAAATTTTTTTCTTCCAGACCTAGAAGGACTGTCATTTTTTTGATGGTCTGTAGCAAATTTTTATCAACCATAAAATGTTTCACTACCTCTTTCAGTCTCTAAACAGACTTGTCCTGTTTTCTCTCTGTTTCTGCTAACAACCACAGAAATGTCAGAGGTGAAAGGTATTGTACAGTTCATGGAGTTCAAACCCCTTTCTTTGACATAGAGGAAAACTGAGGCCTAGAGAATCTCAGCTGTTCTCTCTATTCGGTCTTTCCCCTCTGAAATCTAATTTCTATACAGCTGCCAAAGCAATATTATGAAAGCACAATATTCTGACCACATCACTCCCTTTCTTCATAAATTTCAGTGGAATATGAACATGATTGCAAAGCACTCTTTACATAAATAAAGACATTTAAATAGTTGGAAAAACATTAATTGCTCATGAGTAGGCCAAACCAGTATAATAAAAACTATAATACCTCCTAAATTAATTTACTTACCAGTGCCATAGCTACCAAAGGATTATTGTATAGAATTAGATAAAATAAAAAGATTCATTTAGAGAAACAAAAGGTCAAGAATCTCCAGGGAAAGAATGAAAAAAACAGGAAGGAATGGGGCCCTGTAGTACCAGATCTTGAATTATCCTACAAAGCAATAATCATTAGAACAATTCGTTACTGGTTAAGAAATAGAGATGTTCAAGTAGGGAATGATTAAACAGGTTGTGGTATGTGAATGTAATGGAAGACTATTGTTCTATAAGAAATGAGGAGCAGACAGTCTTCATAATAACCTGGAGAGACTTGTATAAACTGATGCTGAGTGAGGAAAGCAGAACCAGGAGAACTTTGTACACAATGACAGGCACATCGTATCTGTGAAGGCTGACTTTGATAGACTGGGCTCCTCTCAGTAATGCGAGGTTATAAGATAGCTCTAAAAGACTCATGATGGAAAGGGATATCCACATCCAGAGAAAGAACTACAGAGTCTGAATGTGGATTGAAGCAAACTACTTGCTTTCTCTCTCTCTTTTGTGTTTTGTTTCATTCCTTCTTTTTCGTTGTTTACTCCATTAGTTATAACTCTTCTTTACAACTTGACTAATGTTTAATGTGAAGGTATTTGTAGAACCTATATCAGATTGCATGGCGCCATGAGGTGAGAGGGGGGAGGAGAGAGAGGGGGAGAAAATTCGGAACTCAAGGGATTGTGGAACTGAATGCTGTGAACTAATAGTAAATCTTAAAATGTATTATTAAAAAAAGAAATAGAGATGTTGATCAATAAAAGAGATTAGGTATGCAATATGCAGAAGCAAGCAAGCACAGTAACTTAGTGTTTGATAAACACAAAGATCCTAGCTATTGGTGGGGGTGGGGCAGGTAAAAACTCACTATTTGACAAAAAATGTTGGGAAAACTGGAATGTAGTCCAGCAGAAACTAGGTAGAAACCAACACCTCATGTCATTTTTTTTCTTTGCTTTTTGTAGGGCAGTTGGGGTTAAGTGACTTGCCCAAGGTCACTCGGCTAGTAAGTGCTAAGTGTCTGAGGCTAGATTTGAACTCGGGTCCTCCTGACATCAGGGCTGGTGCTCTATTCACTGCGCCACCTAGCCACCCTCACCTCATGTCATATATCAGAATAAGCTCCAAATGGCTTCATGATTTAAACATAAAGGGTGACATCATAAGCAAATCTGAAGAAAATGGAAGAAATTATCTGTCAGATCTATTGACAGGGGAAGAGTTGATGACCAAACAAAGAATAGAAAGCATCAAAGAAGGCAAAACAGACAATTTTGATTAAATAAAATTGAAGTTTTTGCACAAACAAAACCAATGCAGTTAAAATGAGAAGAAAAGGGAGTAAGCATTTATATAGTACCTACTGTATGCCAGGTACTATGCTGCTTTTTGACAAATATTTTCACATATGATTCTCACAGCCTTTCAAGGTGGGTGCTATTATTATCCCCAATTTATAGTTGAGAGAACAACCGAACAGAGCTTAGGTGACTTGCCCAGTGTGTGAAGCTAGATTTGAACTCAGGGCTTCTTGACTCCAAGCCCAACGCTCTTTCCACTATGTCACCTAGCTGACAGAAGATATATGGTGGGAAAAAAAATCTTTGCAGCAAGTTTCTTTGATAAAAGTTTCATTTCTAAAGTATATAGGGAACTGATTCACATTTATAAGAATAAGAGACATTCCCCAATTGATAAGTGGCCCAAGGGATATTAATGGGCAGTTTTCAGAAGAAGAAACTCAGTTACCAATAGCTGTATGAAAAAAAATATTCAAAATCACTAACAATTAGAGTAATACAAATTAAACCTACTCTGAGGTTCTACCTCACACCCATCAGATTGGCAGGGGTGAACAAAAAAGGAAATGAAAAATGCTGGAAGGGTTGTTGGAAAATAAATCCTTTAACTCACTGTTGGGAGAACTGTGAACTGATCTAGCTATTCTGGAAAGCAATTTAAAACTATGTTCCCAAAAGCTATTAAACTATGTATATCAGTTGATACAATGATTGTACCAAGTACTGCGCGTAAGGTTTTTCTTGATCCCTGACCCCCAGATGCTAATATCTCTCTCGGCACAAAAAAAATACCTCCTCTAGATCTTATCTCTACTTAAATGAGAACATGTTGCTTCTCTTGATAGAATATAAGCTCCTGGAGAGTAGGGACTGCTTCATTTTTTAACTTGAACCCCCAGCACCTAGCAACCATACCCATTACCCAAAGTCACACAGACAGTAAATGCTAGAGCTAGGACTAGAACCCAAACCTCTGTTGTAATCACAGCTGCTTCTTCATCCCCTAACTCAGCAGTTCTCAACCTGTGGGTTATGTTCAATTTGTAACAATGAAAATACATCCTGCATATCAGATGTTTACATTATGATTCATAACAGTAGCAAAATTACAGTGATGAAGTAGCAGCGAAAATAATTTTGTGATTGGGGGTCACCATAACATGAGGAACCGTATTAAAGGGTCACGGCATTAGGAAGGTTGAGAATCACTGCCCTAACTCCTTCCTTTCAGTCCAGGCCCTCTGAGTGGGGTTGGGGGAGGTCTGAGAGAGCAACAGTAGAGAATTTAAATATTTAACCCTCCACCTGGAGCTGGGAGTTGGGAAACATACCTTTATGTGTCAGAGGGCATCACCTACTGGCGAAGCTTGAGAAGACAAGCTTTTTGGAATTGTGAACTGATCAAGCTATTCTGGAAAGCAATTTGCAACTATGCCCAAAGAGCTATAAAAATGTGCATACCCTTTGACTCAGCAACACTACTTCTAGAATTGCATACCAAAGAGATCATACAACTGGGAAAAGGACTTGTATTTATAGCAGCTCTGTTTGTGGTGACAAAGAATTGGAAATCAAGGGAATAATCATCAATTGGGGAATGGCTAAACAAGTTGTGGTATATGAATGTGATGGGATACTATTGTGCTATAAGAAGCGAAGAGCAGACGGATTTCATAATAACCTGGAGAGACTTACATAAACTGATGCTGAGTGAGGGGAGCAAAACCAGGAGAACTTTGTACACAATTACAGATACAATGTATCTATGATGACTGACTTGGATAGACTAGGCTCCTCTCAGCAATGCAAGGCTATAAGATAACTCCAAAAGACTCATGAGGGAAGGGGCTATCCACATCCAGAGAAAGAATTACAGTCTGAATGCAGATTGAAGCAAACTACTTGCTCTCTCTTTTTTGTTTTGTTTTGTTCCTTCTTTCTCATTGTTCATTACATTGGTTGTAATTCTTCTTTACAGTCTGACTAATGTTTAATGTGAAGGTATTTGTAGAACCTATGTTTGATTGCATGCTGCCATGGGGGGAGAGAAGAAGGGGAAAGAGAAAGGGGGGGAGAACATTTGGAACTCAAAAGCTTGTGGAACTGAATGTTATAAACTAAAAGTAAATAATTAATTTTTTTTTTAAAGAGGACACTTTCTTCCCTCTTATTTGGGAGGGAGAACTAAATTTGTTCATTCATTCATCAAACATTACAGTATCTCAGAATTTCAAAGTAAGGGAAGACTTCAGAAGCCATCTGCTGCAGCTTGTACCTGGTCAAGGATGCTGTCTATTCCATGTTCACCGAGTGTTCATCCTATCTTTACTTAAACACCGAATAGTGAAGAGTAGCCCACTAACTGTTTTGAGAAGTGGCCTATTCCATCCCCATTTGGGCAGCACTAATTATTCAGGAGGTTTTGACCTCACCTACAAGCTAAATTTAGTTCTTTGTGATTTCCATTCATTGCTCCTGGTTCTGCTCTCTGGGACCAAGCAGAACAAGTCTAATTCATTTTCCACTTGTCAGCCTTTCAGATACTTGAAGACAGCTGTCAAGTTCACCCAAGTCTTCTCTTTTCCAAGGTAAACATCTCCAGGTTCTTCAACACATCTTTATATGACATGGACTTAAACCCTACACTTTCAATCCAGCCATACCATGCCTAACTCTGTAACCCAAGGTGATCAAGACAGAAGAAAAGGACGCATGATCAGGCAAGCAGGCAGGCAATGGAAAATAAGTTTTTATTATATACTTACAGTATCGGGCACTGTGCTAAGCACTGGGGATACAAAAGCTGCAAAAAGAACATTTTCGTTTTCTTCCTGCCCTCAAGTTGCTTACGTTATAATGAGGGGAGACAATGCATAAAAGGGGTTGAAAAAGTAGGGACAGAGTTGATGAAGTCTGGAGAGTACAGAGCACAGTTGGGAGGGAAATCAAGCATGGCCACCTGGGCCCATTGTATCCCCACAATGGAGGCCCTTGAAGAAACTGGGAGAAGAGAGTTGGCATGGCAAAGGAAAATTCCATGGAAAGAGGCAGTCATTGTGTCAAAGTCTGCATAACCAGGAGTGGAATATTTTATATAAATGCAAAAAAAGATCAGTGCTTTTTGTGGCGGCAAAGATCTGGAAACTAAGGCGTGCACATCAATTGGAGAACAGCCGGACAGATCCAGTTCTTATGCCACTCCTGATTCCCTCTAGTCATTCTCTCTTCCTCCTCCTCCTCCTCATTACTATGGATATACTTATCTGTGGATGGCAGAGATGTTTTCCCCTTTGTGGTTTTTCTCTTTCTTTCCCTAGTGCCTGGCATACACTAGGTACTTGACAAACGCTGGCTGAATTTGAGAAATGTAAAATTCTATCCTTGGGTTCAAAAATCCAATTTTACAAGGATAATAAGATAGGGAAGGCAGAACAAGACTTCTAGTTTGTCTAGTTTGACTGACAGGGATAAAGGAGTTTTAGTGCTCAGGAAGCACCAGCAGTACACACAACATGGTAACTAAAAAAATCATAGTTTTTGGCTACATTTCAAGACATGAACGTCCAGGGGTGTTCTGGAGCCACATCTACCTCATCAGTAACACCCATTTGTTGAATTTTCAGTGTGAACATTTACACTTCAGAAATTACAAATGTTTCAAATCAGGGTTTGACTTATTGTTTTGTTGATTGTCTAGACAGGGGTGGGGAACCTGTGGCCATGTGATCCAGAGGCCGCAAGTTCCTTACCTCTGGTCCCTAGACTTAAGAAGGTGATAGAGGAAATACTAATAATGAAGATTTACTTTGCTTTTCATCAATTTATAAAGGTCCTTACAGATTTTTCTGGAAGAGTTCCCTTAATCCTTTCTTAGGATACAATAATATTCCATTACATTTATACAGCACGATTTGTTTTTTCACGCCCCAACAGAAGGCCATACCCTGTTATTTCCAAGCCTGGAAGGGCAAGCATGTGATCTCACTGTATTCTGCCCTGGTTATACCACATTTGGAATTCTGTGTTCAGATCAGGGCATTATGATTTAAGAAGGACTTGATAAGATAAAAGGCAACCAGCATGGCAAAGGGCTTCAAGATCACAGTGTAAGAGGATCAGTTGAAAGAACTGGAAATATTTATTTAACCTGAAAAAGAAAAGACAGCTAGGTAGATGGGTCTTGAGAGATGTCTTCAATAATTTGAAAGGCTGTCATGTAAAAGAGAGATTAGATTTGTTTTGTTTGGCACAGAGTACAGAACTCTAAACAATGGACAGAAGTTTCAGAGGGGCTGGTTTTTGGCTCCACTTCATAATTAGAATTATCCAAAAGTGGAATGATACCTCCAGAAGTAGGGGGGGTTCCCCCTCTTACTAGTGATATTCAAGTAAAGATTGAATAATCACTTGCTGAGGATCATAAACCCACAAAGAGCTAGAAGGGACCTCCAAGGCCATCTTCCTGAAACAATATATTCCTGGCCATTCAACACTACAGTCTCGAAGAATTGATGTTGAGACTCCCTCAGAGTACAATGGAGAGGTGCAAAGTAGGCCTGCAATACTCTGTAAAGTAGGATTTACAGAGGAGACGGGACATAAAGGACATAGGGTCATTAAAGAAATGTATCTATAACCTAGTCCCAGAGCCCACTGGTATGGAACTCTCTCCTTATTGGTGGAGATCAATGTCCCACCATCTGTGTAAAGGATAAGGCAGAGTTGGTGAGATATGGAGAAAAGAGAGCTAACTACCCTCTACTCTCTGCTTTTCTGGGGCAATATCATTTTTCTCGTGTGTGTGTGTGTGTGTGTGTGTGTGTGTGTGTGTGTGTGTGTTCCCATCTATCCTTTGGGACAGATTTTCAGCTGACCAGGTAAGCATGGCCTTCATCATTGGGACAAATGTAGGGGCTGCATTAGAGTAAACATTAACAATTGACTAGTTAATATTTAATAACAAATTTTCTGAAAGTGAGTATTCCAGCACACATACATTTAATCTTCATTATTAATATTTTCCCTATCACTTTCTTGAATCTAGAAACCAGAGGTAGGGAACTTGCGGCCTTTGGGTCACATGTGGCCTCAAGGCCACAGGTTCCCCACCCCTGTCTAGACAATCAACAAAACAATAAGTCAAACCCTGATTTGAAACATTTGTAATTTCTGAAGTGTAAATGTTCACACTGAAAATTTAACAAATGGCTGTTACTGATGAGGTAGATGTGGCTCCAGAATACCCCTGAGCTGTAGCTGCCTGGCCTAAGCCCCTGATGCAGAAGAAGAGGCCATTATCAGAGGTGTTCCATGGCTCTAGGTCAAGTTGCAGAAGATATTTGGCTCACCATCCAGCGGGATGCAAGATCCTCTTACCTGATTATAGGAATGAACTTCAGAGCTATTTTGGTCAGGTCAGAAGCAGTTGTGATGGAGACCTTTAAGGAGGATTCTAGTGAGGCAACCTGCCCCAGAAAACCTGAAAGGGTCAGTGGATGTGTCATCTAGCTGAACAATAGACTGAATTATCAGGAAAGGGGGTGAGCAAGAATCGGAGAGATGGGAGTAGGCAGAAGGATCAATGGAGAGACAGCAGATTCCTGAGCACATGCTTGCCCTTCCAGGCTTGGAAATAACAGGGTATGGCCTCCTGTTGGGGCATGAAAAAACAAATCTGCTATATAAATATAATGGAATATTATTGTATCCTAAGAAAGGATTAAAGGAACTGTTCCAGAAAAATCTGCAAGGACCTTTATAAATGGATGAAAAGCAAAGTAAATAGACCTAAGAGAACAATATGTGCAGTGACAGCAACATTGTAGAGAAAAACAATGTTGACTTTAGAACACTCATGATGATAAACCCTGAGTCCAGAAGAACGAGGATGAAACATCTCCAGCCTCCTGACAGAGAAGTGATGAATTTAAAATGCAGGAAAAGTCATACATTTTCAGCTATGACTAATGTGGGAATCCGTTCTGTTGGACGGTACAGTTATATTTTTAGAGATTTGTTTTCAGGATTTTGTTTTTGTTTTTTAAATGGCTCGATGTGGAGGCAGTGGGCGGGAGAGATTAATTTTTTAAAATACTTATTACTTGAAGAATAAAAATAGTAAGCTATTCAAGGGGAGAAAAAAGAAGTATGGAGCATGACATGGCATGTATATCAAGTGTGGGGTTGCAAGTCAGCCAACAGTGTCTTGTTTCCTAGTTTCAGGAAAGGAAAAGGGAGTCTAAGGAAAAAGGAGAGACTAGAGAAATGTCCACTAGAGGTCAGACTAAGGTCTCCATTCCCCCGGGGGTTCTCATGTACTGGCCCCCAGTCCTTCCAAGTTCCTCACTAGGGGTTTATGGAAGCTGGTTCAATGGTACGGACAACCTCTTCATGGGAGATTTGGGCAATATCCCACCCCCCAGATAAGCATGAGGGAGAGACCTCTCCCATGATTCTATCATAATAAAGGAATCTTAGTATTGGAAGGAGCCTCAAAGGCCATCTAATACAACCTGCAGCTGTACCCTTCCTTATAAGAGTCCCATATCAGCATTGCTCTGGCAAATGTTTTAAAAACTGGCCCTTCAAAAAAATTTACTGCAGGACACACTTTTCAGTTTCATCTTCATTATTAACATTTTTTCAATCAGTTTCTTAAGTCTAGATATCATCAGAATAATAAATTAAGCCCTCGTTGTTTGCTCACACTGAAGATTTAATAATTGGTTCTTGCAAGCTGGCTTGAACTGGTTTCAGGATATACCTACGACTTGTTGATGAGGGTACAGGTGAGCAGAAGAAGCTACAAGTGGCCACGATAAAGTGTGGGTATAAGAAAGACTTTATTAACCACCTTCTTGCCTAAGGGGAGAGAGGGACATCTGAAATACTTTGGAAAGGGAGAGGTGTGGAGAGAAATGCTAGTAGAAAAGAGCTTTAAATGTAGGCTTCTATTCTAGACAGAAAAACAATTAGAGAGTAGGAAAGACACAGTCATAGTCAACATAACTGAATTTTCCAAGAGAAAAGTAGAGGTAGGGAGCAATAGAAAGAAGGTTGGAAACACTCAGCAAACTATCAGGGCATTTTCCTGTACAGACCCACTAGTTCAGAGGAAATAGTTTTCTCCCTGGGGTATGTGAAGAAGCATGATTCCACACCCCCTCCCCAGAGAGAAGGAGGAAGGAGGGGAGGATTGCAGGAGGGAGACTGTCACAGAAACTCTTTAACCTCTTACTGTCTGCCCGTTCAGAATGGAATAGGTATGTTAGAGGTCTCTCCAGCCTAGCCTGTGCCTGAACAAGACCATCTTTGTGAAAGACTTTTCATGGAGTCTTTCCTTGAAGACCGAACTTTCTTGTGCAACTCCATACCTTCATTTTTGTTGTTGTTGCTCAGTTGTCCAATTGTCTTTTGCTCTTCATGACCAGCTTCTTTTATCCTCCACTATCTGGAAGTCCATCCAAGTTCATGTTTATGTTTCCACGACACTATCTATCCATCTCATCCTCTGATGTTCCCTTTTCCTTTTGCATTCAATCTTTTCTGACATCAGGGTCTTTTCCAGTGAGTCCCGTCTACTCATTATGGAACCAAAGTGTTTAAGCTTCAGCTTCAGTGTCTGTCCTTCTAGTAAATAGTGTGAATTAATTTAAGTATTGACTGATTTGACATCCTTGGTCCAAGGGACTCTCTAAAGTCTTCTCCAGTATTGCAGTGATCTAAGACAATTCCAAAAGGGAATGATGGAAAATGCTATCCACAATCCAGAGAAAGAGCTTTGGAGTCTGAATGAAGATCAAAGCATACTATTTTCTCTTTTTTGGTTGTTTTTTGTTTTTTCTTTCTCATGGTTTTTCCCTTTTGTTCTGATTCTTCTATTACAACATGACTAATGTGGAAATATGTTTAAGATGATTATACATGTTTAGCCTCTATCAGATTGCATGCTGTCATGGGGAGGGGAGAGGGAAATTTAGAACTCAAAATCTTATAAAAGTGAATGTTGAAAACTAAAAATAAATTTTCAAAAGTCTTCTCCTGCACCACAATTCAAAAGGGTCAATTCTGCAGTGCTCGGCTTTCTTTATCATCCAACTCTCACAGCCATACATTGCTACTGGAAAAACCATAGCTTTGACTATACAGACCTTTGTCAGCAAAGTGATGTCTCTGCTTTAGTAGGCTACCAGATTTGCCATAGCTTTCCTTGCAAGGAGCAAGCATCTTTTAATTTCATGACTGCAGTCACCATCTGTAGTGATCTTTGAACCCAAGAAAACAAAATCTGACACTACTTTCATTTTTTTTCTCTCTATTTGCCAGGAAGTAATGGGACCAGTTACCAAGATCTTAGTTTTGTGATGTTGAGTTTCAAGTAGCTTTTATGCTCTTCTCTTTCACCTTCATCGAGGCTTCTTAATTCCTCTTCATTTTCTGCCATCAAAGTGGTATTGTCTGCATATCTGAGATTGTTGATATTTCTCCCAGAAATCTTAATTCCAGCTTTCAATTCCAGAAAAACATCTATTTCATTGACTACACTAAGCCTTTGGCTTTATGGATCACAATAAAATATGGCAAGTCCTCAAAGAGACAGAAGTACCAGATCATCTTACTTGTCTCCTGAGGAACCTGTATGCAGGCCAAGAAACAAGTTAGAACCAAACATGAGCAACTGATTGGTTTAAAATTGGAAAAGGAGTATGACAAGGCTATATATTGTCATTTTAAAAATCATCTCTTTTCCTTATATATTTTTATTTTATTTTCAGTTTCATATTCTGTCCCTTTTCCTTCTCATTCCCCCACCCATTGAGAAGGCAAGAAAAATAAAACCTATTACAAATATGTGTAGTTGTGTAAAACAAATTTCCACAACAACAATTATTCCAGAAAAAGAGAAAGAGCAAAAATTAAGCTTCAGTTTGCATCAGGTCTCTATCTAGCATGATTTATCAGTAGTTCTTTGGAATTATGGTGGGTCATTGTATAGTCTTTCAAAAATATTGCTGTTACTACATAATTTGATTCTGATTCTGCTTACTTCACTTTGCATCAGTTCATACAAATCTTCCTAGATTTTTCTTAAACCATTTCCTTCTTATAGCACAAGTCTTCCATCACATTCATATGCCATAACTTGTTCAGCCATTCCCCAAATTGATGGGCATCCTCTTAGCTTCCAATTCTTTGCCACCACAAAAAGAACTGCTACAAATATTTTTTTTAATTAATTTTTTAAAATGTTCTCCTGGTTCTGCTCTCCTCACTCAGCATCAGTTTATATAAGTCTCTCCAGGTTCTTATGAAGTTCATCTGTTAATTTTTTCTTCTTTCTTTGATCTCTTTGGGTTATAAACCAAATAATAGCATCTCTGGGTCAAAGGGTATGCACAATTTAATAGCTTTTGAGGCATACTTTCAGATTGCTTTCCAGAATGATTGGATTAGTGTGCCTAATTTACCACATTCTCTTCAGAATTTCTCATTTTCCTTTTTCGTCATCATAGCCAATCTGATGAGTATGAAGTAGTACTTTGTAGTTATTTTAATTGCATTTCTCTAATTATTAGTGATTTAGAGCATTTTTTCATTTGACTACTTAGAGTTTAACTCCTCACCTTCTGAGGCAGCCCGATTTAGGAAGATTTCTTTAAAAACCAATGTTGGGTCAACAGGGACTAAAATATTGCACCATTCCCTTCTCCGCTAATGGGACCCTCTGCTCTAAACCCAGATATGTGGTTTGGACTGATTTGGTCCTGAGGGAGTCCCCCCCTCTAGTGAAAAGAGGGCTAGGTTCTCTTTTTCTTATATTCTTTGGCTTTTTAAACACTGCTCCCTCCTTACCTCCCCCCTCCCCTCAGGACAAATTTACTTATCCGCTAGATTATAGTTCACATCTAGGGTTTTCCCAAAAGATACTCAATGATAGGAATCAGGTATAAAACAGGTATCTTATTTCCACACGGAAAAAGATGACTTATCATAACAAAGTTCATTAACAAAAGTGGGATCCAACAACTTTAGTATTAAAATCTGCTGGAAGGTTAGTGAAACTTTATCAAAATAAAAAGTATTTTACAGGACTGCTGATTAGACATTTTACATGAAATGTAAAATCTGGCTCTGCGCTGTCCAAACAACTCCTAGTACACATCGACTGGTAAAGTGACCAGATTCGAGCCAGCCCTCTTGTCAGTGAATAGTTGCCAGGGTCTCCTCTGCTGCTGCTGTTTGGATCTGGCCAGAGAGGACCTGAGATTTCTTACATTCACAAAAATCACACCCAGTCCTGGTCACATCTGTCTCAGGACAGTGGACACTCATTCATCGATGATCAAAGAATAACAACAACGACAACTAACCAAAGCACTTTACAAGTATTATCTCATTTTATCTTCACAACCCTGGGAGGCGGGTGTGATTATCGTGCCCATTTTCTAGATGAGGAAACGGAGGCAGGCAGCAGTTAAAAGACTTGCCCAAGATCACACAGCTTTGTTGTTGTTCAGTTGTTGTCAGTCACGACCCCATTTGGGGTTTTCTTGGTGACAATACTGGAGTGGTTTGCTGTTTCCTTCTCCAGCTCTTTTTACAGAGGAGGAAACTGAGGCAAACAGGGTGAAGTGACTTGCCCAGAGTCAAAAACTAGTAAGTGTCTGAGGACAGATTTGAAATCAGGAAGATGAGTCTTCCTGACTCCAGGACCAGTGCTCTATCTAATGGGCCACCTAGCTGCCCTATCATATAGCTAGACAGTATCTAAGACTGGATTTGAACTCAGATCTTCCTGATTCCAGGTCCAGCACTCTATTCACTGCCACATTAGAACAAACTGTCTAGAACAAACATAAAAGCAAAAAAAGCAACCAGGGGTCTAGATGCAAATTTGCCAAGAAGACCCAGGTTCAAATCCTACTTTTGTCCCATTCTAGCTGTATGACCCTGGGTAAGTCACTCAACCCCCAGGAAACTAGGCAAGGTTCTCAGTCATAGAGAAAGAGGCCATCTGCATTAGCACGCATACAGAAAGTTCTTCCATGGGAGCTTCCCAAGAAAGAAGGGAGGAAGGGAGGAAGGGGGAGAAAGAGAGAGAGGGAAGGAAAGAAGGAAGGAAAGAAGGAAGGAAGGAAGGAAGGGAGGGAGGAAGGAAGGAAGGAAGGGAGGAAGGGGAGAAAGAGAGGGAAGGAAGGAAGGAAGGAAAGAAGGAAGGAAGAAGGAAGGAAGGAAGGAAAGAAGGAAGGAAGAAGGAAGGAAGGAAGGAAAGAAGGAAGGAAGGAAGGGAGGGAGAGAGGGAGGGAGGGAAGAAGGCAGGGAGGCAGGGAGGCAGGAGGCAGGAAGGCAGGCAGGAAGGATTTTTTGCTAGAGGGGGTTATCCTGGTTATCCTGGGGTAGGGCCTGGGAGCTAGGGCAGAGTATTTTAGGAATTGGCACTGAAAGCCAAGAGAGAGCCTGAGAGAAAAGCTAGGTCAGCCACAGTGCATTTGGCTTGTAGAAAGGCATAAATGTCCCAGAGTGGCCGGGTGGGGTGAGACAGTAGGAATGAGTGTGAGTGTGGATGCTGGAAAGAGCCTTCTACCAGGAATGTTTGGGAGTGACAATAGACCATGCAAAGCAATACTTCTAATTACAGCTCTAGACGATTGTCCTGGGATTGGAGGGGACTGGGTAACATGGCAAAGAGATGAAAAAGGTCCAGGGGTAGGGCTGAGGCTGGGGCTGAGGTGGGGCTAAAAAATCATGGAACCATAGGGACCCCAGAGATCCCTAGAGATCTAGCCAGGACTGGGGAAGCTGTGGCCTCATGTGGCCCTCTAGGTCCTCAAATTCATCCCTTTGACTGAATCCAAAATTCACAAAACAAATCCAAAGGATTTGTTCTGTAAAACTTAGACTCATTTAAAAAGTCACACCCAAGCACCGAGAAGGCCACATGTGACCTTAAAGTCTCAGTTTCTCTACCCCTCTAATCCAACATCCTTGCTCAGGGAGAGAAAGGAATTTGAGTAAGAGTATAAAGAGAGTCGGTGGCAGAGTCAGGAATAAAACCCAGTTTCCTTGACCAAATTCCAGGGCTCTTTCCAACACTACACCACGTAAGTCAGTCAGTCAATAAACATTTTAAGCTCTTCCTATGTGCCAGGCACCATGCTAAGTGCAGGGGATACAATTAAGAAAAAGAAAGATAAAGGGCCAGAGTCAGAAGATACTTGCCTGGTTCTACAATGAAGTCCAAAGGAATAGAGCTGGGTTGGAAAACGAAGAGAGATGACTGACCTGAGTACTCCCCTTAAATGCAGGGCTAGGCAGGAGCTCACCACTACACCCTCCACTGAGAAGGGTACCAACTACTGGAGGACGATGAGGTTCCTAGGGGCATGATGGAAAAGTCCAGAGTAGTACAGCCAAGCATGCTTACTTATTTTTCAAAAAATATTTATTTACTTTTAGTTTATAACATTCAGTTCCACAATCCCTTGAGTTCCAAATTTTCTCCCCCTTCCTCTCCTCCCCGTTGCCCCTCATGGCTTTGCAATCTGATATAAGTTCTACAGATACCTTCACATTAAACATTAGTCAAGTCGTAAAGAAGGATTATAACCAGTGGAGTGAACAACAAGAAAGAAGGAACAAAACAAAGCGAAAAAGAGAGAGAGCAAGTAGTTTGCTTCAATCTGCTTTCAGACTCTAGTTCTTTCTCTGGACGTGGATAGCCCTTTCCATCATGAGTCTTCTGGAGTTGTCTTTAACCTTGCATTGCTGAGATGAGCCCAGTCTGTCAAAGTTAGTCATCACAGATACGATGTATTTGTAATTGTGTACAAAATGTTCTCCTGGTTCTACTCTCCTCACTCAGCATCAGTTTATACAAGTCTCTCCAGGTTCTTATGAAGTTCATCTGTTAAGCATGCTTATTTATACAAATACAAACAGATAATCCACCTGCAGAGTAGAGGGGAACATGTTAGAGCTGTGGCTTAGTCTAAAGCCTCAAAGGGCCGGGTGGGGGGGGGGGGGGGGAGACACACAAGGCACAGAAAGACCTCACCAGAGAGCAAAGCATCTGTGTTCACAGTCTCATGCAAAATTCTAGGATCTTAGACCTGGGCACCTAGTTCAAGCTTTCTCCCAGAGACAGAATCCGCTTTAAAGCCTCAGTGACGGAGGACCACTCAATCTCTACTTGAATGCCTCCAGTGAAAGGTGGCTAACTATTCAACAAGATAATACATTCCTTTTATGGCTGGCTTTGGATTCCTGCTTTGTGAAGATCTGCTTACTGAGGTCCATGTGGGGAGTGGAGAGGGGAAAGAGGTGAGAAGCAGATTTATATGAAGCTTTGAGGGTCTTATCCACAGGCTTATAGATTTAAAGTTAGAAGAGACCTCAAAGATATAAGCAAGAGGAAGGTGGCCTGATGACATGGAAAGAGCAAAGTATTTGGAGCTGGGAGACATATGTATGAATCCTCCTGTAAAACGTCCCCTTACCTCGGACTCTGGGGACCCTACTCTAAACGTCCCCCAACTCGGACTCTGGGGACGCTACTCTATAAATGTCCCCTAACTCGGACCTTGGGGACCCTATTCTATAACTTACCTCTTCCAGGTGCTTTCCTCCTCTCAGGCTTCGGTCGTCACCGGCTTCAAGACCCGCTTGAAGAACTACCCCCCCACAGAGCAACTCAGGACTCGGGCAAACGGTAAAGATGTTTTTTGCAGCATATACAGGAACAGAGAGATCTACACGCATGCGGTTCCCCTTTTTTATACCCTAGCTTTTGATCCCTGCCTCCGAGTGCCGTCATCGCCTGGTGAGCCACTCGTGTAGAGCCCCGAAGATAAGGAGACATCTCGCGTGATCATGCCTTCTTCATTGAGACATGCGCGGGCCTCTACCCCGTCCCCAGGCTGTTGTGGTGCGCCCCCAGTGGCTGATGACGTCAAACACCCTTACACCTCCCTTTGCTGCTTTACCTAGAATAATTTTGGACAAGTTGCTTCATTTCTTTGAGCCTTAGTTTCCCAATCTGCAAAATGAACTTCAAGGTCCTTTTCAGCTCTAAATACTATAATCCCAAGAACAGGTTGCAGGAGGCCTGAGGAAGCTCATTCTTGGGGCACAAATAACTGACCCAAGTGGTGAAAAGTCTGAGAATGGCAAAGCAGAAACTCCATCCTGGACTATGGCCTTAGGAGACCTGGCCCATTTTCTGAATCTGGGAAGGCCTGGCTTTGCTCTCAGTCACCCTTATCTCAAAAAGAGCCTCCCTATGCCCACAGAAGAGCAAGATCCTTTTCTTCGCCCAAGTTTACCTCCTCACTTTCAAATTGGAATTGTTCTCCTCAAAGGCAGCAGAATCCTTCGTCTGCCTATAGAAATCCCCTGAGGGTTGAGCCCCCAATTTCCATCAGTGTATTCTGGGTTGGCTCTCCTCATCCATTTCCTAACCCACCTTTCTGAATCCAGACTTTCTCTGAAAGTTCAATTTCTTCAGAATAAATGAATGAATGTGTGGCACTGACCCCCAACTTTCCTCAGGTTTTCTTTCCTTCTACCTGGGATAAGCCTGGCATGCACTCATCCAACCTAGACCCATTCTGCCAGGTTGGGTGGTGTCACCAAATGGGTGGCTTAGCAACTACTACTTAAACTCAGTCCTAGAAGTAACCTTGAATGGGGATGTGGGAGTGGTAGTGAGAGATACAATAAGACTACTATAGAATATAAGCCCTGACAGGTGTGCTTCCAATTTACACAAATCAATCAGTCACCGTGACACTATTAGCTCTGAAATATAAAACGTACTAAAAGATAAAGCAAAGGAAGAATAGGCATAATATTTACTTGACAGAAAGCAAAAGCAGAAATAGTCATAACATTTATTCAGTAAAAGACCAGAACAGGAATAATCAAAACATAACAGTCTACTCATTAACCTAGGTCCCACCATTGTACACAATGTCTGTGGGGAGGAGCGGATACACACTTACAGAACCCTAACAAGGAGGAACAGGGGTATAGAAGCCCATGAGTCATGGACAACTCACAACTATGGACGAAAGATCTTCTTATCTGTACCATGTATTACTTACTGGGAAAAACTACTTCTCTGTTATCTGCTCCCTTTTTGGTTCTCACAGCACTACTGCTAAGTAAAGCTAATTCTCTGCCACTTCCAAGGACTGACAAGCTCTTTCAGTACATAACCACCTTTGGCAAGGTGCTAAGAAAGTGTTATGCTCTTTGGGCTGGGGGAGAACTTTCAAACTCCTAGGATCTGCTCTGGAGCTTTGAGGTTTTTTTTTTCTCAAGCTATAGCTAGCAATAGAGCTATGTATCCTTTCCCTAGTCAATTTTTCAAATAGTAAAGGATTCTTTTCTCCAATCATCTCTCAGCAAAGCCACTCCTCTCAGCAAAACAGATACAAAGCCTATCTTTCTCCCTCTGTTTCTCACTCTCAAGCCAGAAAGGGCAATAAAGTGTAACACAGGGAAACCCCTGAAAGGATATCCTCTCTTAGGCTATAGAGGAAATTAGAGAGCAAATCTTCCTTTCTCTACCCAATCAGCTTTCAGCAAAGCAGTGCCTCGTTTCCAATCAGCATAGCTCTCAGCAAAATACTGCAGATTCTGTTTGCCAGCTCTTAATCTCCTGTTCAGTTACTGCATTCTATCTTCTCTAAACGGCTTCTCTCATTACCTCCTGTGTCTTGTATCCCCAGTTATTCCTGCACCCAACTTCTCCTACCCTTATGTGCATCTGATCATCTATGGCCCCTTCTATATTCCAGATTCTAATGCCTGAAACAAGTGTCTCCTCATAAGCAGTGACCTGTCTCTAGTGATTTGAAATTCAAAAGTTCCATATTTTGGTCAAGTATGACCCTAACAATCCTCATATAATTTCCCCACAGCCCTCAGTTATTTGATTTATAATTTATGAACTATATCCTTTAAAACACTGAAAACAGTCACATGCAAATGAATTGATGGACCATAGCACCCTGCAATCATCTTTAAGCTAGTGCTCTGCTTTAGAACAGGTCTCAGAAAGTGAGGGGACATTTTTCCCCTGGTTTTCAGAATAGTTTGTGTCTTTCTTTAACATTTCATCTAGCCTGTTTCTTCTCAAGCTGATTTTATCAGTATTGTTTATATAAATGTTCTTTTCTCTGCCCTTATCAAACAACCAAAATACTAAAGGGGAAGTACATTACAAATGAAAAAGCATTTATTAAGAGTTAAGCAGATGTAACAGCAAGCACCCTAGCATACCTAGGATGGCTGCTAGCACAGGTTCTTTAATCTGCTTTTCTAAAGGAAAGCAACTCAAAAGGAGTTAACAATCTTACTTTAATCAAACATACACATCATTTACTTAGTTCAGGGGAAAAAGTCAGCTTCCTGAACTTTAGAGAAAATACAAACAGAAATTACAAGCAGACAAAAAAATATAGACAGAGAAAATAACACAATTCAACAGACCAACAGACAGGGCTTTTAGCTGTCTGACCATTCCATACATAATTAGTTACCAGAGAGAAAAGCACCAACATCTGAGTTTTCAAAGCCAGGGTGGGTCAATGACTGCTCAGAGTCTTATCTGACCAAATCACACAACTCTTCCCATATGTGAGGCCCAAAGCAAAACCTCATCTCAGGGTATATATATAGAGAGCCTTCTCCAGGGTCAGAAGACATCACAACCTTCCTGACCCACTGCCTAATTACAAAGTAACAAAAAGCATAGGCCTTCCTGTACAACAAGCCTCCCCCAAGCAAGCTTCTCTTGTTGGGCTCCAAATGAGGCCCATTAATGGGCAGGGGAGATCTTCAAATTCCCTTACCATTATAGCAAAGCACTGTGGTAAATGCTGAGGATAGAAATAGGAATTAAAAAGAGTGTCTGCTCTCATCAAATTCATATTCTAATGGAGGAGACAACATATAAAGGAAGATTCAGCTTCACAGAAAGACTTGGTGGTCTTTTAGGAAGCAGTAGCAGGACAGATGGTGAAGTACAATAATCTAGATTAAAATAATTTAGTTTGCCTATATTATAGATAAGATTTGAACAACCAAAATATAACAGACTTTCCATATAGAAGACAGAAGCAAAACATTTACCATCATTTTGATTGATAAAATTATAATAGTTTGTGGCATTGAGACTTTTGAGAGGTCTTTGATGTTGAGCACTTCCTTTTCTGGGAGTTCAGTTCTCATAGAGGCATTTATCCATTAGATAATGTGTACCCATTAGATTTGCTCCGCTGGATGACCTAGAGATACTGCTACTCATTGGGCTCTTGAACAAGGGATCAGGGTTCCCTTTCATTGCTTTGGGACCCTGCTCCTGCCTCTGGATTAGTCAATAGCCTTCTCACAATGGAAATTGCCTGCACTACCAGGCTTCAGCAGCCTTCTCAGTGTAGAACAACCCTCTGCTGCTCTAGTACCCTCCTGCCATTGACCATTGTTGTTGTTTTTTGTTTTTTGTTCTCGAAGAAGACCATGACATCAGGAAGATGATGCTCTATGATCAGGAAGATCTCCCTCTAACTGGTAGCTTCTTTTCAGAGCCTCCATTTAAAGGAAGAGCACCCAGGCTGGCCATGTTCACTCTTTTAATTCTCCCTGGGCCTTGACTCTTAACCAGACTTCTCTCTCTACCATACTGTAGCGCCATTCACTAGCAGCTTCCCAAAATAATGCTACTGTGAACAGCTTTTAAGGTTCTGATCACACAGTATAGTGAATACTCTATTTATTCCATAACAAATCGAGGCAAACATTCACAACGAATCACAATATAATATCCACAACATTACATCTTATCACAGAAAATCACAATATAGTGTTCACAACAGCTTAACATTAGAATGGCCACATAGTTTTCACCAAAGTGGCCACAGTGTAGAGAACAAAGAAGAAAAGAATAATCATCTGGTTTCCCTAAGGGGGAAAACCCTTCTTAATCATTCAGTCATTTCACAATACAATAATCAATCTTCCACTCATGGGACAATCATAAGTTAACTT
>CM053580.1:550336346-550411100 GCA_028627135.1 Pseudochirops cupreus
GGTGGGCGGGGGAAAGACGGGGAGAAAATATGTAACTCAAAATCTTGTGGAAATGAATGATGCAAACTATAATAAAATTTAAAAAAAATTTTAAAAAAGTATCATTAATCTCTAAATGCAATCATTAGAAAATTACACAAACCCTCCATCCCTCAGTGTCAAGTAAACTTCAATTTCATCACTCATTCAATATCCCAGGAGAGGCCTTTTCTTCATCTTGACTCAGGGTGGTCTCTCTGATTTCCTGAGTCCCCTTCCATGGTCCCAGCTCCTACCTGAATCCACCAAACAATCACTTGGATTCAGAGGCAGACAGCTCCCAGGTCCTTGTCCAGTCCTCTGGGCAGTTCCTGGTACACACAGATGTTCACAGGGTCCGGCACATCTCAAAACCTTCACCACTTCTGTTGCCAGGAACTCAAGGATCAACCAAGCCACAAACAAACAAAATCTTATCCCGGTCATGCTTCTTCAGTCGTCTAGCAGTTCAGCTGGCCATAGGATCCAGAAGGAATCTTGGCCTTCCAGGTGGCCTCCCAGGCAGCTTCAGCCTTCACCAGATTCTGGTCTCATAGAAAACTCCAACTTAATTCTCAGTCCAACAGCCCAGCTTCCAGATGCTGTGAAAATTCTGCTCCCTCCACCAGGAGCCACCAGGAGGAAAATTCTTCATTCTGTCTCCCTGTCTCTAGAACTCTTCTTATACACACACACACACACACACACACACACACACACACACACACACACACACGGCTTCCTGTCTCAGCCAACCCCTTCCTGTTATGTCAGCAACAGGAGACAGAGTTCACACCTTCTGTTTCTTTGGAGAGGTACTTAGCCCTTAGTATCTGCTAAATTAATTACGTTACACATGCCCCTGCTGGGGTACCTCCCTGTAGCACCAACACAATATCCACAGCATCAACAGTCACTATAAATAGATCAACATAGTGCTCGATCACAAAATATAACAGACTCCATATAGAAGACAGAAGCAAAACATTTATTCAGACACCAGAAAACCGAATCCCAAAACCAATAAGCTGATTCCATCATAGTTGCAAATAAGCTAATAAGCCATAACAGCGCAGAGAGCCACAGCATCCTTTAGCCTTCCTACAAACCAACACAAGCCTGGCTGTCACAGCAGGTAGCAAATTCCCAAAGCTGACCACCAGGTGTTGCCATTGGTTCAGGACAACCTGGTTGTTTTTGGAAGTTGCTGGAAGAGTAGGGAGAGAGGGAGGAGAAAGAGGTAGTATGTGACTGTATTTTCTAAAGCAGATTTTTGTAAATTGGCCATTTTTTGCATGGAGAGTGACTATTCCTATACAGGATATCTCCTCTAGGAGCTTACATGCTTCTTGGGGAGGACAAAATTCATGTCATGAAACACAAGAAGTTTCAGCTATAATTCAGTGCAGTAGGTTTATCCCTCACCCACTGTATCCCACTCAAACCTCAAGCATGTATTCAAAATGTCATAAGACCATACAAGAAGCAGGAAAAGGGCTGGCTAGCCCACAGAGGCATATGGGATTAGGTCTTAGATTCCTACACTTTGGTTCTTCTATGGACTTTTAGTTTGAAAGGTGCCTGTCTCAACTCCATTTGGGGTTTTCCTTTGGATCAGATGAAATAGGTTAGGCTGCTTCTGTGCTGCTACAGGATGGGATGCAAGTTGGCAAGAACTGAGATCTTGCTCCTAGAGAACATGGTGCTGCAAAGAGTTCTGAGAATCTATCTAGAGGTGGAGCTAAATTCAAGACCCAGGAGAAATGAGACAGAACCCTGCCATGAAACAGTCATGGTGTAAGATATGATTGAATTTTGTTTCCACAGAAATTATATAAAAACAGAAATTATGTGAAACCTGATTTGAAGTCATACTGATGGCTAATGTCAGAGACAAAAACTGCTTGTAGAGGACAGTGGGAGAGCCTGCCACCTAAAAATCGGTATATCTAAGAAGGCCTCTTTCTATATATCAAAAAGTAACTGCCAGGCCAGGTGTTATTCATAAAGACTGAGGCCTATTAACCTAGATTTGGTATTAGATAATGGGACTTTTATTATTGATATCCTGGATTAGAATCTTCAAACTAACACTTTTGTCAAATCTATTAAAAATTGAGGAGAAAACTTTTCTCATAGTATCTGATGCAGACAAATGGGGAAGAAACTAAAAATATTCTGCTTGGATTGCCTTTTATAAAAGTAGATGAGGATGAGAAGAAAGGGGGGGAATTGAAATGTGGAAATGAGAGGATGCAGTCAAGGGGTGGGATTTAATGAACCCTGAAATGCTAACCAGTGGGATTCGAGGTGTGAAATTCAAATCTGAATGAATTCTAAAAAAAAAAAAAAAAGACTATGTAATTAGCTTAATTTTGTAGTTGAGCCTTTTTAATAGAGGTAAAAGGTCAAGTTACCCATCTGAAATGAAGTGAAATAAAAATCTTCTTTTTTCTAAATTTACCCATGGCCAGGTAAAATTCTTGGTTATTTCTAAGAATGGGGAGAGTAAACAGAGCTTTCTCTTCCCATTCCCTCAGAAAATTTGCTGAGGAAATCTCCAAGAATTACAAAAACTTGCCACATCCTTTTCTTTTCATCCCTCTCCACTCCAGCCTTTTACCAGCTGTAAGAAGGGGTGAGGGAAAGGAGTGTGTGTGTGTGTGTGTGTGTGTGTGTGTGTGTGTGTGTGTGTGTGTGTGTGTGTGTGTGTGTGTGTGTGTGTGTGTGTGTGTGTGTGTGTGACATTTTCTTTTTACATCATCTACATTTCCCAATGTATCTCTACCCCGAAGAATATTTTATAATAATGGATGTTTTTAAAAAAGGAAGAGGACAAAAAGTTCTGAAAAATTAGCCAATATATTTAAAAAGTCTGATGCTATATGCAGTATTCCCTGCCCATGACCTCTCGCTTCTATGTTTTCTTCTTCCTTTTTTATTTTGGGGTCAAACTGGGTCAATATAATTTCACAACATTCAGTTGGCATTATTTTGTTGTTATTCTTTCCATTTCTATTGTTGTAATCATTGTGTATATTTTTTCTGATTGTGCTTACTTTGTTTTGCAGCCATTCATATGTCTTTCCATCCTTTTCCGTATTCGTCATGTTCGTTATATCTTACAGAATAGCAATATTCTATTACATTTATGCACCGTAATTTATTTAACCACTTCCCAATTGATGGTCATCTATTTTGTTTTCAATTCTTTGGAACCACAAAAAGCCTTCAAAAATATTTTGGTACATATGGGACCTTCCTTTTCGTCTTTGGCTTCCTTAGATTTATACTTAGGTATATTTTAGTCATTTTCTTTGCATACTTCCAGATTGTTTTCTGGAATGGTTGTGTCACTTTACAGCTCCATCAACAACATATTAGAGTGCCTATCTTTCCACATTAATATTCTCTTTATTTTTTCATATTTTTCAATTTACTAGATGTGAAGTGAAACCTCAGGACTTTTTAAATTCATTTTTCTCTTATTAGTAGTAATTTAGATCATTCTTTAAATGAGTGTTCATAGTCTGCAATTTATATTTTGAGAAATGTTCATATCTTTTGACAATTTTTCTCTGAAAGAATGATTTTTATATTATGTAGTTCTGTTTTAAATATACATATATAATTATAAATGTATATATTGCATATCAGACCCTTATATTATAAATATTATATTAATACCTTATTATAGTATAAATATTATATTAATATATTATATTACAATGGCTTATTATATTATAAATATTAAATGCCAAGATTTTTTCCCAGCCAACAACACCCTTTCTTATCCTAGTTGCATTAATTTTGTTCATGCAAAAGCTTTTCAATACCATGCGATCAAAATTATCTATTCTACCTTTTGTGATTGACTCTATCTTTTGTTTGTTATAAAGAATTCACCTACTGCCTCTACCTGTGATCTATGATCTGCTTCTCTTCTAATTTATTATGGTATGAACTTTGATATTCAGATCACATAGCCATTTTGGACTTGTTATAAAATGTGGCATGAGATATTAGTCTAAACCCAATTTAACTGTTTTCTAGTTTTCCCAGCCATCCCTACAAAGAGTGCTTTCCTAAATAATGTTTGGAGGTTTATTTAATACTCACTTATTGAATTCGATTATTTCTGATTCTTCCTTTTTAGCCTCTCCCCTTTATGTACTTTTTAATTTTTTCAACCAGTATCAAATAGCGTTGATGATTGAAATTTGCTACTTCAAAGCCTTCTATAATTTATTTGCATATATATGCTACCCGATTATTTCAACAAACCACATTAAAATGGAATGGTTGACTCCCCCCTGCTACTTTGCAGAGGATGAGAGTCAATGGGTGTGACACTGTATATAATGTCCTATTTTTTTCAATGTGTTGATGGATTTTGCAGAGTTTTTTTCACTCTTAATTTTTTTTTTTAAGTGGAGAAGGAGAGGATATCTTCCTGGAAGGAGAAAAAGGCAGAAATGTGAGGGAAAATCTAGAGCATATAAAATAAAAAGATATCGATATAAATCCATTTTTTAAAAGTGTGCATTGTTGAATTCTATAAATAGGGGAGCTATAACTAAGGAGAGGGGAGTGCAACTTCAGGATGAGGGCTCGAGAGAAGAAATGGAATTAGGGTTACAGAGACTTTGTACTTTTGGTAATTTGAGGAAGCATACTCAAGAGTTTTGAAGCTAATTAGAGGAGCAAGGAATAAAATACCCTTTATCACCATGAATGGGGGAAAGTTCATGATCAAAGGATAGAAAAGATCATAGAAGATGATGAGGGTGATAATGATAATAGATAGCATTTAACCAAACTTTAAGGTTTACAACATGCTTTACAAAATCTTAACTTATTCTATCCTCACAACAACCCTAGGAGATAGGTGCTATTATCATATCCATTTTACAGAGGAGAAAATTGGAAGTAGAGAGAGGTTAAGTGAATTACCCCAGATTCACACAGCTAGTATCACAGCTAGGTCAAATATGAACTCAGATCTTCCTGACTTCAGGTCTAGCTCTATCCACTGCACTATCTTGCTGCCTAAGTTAAGTGAACAATTTTTACTGTATACAATTGAAATGTCTTTGTATAAACAAAATCAGTGTAGTTAAAACCAGAAGGGAAACAGTTAATTAGGAAAAAATCTTTATAATTTCTCAGATAAAAGTTTGATATCCAAGATATATAAGGAGCTGATTCAAATATTTAAGAATTACAACCATTTTCCAAGTGGATATAAACAGGCCCTTATCAAATAAAGAACTCTAATCTGAACTGATTGGAATATCCCATATCAAAAAAATGTTCCAAATCACTGCTAACTAGAGAGATGCAAATTAAAACTGCTCTAAAGTTCTACCTTGTACCTACCAGATTAACAAAGAGAAATTTACAACTGTTGGAGCAGCTGTATCCAGAAGACAGTTTCAGTTGAACGGTGAGGACAGAAGTCAGATTACAGAAAATTAAAAGAATAGGGAAAGAAAGTGGAGGCAACTAGTGTTGATGGTTTCCTCTAGGATTTTGTCCTTAGCCATGAAAGGAAAGAGAGGTATAGAATGGTAGCTAGAAAGGATGGTTGGATCAAGTGCGGGATTCTTTAAGATGAGGGAGACATGGAAATGTTTGTAGGCAGCAGAGGAGCCAATAGATAAGAAGAGATTGAAGATCAGAGAGTAGAGATGATGGCACTGGAGAAGACAAGAGGGGCCGTGATCAAGAATGCAAGTGGAGGCATGGGCCTTGGTAAAGAGAAGGACTACCTCTCTTTACCAAGGCCGGTGCCGTCAGAGATGGGGATGAACGAGGAATTCATAGAACTGAGGTAGATGGGAGTGAGGAAGCAGCAGCTGAGGATGTGGACAAGGGTTTGTACATTGGTAGCTGGGGATTGAGAATCCCTGGAATGGGAAAAGTATAAGGATGGGAGAGTATGCTAACAACTAAGGAATTAGTCCAGGAAGAGTATCAGTAGTTGGACAGAGGTCTTTTAAAGAAAAGCAGGTTAATAGATTATTCAAGGTCCTCCCTCAAGATCCAAAATAAAGGCTATTTATTGTAAATTCTAAATCTCACAACCCTTAGAAATCACCCTTCATTTTTTCCTTCTTCACTTCTGTCTTAAAATGAAAAGGTGACTCTTCCCCTTGCCAAAGCTGAGCATTCTTCTTGTACCTTTGATCCTATCCCTTCCCATCTCTTTCCCGATTCTACCCTCATCCCCTCCCAAATTACCTTGTATTTTTAAAATTCAGACCTGTGATTTAATAGCATAGGAAACTTCTGTTCAGCAGTTTCCTTCTCCAATGCAAATTTAGAAATACCCTGTAACCTACAATAACAGAGAATTAATTGAGGTGTGCAGGAAGGTTAAGTGATTTACCCAGAGTCATTCAGCCAGGATGTACAACAGGAAGGACTTAAACCTGGTTCTGAAATCAACATTTTACTCACTATGATCACCATGTATTTACTTTGTATGTATTTCATATCTATTTATGAGTAATATTGTTTGCTGTGATAGATTGCAAACTCCTTGAGGCACTGGGGTTACAAAGACACACATGCACATACATACACATGCACACACACACGTCCCTCACACAGTACTTAGCACACAGATATTAATGAACGCTTGTTAGATTGATTAATTCCTGGATCATATGGCATTAGAGTTAGGATTTAAAGTTTTTATTTGAAATGAGAGAGATGATAAATAGAGGTGATATTTTAGCAAATAACCAGAATTTTGGGTTGAGGCTGGAGTGACTGGAATGTTAGGCCATGGTTAAGATGAGTATAACCCATGTTGTCAGTCAGGTTTGACTCTTTAGGACCCCATTTGGGGTTTTCTTGGCAAAGATACTGGAGCGGTTTTCCATTTCCTTCTCTAGCTCATTTTACAGATGAGGAAACTGAGGCAAACAGGCTTAAGCGACTTGTTCAGGGTTACACAGCTGGTGAATGCCTGAGGCTGGATATGAATTCATGAAGATTAGTCTTTCTGACTCCAGGCACTGTGCTCTATTCATCATCTAGCTACCCTTAAGAAATCATTACTGAGGAGCAAAGATCTGGATGGGTTTCGGGGAAATTAAGGAAGGACAGGGGTAGGGGAAGGAGGTGGGAGTCAGGAGCATAATAGCACTGCTGACCTGGATAGGAGTCAGATGTTCAAGAAAAAAGAGACAGGGAGCTAAAAGAATGAGGGGAGGTGGACACAGCTACTTACACCACCTTGCCTGGGGCCAGCTCTGCTTTCAATATGGGGCCAGCAACAGGAATCTGAATACAAAATGTGGCTTGGGTCACATGAATGTGGCATACTTCTGCCACTGATATTTAACCTAGTGTTCAGGGTCATATCTAAAGAAACTTCTTAAAGCCATGTAAATGGGAAAAATTAGTCATATGGTAATAGCATTACAACAACATTGTAAAATATGCAGCAACATATTGTAGAATACAATAGTATTCATAGAATTATAGTGTTGGCGCTGGCAACGGACCTTGGGAATTACCCCCTTTTACAATCCAGGTTAGGAAACTGAAGGGTAGAAGGGGAGTGACATATCTAACGTGACATTATCATGGTCCTGAATCAGTTATAGGAGAGGCATTTTTATTAAGGTGTCTTGGGAGTTTATTGATTGTTTTGTTAGAGATTTTAAATGGAGTGTATAAATATAGAGCCAAAAGAACCGAGGGAGCACAGTTTCCATCTGTGATTTGAAGAAGCAATACTATTAGAGAATAAAACCACTGTCTTGTTAAATAGTGTCACGGCTAGTCAGAATTTTTCATATCATTCTAATGAAATCCCCAGAAATGTGGTGACGTACAAATATCCAAAGGAATAAGATATCTGAAAAGCCAACCAGTTTCTGTATTGGCCAGTAACTTGACTGTTTTCAAGGACGTTGTCATTGTACGGCATTCATAAACACATTAAAATGTTACCGTACCAAAAATTAACTCAAAAAAAGGAGTATAATCCAAATGTTCCATTGAGAAGGGGAACACAGGTGGGTGAAACAAGAGAGAATTCTGCATGGCCTGGGACCAAGACAGGAGGGGGCCGAAGGACCCCTTGAAGAGGCAGCAAAGTAAGGATTTAGTGGCTGCTCAGTCTCAAACTAGGGCTATGTACTGGGGGAAACAGCAGGGGGGTAACCAGGGGAAACCATGCAGTAAACCATGGAGAGCCAGGTCCTAGGGTAGAAGAAAAAGATGGAGAAAGGTAAAAATTGAAGGATTCCAGATTCTGTCTGTTTCCCTGCAGAAAGATTTCCTGCCCCTTGACCCTGGGAAGGGGGAGGAGGTAACAGGGAGAGAATGGGTTGTTACCATACTAGCATCTTTCCAAGAAAAAGAGATAGGACAGGAAGGTGCCTCCAAGGCCTCCCAGAAACAGAGAAGGCTGAAGAAGAAAGCTTTCTGCATAGGTCCTCTCCCTTTCAGCATGCGGAAACCCACATCCTTGGCGTAGAATTTCTCCTCTCTGAATCATCAACTTCCTCTGTGCTGGTCCTATCCATGTCCTCAATTTCTCATCTATAAAGTGAGGAGGTCAGAGTAGATGACCTCTGAGGTCCATTTTAGCTCTGGATCCACGATCCTCTGATCTACCTCCCATCTTCACATTCTCCTCTACTGGTATTACTTCCTCATCCCCTCAATCTTTCCTTCACAACACCTTCCTCACAGTTCTTCAGTTGCTGTGAAGTTGAACTCTCACCCATTGCTGGGAAGATGTGGGTGAGGAAAAGGCAAGGCCAGAAGCTGTGGCTGCTGGCAGCCTGCCTTCTCCTCTGGCCCCACTGCCAGGCCAGGCCAGGCCTCCCCCTTGGCCCAGACTCAGGGAGGAGAACAGAATGTCACTAGGAAAACATGCCGGAGGGAATCCAATGTCCTTCCTCATCCCCAAAACAAATGAGGTCATTGTGGCACAGCACTCAATAACAGAGAGCTGGGCAAAGCCCTGAAGCCTCCTAAGGTCAGGGCATGAAGTTGAATAGGGGGCAGAATGCTGGAAGGGCACAACCCTGAAGCCTCTGAAGACTGGAGCACAAAGCTGAGATGGGGAAAATCAAGGAGGGGAAAGATGTACAGATGCCAGTAGGCACAATCCTAGACGCTGTGGTGGACCCTAGCATAAAACCAGGGGACAAAGCAACACGAAAAATGTGAGGTGAGATTCTGGTGTAGGTCTATGAATAGAAGAATTTAATGAGGCTGCCCCAGGAGATGGAGGCTGGCAGAAGAGAGAAAGCCGCAGAACTCTCTACCTCCTCAACTCTTGTGAAACTTGAGCATTTTCTGAGCCTTTCCCAGAAATTTCTGAGCACGACTTCAGGGTATTCTGGTTATGCTTTATGACTGGTCTCTGTACCCATTTCCCAGATAATTCTGATACAAAGAAAATTTGGATTCGATGTGCCAGTGTTGTGACCAATTTCCGGCTTACCATGGCCCACTCAGGCCAAGGCATTTACTTACCCTCAATAAAGTCATTGTTTAAGCAGCTCTTTTCAGTCATTCTGCTTTTTCAGATCTTTTCTGAACTTATGGCTTTTCCCTTAGGGTCTTTTCCAGGAGATTCATTCTTTACCCTTTTCATCTATGCCCTTCTATGGAGGAATAGCCTTGGGTTTAGAGACCTGCCATCTGATCCTATTTCTGCCCCTAACTCATTGTCATTGAAGACAAAACACATCCCTTTCTCTGGACCTCAGTTTCACTATCTGCAAAAGTAAGAGAGCCTCAGATTCAGCCTGATACCTATCAATTGACTGATTGGTTATCAGGAGAGTCCAGGAAGCCCTAGCTCCAGCTTTGGCTATGGACTTGCCAATCATACCATGAGGCAAATCACCTCCCTTATCTGGCATTGATTTCCTCATCTGGAAAATGAGGATTCATAATAATTCCCTCAAAGAATGATTATGTTTTGTAAACCATAAAGCGTTGTGTATATGTGAGTAATGGTTGTTTTTTTCTTTAGTGGACTTGGTGTCCAAATATCGAGGTACTGGCCCTGCCAATTACTAGTGGTGTGATTCTGAGCAAGTTATCTCATCCCCTCAGCCTCAATTTCTTTAACTGTAAAATGGGATCAATAACATTGATACAACCACCATTCAGGGCTGTTAAGAAAGCGTTTTGTAAATACGATAAAGATGTGAAACATCTTTAGATGTTTAGATATTACCACTTAGAAGTGGTAATATGTGCTGGTCTTTACATGTTCTGCACACAGTAGGCCTCTCTGATAAAAGTTTATTGAATTAAATCAAGGCCCAGTTGCTGCCTTGGCCTTTGATTCTGGTACAGGGTTTGGGGCACGTAGGCCAGGGCTGAGTCACCCCCAGCTCCAGCCCCTTTGGTCCTTCCCTCAAACTTCCCGAGTCAGCTGCTTCCAAGTGAAGGCTTTGGGGATGGGGGTAGGCCCTCCCAGTGGCTGACGTGTGGCTCAGACAGCACTGACCTTTCCCCTACTAAGCTGGGCTGCCAGGACTGCACATCTGCCTTTCAAGCTAGGAGGAAGGAGCCAGCCCAGGTGGGGGTTGGGGGTAGTGGGTGGAGGGTAGGGGTGGGGAATGGGGGTTGGGGGGGAGGGAAAAGAGCTCTGGTATTTGCGTCCTGGGGCCTGGGGAGGAGGAGGGCAATGCCAAGCATCTCCACCCTGGGGGGAGGCACTTCTCCGAGGGTGGGGAGAGAGGAACATTAGCTCCCTGGTTCCCCTGGCCTTCCTACGAGGTCTGGGGTGTAGCCAGAAGTCCCCACATCTCAACTACTGGAGGAGCTGCGAATCCCTCTCAATCACCAAGAACTGGGAGGATATTGAAGGAGGAGGGGGGATTTCGGTCCCGTCTCTTTGAAGCTGGAAACCTGAGCCCCGCCCCAGTCCAGGACACACCCACCCATCCCTCAGAGCCTGGCTACAACTCATAAAATGGGGCTCCTTCAGTGAGTGGACAGCTGCAGTCCAGGACGGGCCCTAGGCACACCTGAGAGTAAAGGACAGTGTGGGATTCCTTAGCAAACCTCCATCCCAGCTAGAGCGCCCAGGGCACGCCGTTAATAGAAAGATGCGCTGTGCCCCAAGTACAGGAGCTGCGCTGGTGCTATGTGCCGCCACTGCCGGGCTGCTGGGCGCAGCCGCTGCCAGCCGCAGCGAGGTGCGCCCCGGGACCCCCGAACTGCGAGTGCCCCGCGCCCAGCCGGAGGCCAAGTATGCCTCGTGGGACGAGGTGAACGTGATCGCTCACGGGCTCCTGCAGCTCGGACACGGGCTTCGGGAACACGTGGAGCGGACACAGGGCCAGGTAAACGACATCTATCGCCGTCTCCGAGCCCGTGATCCCGCTTGCGAAGACCCTCTGCGCCGCGCCCGTCACAGCCCTGAGGACACCCAAGTGCAAAGCCCGGAGGGGAGCCCCGTGGACTTGGCCGCCCAAGGCACTGACAGCCGCTTAGAGCCGAAGACCGAGCTCCAGCACTTGGAAGGGAATGATGGCCGGGGGGTAGAGACCGGCGCGGGGGGCGCAGCCTGGAGAGCTGTGCACAGTCTGCAGGTAAGGGCCGCTCCCTCTGCTCTCCCTTCACTTGTCTTTCGTTCCCAGGCTGGTTGATCTTCCTTTAGACATTCTCCCAGAGTCCTTTTGGCACTTTATTTTAGCCTGCTTACGTTCTTTCTCTTGGACCCTTTTCCAGTTCTAAATCTCTGATGCTACTAACCCTCAGATTCCCTCCTTTCACTCCTCCAGTGTCTTCTCCATCTCCTCCAGTTTGCTCTCTAACCCCTTGAAATCAGTTTGCTCTCCCCGGGGTTCCTTCTGCCTTGCCCCTTCATTCCACCCCTGGCCCAGAGTCCCATTTGCCTTCAGGCCACAAGAGAGATTTCCCTTGTCCCCCTCCAAATGACCCCATGGACCTATTTCCTTTTCCTTCAGACCCAGCTTCGAGCTCAGAACAGCAAAATTGAGGAGTTGTTTCAGAAAGTGGCCCAGCAGCAACAGCACCTGGAAAAGCAGAACTTGAAAATTCAGACATTGCAGAGCAAGGTATGCCCCTGATCACACTGGAACTAATGGATGGGGTAGGGGTGGAGGCAGCCCTCAGAGGCCTTTTAGCTTCTTCTGCTCAGAACTGAGAACTGCAATTTCCCAAACAGGTTCTGAGCCCACCTCCCCTCTCTTCTTGATCCCTTTCTCCTTATCCTGGACCTACCTGTTACTTCTCTTCTGTCTGCAGCTCCAGGGCCTGGCTCCTTTGCAGCTGGGGCAGATACCACTAAGGCCTATGGGAAAGAAGAAAATCCTAAAGATGGCTCGACACATTCGCCCAGTCCCCAACAGCAGTGATAAGCCTAGTAAGCTCTGGGTCTCATCTGACTCCCAGTCCCTATACCTCCTTTGCTCCAGCCTCATTTTCTCCTCTTTACACACCTTCCTGCCTCTCTTCCCTGCCAGTGACTTTTTTTCCCCCTTTGCATTGGTTAGGAAGGAATGCAGAATTTGGGTGACAGCCAGCAGGGCAGAAAGGTGATTGTTGCAGTCAATAGGTGTGACTCTGATAGCCCAGCACTTCCAGCTACCCCACCAAAGATAAAAACAGAGAAGATGGAGAGACTCCCTTGCCCCCAAGGACATTATGAGCTCTTGGACTTACCTTCAGCCAGTCCTGGGGAAGCCTAGAGTTGGGAAAAATTCTTATAAAACACCTACCTCCCCTGCTGCCTAGGGTCTGCAGGATATCCTCCTCCTGGATACCTCTCTTGCCTAGTCCTACCCCACCTAAACAGCTGCTCCCAGCCCTTTTCTCTAATCAGGGAGAAGAGGAACTAAGGCAGCTTCTGCTCTGCTTTCCTCTAATAAAGTATACTTAGCTCTATAGCAGGAACTCCATAGCTCTTCTTTCCACACACCTAATTTTTACTGAGGGCCCACTGTGTGTCCAGGGTTCTGCCTTGAGGGAAAAATAAGGCCTATTTTTCTGCCCTGAGTGTCTTATAGAGCAGAGATGCATATATAACAGCCAGGGAACAAGAGGAAGGATAAATGTGATTTCAGTCACATAGACTTTTGTTGCATACAAGTTGAGAAGTGATCAGTAAGCTGGTTAACCGGGAAGGTCTTTTTGGAGGAGGTCTTAAAGGAAGTGATACACATGGACTGATGGGGAGAAGTCAATAAGGTGTTTCAGACTACTGAAATGGAACAAGTGAAATGCTATGGGTATTCACTTGAGGTTTAGGGAATTTCAAGGAGAAATTACTGCCCTACCTAGAATATAACAGCCTGGCTGGAGTATAGACCTATTGTAGAGGGGAATAATGTGGGAAAGGGTCCGAGGGACCTGTTGAAGGTCATGCTAAGTTCAGATTTTATCCAAAAGGCAGTGGGGAGGGGCGGCTAGGTGGCACAGTGAATCGAGCACTGGCTCTGGAGTCAGGAGGATCTGAGATCAAATGCGACCTCAGATACTTGATCACAACTTACTAGCCGTGTGATCTTGGGCAAGTCACTTAACCCCAACTGCCCTGTGTTCCCTCCTCCAAAAAGCAAAAAAAAAAAAAAAGGCAATGGGGAAACCTCTGTAAGTTTTGAGTGATATGATCATATCCTAGGAAGACTTATCTAGCATGAGCTCCTGGTCAGACAGGAAGGAGAGGAAATAGGAGGCATAAGGGAAGACATACCATTTAAACTGTAGAAGATGATAGAAACTTCCTCAGGGTCCTCAGCATACTCGCAGATTCTCTCTTTCTCTCTCTCTCACTCACACACACACATATACACACATACAATCTTAGAGCCATCTGTCACAAATGCCATCCTCCTCTTTCATTTATTCACCTTCATTGATACATTACTGTATCTCACATGTACATAATATGCATGTGTCCTCGAGACTGACATCCAGTTAGGAGAAAGTTACCTTTCTCCCATCACTTAGCCTGGAGCAATTCTTGGTGACTTCCTGATGGCCTGTTTTCCCTGTTGGTTTCCCCATGCCTATCCTGGCCTACTGGGGCCAAGGCTGCTGGTAGACAGAAGACAGATCTAAACCACTGTTTCCAGGGTCTCAGGCTTCTCCTGCCCCAAGATTTTCCTTGGCTGAAAGAACCAAGTGGCCCCTACCTACTATGTAGAGGGTTCCTGGGAAGAATCTATCATTTGAAGCTGGGGCTAGAGGCAGGGGTAGCTCTCTTAAGGAGAAATGAGTGGCCCAGGCTACTTACTCTACTTAGGGGAACAAGAGAAGGAGGAATGGGGGTAGGGAGGGAAACAGGGAGAGCCTGGGGAGCCAGGGTCCTGTTTCTCCTAGAGTAGGCGCCAAGTAGGGGAAAGTTCAGAGCTTGTGGAGACAAACATTCTGGTTGTAATCAAGGCCAGATTGGGAATTTGGCCGTGAGCCACTGGGATTGGAAGAGAGGAAAGTAGGGGAAAGGGGAACCGCCAGGAAATGTCCTCCTATCATTCTTTCCTAAACACTCTTCTTCCCCCTCCAGACACTGGCCTTCAATAACTCCAGCCCTTCCAGTACCATCCCCCTCCTGACCTTTCCCCTACTCCCTGGGTCTGCCTGATTATTCTGTCTTCCCATGGTCTTTCCTTCTAATATCCCCTCATTGCCTAACTACCTTCACCATATTGGGCTCTAATGAGGGATATGGGAGAAAAAATAAGCCCCAACCCCAGAAGAGGGGTGGAGAGGGTTTCCATAGGGTCACTTCTACCCTTAGGGCATTGATGGGGCCTGGGTCTGGGACAATCGAGGAAAAATCATAAAGTTCCAACAAGTTTGTCTTTACACCCACCTGCATACACACATTACACACTTCAGACCCTCGGGCCCTCATGTTCTCTCTCCCACGTTAAATCTTCCTGTCTGGAAAGGCTCTGAGATGAATCACTCCTTAGTTGGGTAAATGGGCCCTAGGAAAAAATAAAAAATCTCTAACCTTGCCCTTCTGCACACATCCTCAGACAAAGAATATGTGTGCATTTGGCTGGGGAGGAGAGGGAGGGGGATGGGGAGCGGGAGCAGGAGGGAGGGCAGAGATCCATGGCTTATTGCCCTAAGCTTAGTCAAGAGTGGGAAGACCTAATTATGACCCAAGAAAGAAGCTATCCTTCAGAGTTTTGGAGTTAACTCCCAATCAATCTCCCCTTGAGGAGATATATAACTATATATAAATATAGATATATATAAAACTATAACTACATACATTATCTATAGCTATCTATCTATACATACACACACACACACACACACACACACATATGTCTCTCTCTGTCTCTCTGATTCCTCTGTACACATGCCTGATTGCCTAAGGAGTAGATTGAGGACCAGCTGCACCTCTTTTCCCTAATCTCCATGTCCTCTCTCTCTTACAGAGCTGCCCCAGGATTGCCATCAACTCTTTCTGGGTGGAGAACGCCAGAGTGGACTCTTCCAAATTCAGCCCCAAGGCTCTTCACCCTTCCTGGTGAACTGCAAGATGACCCCAGGTATGAGGGAGGGTCTTTTGGGGAGGAGTGGCTTTGACTTCACTCTACAAGCATTTTCAGTGTTTACTATGTGCTAAGCATTGTGCTAAGTGCTGATAATACCTACTTAGGGAAAAATGTGGCCCTTGCCTTCAAGGAGGTCGGTCACATTCTAATGGCCCTTAGGAGAAAAGGTCTAACTTCCACTACTGTGGTGTCCTTAGCAAGGTGAATTCTATTGTCTCAATAACTTTGTTTTTAAGCCCTGAGAAATGTTACCTTGGAGGGGAGAAAAAGAGTAACATCCCCTTAGCCAGATTAGATGGCCATCCCCAAGCTTGAGGAATTTCAGAAAGTGACTCCTTTCCCATTGTTTAACTCTTTAGGGCTTGTCTAGGGAGCCTGAGGCTCCATCTGTTAAACTTCTTTTCTTTGGTCTGTATTGTCTAATAGAGCTGGAAAGTGTCAGCTTCCAGAATAAATATACTTTTGCGGAGGTAACAGGTCTTTAAAGCTGTATATTCTCTGAATCCATTCTGCTATATCCTCTCCAGATTTATCAGTCATCATTTATTAAGCACCTATTCTATGCTAGTATGTGTCTGAGGTCTTGGGCCCTTTGATTTGAACTTGGGCCCTCCTGACTCCAGGGCTGGTGATCTATCTATACCACCTAGCAGCCCTTGTTCATCTTTTTAAAAATGCCTCAGTGACCTTTTTCTTTCATTTTTGGGGGCAGTCCTAACTCTCCTTCTCACTCCCAAATTGGGGGAGGAAACAAACTCATTTCTGATAGCTATCATCCTCTACCTCTCCTTCCTTTTGTGCTAGACTCCTTAGGAAGGCCAGCTACCGGTGCCTCCACTTCCTTTTCTCTCCTTAATTCTCTGCTGTCTGCCTTCTGACCTCACCACTCAACTGAAACTAATCTCTCCCAAGTTACTAGTGTTAGTTACTAATTACTGATCTCTTAATTATCAAATCTAATAGCCTTTTCCTAATAGTCCTCATCCTTCTTGATCTCTCTCCACCTTCAGCATTGTCCATTAGCCTGCTCTCCTGGGTGTTCCTGTCTCTCCAAGTTTTCATGACATGGCTCTCTTCTGGTTCTCATCCTATTGTCTGACCACTCCTTTCTTGTCTCCTTTGTAGGATCTTCTTCATCTAGGCTACTCTCACCACCTGTAGGAGTCTCCAGAGGCTCTATCCTGGGCCCCTTTCTCTTCTCCTTCTATGTTATTTCATTTGATGAGTTTATCAGCTCCTGTGGTTTCAATAATTATCTCCTTGCAGATGACTTTTTATATACTTGTCCCATCCTAATCTCTATTTAGATATCATGAGCTACTCTGTAGACTTCCTCAACTCATAATGTCCAAAGTTGAGTTCAGTTATCTTTTCTCCTAGACCCTCCCATCTTCCAAACTTCCATATAATTGTAGATCATGCCCCCACCCTCCCAGTCACTCAGATTTACAACCTAGATGTAATCCTTTAACTCCTCACTCTTACCCCCTATATCCCACATGTCATCAAGTTCTTTTGTTTTGACTTTTGCCACATCTCTCAAATATGCCTCCTGCTCTCCTCTGATACTGCCACCACCCTGATGCACTCTCATCACTTCACACCTAGTCTATAGCTTTCTGCTTGGTCTCCCTCCCTCAAATCTCTCTCCAGTCCAATCCATCCTCCACTAAGTTGCCAGATTGATCTTCCTAAAATACAGGTCTGGGGGAAAGATGGGGAGAAAATTTGTAACTCAAAATCTTGTGGAAATGAATGATGTAAACTAAAAATAAACAAAAGTTAATTAAAAAAAAATAAAATAAAATACAGGTCTGACCATATCCTATTCAATAAATTCCTTTGCCTCCCTATCACCAGGACCAAATATAAAATTCTCTGTTGGGTTTTTATAGCCCTTTATAACCTGACCCTTTCCAGACTTCTTATACTTTAGTTCTTTCCACTTACTTGGCAATCCAGTAACACTGGCCTCTTTGCTGTTCTTCCCACATGCTACTCTATTGTCTGATTCCATGTGTTTTCACCGACTCCTCTATGCCTGAAACATTCTACTTTTCTCTATGTCTTTGCTTCCCTGGCTTCCTTTGAGGCTCATATTCTGCAAGGAGCCTTTCCTGGTCCTCTTTAATCTTAGTGTCTTCCCTCTAAGACCACCCCCAATATATCCAATATATATACCGTTTGTCCATAGTTATCTGCATGTTGTCTCTCTCATTAGACTGTGAGGTCCATGAGAGAAAGGACTGCTTTTTACCTTTCTTTGTATTCCCCAGAACTTTGACTGTGCCACACACACACAGACACACACACACACACACACACACACACACACACAGTAGGCAGTTAATAAGTGGGAGTTGACTGTCTGATTGTAACAAACATGAATAGTTCACCAAAATAAATTCTCCTATTGGCCATGTCCAATTCAGCACCTTGTCAGGACATGGGTAGCCTAGGAAGCCAGGGATTTTAAGAGTCAGAAGTGAGGAGGGAGAACGTTTCGAAAATAGGGTATAGCCAGTGCCAAGGCACTGAGAAAGGAGATGGAGTATCACGTTAAGGGACAGCAAATAGGCCACTATACCTATCCAGGAGTGGGGAACCTGTGGCCTTCTCTCTAGGTCCTCAGGTGTGGTGCTTTGACTGAATCCAGACTTCATATCCTTGGATGTGTGATAAAGATTGTAATCTGTAAGATGGGAAAGATAGAAGAGGACAGGTTTTGATGAACTCTCAGTGCCAGAGAGAGGAGTTTTTATTTTATATGAGAGACGATAGGGAACCCCTGGACCTTACTAAGTATAGGAGGAATGCTATAGGGAGACCTATGCTTTAAGAAAACACTTTGACAGTAGAGTGTAATATGCCTTGAAAACTATAAACTGTAAATTGAAACTTCATGGTATAGTAGGAAGGGCCCCAGATTTGGAGCTGGGAAACAGAGGGCTGAATCTGGTGCTTCCACTTAGTCTCTAGGTGGCCTTAGCCAAGCACTATCCCTTGGCCTCATTTTTCATTATCTGTAAAATGAAGAGGTTAAGAGGCAGCTAGGTGGTGCAGTGAATAGAGCATGGGTCCTGGAGTCGGGAGGATCTGAGTTCAAATCTAGCCTCAGACACTTGACACACTTATTAGCTATGTGACCTTAGGCAAGTCACTTAACCCCAATTGCCTTGCCTTCCCCCCCAAAAAAATAAATTAAAAAAAATGAAGAGGTTAAGCCTAGTCTTAAGACCAGTCTTTCCAATACCCACATTCTGTGATCTTATGACTTCTGGTAGAAGCCTTTGGGAAGTTTTGGGTTTCCTAGGCTAGCTGTGGTGTTTCTGTTCTTTGTTATATAGGTAAATCTTAATAACCAGGCTTTCTTTTGGCAGAGGGTGGCTGGACAGTGATCCAGAGACGCCTGAATGGCTCAGTGGACTTTCACCAGCCCTGGGAAGCCTACAAGTCAGGCTTCGGAGACCCTAATGGTAGGTATTTCCAGGGAACAAAATCAAGACTCAAGGGAATAAATCACCAAATTGGGGGTGGAGGGATGAAAATAGAGGTGGGGAGGAGAGGGAGATCTATAAGACCAAGAAGGACCAGGCAAACATCAGTGCTAGGCTAGGCCTTTTCTGATGGGAGTCCAAGAAGCTTCTTGGTGTTTTTCTCCTTTTCCCATATATTTCTTTACCCTCTCCAAATACATTCTGGACCTCATAATGCTGCAAAGCCAAGGAGCTAACTGAATCTGCCTATTTGCATTCTCTGGTATTTGTCTCCCTGCTGACGGGTTGTTTCTGAATTCAGGGGAATTTTGGCTGGGTCTGGAGAAGGTACATCATATCACTGGAGACCGAGGAAGTCGTCTTGCTGTACAGCTATTAGATTGGGAGGGCAATGCCCAGTCTGTCCAGATCCCTTTCCACTTGGGAGGAGAGGACACAGCCTATAGCCTGAAGCTCACAGGACCAGTTGCTGGAGAGCTGGGTCCGGCCACAGAGGATGGACTGTCTTTACCCTTTTCTACTTGGGACCGTGATCATGACCTCAGGACAGACATGAACTGTGCCAAGAACCTCTCTGGTAAGTGAGAAGTCTCCAAACTAACCCTAATTTTAATCTCAATTCTCTCCCTTACTCCAAACCCATTTGCCAAACCCATCCTCAAATAGCTTTTATAATAATGCATTCTTGGCTCTCAGTTGCAGTGGCTAAAGCAGAATTTTATACACAGTAGGCACTCAATAATTGTTTGAATTAATGGCACCATTTGTTGCCCCATCCACACATTACCAGCTCTTATCCATACCCAAAATATGGCCCATATCTGAGCTTCAAACCTTATCTTGAATTTCAGTCTCAATTCTAATAGTAACTTCTCAGCCAAAATCCCACATCCAGCTCTATGACCTTTCCTCCCTCCCTGAAAGCCCTGAAACCATACTTGTTCCCCAACTATAAACAAATCCTTCACCCTGCATAGTTTCAAACCCATCCCTAATCTCCCATCTGTCATCAAATTCTAGTTTCAACCCTAAATTCCACCCCCACATGTGTTTGTATGTGTATATAAATATGAGTGTTGTTGTTTAGTTGTTTCAGTCATGTTCGACTCTTCATGACCCTGTTTGAGGTCTTCTCAACAAAGATACTGGAGGGGTTTGCTGTTTCCTTCTCCATCTCATTTTACAGATGAGGAAACTGTGACAAACAGGGTTAAGTGACTTGCTCAGGGTCACACAGCTAGGAAGTGTCTGAACCTGACTTGATCTCAGTAAGAGGAGTCTTCCTGACTACAGGCCCGGCACTCTATCCAATCATCACCTGTGATTACATTCTGGGCTACATCAACTGATTTGGTGGGCAGGGGAGATGCAGAAACATACATACAATAATTACATAATAATAATAATGATAGCTAGAGCACTTGGAAATTTATAAGGCACTTGACAAGTAGCATCCCATTTCATTCTCATACAGCCCTGGAAGGTAAGGTGCTATTTTTACTCCCATTTTATAAATGAGGAAACTGAGAAAAAAAGAGTTTGTGACTTGCCCAGGGTCACACAGCTGATAAGTGGCTAAGGCCACATTTGAATGCAGGTCTTCCAAACTCCAAGTTCTGCATTCTATGTACTACAATAATTTCATCAAATGAGGGGGTTAAAGTAGATGACCCCTACCTTTCTAGCTCTAAACTTATCATCTACGCCAACCCCCCACCATTTTGGAGATGAGGAACCAGGTGTGGAGAGGTTAAAGGACTTTCCTAAGATCATTCAGGTAATAAGGAGCAGAACCAGGATTTGAATGCATCACTAGATCTGGAGTTTTCTACTATTCCATTCTGTGCATTTTCAGGTGATGAAATTGAGAACCAGAGAGAAAGGCACACAGAGAACAGGGAATAGAACCCAAGGTTCCTGATTTCCAGTCTAGTACTTTTTTGAGTCAATATTTTTTCCTCATTCTACCATGATACCTACCTCCTTGTGCTCTAACTCCAACCTCACAGTCCTTTACTTAGCCCTCTACAGTAGACCTGTGCCCTTGTAGCTCCACCATCCCTACACAATTCCTGACCCTGTTTTCCTGTTTTCATTTTTTTCAGGGGGCTGGTGGTTCAGTACTTGTGGCCATACCAATCTCAATGGAAAGTATTTTCACTCCCTTCCCCGGCAGCGGCACCAGAGGAAGCAGGGCATCTTCTGGAAGACATGGCGGGGACGCTACTACCCTCTACAGGCCACCACCATGCTAATCCAGCCCACAGAGGTTGCCACATCCTAGCCTTATTCTGAGAGCCTTGCAGCGCTAACAGAAAAGAGCCAGAGCTCAACTGGCCAAAGACTCAACATAAATTCAAAAATAGAACTCTCTCATCCTCCCCTTTCCCAACACCCATGGTGACAACAGTCTCCCTGGACACATGCCTGGGCCAGGGTCAGGACTGAAAAGGTACTTTACTGACAGAGGAATAAGAGAAGATCCAGGCCCAGCCTTGGAATCTAGCCCTTCTCTCTGAAGAGACACTGTTTACTCCTTTCTTCCCCTTCTTTAATCTGTTACCCTCTTAAGGGTAAACCTATGGTACCGACAGTACTAATAGGCAAAGGCTTTCCCTCTCCCCATTCACCCTGTTACACAGAGGAGTTTTATGCACAAGTGAATGGGAGGGGCTGGGTTGCCTGACCCTGGGGACTAGTGGGGAAGAAGCCCAAGTTGTGGGGAAGAAGCCCAGGTTGTGGGCTCATGACTGACTAGGAGTCTTGCCTAGCTGTCTTCAGTCATATTGACTGGACTAGGATAAGGGGACCAAGTACTGGGGGATCTAGAATGGTGACCTACCTCAGAGTGTCTATTTCAAAGCCCAGCCCTGGGGCCGAGTGAGGGGTCAGGGTAATTTGTAAATAACTGCCTTGTAAAAAGATTTGCTCTCTATTGGGTTGTAGGGTCTGGCTGGGATTACCAGGCCTCCTTAGATTTGTTTGTAATAAAAGGAATGAAAAAATCTCAGGATTGGAAGGGTCGTCAATTCATCCAGCCCAAGCAGGAATCATTAATGCAATCTCCAGAAACATTCACTTAGTTCCTCCTTGGAGATGTTCAGGATGGAAAATTCACCACTTCATCCCAAAGAGGCCTCTTTTTGCACAGCTCTGCTAGTGAGGAGGTTCTTGATATCAAGCTGAAATTTGCCTCTTATGGAAGGCCATGCAGAACGGTCTGTTATCCATGTTACAGCCTTTCAAGGACGTCTTTCCTTTTCACACTCCCAGCCACCCACCCAAGTATTCTCCAGTCAAAATATGCCCAGATCCTTCAACTAGTCCTCATATAGCTTGACTTGGGAGTCCATTTGTCTCATTATATTCTTTGGATGCATTTCAGCTTTTAAGAACTCAGTCAACAGCCTTGATTAATATGTGCCAGGCCCTGTGCTTTTATGTGTGAGTACTTACTGCATTATGCAGGTCAACTGAAAGAGAAACAAGGCAGGAAAAGATAACCCATGTTAACCAGGGTGAAGTTAGCTATAGTCCCCTCAGTCCCCAGAAAATCCCATAAGGGAAGGTCAGCCTGTTCTCTCTGCACCCATCCCTCCTTACTACCATCTTACTTGCCTGGTGACCCTGTTGCCTACACTTCAGACTCACCGATCTGAAGAAGGCAGGTCTTGCTTCCTTTTTGTCCTCCATTGGTGTACTAATCTTTCTAAAGACTTGGAATCTAGACTCTCAACCAAACAGGTGGCATAGGCAGTGACTAGATGTTAGGTTAAATAGACTTACCTGGGTGGGCACTGCTTATCTGATTTCCTCTCTCTGTAGTTCTTGGGAGGTAGGAGGTAGGAGACGATAAAATCTTAGGCAAGCAATAATAACAGCTAACACATATAGAGCTTTAAGTTTGGAAAGGTGCTTTACAAATATCTCATTTTGTCCTTGTGAGAACTCTGGGAATTAAGTTCTATTATTATCTCTGATTTATAAATGAGGAAACTGAGGCAGGCCGGTTAAGTGACTTGCTCAGGGTCATACAACTCATCAGTGTCAGGCTAGATTTGAACTCAGGTTTTCCATACTCCAGGTCCAGCTCTCTATCCACTGAACCACCTGTCTGCCCATGCCAGGTTTAAGAGTGGAGCCTCTCTATATTAATGGCAAATGGTGACCAGGCAGTTCTCTGTAGTATCAGTATAATTGTTTAGGTTTCATTTTTTTGATAGTAACAGGGTCAGAGACTTAAAGTCAAACAAGACCTTTGAGGACCAAACCCTCATTTTGCAGATGGAGAAACTGAGGCCCAGAGAGGAAGAGGACAAGTAGCCTGATGAAGGTCACACAGATAGTAAATGACAAAGGCAGGTCCTCCAACTTCAATTCTAGTCCTCTCAACGCTGCCACACTGCCTCTGTCATCTAATCTGTATTATAGTTATGCCGTGTATGCATGTGCTTGATATGGACCACACTGACACCTCTCTTCCCCACTAGACTCTTAACCAGGTCACGCTGGCCACTGACTGCACCCAATATACTTGGCAGGTAGGTCTCTTGATTGAGGGGGCATGACTGGGTAAGATTAGTGGCCAGGGCCTGGGTGACCAGTGGGTCTGAGGTGGGGTCACATCAGGGTGACCAGGCAATTATGTGAAGTGGTAGTATGCAGTGGGGCGCCGGTGGCTGTGTGAAGCAGTGGCTGGGTGTATGTGAGAGGTGGTGGTCAGTGGGGAAGCGACCAGGCAAGGACAGGAGATGATGGTCAGCTTCAGAGTGTTGGGTGATTTGTCTAAGCCGGCAGTAAGAAGTAGGATTTCTGGGGTGATAGGAGTGGGATTCTGGGATGGTGAGATGGGGTAGGGTGACCACCGGGTCTCCGAAATGACGTTGGGCAGCGAGATGATGCAGTGGTCTAGGAGGGGGTCATCACTGTGGTGGCTAGTGGGCCTCGGAGGTGGCGGTCAGCAGGAGGGGGGATGGGTGGTCTGAGAGGGTGCTCAGCAATGGAGCGATAGGTGGTCTCTGAGGTGGTGGTCTGCGTCACGGCGGACACAGAGCCTCAGAGGGGGTGTCTGCAATGGGGAGACTGGTCAGTTCAGTGTTTTTTGTCTCCCACACTTAGTGGCGTCAAAGTACTCCTAGACTAGAGGAAGGACCTGTGCCTGGCGCGTGACATTACGGAACGTTACCCCTTCTCAGTTCTCAGGTCTAATAGGTCACTTCCCGTTGCCAGGCCCCTCCCCGTCCAGTCCCAGGCCTTCCCTGTTGCCTACACCCCTTTCCTCCCGTAAACCTTTCTCTCTCCGCCTTTCATTGGCTTAGCGGACTATCAGTTTCGTTCCGTTCTTCGATTCTGACTCCCGTCTCTTGTGCCTGTCTCCTATAGGTTAATATCATTGTCATTTCAGGAAGCCCCTCCCCTCCCCTTCCGTCGGTTTCAGGCCCGCGGTAGGTGGAAACAGTGGGTTGATCCCAAACGGGCTGCTGGTTCTGATAGGGTAACTATGGTGTCAGTCGCGTCCCCGCCCCGCGACCGATAGGCCGGTAAAACTGTCGTTCGGCGGCCGGTCGGGCTCCGCCCCCTAGTCGGGTGTTTGTGGTGGGGCTGCGGAGACGGACCCGATCCCGCCGGAAGAGCCGAGACAATGGGGACCCGGGACGATGAGTACGACTACCTGTTCAAAGGTGCCCAGGGCTGAGGCGGGAAGGGCTGAGTGAGAGGGCCGGCCCTTCGGGGAGGGCGGCCCCGGCGCTGCCCGGGGCCTCAATCTCGGCGTCGCGTCCAGCCGGGCTGAAAAGGGACCTCAGCGGGCCCTGGCGGGGGCGGCGGAACCGGAGCCTAGGCCTGGACCGGGACCGAAGCCGAAGGGGAGCTGATACGGGGTGCCGGGCCGGGAGCGGAGAGGCTGCACAGAGCCCTGGGTGTTGCTGAACAAGGGGGTTGCGGCTGGATGGTGGGGGAGGGGTGGGCTGCCTTTAGTGGGGAGGGGGCTGGTGTCTTCCGAAAAGGAGACGGGGGGCGGGGTGCGGTAGGTACCGACACCTGGCTGGGAACCGTAGTGATGGTCCTGGAACTCAGTAGGAGCCTGGAAAGAAAGGGGGCGGGGACTTGGAAGCAGAAAAGAGTGTGGGTAGGGGTAGGACGGGTTGGTGGAGCCCTGGGAGGGGTCTCCTAGGATGCGAGAAGGAGGAGGAAGAAGGAAAGAAGACCGGGACTAGGGAAAAGCTGTGCGAGATGTCAGGAAGGCGATTCTGGGAGCTGGCTAGGCAGTCACTCCGGAGGCAAGACAGGGGCTCGGTCCGTGCACATCTCGTAGACTTGACTCTTAGCTCCTGCCTTCTCCAGCTTGGCTTCCTAGGTCACTTAAGCCCCTGCTAGGGGGAAGACACTGTGCTGAGCGCTGGGGAGACTAAGGAGGAAAAGCAAACAAATAGGTAGGGGATGGTGGGTTGGGGTCACTGGGGAAGACGCTTGAGGACCCAGAAAGGAGAAAGGGAGTTGGGAAGAGATATTGGGGTGACAGGACCAGATGTCGAGGGGAGGGAATAGAGGATATCCTGGAAGGAAAATGGGGGGAGGGGGAGAAAAAAAATTAGAGAATGGAGAGAGGCAGGGAGCTGCAGGGGGGAAGGGAGGGAGATGGGGAAAGGATAGTAGAGACTTGAATGGAGTATAGAGAGAAAAGAGGCTTGGAGATCGAGGCCAGGCTGGTTGAATGGAGGAGGAACTCATTTAAGAGGAGTGATTGTGTCATATGGGAAAGGCAGAGAGAACTAAGGTTCGCAGGATGGAAAAAGAGCATTAAGGCTGAGGATAAAGGAAACGTGGAGTGATTTATGTAGGGGGACCATGTAATGAGACTTATCCGCTGCTGGTATAGAGGGCTTTGCTCTTGCAGAGGGCTGTCTGGGCAACCGTGTACTCTAGATAAAAGACAAACTTCTCTGAGCCAAAAGAATCAAAGGCATTAGAGTGGGGCATCCCCAGGTTAACTGGAATCCTTCTCTCACTAGCTTTACTGCTCAGGTGTAATCAGAACTCCTTGACCTGGAGAGGAGGTGCTGATTCTGACTGATTTGAAAGGGAGGAACACCAGCAAGCTTCATTTCCTGAAGCCAGAGGGCTAGGCTTTAGACCTCCTAAAATGAGGTTCTTACCATTGAGTAGCCAACAGGGTAGCCTGGAAGTTCCCAAGGGTGCCTGCAAAGAGGTACTAGGTAGACATGGAAAATTTCTACCTATCTTATCCCTGGGTTCAATACCCTGGACTATTTGTTCCCTAAAATACTTGTTCCCTGGTGTTTCTTTCATCTCAGACTCTTTAAGTTAAATCCAGGATATGATCTCTTTTTCTTCTTGTGCCTAGTACTGGCTGACCACTATGTTAATATGTTCCAAGTCCTTGTTCTCTCTGTGCTCCACCTGAACTACAAATCCTCCTAGACTCTGCTCCTTTGCTTTAGTCATACCTCCTCTGCTCTCTACCCCATCATCACACTACTTTTCCAACACTCTCTTATTACTCAAACTCCTAGAGATCCCAAATAGAAAGGGCTCATTTTTCACAGCTGACTTGGGAAGCACTGTCAGGAAATCCTTCTGTTGTACTGAAATGTCAGTTACGTAAATATTTATTTTTTAAGTCATTTATTTATAAGAAACTTATAAAGTAATCTGTACATGAATGAAACATTTTAGAAAAGAAATTAATCTGATTTCCTCCCAAATTTTCTCAGTTAACAATGATTTAGAAATGAGTTTTTAAAAAGAATTTGATCACCCACTTCTAGATTTCCGTACCATAGTAAATGAAATACTCAATCTATATTGCCATGCATTTAGTATATAGGACGTCCAAAAGTATTAGACTTTAATAGGTTAAAACTAAGACTTTTGAAACACCCTGTATATGAGCTGCTACAAAACAAGCCTTGCTCTGCTTAGCACTGATTTCAGGTACCTGGTGTTTATTTTAACCCATGCCCACAGATTGCTTTTTCCTGAGTTATAGGGTCTCCCCTTCCATTGTTTTCAGCCTTCCTTCCCTATGTCCCTTGGCTTTCATGGATCCCAGTTATTCAAGCCTTCTGCCCTCCTGCCCCAAAAAGGAGTATATTCATTATGTCAGGAACAGCTGTCAGTGAAGAAAAGCAATGTAGTGTGCCTTTTAGTCAACGAAGCAGCCTAAGAAGCATTTTTTAGGCACTTACTATGTTCCAGGCACTGTGCTAGGCTCTAAAGGATCCAAAGAAAGGCAAATACCTGCCCTTGTGGGGTGTTTTAATGGGGAGACTATATGTGTATAACAGAGGTGTGTTCACTCCATCTGCATAGTAGATAGTAGGTAATGTAAGAGGGGAAGACACTGGCAGCTGAGGGGACCAGGAAAGACCTGAAGAAGGTGGCAGGCTTTGAGCTTGCATATTGGAAGCCCTGAAAACTTAGAGGCAAAAGGGAGAGAGTAGAGCATTACCGGCATATCTGATAGCCATTGAAAAGGGACAGGGAGTCATGTTTGATTAAGTGCAAATAGGCTAGTGTAGCTGGATATTAGGATGCTTGGAGGAGAGTAAAGAAAGGATAAGAAGATATCGCTTATAGTGAGGGGCCAGGTTGTGAACAGATAGAAATGCCAAGCAGAGGGCTTTATAACCTTAGTAGCTGAGTGGAGGCTATATTAGAATGGGGAGGAAATTGAGGTAGGGGGACCAGGTAGAAGGCTATTGGAATAGTCCAGGTGAGACATGGTAAAAACTTGAAATAGGGTTGTGACTATTAAGTAAAGAAGGGAGCTGATAGGGAAGACATTGTAAAAGTAGTAGTGAGAAGCTTTGGCAATGGAGTGGATATGGGGGAGGGGGAAATTGAGGATGACCATGAGGATTAGAGCTGGGCTGCCAGGGAGGGTGGTGGAGAGTTGGGCCTGGCCTCTTTAGGGTCCCAAGGGTGAGGCAAAATGGAGATAGCTCTGAAGTTCAAATCTCAGTTAGAGGGGCAGTGATGGTTTGGATGTCATTAAGAAATTCTTCTCTTTGTGCTTGAAAAGTAGACCTGTTGGCACTTTTCTTAGAGTGTGCTATGGAAAGCACTGTAATAAAAGGTTAGAGTTAAGCCCTTGAGTGTGATAATTGTTTGGTAAGTCACTTAACCTTTGAGCCTAAATTTCCCCAACTGTAAAGTGGGCATAATAATATTTATACTATTTGGTATGGTTATTACAAGGATCAAAGGAGATTATAAAGTCTGTATATGTGATGAAGAAAATTCTTTAGAGGTGAGAGCAGGTAAGGTGGAGATGTACCAGAAGTCCAGACCATTTCTCTTGTTCACCTTGTATGTACATGGAATCTCCTCTTGATCAGGTGCTACTCAGTTATAGTTTTTCTGAGCTATCTGACTTTATTTTTCTTCTATTTTGTAGTCTCACTAATCTTTTAATGACTGGATTGCAGTTAAAAGTCAAATCTGAATTTTTTAGATTAAAATTAAGAGAAATTTAAATGAGTGGAAAGTCTTTGGCATTTGTTTTGCTTGACTACAAGTATTTGTTACAAGGGTTTTATTTCTTTTTTTGATTGGGGGAGGTGGGAAGAAAAGGAAGGTTAGGAATAAGTCCTCTCCCCCCCTCCACCAGCACCCCATCGCCCAAATGAGAAAAGAGCAGAAGGAATCACAGGACAACTTTTAAAGCTACATGAAATTGTTATGTACTTAAAAAAGAAAAGCTTTATGTAATAGTGGTTTGCAGATCCACATACAACCCTCTCCTTCTGTTCCACAGTGAATATGGAAATGCTCATTTCATTTGGGATTTGTTAACTTCTGAGTAAAAAAAATACATATTTTTTTAATCTATGTAACTTCACCCCCTTCAACAAGTAGCCAGCTTTCTATCTTCCCCCTTCCCGGTACTATGCAGGGAACTTCTGGGGCAGGAGAAGACAGCATTACTTGGGGCTGGAACCAGCCCCTCCCCCCCAATTTATACATCTCTGATACAGTTCTTTGTGTGTCTTGGTAGATTATTAAAAATTAATTTCTTGGCTGAAGATAATCATTAGTAAATGCAGATAGTCAATGTGTGATATTGACAGTGCAATAGAATTTCAGTTCCAAGGACATTTACCAGGTTCCTGTGTGTTCCAGGTATGGTGCAGGGTGCTGGAGTGATAATAACCAAAAAAGAACAAAACCAGTGCCTCTCTGCCCTCAGAGGACTTCTCATTTATTGAGGTGGGAGAGTTGGGCTGGGGGCAAGGCGCGATGCAACATGTATGTAGATAAGTAAATACCAAACAATGCAAAGTTTTATGCAAACTTTAAGACAAATTTCAAAAGGGAGAGAGTACTAAGAAGAAAAAGCATTACAAATCTGGGAAAATCAGGAAGAGTTCTGTGCAGGGAGTATCAGACACCCGAGCTATATCTTGAAGTGAGCCAGGGATTCCCAAGAGAGTGATCACTGTGAACAAGGGTAGTCTGGTCTTTAATTGGGCTGAGGCTGTGGAGGTAACACAACATTTGAGTCTTTTGGCAAGATTTTTATATTGCAACTCCACCTTTTCCATTGAAAATAGGAATATGATTTTACATCTTAAAAAAGAAGCTATGGGAAGTACTCTCATGGATTTAGATTAAAGCTTTAAAATATTAAAACTATGAGCACCATAAGGAGTTTTACTAGTGGGGAGACTGAAGCCCATAGAGTAATGATCTGCTCAAGGCTATAGGTGGGGACTGATTTTTAGATATTCATGTTTATGCAGACTCTTGAGTAAGGCTTGAAGATGCTGATCTTTTGCCAAAAGTATGGGTAACTTGACTCCTAGGTATCACTTATTTGGCAGGATGAGACATGATCAGAATACAGCTCTACAAAGGTATACCTTATTCTAAAGACAGAAGATAGGTTAAAAAAAGGTGTATGGAGTAGTAGTATTATATAAGATATATTTTATAAGCTATATTCACATGAAGAATCATGAGGGGGAATTTTTATCTGGACAGTGACTATAGGGCTCTCTCTCTTTTAAAAGGAGAGCAACTAATAATTTATTGATTAATCCTGATGTTTATCCTTCAAAAAGGCAAAAGAACCAGTAAGGGAAAAAATTTATTCTGGATCTGATTTTCACTAAGGAGAAAGAACCTAATTGCTGTTATAAAAATGATGAAAAATTGGGGGGGGCAGAAAGGGAGAAGGAAGTGACTGCTTTCTCTAAGAATATGTGGCAGAGGAGGTGAAAGTTGGGGTTAGTCTGACCTGCACCCTAGATTTTGTGAGTTTTAAAATATCTTCTGTTTTTTTATGTTGCTTAGATTTCCCCCTTCCCCCCCCCAACCATTTCTTATAACAAGGAAGAGAAAAAAAATCAGCAAAACCAATCAATACAATGAAAAAAATTGACATTATATGCACCTTTCCATACCTGTAGACATCTTCCCTCAGCAAGGAGTGGAGAGATGCACCCTAGAACTTAGATGAGCATATTTCGAAGAGTCCAGTGGGAGGATAGATAAGATTACATGAGCCAAAATTTCATAGGAGTAATTATCCAAGGAGCTTTGGGAAGAAACAGCCATGGAAAAATCAACTCTGATGAGGGAGAACAGGGGTAGGGATGGGGATGTAGTATCAAAAGTGATTCTGACGTGGTTTAAGGTCAAACTTGGTTAGCATAGTTAGAGTTTTTAAAACTTTTTAAAAAGATACGATGGAAGCAAGGATAGGTAACAACAGAATGGCTACCAAGCAAGGCATGATCCTGTAAGAATATTGTCACAAACTGAAGCTGGTGAGGAAAAAAAGCTAAGGAAAACAAGATGTTGCCAAAGGGGCCTTTCCAAGTATGGGATTTGGGGATTGTGTGGCTATGTGAAGTCTAAGGGAATACGTGTGGCTCAGCTTCCTTTGAGTCATCCCTCTAACCTGGAACTTGGCTGATGGCACTCCTCCCAGGCTGCAGGGTTTGGGAGGGGTGGGATGGGTGGATACACCCATGTCACAGATTGCAATCTCTCCATACTTTAGAAGATAGTCTTTGTGAGTTACTGTGGTGGAAAATTTTCAACACCTGTTGGCCAGCCCCTGGCGCGGACCTTCATGCACACAGGTGAAAGCAGTCTTCAGATAACAGAAACCTAGTCTTGCCCAGGACCCATCGGTTAGGAAGCCTTCTCAGCTCCTGCCTTGCTGGCATAACCTTTGAGAGAACTCATGGTCACTTTCTAAAACGGCCCAGGAGAAAAGGCCTTCAGTGGAGAGCTCTTACTTAAAAAGCATGTATATTCCTGCCCTGGAAAGTAGAATTTTCTGTCATTAAAAATAAGTACGTTTTTAAAAAGCCTTAGTGTCTGGGCGGCTGGGTGGTGCAGTGAATAGAGCACCAGCCCTGGAGTCAGGAGGACCTGAGTGCGGATGTGACCTCAGACACTTAACACTTACTAGCTGTGTGACCTTGGGCAAGTCACTTAACCCCGATTGCGCTGCCTTCCCCCTCCAAAAAGATAAAAAAAAAAAGCCTTGGTGTTCTTTCTCTCGTAACTCCAGCATGTCCCAGTCAGTTTATTGATAATAAGAGTAACTAATGTTTATATAGCACGGGTATTTTTTGATCATTTCATTAGTTTAATTCAACAAATGTATGATGAGTGCCTAGCAAGTGCAGGTTTGGGGTCTAGGCAACTGCCAAAGGGGCCTGCTCCTGCTCTCTTTTATTATAGAACTTAAGAGAATGGGTTGAACTTCACATTGAGTTAACAAGCATTCATTAAGTGTTTACTCTGTGCCTGATACTGTGCTAAGTGTTCATGATACAGAGAAAGGAAAAAACATTACTGCCTTTCCCTTTAAGGAAGTTACATTTGCATAAATAGGGGAGACAACATGCAAACGACTACAAACATACAAAATATATGCAGGATAAATGAGAGAGAATTACAGAGGTGAAGTGAAGGGAGGGATGGGAAAAGCTCCTTGGGGAAGGCAGGATTTGAGCCGAGTGTTGAGGGGAGCCACTTAAATCACTGGAGGGGAAGGAGGAAGTCATTGCACATTACCAGTGTCTTCTGGCTTGTCTGAATCTTTTCTCCAGCAGATAGTACCTTTCCCCTAACCCCTAAGTCCTTAAATATCTGTTCCTTTATTGCCCCTGGAACATTTGGTAGCCAGGCCAGGGCAGCTTCTTTTTTCCCTTAGGCAGTGCAATGTGGCTGTGTAGGGCCCTTACTTAGCCAGGTTTTCCCTGCTGAGACCCAGGAAAAGGAGAAAGAACCATTTCTGGCCTTATTGCTCTTTCAAAGTTTGGTGAATATTGCTTGTTCTGTCTCTCCAGATGCCAGACAGGAGTGCTGTTAGTAGCCAACCCAGATGTGGCACATCTTGGATCAACTTTGGTAGAGCTCATCGAGGATATTGGGCATCTGGGAGAGCACATTTCTTTCCGAATTACTAGGAGTTATTAGGTTATTTATTATATTGCCTACATGATCCCAAAACATAGCAGCAGTTTCCAGTGGAGATTGGCTTCTTGGCCAGTGGGGCCTCAGTCCTATTTGAAAAGAGGCTGTGGTACCCAGGGCCTTATAATGGACCGTTATTTTCCCAACATAAGGGATTGTTTGTCTTACAACTGACAAGTGTATGTTTAGAGAAGGCTAGGCTTTAGTGTTAGCATTGGACGTGGCTTGCGTACCAGGCCTTTCTTCTAGCTGCCCAGTTGCAGATTACCACTGTTCACTGAAAGCCAGGCTCCAGAATTGATGGGGCCCCAAAGTTCCTGAAATCTTTGGCAGTATGGTCAAAAGGAGAACATGGTCCAGAGGTGGGAGAAGCGTGTTCACCAGGACATGAAACACAGGGTGGAGCAGGAGAAGAGAGTGAACAAGAAGGTGCCTTTAGTGCCAGACCTGGTAACTTCCCAGCTTTGTTTGATCTTTCACTGACCTATCTTTGAATGGAATAAACTTAAGTATCAGCAAAGCATTTGGCAATTTATATGATGGCCTTGTGGTCCTACTGGAGGGTCAGAGATTTCTGTCGCTATTCCTGCCTTGTCCAACATTTCAGCCAGTGCTTCAGATGAAGATCAGGAAGGGGTTCTTTTCACATCTGCAATAATACAAAGCTGGGAAGGATAAGCTAAGATGATCAGGGAAGCCTCGTCTTTGATTGGAAGGGACCTTAATCAGTTCAGCCATTTCATTTTATAGATGGCATGGCCTAGAAAGGGAAAGTTATTTGCCTAAGTTCACACAGTAAGTTAGTATCAGACAAGTCTATTGATAGACAGACAGGTCTGACTTGTCATCCATTTATAATGTGAAAGCCTAGGTGGAAAGTGTTGTCTTGGTAGCTGGTGGGTTTTTTTTTTAATTTCTTAACCTAGACAGGATAGCAAAGAGCTTCAGGATAGTTCATGTTCATCTGCCTATGAAGCTACACTTCAGTCAAAGGCATTGTCAGTAATTGACAACCTATGCTATACAGTCTAGTAGTCTGGTTTATAACCTTCCTCACCTTCTCTACACATTTGGGAGTGCAGAACAGTCACAGAGTTTTCCCAGAATCTTCTCTGCACCATTCCCGACAGGTCAGGTGGTCATCTAGGCTGTGCTTGAAGACCTCTAGGGAGGGAAAAGTCACTACCTTCCAAGCCAACCTATTTCTATTTTTGAAAGCTCTAGTTGTTAGTAAATGTTTCCTTCCCTTGAGTCTGAATCTGCCTATACAATTTCCACCCATTTTTCCTAGTTTTGCTTTCTGAAATGCAGCAGAACAAGTCTTTTTTAAAAAAATGTTTCATTAATGCTTTTTAAAAAAATCACTGTGACTGCCAATAATTTTCTTCCTCCCTCGTGACAAGTAAGTGCAATCATACCAAGTCAGTCACCTCACTGCTGGGGTCTGGCAGTGTAGGCTTCATTTTGTACATATTGCCTACCACCTTTTTGCCCATAGACAGGAAGTGGACTTCACATTTCATGATTAGGCTATGGTCAGAGTTCTGAAATCTTTCAGTATTATTGCTCTTTATTGTGTTGATTGTGTAAAGACCTTCTGCTTCACTTTCCTCTGTATCGGCAAAACAAGTCTAATCACTCTAACTTTTGTGATGGCCCTCCATCTTCATGCTTCCTTTCAGTCTTCTCCACACTAAACATCTCCAGGAGATGACGTTGGTATAAAGCACTTTACAAATTTGGAAGCCTACAAAAAAATGTTAATCTTTGTTCTTATGCTTTCAAGTTCCCCTCACCTCATCCCTAAGAGGTACTCAAGTAAGTATAGTACTTGGTTTTTTGGTTGTGGTTTTGGGAAACAGCAAATCTTGATTGACAGTGAGAATTAGTCAGGAATATGACTCCATTGTATTGACTGGATTAAAAAGAGTTGATAGGTAGGTAATCTTGGGTTTATCTTGCAGTATCCCAAAGTATCTAGAGAAGATTGGGAATATTTGGTGGACAGTGGTGTTGACTCACCTTCCTTTTTGTTGTCCTTGTCTGGTAGCCTAGGAGGGATGGGGTTGGGTGGGGGTGGGTGGCCTTAAGCTTTTAGGACAAAAGACAAGATTCACTTATCTTTCAAGCCCTACCTTGAGCATGAATTGCTGTCTTATCCTCTGTTCTCCCTGAAAAAGGGACCATGAGAGTTTCAGTGCCCTATACTAGCAAATAGTCAATGTAAACACATTATAGTCAGTACAAATCATGCTCTTCTAGACTCAGCTGGCTCTCCTCACAGCTGTAGGGGTAAGCTCCCTGGTGCTCACCAACCCAGGATGTCTTCATCCTCTCTTTCCCCTATAAACAATACCGGGAAACATGGATTACCTCATTTGGCTCTCCCAAGAGCTTGAATAAATAGGTTATTCTGTTTTCCAGGAGAAAATACTTAGGCTGAGGGAGGCCCAGAAACTTACTGAAGGCCACGAACCAGGAACCTAAAAGAGGACTGGGCTAGACTGTCTCTTGTCTATCAATTCAGCAAGGTCTTGCTAGAGGGAATCAGGAAAGAATGTATCCTTATGAACCAGAGAGCTGCATCTAGAAATCACCTGTTCTTTTAACTAATTCTGTCTTGGATGATTTAGGATGTATTGTGGTCTGCCTTTTTTTTTTTAAACCAGTTCTTTAGTGATCAGCAATAGTGTAAATGTAGGACATCTGCTAAACAATCTGTCTTCAATTCTTTCATCCTTGAAATGACCATATAGCATTGTTCCCAGACCCAAATTTCAAAACTATCCTTGCTTTTTCTGTTACTTCTTCTGTATATGAGTAGTGTAACTATACATAATTCTGCCCATGTTTCCGCTACCATTTCCTCTAGCTCTCCATCTGGCTGAGTTAGTGGCCCCCTGACTTTTTTTTCTTTAGAACAGAATGGGTTAGACTGGAAAAATAGAAATTAGGACCAAAACAGGAAGGAGTGAGTGACCTCTAGCTATAGTGTTAAATAGAAAGGGAAATCTGCGCCTCAGTGATGTGAAGAGAGCCCCTAGCGGTTATTGGAAGACAGGAAATATCAGGGAGGCCCACTGTGTGCTGGAGAAAGCCAAGAGAACATGGTATGAGGGGATGTCAGGCTGAAAAGCCTTGAGCTATCACCTAGATCAACCTCCTCATTTTATAGGTGAGGAAACTAGGGTTCATAAGAGGTAAGGAACTTGTCCTAGATCAGTGGCAAGGCTAGGGTTAGAAGCTACTAGCACTCTTCCCACCCCCAACCCCACCAGCCCAAAGTACTTTCCTCAGCCTCACACTGACACGTTCTGAGAAGGGGGCTATACTTTGTTTTCTCTTTGAGGCCTTTGCTACTCAGTACAGCCTTGAGTCGCTGGATTTTTTCCCCATTATCTTATTTCATACTTTTAGGAGAAAGTAACTTGTGGCAAGAAAAGAGTTATTAAGAGGGATTTGATCAGGGTACCTCCTGGGGTCAGTGCAGATGCAGCCCAGTAGCCAGAACTTTTAGGCCTGTCCAGATTGATGATTCTTTCATTAGAGAATCTCAAGTCATCAAAGGCATCTAATAACAATGACATTTACTCAGGGGTTGGCAAAAAATTTTGCATAGATTCATTTGGCCCTCAACAGAGCAAGTATTATTATTTCTGTTTTAGAGGCAAAGAAACTGAGGCTCAGAAACATAAAGTGACTTATCTGACACCACTGCTAACAGAGAGCAGAGCCAGCACTCAGACTCCACTGTTTTCTAACTAAAATCCCATGGGCTTTCCTTGACTGAACTCTAGCTCGGGTCAGTGTCCTGGCCTGACTACGGCAAGAAGAGAGTTTCAGACAATTTAGAAAGACTTAAAAAAAATTAAATTTAAAAGGGTTTCTGGTGAACTCTCAGCTGAATATTCACTAGAAAACTGATTAACCCATACCCAGGTATTTGAGCTAATTAATTTTAGCCTTTTCCAGACCAGACAGAAAACAATGGAACTTCCAAAGAAAATTCCATATGAACATGTCTGTCTTTTAGAAAACTGTGTTGTAGTAGCCTTAGATAGTCCATAGACTTAGTATATAAATTCCTCTGTTAATCTCATCACCTAATAACCAGGGTTAACAAGCTCAAAACTGTTCCAGTGATTTGGGGGTACTTATTCTAGTTTCTGTTGTTGGGTTTGGCCACAAGGATTGCCTACTATGGAAAAATGTAGAATTTGCTAAAGGTAGACTCCCAGGATAGCAAAATGAATCTTTTGCAGATGAGTTCCATTTTTCTAGTGCACAGGCTTCCAGGTCCCCTAAGCCAGCATCTGAATATCAGTCTTGCCACAACTTGGGTTGCGTCAGGTCTGGAGTTTCCCAAAGGTTTTAGTTGGCACTTTTGGTGAATCTTTCATTAGGGCTTTGTGAAGTTAGGGTTTTAGGTGTATATATACCTGGCACATAGTAGGTGCTTATGTTTGTTAACCTCTGTGGTAGTATCTGTACTATCACCAAGTTTATAGGGCTGTTGTAAGCATCAGACTTGATAATGTACCTGAGGCACTTAATCCATCATTATTGCTGTGACAGACATTTGAAAGTGATGATTGCATGAAAGGATGAAGGGAAGGGCCTTTCTGGCCAAGGTGTGAAGAGGATAGAGGATGGGGGGATGCTTTCTGGAAGAGATAACAGCTGAGCTGAGCCTTGAATGATATACGTTTCAATAGGGTGTTGGCTGGTACTGTGGAAGGGCCTTGGCAAATAGTCCAGTTTGGCTCTAACGTAGATTATATGAAGGCAGATAGTGTGAGATGAAGCCGGGAATGTTGACTGGAGCCAGATTGCAGAGGGTTCTGAAGGCCAGGCAAAGAAGTTTGGACTTTATTCAATAGCAGTGGGGCAGTAGAGTACCATTTTGCTGAGACCTTGTATTAGGAAAATTACCCTGGCAGGGTGGACTGGAGGCAGAGAGACCCATGGGGATTTATTGCAATGGCCCAAGAATGAGGTAATGAGGGACTAGACTAGGGTGACTGCAGTGGGAATGAAAAGATGATGCTTTGGGAAGAACCATTGAAGGTTGAATTGAAAAGACTTTGTGACTGATGGAATGTGGAGGGGGACAGCCTGATGCTAAAGATGACTCAAATGTTTTAACCATGCATGACTGAGATATTGCTGGTTTCAAGCAATATAATTAAGACTTGGAGTTTGAGTCTCAGCTCTCTTTTTAGCTGTGTGGTCTTGGGCAAGGAACTTCAACAACAAGAATAATAATAGCTAGCATTTGTGTAGCACTTTAACATTTGCAAAACACCTTATAAATATCTCATTTGATTCTCATAACAACCGTGGGAGGTAGGTACTATTGTTATCCCCACTTTACAGATGAGGAAATTGAGGCTGAGAAAGATTAAGTGACACAGTTACTAAGTGTCTAGATTTGAACTAAGATCTTCCTGATTCCGGGTCCAGTGCTCTATTATCTCATCTGTAAAATGGGGGTCATAATACATGTATATTCTATAGACTTTCTATGCCATGTCTCAGAAACCTCTTCACCCTTGGGTTTCTCACACTAGAAATATCCTCTGCCTTCTGGCCTTTTCCTCTGATTGACTGGTTCCATTCTAAGGAGGAAGATATCAGGCCAGCTGTGTCTCCATTCCTTTCCAGGCTGTATTCCTAACTCTTTAGACTTTCTCTGTCACGCCCTGGTAACAGGGTGCCGGCGCCTTCCCCCATTAGAATGTAAGCTCCTTGAGGGCATTTGTATTTTTACACTCATAGTAAGCATTTAATAAATGCTTCTCAATTTGAAGTATTATTTTGATTGTGTAAGCCTCTCAGCGCTCCCAAGAAACTCTTTAAAACTTTAGGTATTTAGAGATGAGTTCTCTCTGGGCTATTGTTGTAGATTTCCCCCCAAGGCGGCGCCATGAATAGATCTGAATTCAAATTTAGCCCCAGTTACATCCTAGCTGTATCACCCTGGACAAGTCACTTAACTTCTCTTTGCCTCAATTTCCTCAGCTGTAAAATTGGGATCATGAGAGCATCTACCTGCTGGTGGTTGTGAGGATCAAATTTAACTATAAGTCTAACCATTCTATGGCAGCAAGAGATGAGACAAGATTGGGAAGAATGATGGTCTCTTTTTAAAATAAACAATCATTGTTGCTGTGTCTTTCACATTTAATTGAGTAAAAAAGAAGATGGTTTTGTCTGAAGGTAGATTCTGTGAGTCCGGGGTTTGATGGCACCCCAGACTTCACCCTAGCCTCTTCAGATAGAGTAGGGGCAGCACCGGAATCTCTGAAGAGCCATTGCAGGGAAAACTGAACCCAGCTTGGGTCCTGAATGTGTAAAAGCTAGTTGTCAAAGGCTCCAAGGAAGGACAGTTTGATAAGGGGTGGTGGCTTAGATCTCCTCCTCACCATTCCCTGGGGCTTTTAGGCTAGTTACTTGCAGAAAGTATGGCATTTCACTTGAGAGGGAGAATTTTATAATTCCCAGAATTAATTGTGCTAGATGTACTATTTTTAAAAAACTGATTAAAAATCAGTTCATGTCCCCTCTATCCCACAAGTTGACTTTAGCACGACCTTGGGCCTCGAGAACCAGTTTGATGCCAGAGGATCACTTCATTGCACAAGGATCCTGGATTGGGGCTTCAGTCTGGGTGCTGCCACTGACTGATTTTGGACTATGGACAAGTTCCTTCCCTTTTCAGGGCCTTTCCTCATTTTATAAAATCCGGAGTTGGAATATATATTTCTGCCGATCCATTTTAGCTGTAAAACTCTGATTCAAGGTCAGTTTTGTTGTTGTTGTTGTTACTATCTCTTTCTGCCATAGGGAGATTTTGTTCTTTAAAAGCGGATAAGTAAAATCCAGCCTGCCTAGATAAGGCTTGGAGTAAGTTTTACTCACTTGCCTTGCTCCCAGAGACACTCCTGATGTTGCCTGTTCTAGAGATTCACTCAAGAAGCTGCTTGGGGTGATTTTTCTTCTTAAATAAATGAATCAGTTTTCTTTTAGGTATATGGAATGTGGCATTGAGTGGAAGAGAGGGCATACCTATGAATGAGGTAGTGGAAGACCCAAGGATAATGGTCCTTGTAGGCTCAGGAGGAACTAGCACTCTGGCAGTCTTAGATTAAAGAAAAAACCCCTCCTTTCCAGGGTATTTGTGCTCAGAAATCTCAAGTGTGGTGGCAGCATAGATTTATTATAACTCTTTATTCCTTACCTACAGAGCTAAAAAGGATCAGGAAACCTCAGAAAGGGACCTTCAGCCATAGCAGCATGGCTGATATTTTACCCAGTACTTTAAGTCTTGCAAGTCATCTTACATGCATTATCTCCCACGCCCTTAGAATAGAGAATGTCCTAGCTAGAGAACATCTCTTTAGTCCTATTACCTCATGTTTACAGGTTAGGAAACAGACCCAGAGAAGGGAAGAAACTTGCCCAGAGTTGGTCATGCAGTAAATTAGCAAAGCCAGAAATAGAGTTCAACTCTACTTGTTTAGGAGAATTTTCTGTTTCTATTCCTTTTCACCGTGTTACCATCCTTTCTCATATATCAACTGGTTTAATTCTCCTCACGAAATACCCCTGACGTGTCTTAGGCTGGGGAATTAACCTAAGATGTCTGTGCTCAGGGGAAGAAAAGAATTTTGCTTCCTGGTCCCTAGTTGAGATGGCCTAGGTGACAGTTAGAATGTGGCTGGTTAAGTTTTTGACTACATTTTTCAAATAGAATCTATAAGGGTTAGCAGAAAGAACCCCCTCCTTAGAGGCAGGGACTTAGGCCTTAAAATGACTCTGAAGTTTACAGATTATTTTATTCCTTTTCCAGTTGTGCTGATTGGTGACTCTGGGGTGGGGAAGAGCAACCTCCTTTCACGATTCACTCGAAACGAATTCAATTTGGAGAGTAAGAGTACCATCGGTGTGGAGTTTGCTACCAGGAGCATCCAGGTGGATGGGAAGACTATAAAAGCCCAGATCTGGGACACAGCTGGTCAGGAGCGGTACCGGGCAATCACATCAGCGTAAGTTCAGCCTGCTTAGACACTAAAAATACTGCCTACATTGAGCTACATTTCATTCCTTAGCCTATTGATGTCTAGAAAGTTTCTTCAAACTTCAAAAGTGTTTCTCCCCCAGTGGAAGCAAGATTTGGATCTAGCAAGGAAGATGCCAGAGTTTGTTTGCATTTCTGCAGGCTCAGTCTTTCCAAGGGCTCCTTCAAGCCCCAAGGCCAAGGTAATCCACCAGAACAACATTCCATAGAGACCCCTGGAAAAACTTCTTCTTTGCTCTCCTTGCAGACATGAGTTGGACACTGGTAGGGAAGAATTGCTGTTACCCTGTTTTCAAAGTCACGGGGACACTGGAGGCACTCCTAAATGGTTTTCATCAGTCATTTATAATGAGCTCATTCTGTGTTTTCCATCAGTGTTTCTATACCGAGTGGTTTTATGGGAATGCAGACACACTAGGTTGCCTCATATTAATGTTAATCTTTAAGTAGCCTAAACATATATGTTGTTTACATCATTAAATGGACATTATCAAGGACATGTATAACTGAAAAAGGAGGGAAGTTGGTTAGTGTAGAGAAACTGAGGAATTGCAGATCGCAGCCCAGGCATCCCACTGTTATCTCTGAAATGTGAAAAGATATGGAGGAAAACCTCTAGTACGTAAGGGCAGATCACCTGTGCAGGACTTGGAGAAGAGCTGTGTAGGCTAGGAAGGCATGAAGGGCTGCACTCTATACAAGTAGGAGGACTACCCACCCCACAGTCAAGAGATCAGAGAGCCGATGAAGAATGGAAACATGTAATCCATTTTTGTTTTTTTAGTTTTTTGGGGTTTTTTTTGCTTTTTGGAGGGCAGTTGGGGTTAAGTGACCTGCCCAAAGTCACATGGCTAGTTTTTGTGTCAAGTGTCTCAGGCTGAATTTGAGCTCTGGGCCTTCTGACTCCAGGGCTGGTGCTCTATTCACTGCGCCACCTAGCTGCCCCCTGTAATCCATTTTTAGAAGCAAAATTTAGCTGATGTCCCAAGATGGTTCAAGACCCAAAACTCCAAATAAGAGGTTTTATTGAATTTGAGATTTTTCCAGCTAGGGAATCTTCAATATAAGTCCCTTTCTGTTGTTGTCTAGAATAGTAACTTCTCTTTAGGGAGTCACAAGTTCACTAATATTCGATAGTTGCTGTACTTCCTACAGTCTAGTGACCGTGACAGCCAAGTAGTGACCTCCCTAGTGGAATGCCTTTCTTCTGGGAGTTCAGTGTATCTCTACATTGGGTTTTGAGTGGATCTTCCCTTTTAATTGTTATACACGAGGTCATCATATAACATGCTCAGCAGCAGGACTTATTGGCCGTCTCTGATAATGCCATGTTTTAGGTAGTAAGATTCAAGGTGAAGTAAAAGAAAGTCCTATTGAGGCTAAAGAGGCAGGCAAAAGAATGATCAATGCCTTCTAGAGAGGAAGAAGTGTAGAAATATCTAGCTCCTAGCAAAGAGGCTTCAGCATCACAGTCAGTGCCCCTCAAAAATCCTTGTGGCTAAAAGGGAAAACTATAGGATGGGTTCAGAACTGATTGAGTGATTGGATTGACATCACCCTGGAGGGAGGTCTCATTTGGCTGCTGCCATAGGGCCTGATGCTTGGCACTGCTTTTTGTAATACTTTTTATCAGTTATTGAGTGAAGACACAGATGGCAAATTTAACTAACCAAATTTGCAGCTGGAAGGCATAACTAATAAGAAAGTCAACAGAATGAGGATCTTTTCTAAAAATACTTTTTTAAAGAAAATTCACATTTTATTTGAAATGAAATAAACTATACAAAAATTGTTTTTCCTCACCAAAGATAACAATAATATTTTCCTCATTAGGCCTAGTTAAACCACAGAATTCCAATTTGCAAATTCTCCAGGTTAAAAAACACTTTTGTAGACTGACACCCAGAGTCCTAAGGGTCACTGATCCTTACATAAGGCACTTGGTTTGTAACCTTATGCACTTTTCATTCTTTGCTTTGGACTACAATTGTGTACATCTCATTTCTCCTCTTTTCCACCCCAACCCCTCCCCATCCAATTAGTGTGTTTGTTTAATTGACTTTGTTGAGGCTGCTTCTCAGACAATGGACATAGAAATCAAAACTGAAGTTTTTCCCAGCTTGGTTGGACCTGCCAGAGCTTGCTTTTAACAGATATACCCTTTGAGAATCTGGGGTCGCCAACACATGACTCTCTGGCATCAAGGGATTGCCGAGGACATGTTCATGGTTGTGAGGGATCAGATGAGGTACAGTGTATAGAAGTAATAAGTCATAAGATGCCATTCAGCACCAAGACATTTTTACTCTAACGTCTAGAAAGGGAGGTAAGGTCTATACTAAGTAACAACATTGTAAGACAGGATGTACTCTAAGCACCAGATGACTGAGACAGACTGTTAGAAGAGTACAGAGGAGGGAGCAGAGATAATAGGTTCTCAGAGCTGGTAGGGACCTTAGAGGTCATCTCATCCTGCCTCCCACATGGTGAGAATTGCCTCCTCAGCATCCTGGGGATGTAGCCTTGGGATGGGTTTCTGCCTTCCTTCTGTTTTCTGGTTAATGATTGAAAGAAATTGGGGCACATTTCTGCCTATTTTCTGAGCACTACTAGATTCCTTACCTTTTTATATTCACACCTGGCTTACTTTTGGTAAGAAGTGAGGACAATGGGTTCTCTTATTTTTGGTCCCATTGCACAAAGAGCGTAGGTATCAGTGGGACTTTGTCAAAGTCAGAGTCCTTGGGGATCACCTAATCCATCTACCCATCCAATTCAGGAATCCCATCTACAGCATTCCTAACAGGTCTAGCCACTGCTTGAATACCTGTAGTAGGGTTTTACAAGGCATCTGTTCCATTAAGGGCCAGTTTTTAGTGTTAGGAGGCTTTTCTTCATATTGAGCAAAAGTCTCCCCATATTTCTTCTACCTTTACTCCCTAACTCTCACCAATGGTCCTAGTTATGTCTTTTTGCCCATGATAGTCTATCAGACAATTGAAGATCATGATTGTGCCTTTGCCTCTTCTTCTAAATTTTCTTTAATCTTCTTATGATGGTGTCCCTTCCTCAGCTTGGTTGCCCTTCTCTGTTTAGGCTCTGTTGTATATCCTATCTTAAGAGGGATATTTATGGAGTATAGTAGAACTGTTATCTTCTTTGATTTGAACACTGTACATTTTTAAATTCAGCCTAAGATCACTTCTGTTTTGGCCAACAATGTTAACCAGCACTTTTGGCTCAAATTGAACTTGCAGTCCAGTAAAACTGCCAGTTCTTTTATATGACCTATTCTTTGGCTACACCATGTCCATCTTGTATTTTTTTGCAGCTCATTTTTTTACCCGAACTTCACATTTATTACCATTATAATTCATTATCTAGATTCTGCCCATTCCAGACTGTAAAGGTCTTTTCCAGTCCTTGTTTGGACATTTCTTCTGCAGTAGATAAAGGACCCTTTGCTATTACTCCTGAGTGAAGATAAAGGCCAGAGGCCTTAATGACACGTTCTTAGTAAAAGGGTACTTGGAAAGCCCTATCTACTGAGGACTATAATGTTCTTGCTGGATGAGAGAAATCCTCGTCCTTTTTGAGAGAAGGGAAACTCTTGCTTGAATCTTCCCTTCAGTGGGACAGACCAGGTCACTTTGAAGCAAGACACCATGACAGAACTTTGATAGGAATCACTGCTAATAGTGATTCTAATGCCCCCATCTGTGCACCCTGTTTCTCTCCTTTTTGAACATGTGCTTGCTGTCAAGAGATTACTTTCCTTGATAATAGTAGTGATTCCTGAATGAAAGTCCAGACCCCAACTTTTAATATCCCAGTCCTAGGTTGAGGGCCTGGGGACGGTTCTGTCCTTAATACCTCTGACTCTAGTTCATTCATCGACAGCGCATTTAGGCCTAAGCTATACAGTTTCCTTTACCATTATGACAAGTATCTGCCTCTGAGATGTGAATTAAATTCGGTAGATTCAGTCTTAAAATGCTTCAGCCTGTAGTCTGCTGCAAGAATTTGTAAGGACTAACAAATCCTAGAATTCTTTCTGGTACCCCAAATATATTGCTACTCTACAGTAGAATCTGTAGACCATAATTTGTGCATGTGCATAACATCTTGGTATACTTACTCATTGAAGTTTTTCTGACAGCAAAGCTAGCCACCGTTTTCCTTCTCTCCTTTCTCTTGCTGACCTCGTAGATATCTTCGGGCCTTCCCAAGCCACACAGACTTTCTAAGATAAACACTGGGCTCCTTGTTTCTTTTCCTTTAACCTGTGAATAAATCTAGCTAATATCTTTATCAGTTACTGATTATTAGATGGGCATGGGTGGAGGGAGCCACTCTGAATGAAAACTTAGACTCTGTCTTTTAATATCCCTGTACTATATGAGGGCCCATGGAGGGTCCTATATTTAATACCTCTGCTTCTACAGAAGTGAAAGGCATACCTGAGTCCTTGAAATTCTTGCCTTTTCAAGATGCCTGCAGTCCAGTTAAAGCAAAGTGTCCTCAGTTTGACAAGCATAGACCTACTGTAGCTGTTAGGCAGGAATGTGTCATTTAATCTAATTACCACTATAATTGTGATTGCCCTTGATCTGAATAGGTCCTTAGAGTTTCAGAGTGCTTTCATTGATTCTGATGACACTTATGACATAGACACAGCAGATAATTTTTTCCCTAATTTAGATGTGGACATTTGAGCCTTAGGAAAAGTAAGTGACTTGTCAAAGGTCATATGGCTAGTGAAATGTGGATGAAACTGGAGCTAGGAAACAGGCTTTGAGACCCCCACATCAATCTTCTTTTTGACACTGTAATGCTGCATTATTGTTGGAAATATAGACCCTCCTTGCAGCTGGAGCTTCAGTGATGTTCTACAGTTTGGAAGGAATCCCTTCTTTAATCTGACTGTAGATGAACATTGAGTTAGGAGACTTGGGAGGTTTGGTGGATGGGATTAAGGGATGTAGAATAATTCTTTCATTGGCTACAAGATCTGTGATTCCCCATAGACTGAGTATATGACTGACCACATTTGAGATATGAGGGAAAGGGATAAGGGTGTGTCACATAGATGCAGAGTAAATATAAAGTAATTTCATTGGGTAAACGGGAGAGCATTAAACTAGGGAGAGTAGAAAAAAATTTCTCATGTTGGACTTGGCACCTGAATTGTGCTTTCAAAGAAGTTGTATTTCAAATAGGGGCTAACCTGTGTGAAGACATGGAGGTGAAAGATGGAAATTTGTATGTAGGAAACAGCAAAGAGGTCAGAAATTGATCATATGTTAATGTGTGCAAGGAGGAGGAGTAATGGGAAATCAGTCCAGAAAGCTAGGTCAGAGCCAGACTGGGAAGGTCTCAGATGCCTCACAGAAGGAGGTGAGAATGGGGAACCCTGAAGTTTCTTGAGTAAGGTGGTGACATGGTCCGTCTAGTGTTTGAGGAATACTAATTTGATAGTTTGTGTGGAGGAGGGATTGGAGAGGTGAGAGAGACTGGAGGCAGGGACCAATTAAGAAGCATGACCATGTGACAAATGATTAGGGTTGGAAATAGACTGGTGGATATGGCAGTGAAGAGATGAGAGTTGATAGGATTTAGTAACTGATTAAATGTGGGGAGTGAGAGACAGTGAAGGATCCCAGGTTGTGAACCTAAGTGACAAGGAGGGACTGCCACAAAAATAGGGAAATTAAGAGATGGGGAGGTCTCAGGAGAAGATCACAAGTTCTGTTTAGAAACTGTTGAGTTTGAGATCCCTTTGGGACATCCAGATAGAAATATCTGGCAGGCTGGCAAGTGGGGATACATGATTAGCTCAGGATACATAGACTTGGCAGTCATCTGCATTAAAAGAATAATTTAACCCATGGAAACTGGTGAGACCACAGACTATACATAGGTGGAGACATGGATGATAATCACAGGAGACAGAGAAGGAAAGGTCAGTCTGGTAGAAGGAGAACCAGGAAAGCACAGTGTCTCAAAAAACCCAGAGAGGAAAACTTGCCTTGGAGGAAGGGGTGGTGAGCTGTGTCAAATGCTGCAGAGTTGTCATGGAGGCTGAGGCTGGGTTTAGTAGTTAATAAGTCATTGATGCACCCTTGGTAAATGCAGTTCCACATGGGGTGGTAAGGTAGTTGGAAGTCAGATTGCAACAGGCTGAGAAATGAAGGCTAGTTACGAGAAGGCTGAGAGTGCATTTTTTTTTTATAGTCTTTAAGTAGAGGCTGAATGAGCACTTTACAGAAGAGGAAACTGAGGCCAGGAGAGGGAGGACAGACAGCAAGGTGGAATGTATCTAGGAGTAGAAACTGGTGTTCTGACTCCCAGGTTAGGGCTGCAGTTGGTAGAGATTTCTATTCAGTTATGTGTTGGACTAGATGACCTCTGAAGTCATGTCCAGCTCAGATTTTATGATTCTGTACATGCCTGATGAGTAAATTTCCATAAGGGAACAAAGATATGGGAGAAAATAGCTTTAGAGTATGTACTTGTCAAAGGAAGTAGTCTTGGGTGGACGAGGACTCTGGGGTCCTTGGTGAAGTGGGGCCAGGAAGCATGAGAAGTGCCTTACTTTTATGGGTCATATTTGGAGCTTTGTGATCATTGACTTTAGGCAGCCCTAGGTAAGGGAGTTCCTGGCTCCGTTTCTGGGTTTTGTTTTACTCTCTGGTTTGTAAAGAACACATGGTGTTGGATATAACTTGAAGCAAAAGCCAGTGTGGTTACTTGGCCAAATTAATGTCCTGATAATCTTTTCTTAGGTACTACCGAGGGGCTGTGGGAGCCCTGTTGGTCTATGACATTGCGAAGCATCTGACATATGAGAATGTGGAACGTTGGCTGAAAGAACTCCGTGACCATGCTGACAACAACATCGTGATCATGTTAGTGGGGAACAAGAGTGACCTGCGCCACCTCCGTGCCGTGCCCACTGATGAGGCCCGGGCATTTGCAGGTGGGTGGCCTTGGCCTAGAGGTACTCTAGAAGGTAGGGAACTTGAATCTGGGAGCTTTCTCTGCCCTACCCTAGGATTCAACTCAATCCAACCAACAATTCCTTAATCCCTTGCTGTTGTGCAAGCCCCTGTACTAGGTATCTGAGTAGAAAAATTAAACATGACTTGGTCTCTGTCATCATGTAATTTATTATACTGTAGCAGGGGGATATAATAATTCTTTGGTCTAGAGTGTTTTAAGATTTACAAAGCACTTTCCTCACAATAACCCTGTGAGGGTAGGTAGTACAATTATAATTATTCCCATTTTATGTATGCCTGCAGTTATAGAGCTGGTAGGTATCTGGGGCTAGAATCAAATTCAGGCCCTCTCATCCCTGGTTCCATGTTCTCTTCACTGTACCTTGTTGTGTTTCAGGAAACCTTCCTCTTCTATTTCTCCATAATGTACAAAGTAGTAAAAACTTGTCTATTTATGAGATGCTTCATGCTTGAAAAAGTTTTCCCTTTGCCCAGAAGAATCTTCTACCTGTTAGGGAGAATAAATACTTTTCAGTGGAAAAACTCAGCTAAGTATGTGCATGTGAGTCATGTGAGCTCTGGGTTAAATTTTAATGTAAAAGTATCAGCCTCTGTGTGAAAAGTCAGGCCTTTTTTGAGCCATGTAAATGTGTGCTTTTTTTGATACAGTTCTAAATAATTCTTTATAGACTAAATCCTGTTTTCCCATTGAGTTTGTCTTCTCTCGAATGGCTGGTAGTGTTTTTAATGGGGCTTTGCTGAAAGTGCCTTTAGCTTCCAGAGCAGGGCCATCAATACCCTCTAAACTCACTTACCCTAAGTCCTAAGTTTGTACCCATCTTACAGACTTTGTCCCACAGGCGGTTTTCCTCATTTGTGCGGACTTGGCAAAACCTCCCCTCACCTTCTTGCATGCTAAGAGACTGTTGAGTTGGCACTGGGTGATGGTTGTAGGTGAAAGCTTTTCCCTGGGGCGTGTATATACCCTGTCAGTAGGGAAGGGAGAGGGGAGAGAAGATTCAGTCATAGTGGAGATATTGAAAGGGTTGATTCCCAATTGTTATCAAGCAGAGATTTCCATCATGACAACCACTTTGCTTATGTATCCATTTCATAGATTTCTATTTCCCATATATTGTTATTACATAGTAGGGCTCTGGATATTATTTATAGGTTGTGTATTGATGAGCCTCACTTTACAATATACAGACGTACGTCAGCGTTATGTAATTATGTTGGCACAGTTGATGCAGGTCAAAATACCTTTAGCACTTAGTTTTAGAAAGTTGCTGTGATTGAAAAATTCATTACTTTGTGGTCAAGTTGGTATTGAGCCTCTCTATACTTAACTGGTCCAGTCCAGTCCTCAACCCATAGCCCTGTGGAGCCCCTGGGGCCTTCTTCAGTTTGGTTGGGAGCTGCCAGACCTTCTCACCCACTGACAGAACCTTTGGGATCCCAGGGTTGCCTCTATGCCATAAACAGTCAGTCATTATAGGAGGACTTTTGAAAAGGGTGATTACTCCCTGTAAATTACAGCATATGCATAGACATATGGGGGAAAAATTAGCTGGGCCTGAGATTTTCTTAGTATAAGGAACTCCTGGCAAGAAATTCCTCCTGGCAGATCAGCTGTGCTCTGCAGCTTGTAGTATTAGAGATTTGTTTAGGGCACTAAAACTAAGAGCCTTGACCCAGGAGACACATCTATTAGATGTGAGCAGCAGGACTTGAATTCAGATTTTCCTAACTCTGATGCTGTCCACTGTGCCAAACTGTCTTTCCAGACACAGAGACAGACACACACACACACAGACACACCCTTCTGTATTCACTGTAAGAGTAAAAGAAAGCCCTTGAGGCCTACAGGTAAACAGTATTTAGAGACTCCAGGGTCAGTTAGTCAGGCAGTCAACAAACATTTACAGTGTGACTAGAAGCAAGCAAGTAGAGGAGGAGAGAGAGATCTGCAGTGGCCTCCAAAACCCATGAGGAGAGACTGCAGTATAAGGAAGAGGAACAGCTTGGCTGCCCAGAAGCAGAAGGGAGGTTGAGCTAATGAAAGGAAGGAAGCTCCAAAGGTAAGTCTTTAGGAGACTGAGGAGGAAGAGGAGAGAGGTCTGCAGCTGCCTGTTGCTTGGGAGGCTATGAAGGCTCTTTTGGAATAGGATCTGCAAGCTGAAGAAAGGAAAAGGTGCTGCATTGTGAAAGGGCAAAATGATGAATGAATGACGCTCCTGGAAATGCATGCTGAGGATGCAGAAAGAGAGGAGATGAGGGAGAAAAGGAAGAATCTAGATCTAAGCTTTTCACTTTCTTCACCTGCCCGCTTAGCTCAGGATCACTGGTCAGACATGCAGATTAAATCAGATGTGGACACTATGAAAAACTGAAAAAATGATGGGGAGAGTTCTTTGCCACATCTAGTAGCATTCATGGAACACATAGGCCTTCTACAGAGGGTACTGATAAAATGGTTACAGATTGAGAAAAACCTAGCTGGAGATGTGCTTATGACGATGACTGATAGTAATGACATTAATGGAAAAAACCCCGCCAAGTTCGGCAAGAAGACAGAGATTTTATGGAAGATATACAGATGTAGCCAAATAGAAATGGGGAGAGGAACAGCTCTGGAGAGTCCTTAAGGAAATATTTGGGGGAACGTGGTAGTAAAGTTGAGCCTTCATTTAAATTGCAGTCACTAAAATATGCCAATAGAGAAGGATTTGTACCCTTGTGTTCAGCATTCAGATGCATTTGTAAGTTTCATACTTGGAAATAATGCAGTTTATTTTAGGGGAAAAAATCCAATGTGTAGAGATTTGATAAATCTTTCTTTTCCATTGTTTGCTCATTTCCCCAGCCTATCAGTTAATTTTTATCTCTGTTAAGGTAGGGCTCTGCATCCAGGGTAGAGGGTGCACTGTCCCAAGCTTCAGGGGTTTTGTGCAGCTCTTTTCAGATATGCTTCTAGGGACCTGTAAGTTTTCAGTCCTTCCAAGGTCTAAGGAGAGGTGTTTACTACCCTAATGCCCTATGCTCTGGTCTGGAAGCAACCCCAAGCATTTCTGCCCTAGAACCATGAAGAGGGTCCCCCCTTCGCTGTAGCTGCAAGCTCTGCTGTGCTAGTGTTCCTTCAAGCCCTGGGACAACTGCTCAGGACCAGGTTCCTAGTATGGGCAAAGCAGCAAAGTCCCGCCTCAGTGCTAGCAGAAAAACCCCTGTAATCTCCTTCTGACCAGTTAGTTGTTCAACCCCCTTACTATCTGTGGTCTGAGAGCTCCAGAAGCAGCTGCTGTTGCTGATTTAGTCACTCCCAAAGTCTGCTCCAGGTTTGCTGGGCCCGGGTGTATGCTGGTGCTGCACTGTACTCCTCTCTCACCCTGGTGCAACAGACATTTCCTGTCAACCTTCCAAGTGGTCTTGGGCTGGAAATTTGTTTCACTCCATTTTTTTTTTGTAGGTTGTACTGCTCCAGAATTTTGTTTAGAGTCATTTTTTTTAAAGGTATTTACAGGAGTTTTGGGGAGAGCTCAGGCCACCCCCTGCCATCTTGGCTCTGACTCTGAGATCTGATAAATCTTGATCAGGACATTTTTCCCCACATGGTGGATTTGGTATGCAGTCAGACCTGGAAGCAAGTCTCATCTCAGATACTTCACAGCCGGAACACCCCAGACAAAGTCATTTAAGCATATTTCTTCATCTGTAAGATAGGGATGATATCTCATATCCACCTCATAGGGATCTCATGAGGCTCAAATGAGATAATGAATGTAAGATGCTTCTTCAACTTGTAGAGCTGTACTGGAGTTACGGCTTTGTGAGTGAAGATGAATATAAAAAAAGATGTTGTGAGGGTAGAAACAAGAAGACAACAAATGAGATATGAGAAATGAGTCAAGGATGCCACTGAGGTTGGGAACCTGGCTTATGAATAGTGAGTGGTTCCTTAGAAAGTAATAGAAAAGCTAGGGGAAGGGAGGAAGATTTGGGGGGAAAGATAATGAGTTGTGTTTTTCAGGACGTTGAATTTGAGGCACCTTTGCTATATCCGGTCTGAGATGTCCAAAAGGTAGTTGATAATGGAGGACTGGGGTTAGGAGAGAGGCAAGGCTGGACAAATAGATCTGGGAGTTATCTGTATAAAGGTGCTATTTGAACCCATGGGAGCTGATAAGATCACCAAGCAAGATAATAAAGAGGGAGAAGAGAAGAAGGTTTAGGACACACCCGCTGGGGAAACCTGTGGTTAGTGGGAATGTCGAGAGGAAGATCCAGCAAAAGAGAATGAAAAGCAGCCGTCAGATGGGGAGGAGAACCAGGAAAGAGCAGGGTCATCAAAATCTAGATGGGAAAGAGAGGGTGATCAACAGTGTCAAGAACTGGGTCTAAGTAAGAAAGTGTATGAATTGGGATTGGAATAAGTTTTGGTAATTAAGTGATCATTGGGAACTTTGGAGAGAGCAATTTCAACTGAATGGTGAGGTTGAAAGCAAGATTGCAGGAGATTTAGAAGTAAATGAGAAAAGAAGCAACTAGTGTAGACCGTTTTCTCAAGGAGTTTGTTGGAGAAGATGAAGAGAATTGAGGGCAGTAGCTGTCATGGTAGGATCAATGAGAGGTTTTTAAGGATGGGGAAGACATAGGCATGTTTGTAGGCAGTGGACAGAAGCCAGTAGATGGAGATTGAATATTATAGAGAAAATGGAGAGGCTAGAGTAAGCAATCTGCTGGAGAAAACAGGAGATGAGGCAGTCAAGGATGCATATAAAGGGGGTGTGCTTTGGCAAGGAGAAAGTCCACTTCTTGGCATGAGAGAGGGGTGAAGGAAGACACAGGAGATGTCTGAAGAGGAAGGGGGAAAGAGGGATCTCTTAAGAAACGGCCTCAATTTTTTCAGGGAAGCGTGAGTCCAGGTCCCCAGATAAGAAGGTGGGCAAAAGTGGTGCTCTGGAAAGAGAGTGTTTGGAATAGCCACGATTGTGAATGGGATAACAAATGGGTTGCTGGAGTAGAAAAGCATTGCCTTCCAGTAGTGAGGGCCCAGGTGAGATTGTATAAGATAAATTTATAGTGGGCCCAGTTTGTAATTTTTTTCCAGTACCATGCAGAGCAAAAGCCATCATGGCGTGAGCAAGTCAAGGTTGGGGTTGGAGATCAAGATTGGTAGCAAGAGATAGTTTAAAACTGAATTAATTCACTAAGGCAGTGGTTCTCAACCTGTGGGTCGTGACCCCTTTGGGGGTCAAACGGGGTTGCCTAAGACCATTGGAAAACACATATTTCCGATGGTCTTAGGAACTGAGACACTGCTCCTCTGTCTCCAGGTGGGTCTGCCCACATGCAGATACACCCACATACGAGTATTAGAGGGTCGCGGCATTAGAAACGTTGAGAACCACTGCACTAAGGGGTTATGGTAAGGAAGAGAGGATATTAGGATGTTCCCAGGCACTAACTGGAATTACCTTCTCTTGTTTCAGAGAAAAACAATTTGTCTTTTATTGAGACATCAGCATTGGATTCAACCAATGTGGAAGAAGCCTTTAAGAACATTCTTACAGGTGAGCAGTGCCTTGGCCTTGGCCTGGGGTGGGTGTGGCATGGGCATATCAGGGCTGATTAAACCTTGGCCTGAAGTGGGAATCCAAGAAGCAATTCAGTGGTTTTAGTGGTAGAAATTATAAATAGCTCATACATTATCTAGAGCCCCTTCGACTAACAAAGTGCTTTTTATCCAGTAATTCATTTATTCACTAATCTAAGAATTAAAAACAAAAACTTTTAGTCACTAAAAACAGCTTTGCAAAGTTGAAGGAGCTGTGGCCTGGAAAGTCAGGAGGCCTGGGTTCCAGTGCCAGGCCTACGTATGACCTAAGGTAAATCTCTTTCCCTCTTTGGATCTGTTTCTTTCTTTATAAAATAAGGGTTTGAACTAGGTGGATTTTAAGGATCCCTTCCAGCATTCTTGGAAATTCTGTAATAAGAAATACACCATGGGGCAGCTAGGTGGTGCGGTGAATAAGAACACCTACCCTGGAGTCAGGAGGATCTGAGTTCAAATGTGACCTCAGACCCTAGCTGTGTGACCTTGGGCAAGTCACTTAACCCCAATTGCCCTGTTTTCCTCCCTCCAAAAAAAAAAAAAAAAGAAATACACCATGTTGCTACATTATGGTCAGTATGGAGAGAGGGAGTGGGACAAAGAGAGAAAAGACTATGAAGAAGATAAAAAGGGAGAAGGGAGGAAAAAAATGCAGGGGAACATGGTAGTTTAGAAAAACATCTTCCCAGGGAAATCTGGCCAGCTAGGTAGCATTGTACATAGAGTGCTAGACCTGGAGTCAGGAAAATCTGAGTTCAAATGTGACCTCAGACCCTAGCTATGTGACCCTGGGCAAGTCACTTACTCTGTTTACCTCAGTTTCCTCATCTGTAAAATGAGTTGGAGAAGGAAATGTTGAACTGTTCTAGTATCTTTGCCAAGAAAACTCCAAATGGGGTCACAGAGAGTCAGACACAACTGACCAGCAAGATGGGGAAATAGCTGGTTTACTCTTGTTTCCAGGCTTAAAAGCTTATTTCAAAAGTAAAGCTTCAATGTTTATATTTGACAGAAAGATTTTTAAAATTTTAAATGACTTAGGTTTCAGGAATTTTAAGCTATAAAAGTCCCTTTGACATTCAAAAGAATTCAGATTGCTGGATCATCCAGAGGTTAATATTGCTTTTAAAAAAATGAGTGAAGGTTATATTTAGCAACAGCATTGTTTAATTGTTTGGAATTTCCCCCATCTTCCCTCTGCCCCTCTTCCTTGTTCCCCCCCCAACCCTCTCACCTCTTTTGAGTGTTTGGGTTTGAATAGTCCTAGTGGGAACCAGCAACAAATTTGTTGGAAGAAAGCCCCTTCTAGAGGTTTTAGATACTTGTTCACAGCTCTCTAGCTGCTTCGATCAGATCCCTAGAAATTCTTCTCTGAATGGGACAGTCATAGTAATTCTCTAGATGTGGAGTTGCTGTAAAACTGTGGGATTTAGCCAGAATAGTATTTTCTCAAAGATTTTTGATGAAATTAAACTGTTATACAGACACAAGTATTAAACTATTACACAGACATAAGTCAGCCCATTGTCTATCCCTAGTTTGGATCCCATAGATACATTTAGGTCCAGGAAGTAGAACTAGGGAATGCTTATGATAAATTTAGGTCCAGGAAGTGGAGATAGGAGATGCTCATGGGAAACACATGGTTCTGCAAAAGCAATAGATAGACTCACTCCCTGAGATCCAGGTGATTCTCCTGTCTGTATTTGACATTCGGAGCCTAAGTGGCTCCAGCTGATGGAATGTGGGAGGGTGGCAAGGGTGGAAGTAGGGTGGAACCTATTAGGACAGAGGTATGCACAAGTAGGACAACTTTCTGTCAGTTTTCTAGTACATTTAGATAACCTGGCAAGTAAATAATTACCCAAAGCAAAACTCAGGGGAAAATGAAAGCTAAGGGTTGGTGGGAGCCTGCAATCAACCAGAAGTTGGAGTTGCTAGGGATTCAGTGAATGGGATATGGAGGCTGTGGTGTTCTCAGCCCTTTGTACCTATTCAACTAGACTGATACTGCCAGAAACTCACTGCTCTTGTGGGATGCCAGAATTAGTTATGTAGTTCAGCATCTTTTATTGCCAGGGAAGGTCATTTTGCAGAATCTATAAGATTCTGTTCCCAGTGCCTGTGTTACCATTAGGGTTATGCTACCTATCCCCTGGGGTAGGAAGGACAGGAACTGACCAGACTAGGCAGAGCTGGCCCCTGGGAGAAGAGAGGGAGAGTGATCCAGAACTGCCTTTGGGGCATGAGCCTGGCCCCATCCCCATCCTCAGCCTCCCTCCAGAAAACCCCTGGCACCCTTCCCCAGACCTTCAGTAGGGTAGGCAGACAAACCTACGTGAAGCTATTACAGTAACTCAGGAAGGTGCATCAGTTCCTTCTTCCAGGACCCCATTGCTGTTTTTACTAAAAAGCTAACTGCTTTGTGGTTCAGCCATCTCAGAAAATAAACAAAATGGAAATTGAGGGAAACAGAGGTTAAGTGACTGACTCAGGATCCCTTCCACATATGTCCTTTTGTGTCCTCCAAAGCTAACTTAGCATGACATGCTTGAAGCACCTGACCTGTTAATGCATGAATTCCTCAAGCTCCCTAGTGAAGAGAGGGAAACAAAAACAAGAAACCCATCTTTCAGATGGAAAATTGAGGCATAGATAAAGAATGGAAGTTTTGTGTGTTGGAGCTGGGATTGAATCCCATCTTCACTGAAAGTTGGTGTTAAAGTTGGGAGTGATGACCCTTAACAACTCTGCTCCAGGGGCTGCTTGTAAATGTAAATAGGAGGGAGTTGCCAGGACTACCGCTCTCTGTGTTCCTGGGCTCTTTCTTTGCTTGGGTCTGTTTCTGCTCCTTTTCTTGGACCAGGGACAAAAGGTTTAGCTCTGTGGAGCACAGCTTTGACCTGTGTATTTTTCTGCTGGCCTTGGCAGGTCCCTTTCCTACTTTGCTAACCCAAAGTCTGTATGCCCACAGAGATTTACCGCATCGTATCCCAGAAGCAGATTGCTGACCGCTCTGCACATGATGAATCTCCTGGCAACAACGTAGTAGACATCAGTGTCCCCCCCACCACTGATGGACAGAAATCCAACAAACTCCAGTGCTGCCAGAACCTGTGACCACCTGCGCCCAGAGGCGCCTTCCCTGCCTGCCCTTACCTCGCTGTGCTTCAGTTAGAAACGTGTGTGCACGTCTTTGCAGTTATCTCCTGTGATTCAGTGACTCTTTGTCATCCTCGTTTCTTCCCCCATCCCGAACGTCCATTTTTAAGCATTAACTGTAGGCCTGACCCCCCTTTCCTCTCAGGCTCCCAGGGGAGTGGGCTGACCTTGGACCTGGTCGTGCAGGCTCTGCCCCCAGAGGGTGAGCCCTGGCTGCTCCCCTGGGCAGTGCCACGTGGTTGTCTAGCGATTGGTGGGAGGAGAAGGAGGAACCAAGACCTCATTTATCACGACTGAAGGAAGACATACTTACACTGATTTGCTTTTGCATTTAGCCCAACTTTTTCATAGACCCTTAGATCTCTGGAGGAGATAGGGAGCAGGGAAGGGAGAAGGTATGCTGAAATTAAAGAGGGAAAAAATCTTTTCCTCAGATGTCCTCTCGTGTCCTATTGGGATTCTGCGATGGGCATTGGGGTTCTCATTTGTTGGCCAAAGACCCATGAGGAGGCTGCTGGTAACACTGTCCCCCAAGTTTCTTCCCTCACTTGTGGCTAGCCTCTGGGCCTGGTCCTAGGGAGAGTCATTGCTGGGTCCCTCCTGCCCCAGAACCCTGACCAGCCTCGGCCTGTGCAGGCCCTTGTCAATCTCCTTTCTGACCGCCGTCCCCTTTCCTACCTGCCATCTTGCCTGAACCCATTTGCAGGGGAAGCAATGTTCTCATGTTTTGTATATAACTGCACTTAGAGTTTTGGGGTTTTGTTATTATAGAAAAAACGTAGATTCTTTATACATTTTGTAAGATTTATGCCAAATCATAGCATCTCCACCCTTCCCCTCACCCTTTTATTCTTTTAACAATTGACTCTCATGGGCTATAATTTTTCTTGACCTTTTCTAAAATGTATGATTCTGTTTCCTGTATGCAACTCTGCTCCTTTGCCCTTGTCTCATTTCCTCAGTGCCAGGATGCTATTTGCAACAGTTACACTTTTCCTGATGCCCACTAACCTCAGCAGCAATCTTGACCACTACGCATCTCTGTCTGATACAGCCAGATAAACCTGATCACGCTCCCGTGTTCTAGCAGGTCAGGCTAAAGTTGGAGATGGTCTAGCCAGGCAATGAGCTTGCCCCAGCCTTGTGTACTTGTTTGCAGGGTACGTTGAGATTAGCCATGCCTCTGAGCATGTTGGCTGTAGGCAAACTAGTATCACATGCTCTCGCTGGGGTGGGCTGCCCTACCCCACCCCCTTTGCATATTAAAACCTTGGTTGGCTTGTGCTGGTGGTACAACTTGTATCTCCTGAATGAGTGACAGAGAATAAGTGGAGCTAACATTCCAGGTACTGTTTGAAAGCTGGCTTTTGGAATAAGATGAAGGAGTTTTTCTTCCAATTGTGCATGTAAAAGAAAAAGACATCTTCCCAAGATTAATTGATAACCTGTTGGAGTTACTCTGGGATCCTTGCCAAGTGAGAACTAGTTCTAGAGCATTTAGCCTTCAAGGTACGTGTCCTATGGATTCAGGAAGGTGTCCAGGGTCCTGGCCTTGTTGCTGCTCTATGGGGGAGGATTTTGTTGATAGGTCTCCTAGGCTGATGTGGGGCTTGGGTTTCAGCCAGCTGCCATCTTCAGAGCACAAGCTGCTGCATGACTGGAGAGGCAGTTTTTTCCTCACATGGAATTCAAGGTATCAGAGGTCCCAGCACTGGCAGCAGGGTTCCTATTCTTTGGAAGTGACTGGAATAGAATGGATGAGGGTCCATCCTTGTTTGGGAGTCTGTCTTACAGTGAATCTATACTTTCACTGGCCTTAAAGGTGAGACAGAGCCTTAATCTCTGACCTGTTGGCCAAGTTGTGTTGGCTTAAAAATAGGCAGTATATGTTTCTTTTGGTGTAGTTTCTCTTCTGTGTCATCCCTGGACTGATTTTAATGTGCTGGTCTTGTAAATTTACAGGGTGTTTGCTCTTCATCTAGGAAAGCAAGTGATCTCTGGGCCGGGGAGGTGAAGGGAGGAGCCACTCAGGAGTCATTCATCTTGTTGGCCTCAAAACTGCCCCTCCTTTGAGGAGGAGTCAGGCTCTGAAATGCTGTTTCTTTCCTTTGAAGTGCCCTGCTCCATGCCTGCATGAAAGTTCAGGTTGGGGCAGTATATTTAGTACTCCCAGGCCTTGTTCAAACTCCCTTGACTTGCTTTTCAGCTCTATAGCAGGAAATTGTTCCAGCCTTCAACAATTAAATTGGGTCTTTGCCTTCTGACCCAAGGCTTGAGCTGAGACTGGAGCTTGTTAGTATGGGTTGGTGGAAATTTTAATTTGGTGACATTCTGGGGCCCCCAAGACTCCAGGAGTCAGTTACTGCTGCTGGCCTTGGATAGGAAGGACTGTTGAAATTAGAACTATTCAACTCAGTCCTTCAGCCTGCCTTCTTGAGATTTCTGGGAAAATGTAGAAATGGTTTTGTGATCGTGGCAGGGGTGGAGTTCTGGGACTATACAGGCACATTAATTATTCAGGATTCTAGCCTCCCAAGACAGCCCAGTGACCACCCCTTTTTTTTTTTCAGACCAGGGGCTGTGTTACAGACAGGGAAGACAGAATCTGGATTACCCTTCTTGGTTATGACTTCCTTTGACTAAATTATTCAAGTTTCACCAGCTTAGAGGCCTTCATACTACAGTCACTCTCCAGAGCAGTGTGAAATGACTCTTGGCTATCCTGCCCTGGGCAGCTGTCTTCCAGGACCCTGCTGCTGCTATCTGATTTCCTGCCTGGGGGTGAAGATTAAGGCCTTTTCTTTTCTTGGCTTTTCTTTTTGGCCTCTTCTTTCATTATCCCTGTGGATGATCCAAGAGTAGGGTCCCAGCTAACCTTGGCCATGAGACAAACAGGCCTGGGTCCACCTGGTGCCTTCTGCTTAAGAGTTGGGGTTGGCATTTCCCCACCTCTTCCTTGGCATTATTGGTACTCACTTCCACCATGGTAGCATATTGCAGCCTGCTACCTGCTGACTTTCTTTGGCAGCTAACTTGCATCTAGGTGTTTGTCAAAGTTATTTCCTGGGAGAAGAGACTTCTAACCCGTGTGGCAAAAGGCAGAAAATGTGAGTCATGTGGCTTGAGATATGCCCCTGAGTTCTGAGGGATTCAGTATCCTAGCTCATGGGCTATTCTGGAAGATGCTTTTCTTTGTAATGACAGGCTGGCAAGCCATCAGTGGCCCTGAGCCAGTGAATAGCAGCTAAGAGGAAGTACATCTGGGGCGGGGAGACTGACCAGAATCCCCTACTCCCTCCCCCCCACACCCACCTTCTGGGATTACGGGTAGGGTGACTAAGCTAGCTGTAGGGAGTCTTCCTGACATAGAGCAAATTTCTGGGTGTGGTTAGGTTGGTCAATAGTGGACATTGCTGAGTAATTGCTAAGCCTCAAACAGGCTTCTTCTGCATGGGAAAGCCAGGGCTAGTGCAGACCTCTGTTCATTCATACATCTGTTTCTTCTTCTGCTCCACAGCACTTGTATTTAGTTCAGTGCAACCTTTGTAAATAGAGCTCCGCATACCTGGATTTGTGCATGGTTATTCTGTGTTGTGGATATAAAGATTGCCATACCAAAGTGTCTGTCTCCGCCCGGTCCTTCTCTCCCATAGAGAGGGGGTTGAAGGGGGGAGGGAGGGAAGGTGTTGGTGATGGTGATGAGAAAAGGGGATTAGATGGAAAGGATGGTTATGCTGTTCAATATGGTAGAAAAAGGACTTGGTTGAGTTGCTCACTCCTTAAGGTGTATAGCTACATCAGGGACAGACAGTATGTAAATCTAGCCAGTCTTTTCAGGAAGACTTTCTGGATTGGCCAGAATGTACCCAACATTCCTCCTAGGGGTCCTTTTTTTCCTCTAGACTTGAAAGCTGGCAGTGGTGGAAGACTTTCTGAGTCCTACAAGATGGCATTGCTTTTATTTGAAGTAACTTTAGTCTCCTTGTACTCACTGCAGAAAATGCCATTTGAACTCTCCTGCCTCACTTAATTGTGTGTTCAATAACTGGCCATCCTAGGAATACCTTAGACTTCTTCTAGCCCCAGATGAAGGAAAGAGGTCCCTGTCAGCTCCTGAAGGGTGATGGTTTGGGACACTGAGTTGAGGTCAGGTCACAAAAATTCAGAACTGCCATCATCAGCAGAGCCCCCACTTCCCCAAGAAAATATGCCATTGCCTTTACCCCTGGGATTGTTCATGTTTTGCTGTAATACCTCACAAAAACCAAGTTGTTTGGAGTTAAGAGGCTGACAGTCACCAGGAGCATCGCCCCATCCCCTGCAAAGCTGGGACATACAGGTAAGATTGGGGTTTCATTCAGCAATCAAGAAGAATTTTCCATAAAGGCCAGGATTGCCAATTTGGTGTTTTTTGTAGACCAATTAGATTGATTCCAGTTTCCTGTCTTTCAGTGCAGCCCGCTCGCTTTCACTAGCCAGTCATCTCTCAAATGGGTGCCATGGAGCTCAAGTGCTCTAGCAGGAGCATTGGCCCATTACTTGTCCCGAGAACACTTCAGAATAGAAGACCTTCCTTCTAAGGGTGGGACTGGGTGTGTTATCCTTGTAATAAAAAGATAATTTATTTCCATAGTTTTATCAGAGCATAAGCAACTAGTGAGATATTTTAAGGATTTAAAGCAAGAGTTCTTAACCTATGGGCATCCGTGAACTTAAAATTAATAATCATTAATATAACTGGTTTCTTTTGTAAAACTTATATGTAGTTAAAAACCTTATTCTGAAAAGGGATCCATAAACTTCACCAGACTGTCAAGGGGTCCACAATGATACAAAAAAAGGTTAAGAACCCCTGCTTTAGAGTTTAGGATTTAGAAATAGTGCTTTAAGGTTGGCAAAGCATTTGACATATATATATATATATATATATATATATATATATATATACACAGACACACACACACACATAATATGATCTTGGCAATATGGAATTGGAGGCAATTATCCCCATTTTATAGATGAAACTGGCTCAGAGGTTGTGATTCTGCTAGGATCATATAGTAAGAATTTGAGGTGGCATTTGAGATTGGGTCTTCCTGATTTTAGATAGACTTTAAAATCTACTACAGGAGAGCACTTGCTTTACAGATGAGGGAAAGAGTCCTGCAGAGATTGTGACTTGCCCAGGGTTACAGGAGTAATAGAGTGAGAATTTGGACCTTGTTCCACCGCATACTTCGTAGAATGAAGCTGCCCCAAAAGGGACTGTCATGATCTCTGCCTGCCAAATGTCATTGAACCAGGCGGGGATTTATGCAGCTAGGAGAGGAAGCAGTAGGAGCTGAAGTTGTGGAGGGAAGGTTATGGTGCTATGGAGGTAAAACGGCGTTTGAATCACCTCCATTTAGGACAGAATCTATAACCACTGCTTCTGAACCAACACGTGAAGCCATTCCAGGAAGATCACTGGTAAGCACTTTAAAGTGCTGCGGAAAAGCTAGCTGCGGATAGCATAATCATGATGTTTATAACAGCCAGGAGAAAATGTTGGCTCTGTAAACAGGCATCGGAGGCCCCAGAGAAAGTAACTTGCCCGAGGTCACACACGCTAAGTAGCGGACTTGTCTTGAACTCAAGTCTATTGGACAGATATCTTCCAGGCAGGCTTCTTGGACTGCTCCATGCCCTTTCCCTCCCTACCCTTCTGGGCGGGCGCGTGCGGTTTAGTCCTTGCTGCAGTTGCTCCAAGATTTCCCGGACCTGGGGGTGGAGCTTCATGTGCGGGGCGGAGCCAGCGATCCACGGAGCGAGCAACCGTCCGTGACGCCACTCCAGGCCCCGCCTCCTGGGTCGCTTCACTGGGCGTCTATTGGTCCGCGCCACGCCAGTGACTGTCTCCATTGGCCGCAGGGGCTGTCAGTGGGGGCGGAGGGAAGACCGGGGCCTGGACGCCAGACCGAGGGCTGCCGGGCTGGCCCCGGAGCCAAAGCCGGACTGGAGCTGACGGGACGGGCCGGGGCCGCCGCCGCCGCGCTGAGTGGAGCCCTGGGCGGTACGGCTCGTCCCGGCCCGGCCCGCGGGACCAGGTAGGGCTGGGGTCTTCAAGTTCAGCAGTCGGGGTGGGGGGGTGGGAGGGGTAGGAGCCGCTGCTTCTCCGCGGCGGTGCCCGACGGGGCCCCGGGCGAGGCCTGACAGGAGCAAGGGCGGTGGCTGACAGGAGCGGGGGCCAGGCCTGATCGGAGCCGGGGCGGTGGCTAACCACAACCGGGGACCAGGCCAGGAGGAGGCCTGACCGGAGCCGGGGCGGTGTCTGACTAGAGGCCAGTCGCGTTGAGGCGGTGGCTGACCGGAACCGGAGCCGGGCGGGGCCGAGGCCTCTCGACTCCCGGTCGGCCGATGTCCGGTCTCGAGCCGCCGCCCTTTGCCGAGCAGTTTTCGGCTCTCCGCGTGGAGACGGACGAGAAGTGGCTTTCCTCCCCCACCCCACCGAAGGAGGGACTTGCTGTGTCCCCTTGACCCCCTCCCATCGGCGGCCATGACCTGCGGTGTGTTTCCCCCTCCCCATGACCTGCAGAGGGTTCAGCCTTCACCCCCAGCGATGCCAGGACTCGCGGTGCCTCCTCTTTACCCCGCCCCTGGCCATGACCTGCATCGTGTGTCCCCCTCCCCTTCTCCCCGTTGTGGCTATCCGCGGTGTGTCTGTCCCCTGCGCTGCCGAGTGCCCCCACCCCGAGTCCATGACCTGTGGTGTCTCCTGCAGCACCCCCCAGGCCTTGACCTAATGTGTGCCCCCCACCCAGCACGCACACCTGTCGTCTCACTATCTAAAAGCTCCCACCCCACAGTGCCGGCGTTTAAAACAAAGCCTAGTATATAGTAGGTGGGTTTTTTTGCCAAATTAATTGTCGACACCCCTACCGGACCAAGATAATCTTCTTCCCCACTACCAAGGTTGTGACCTGAGCGTCTCCATTCCATCCTCAAGGCCGAAACTGGGCAGTGTTTCTGTTAAGGCAGAGTTTCCACCAGTGCCTGCCACCAACACCCCAAGGCTATTTTATCACCTGAAATGTTGCCCATTTCCCCAACCCCCATCCTCCAGGTTGAAGGGAAGGGATCTGGAGACTTAAAGCTTAAAGGATCTATTTTAAGGACTCACTCCTACCTTCGACATTTTTATTAATGGCTCCGTTTAAGGTACAAATGGCATGTTTATCAAATTTAAAGATGACACAAAGTTGGAGTTCATTAGCTGGATGACAGAATTGAAATCCAACAAGCTAGACTGGCCGAAGTTTAATAAAGTGAAGTTAGCCTGAGCTACACCTAGTCTTCAGGATTTTGTAAAAATTAGTTTTACTGGCGTGTAATAAAGAGATACAGTTCATCAAAAAAGGATGGTCAGTAGAAGTCATGGGTGTTTTGGCAATCAAAAAAGGCCCAATTTGATTAATGAAAGTATGGTTCGCTGAAAAATGGAATATTCCCTGGCATACTGTGCTCTAAATGCCACATTGTAATTTTTTTTTAAATGCACGAATGCATTTTGTTTTTACAAAACAAATACTTAAAACAGAAGCCCTTTTGCAAAAAATGTTTCTTGAGAAAAGTTTGTCACTTATTAATAACTGATATTTATCTATTACTTTAAAGTCTGCAAAAGTACTTTATATATACTCATATATTCAGTTGTACTGTGTGAAATAGGAAGTATATATGATGTTATTTTTATTTTACAGATGAAGAAACAGACTCAGAGATTAAATGACTTGCCTGTGGTCCTGCAGCTAGTGTCAGAAGTGGGATATGAATCCAAGTCTTTGTGATTCCAAGTCTAGCACTTTATCCACATGGCTTCAATGAACAAAAAGAAGGGGTGCGTCCTTTAATGTTGGCAATATGGTATTAACATTGCTGCCTTTGACCAATGTTGTTGCCTCTCCATGCTGACTTTATTTACATTGTTGCAGTTACTACATGTTGTTCTTTTGACTGTCTTTTTACAGTCAGTATTTTCTCATATAAGGTTATCCGTATTTTCTTTGACATCTTCATATTAATGATTCCTTGTGGCACAGTAATATTCCATTGCATACATGTGCCACTATTTGTTCAACTGTTGCTATCCCAAGTGCTGATGGATAGCACATTTTTAAAGGGATTGTGTCCAAAGGAAGGAAACCTGATTGGCAAGCGATCTAGAAAACATGTATCCATTCATTAATAATCATCCAATCATATATTTAACATTTATTAACTCTTTGTTATGTGCAAAATGTACAAAATGCTGCAGAGCAAGGATAATCTCAGAAACTATAGAAGCCTCATCTTGTAAATGGAAGTAGATCAAAAGCATAGCTCTTCTTGGGAAGCCATACAGCACACTGATGATGAAGAGCTCCTAAAATCTCAGCTTTTCTGTCTCCCCTCTTACTCCTTCCATTAAAGAGTTTCTTTTTCTACTGTTTTTATTTTCTTTCCTCTCTTCATTTGTATGCTCCTTTACCCTTTGAAGCATATCTTCTAATACCTTGCTCTGTGGAAAATGGTAAGAAATATATGCAAGAAGCTAAACAAAGTCCATTAATAAAAGCATGGGTTTTCCAGCATAGTTGGAGTTTTAAAGATTACTCAGCCCAACCTTTTTTTTTTCCAATTTTATAGATGACAAAAATTTGAGTCTCAGAGAGATTAAATAACTTAGGTCACATAGTTAATTGCTGAGCTGCAACTAGAACCCAGTTCTCTGGATTCCATTTTAATTCAGTAAATACTGAGATACTCAGCTCTGTAACATGAGATAGAGATTGCCAAAGAGGTATGTGCTGCATTATCCCTTCCCTCACTTTTGATAGTCTGCTTAGAGCTATACCTGGGGAACAGGTATGATAACACACACATGACAAGTTAAATGTAATCTAGTGACAGTATAGATGGTCTAGTCATCTAAATATTCTCCTGAACACCCACAAGAAGCTCATGATTTCATCTGAGAGCAGACCCAGACCTGGAACACCCCCAAAATGCACAGTAACTCTTGAAAACTCATAGTCTACCCTGTAGATATCTACTGTGGCCATGAGCTATATCCCAAACAGGTTTAAGAGTAGAGGGAATTATGATAGAACTGGTTTGTTTATTTGGTAGATTTCAGGTTTACCTAAATCCACAATGTTTTACCCCAATCCACAATGTTTTACCCCTTACTTTGTCTTTATCACTAAGCTCTTTTTAGGCTCTTAGATAATGTGGTGACCTGCTTACCCTGAAGCCTAGATTAGCCCCTTTTCTGGGGCTAATGATGTGTGCTCTTAGTTATACTCTAAGCACTGGCAGCCTCAGGGGAAGAAAAAGACTCTAAGTATAAAGTCAGTTGGCTTGTTTCCTAGGGTATCTCTGGATTAAGGTATGTGTAGTTTAGACTTGCATGGTTTAATCAAGATCTCTCCTCCATCCTGTTCTCCCATAAACACACTGAGCAGTCTGGGGAAATAGGGGAATTGCAGGGTTGGTTTTTTTCCCTGTCCTGTAGGAGGCTTTGCTGATGCTGGAAACAAGACTACTTTTGATGCTTCTTTTCTAAGAGAGTCAGATCAAAACACTGAGGTGCAAGATGGAAACTCAGTGCTCCTTGAAAACGTAACCTTGTGTTGGTTGGGGCACTGGAGTTGGGATCAGGAGACCTGAGTTCTTGTCCAAGTTCTAACACTTCTAATGGTGTGACTTTGGGCCACTTATTTGCCTCCATTGAGCTTACGTGAGAGGGATAATGATACTTTTACTGCCTATCTTCTAGAGCTTTGTGAGGAAAGTGTTTTGTGAACCACAAAGGCCTATATAAATGTGAAAAGTTATGAATAGTATTGCTGTTGGTGTACAGTCTGACTAAATTCTAGGAAATTGCCTGGTGCTTACTACTATGCTATGTACCACTAATTTTCTTTGCAACCTTGGAGCAAGTTATTTTCCATCTGTAAAAATAAGTGTATTGAACTAGATGATACCTAAGTTCCCTTCTAGCTGAACCTGGGATCTGTATTTTAAAAGGAAAAGAAAAATTTGGAAAAATTTTTGGTAATAACTCTTTAGATTATAGCTGTTTAGTTTGGGGTGGTGGTATTTGAGGATCCAGAAGAATTCATAATAACTTAATGAGAACAGCTGTTACTTATGCAGAGAGCATAGTTGATATGTTCAGGGATTGAGGTTGGGGTAGGAAGGTACATACAGGGAGGGCTCAGGACAGTAAACCACAGAAAGGCTAGCTCCTTTGTAGGACTTCAGCTCCAGCTGGTTTCTTTGCAGGCTCTTGTGATCATGGAACCCCAATTGTGAAGGCCTATGTGTCCCTTGTTGCCATGACGACAGGCGACTGCTGTCATCTCCCTGGCTCACTGTGTGACTGTACTGGAAACACGGCCTTTTCTAAGATCGTGGCCGACCCGGACCTTGGGCATCCGCAATATGTGACCCAGGTAACAGCAAAGGATGGCCGGCTCCTCTCAACTGTCATCAAAGCCTTAGGCACACAAAGGTAAAACTTCTCCCCAGTTGTGTCTGGAAACAGATAATCCAGCCTTCTGAGTCTGCAGAAGTGTCTTGGGAGTTTATCCAAAAATATTTCTTCCTTATGGTCCAGAAGAGGATACAGGCCCATCATTCTCTTCTTGATTCAATAGCAGAACAAGGCAGTAATTGTCAGTTCTGACTTGCAACCTCCAGGGTACTTTTAATTAACTTAGTGGTATTATCAAAAGTCAATGATTGGAACTCAGTTTATCTAAGAGTACTTTGACAAAAAAAAAATTTGTCTATTCAGTAACAGGCACTTTTGAGAAGTGGGAAGCTGGCATGTGGTAAAAATCAAAACTTAGGGTGTTTTATTCCCTAAGGGCCATAAGTCACTGATGGTTTTCTTTCCCTAGTTTGTCATGCTAAAAGAGTCAGTGAATTAATTGGGTAACTGATGAATATTATTGATGTTTGTGTTCTTTTTTCATTTGCATCTTACATTTCTCTATTTCTTGAGTCTGGGATCCAATGTGTCTGATATTCGTAAATATTTCCTCATCCACCTCAAAAGAAGAAAACTTATTAAAATTATAGAAATGATATCACACTAATACACAATAAAGCCTTCTGAATTGGGAAATTAAGCAGATTTATGAGTATTAGCACATGGGTCTTCTAAGGTTCTTTCTTCCTACCCCACCTGGATCTTGATGAGTCGATTTGGAATACAGATTCAAAAATGCTAAAACCAAAAGCTAGTCAAAAAGAACAATTTTAGGACCACAGTTGGGGAAGGCCAAGCCCTTTTAATATGTCAAAGTTTGGCTCTCTTAATTACTAAATGCTAGAAGTGGCCTAGAGTTCTTTTAGTCTACTCCTCCTTTTACTTATTTTAAAATTTAAATCTTTTTTTGTTAAATGAACAAAAAGCCATCTTCTCTGTCTTCTACCACCCGTCCACTGAAAAAGAAAACACAAAACCCTTGTGACAAAAACACATGGTATCAAGCAAAACAAGTTCCAAAAAAAGTTCATGTCTTTAAAAAAAAAGTCTCAGCACCCTGAGATCATGGATGCTCTTTGCCACTGTTTTTCACAAGAAACATGTGGACAGCGTGTTTCATCATAGCTCTGTTGGGATCATAATTACTGATTGCGTTGATCAGAGTTTTTAAGTCTTTCAGAGTTGTTTCTCAGTATAACTTTATTTATAAATTGATGTCCTGATTTCTCTTTGCTTTTAGATAAGACTATACCCAAACCATCCCAGACAGTAGTGTTATGTAGTAGTCTGCTGCTCAGATTAGGGGAAGCCATAATCTCACCACACTCCTAATTTGGTTATGTGACACATAAAACACTGTTATGTTCTGGGCACCACATTTCAGCAGGGCCATTGATAAGCTGGAGTACAATTGGAGAAAAGTGACCAGGATGGGGAAACCATTTCATAAGAGAATTGGTTAAAATAACTGGGAATGTTTAGCTTAGACAAAGTAAAGCCTAGACAAAATGTGTGTGGTGGCACAGGGTGATCATTATGTTCAAATATCTGAAGGGCTTTCATGTGGAAAAGAAGCAGACTTGTTACATGTAATTCAAGAGAGAAGAAGTGAAGACCAATGGGAGTAAACTCAAGGGACTTAGATTTTAATTCAATACTAGGAAAAACTTCCTAACAACTATAGCTGTTTGGGGGGAAAAAAAAAGAAAGGAATTACTGCCTTATAAGTGGGTGGTTTCTCTTTCCCTAAATATATTTAAGTAGAAGTTAGATAAATATCCATCATGGATGGTGTAGAGGAATTCATATATTGTGAACAAAATCCCTTTTATGTCACTTCTAATATTAAGATCTTGTCATTAAGAAGAGACTTTTGATCCTGTTTTGAAACTTTAAAGAGAAATACTATAAGCTCCCCTGAATATTGTATCGTAGTATTTTGACAGTCCTTGTTTGGCTTGGAAATTCTTCCTTTATTTCTAACCAACATCTCTCTTGATGCAGTATAAAACCTGTTTCCTCTTATTCTGTGTTTAGTGTATTGAGGAGAGGGGAGTGGCAGGATGGAAAGAAACATTTATTAAGTACCTATTTATGCCAGACACTGTCCCAAGTGATTTACAAATATTATTTCATTTGATTTCTAGTAGAGAAATCTCATTGTCCTTCATATGGTAATTCTGAATATGTAATAAAACTTCAGATATCTTTTCACTTTCTGGAATTTCTCTGAATCCAGAATTGGGTAAAACAAGTCTTTGGCATCAAAGAAACAGTCCTGGAGCAGGAAGTAACAATTAAGGCACATGAGAAGATGAAGCCTTAAAGATCCTATGTGACTTGTGATTGGCCTATTTGCCAACAAGAAGTAAAGGAATATTCCAAGTGATTGATGATGTCTGTGAAGGCTAGCTATCATCTGTTAAAGATGATTTCAGAAGTTTACACTTACTGGAGGATTGAATTGCTAGATAATCTTAGAAGTTACTTTGAGGAAACAGCTAGTTCTTGTGACATCATTTTTATTATCCTGCTACAGTGTTATCTCACTGATTGAATCTATGAACCAGGCTGTTACTCAGAATATGAAATGTTACTATTCATTTATTTATAAATATTTATTAAGCACATGCTATGTGCTGGGCCTTGTTCAAGATACTTGAGGGGTTGAGGAGGTTGCAAATTTGCATAAGATATGGTTCTTGCTTTCAGAGAGAGCGCTATTAGGGGAGATTTGAAATATGCATGAATAAGTATAAGGCAGAATATAATAGGGGCCATACAAGAACTATAATAAAAGTAATATAGGAGGTTAGAGGAGGAACAGATTACTTCCAAATGGAATTATGAGTGACAGCATTATGGAACAGGTATCACTGAAGCTGAACCTTGAAGGATAGTGGGGTGGAGGTAGAGGGCCAAAGGTCGCAACCTTCCAGATAACAGGAGTAGCATGAGAAGTGGGAAAAGGTGAAGGGTTCTGGGAAACAGAGGAGTTCAGATTTGCTGAGCGGAATATTTTACGTAAGACTTAGTAGGAGATAAGGCTTTATGTTCTTGTGGCTTCTTAGGAAAAAGGGATTAACCTTATTGTACCTGGTTCTGAAGAACCAGCAGAATTGGCACTAATGAGTGGGAATTATATGGAGCTTAAATCTACCTCCCTACAGAAAAAACTCTTTCCAATTCAAGTTGTCCAGAAATATTATTGACTTCTTCGGGGAACCGAGTTCCCTGTCACTGAAGGTCTTTCATCTGAGGCTGGATTCCAGCTTACCAGGAATGTCATAAATGAGATTTACACTTTGAGTAGAAATGAAAATGGATAATTTTTGAGGTTCCTTCCAACTATGGAAACCTGAAAGTCTCTATTTTTTGACTCTTTAATTTCATGTGGTTAAACATAGCCTATCTTTCGAGCCTGTTAAAAAATTTTCAAACCTTGATTTTATTATCCAGCACATTAGCTGTCCCTCTCAGCTTTGTGTTATTTGCACACATTATGTTTAGCATGATATAAGTATCAGGTTATCAATAAAACTGCCAACAGAATTGGCCCAAGGAGGGAGCCCGACAGGAGGCCACTAGAGAACTCTCTGCTGTTTGATTTCAATCCAGTCTCTGAGTATGAACATTCAGCGACTATAAATCTACCTTCTGCTGTTCAGTGAGCATCTATCTGTCTTAGCTACTAGGGCCTAGTAACTTTGCCAGATTATATGAAGGCAAATGAAGACACTATGTCTATCACTCTTCCCTGATCTGATAAAAATACTGTAGCCTTAACAAAGGAAGTAAACTTTAGTCAGTGTGACTTGTTCTTAAGGAAGCCATATGGTTTCAAATGATCACTATGTCCTTTAAAAAAACAAAAGGGCATTTTCCTGTTTTTAGTCTTCTTGAACTTCTTTCCTTTATAATTCTTCAGAGATTACTGATACAGTGCTTCCTTTATCATACCTTTTAATCATTTCAGTACCCTAAGATGCTTTTTAGGGGCAGCTCGATGGCATAGTGGATACAGCACCAAGCCTAAAGTCAGGAAGACTCATCTTCCTGAGTTCAAATCTGGCCTCAGACATGTCCTAGCTATATGACCCTGGGCAAGTCACTTAACCCTGTATGCCTCAGTTTCCTCATCTGTAAAATGAGCTAAAGAAGGAAATGGCAAACCACTCCAGTATCTTTGTCCAAGAAAATCCCAAATGGGGTGATGAGTCAGACATGACAGAACAACAGGATGCTTTTTGTCTGGGCTTGAAGATTCACTTAAAGTAGTTATTTGCTTTCTTACCAACTCCTTATCATCATGTCAGTCAATTTCCAACCATTAATTATCTTATCCTGTCAAGTCAAAAGAAAGCAGACAAAAGTAAAATAGGGATTGGGTAGTTCTGCCTTGTTTCTGTTACCTATTAATATTAAGCTATAAAACTCTTCCTCCCTTCTTGTTCCCAGAATTATTCAAAAAGCCTTTTGTTGTTGTTATTGTTTTTATGTTTCACTAGGTTTAGCTCATTCTGGGCTTTAGATCTTTAAAATGAAAGCTTTTATAGGGTCATTAACTTTTTTGTATTCGTTGATTAAATATCACTGTCTTCCCATCTTTTGTGTCTGAGTTCATTGAATAAATCTGTGCAGCCATATGGGTTTGTTTAGAAGTCTTTTCTTTTCTTCCTTCATTGGGTGATTTATAGTTGTCATTAGAGTTTTGTTCTTGAGAGCACCTTTCCTCTGGCCTTGGGATCCTTATCTTTTCTGTGAGCTCTTTGAAACCACTCTCCTAAAGTTTTGTTTGTTTATTTAAATATCTCCAGCTCTGCTTGGTACCAAGAACCTTTCTCCCAAGATTATCATCACGTATTTCATCAACCAATTCTTTATCATTGTAAATTAATTCCGGGAGTAGCAGTTTCCTTCCAATGAGTCATTTGTAGAATTCTGATAGGGATATGGCTAAAAGGATGAAGCTAAAAACAAAGGTATAATGCTAAGAAGATCCTGAAGGAAGCATAGGCTTTCTAGAAACTTCAGTTTGGTTTTAATAACAATAAAGCCAGATCTGTATTGACTACCAATTCAGTAACCATTTATTGAATATCCATGTAAGATACTGTGCTTGGTGCTATGGGAATTACAAAAAGGAGAAGAATACAATCCAGAGAGTTGCAAAGAGCCTATAGTCTCTCTGGTAGGAGAGATAAGACAAGTTCCCGAGTGTTTATAAAGCAGTTATATTCTGTACTTGACAGAGTGCAATGAGAATTCAGAATAGAGAGAACATTTAGTAAGATGTGGGCCAGGAAGGCTGAGGGAAGGTGCCACAGACAAGGTGGCATTGGAGCTTAGCTCTGACAGATGGGTAGCATTTTGATAGGTATTGATGTGGGTGGGAAGATTTTCTTTTACTTATTTTAATTTTAAATTTATTTTTCAATAAACAGACATTTGTTTTCTCTCCCTTTTCCACTCTCCTTAATGGGTTAAACAGCAACAACAAAATTGTAACAAATATGAATACTCAAACCAAATGAATTCCTATATTGCTCATTTTTAAAATGTCTCATTCTGCATCTTGAATCTCTCTGTCTAGGGGAGGATAGCACACTTCATTGTTGGTCCTCTGGAATCATGGTTGATCTCTATATAATTATCAGAGTTATCTTTCAAAGTTGTTTGTCTTCACAGTCTTGTTACTGTATAAAGTTTTGTCCTAGTTCTGCTAATTGCATTCTGTATCAGTTCATACAAGTCTTCTCAGATATTTCTGAAACCATTCTTTTCATAATTTCTTATGGCACAATAGTATTTTATTTTATTCATATATCATGACTTGTTCAGTTATTCTCTAGTTGATGAACCCTTCCTTAGTTTCTAGGTCTTTGCTACTAAAAAATACTCCCCAAACTGCTATAAATATTTTTCTACATGTGGATCATTTTGAGGTATTTTGAGGTAGCTAGGTGGTACAGTGAATAGAGCACCAGCCCTGGAGTCAGGAGGACCTGAGTTCAAATCCAGCCTCAGACACGTGACATACTTACTAGCTGTGTGACCTTGGCAAGTCACTCAACCCTAATTGCCTTACCCCCCCCCCCCCCGAAAAAAAAAAGAAGTGTACATGTGGATCTTTCTCCTTTTTCTTTGCTCTCTTTGAATTGTAGAGCTAAAAATGATGTCCCTGAATCAAAAGATATGCCCATTTTATTGATGTGTTGGTCCAAGTTGCTTTCTAGAATGGATAGACCAATTCACAGCTCCACCAATGCACTGATGTGCATGTTTTCCAACAGCCCTTTCAATGTTTGTCATTTTCTTTTTTAATCTTCTTTGCTAATCTGATGAGGCTGAGATGAAACCTCAGAATTGCTTTAATTTCTATTTTCTAAGTAGTAGTGATTTGGAACACTTTACACATACATGTGATACTTTGTTGATACTTTGACTTAGGAACTCTAATCACCACGATGACCGGTTTTCTTTCAGTCTTCATGATATGATGAAACATGCTACCTAGAGATGATGGATTCAGAGTATAGAATGAGATGCGTTTCTTTCAGATATGTTCAGTGAGAGAATTTCTTTTGCTTAATTATGCATGTTTGAAACTTTCTTCCTCAGTGGGAGGAAGGAAGGAAATTCAGGAGAGAAAGAAGATTTTCATTAATGGGGGGGAAAGCCCTGGTTGTTGATGGTTTTGATTTCTTCCTTTGAGAACTACTTTGCTTACTAATATACCTTGACCCTCCATTGAGGAATGGCTCTTATTCTTACAAATTTGAATATATGAATGAGGCCTTTATTAGAGAAACCAGTAGCAAAGATTTTTTTCCCAGTTAACTTTTCCTTCTAATTCTAGTTGCATTGGTTTTATTTTTTGCAAAGACCAAGGTAGTTTTTCTAAGAGATGCATTTTTTTTAAAGTCCTACTATTCCATGTAAAATCATATATAAAGTTACTCATGAACTATTATTCTTTATGCACACTATTTTTTCCCCTCTCCTCATGGCTTCCCTTTAAAAAAAGCATCCCCCCCCCAAAAAAAAATAAATTCTGGCCAAAAATCTCTAGAGAAAAAGAATGATCATTGTCAGTCTTTAAAGGTAATATGCAAAACTGCCAGTCTATTGCAATCTCCAGTCCCATTATATTAGAGTTTGTTTCCTGTGCAGAAAACAGACAGAAAGTCTGTTTTTTAATTTTTCTCCATATTAGGGTAATGTGGTATAGTAGAAAGAATGCTAGATTTAAAGTCAGCAGACAGAAGTTCAAATCCTGACTCAATTATTTACTACCTGTGTTTCCCTGGGCAAGTCACCTCTCTTGGCCTTAGTTTCTCACTGTAAAATGATGGGGTTGGACTAGATTAGGGGTCCTTAACTTTTTTGTGTTATGAACCCCTTTGGTAATCTGGTGAAACATAGGAACCCCTTCACAGAGTAGTGTTTTTAAATCAATAAAATACATAGGATTACAAAGCAAACCAATTATACTGAAATATCATTATCAAAATATTTTTTTAAAAACCAAGTTCACAGACCACAGATTAAGGACTTCAGCTTTAAATTTATGATCCTAAGAGGTGGGAGGGTGAAACTACAGGGGTTCTTACTTACTTTTTCTCCAAGTTATAGTCCATCTGTTTTCTACCACCAAATGAACAGTCAAGAAAATATCTTATCTTAGATAGAATTCTAAAGTGAAGGAAGCGGGGGCGGAGCCAAGATGGCAGCGCAGCAGCAACATATCGCAGCTCTCACATAGCCACCCCAAAATACCCATAAAACAGGACTCTAAACCAATCCTAGAACTCCAAAACGCACACAAAGATACTTCCCACTAAAGTCAGCTCGGCTACAAGGAACCGTATCAGCACT
>CM053580.1:550411600-550544108 GCA_028627135.1 Pseudochirops cupreus
CTACCAAAAAGTGACATAGGAGAGAATAGACTGGGGGAGGGGGGAAACACTGGGATGGCTTTTTGGGGTGGTGGGCAGGGGAAAGATGGGGAGAAAATATATAACTCAAAAAAAATTTAATAAAATAAATTAAAAAAAAAATAAAGTGAAGGAAGCAGTGGAAGTTGTTATAGCTGTAGGATTCAGACCTAAGTTCTAGTCTCCCTCTGCCAGTAATTTTCTTTTGTGATCTTGGGCAAGACACTTGCCCCCTATGGACTTTAGCTTTCCTGTCTATAAAGGAGGGGGTACTTCCATCTACTGATTTACTTTGGTTTTGGATGCTTGAGGATTTGCAATTGCTTGTTGATACTGCATTCTAGTCCAGCTACTTGGCACCACCCATTCGGTTTATCACAGTGCTCATAGGAATCTATGCCCAAGGCAGGAACCCACAGGACAAGCCTGTCCAGAGTTCATCCACAGGACAGGCCTGTCCAGAGTTCTTGCGGTTTTTTTTTCTGCAAGGATAATGCCAGACTTTTAAGATGATGATAGTGATGGTGACTAACATTTATATAGCATTTTACAGTTTACAAAGCACATTCCTCACAAGGACCCCACAGTTGGGAGAAGAGTTCACTCAGTTCTAAGCCTTTGTGATGATGTGTTTTGTTTTTGTCCGTAGTGATGGACCTATCTGCCGAATCTGCCACGAAGGGTCCAGTGGGGAGGTGCTGTTGTCACCCTGTGATTGCACAGGCACACTGGGTACCGTGCACAAGAGCTGCCTGGAGAAATGGCTTTCTTCTTCCAACACTAGTTACTGCGAGCTGTGCCACACAGAATTTGTGGTGGAAAGGCGGCCCCGGCCCCTCACAGAGGTACTGTCCTGGGCCAGCAGGGATTGTTTTGTTTGTTTTACTGAGACAAAACAGATCATGAAAAAATAGATGAGACCCCTTGACAGCCCAGTGGAAGAAAGAGTCCATTCTAGTTACTTAGGTGAACACTGAGGCCGGTGCCCCAATACCAAACAATCTCAACACTAGAGATTCTGAACTATTCCAGTATCTGTCCCCTCTTGGAGATTTCCGAGGGGGAAATTCATTCATCCAACATTCAGTATTATTTGTCTGCTAGGTGCTACATACAAAAATAAATAAGACATAGTCTTTTTTTCTTAAGGAATTCACAGTTCAGAAATGATCACAGTATCTTAGTATTAGAGGGGAATAGGAAACTATAACTCAGAAAAGGGAAGTGAATTGCTCAAGGTCACACAGGTAATAAGTGGCAGAACAAGGACTGGAAGGCAAATTCCTTGACTCTAGTTCCAGTGCTCGTTCTACTACACCATGCTACTTTCCACAAGGATAAATAAAATGCAAATTAAGTTACAATAAATATAAGGGGGAGCATAAAGTACCTTGAGAAAAGGGAAGGAAATTGTACTTCCAACTGAGAGACTCGGACAGTTGGCATTTATTAAGTACCTACTATGTGCTAGCCTACGGTGCTAAGTGCTAGGGATACAAAGAAAGGCAGAAAGACAGCCTTGCCTTCAAGGAGCTCACTCTAATGGGGGAATAGACAAATATGTACAAACCAGCTAGCTACACACCAGGTAAATAGAATATAATTAACAGAGAATGAACTAGAATTAAGAGGGATTAGGAAAGGCTTCTTGTAGAAAGTGGGACTTCAAGAAAGCCAGACAGGTCAGTAGTCAGAGTGGAAGAGGGGAGAGCATTCTAGCACATTCCAGCATGGGGCACAGCCAGAGAAAATGGTTGGAACTGAGAGGTGGAATATATTGTTCATGGAACTGGCAGGAGGTCAGCATCTCTGAATTGAAGAGTAGATGGAAGCAGGGTGGGGGAGAAAGGCGCCTAGGCTATAAAGGACTTTAAATGCCAAACAGAATTATGGACCTGGAGAATATAAGGATCTCCTAGAGTTTATTGAGTAGGGTAGGTAGGGAGTATGTGTGACATGGTTGGACCTGTGCTTTAGGAAAATTACTTTGGTAGCTGAATGGAGAATGTATTGGAGTAGGGAGAGACTTGGGGCAGGCAGACCCACCAGCAGGCTATGGCAGTAGTCCAGGTGTGTGGTGGCAGCATCAGAGGAATAATGAGAACATTGAGAGATGTTGTAAAGGTGAAATCGATAGTCCTTGGCATCATGTTAGATATGGGAGGTGACGTTGGGGAATCAAAGATGACATATAGTTTGCTAGTTTGGAGGAGTGGTAGAATAGGGGTACCCTTGATACTAATAGAGAAGTTAAGAAGAGGGAAGTGTTGGGAAAAAGATAATGTTTTAGAAATACTGAATTTAAGATGTCTACTTGACATCCAATTTGAGATGTCTGAAAGGCAGTTGGAAATCTAAGACTGGTGGTCAGCAGAAACGTTAAGGCTGGATAGGTAAATCTGAGGATCATCAGAGAGGATCAAAGAGATGATAATTAAAAATATGGTAGCTGATGTGATCACCAAGTGGAGTATTATTGGAGGACAGGACTCAGGACCGAGCCCCGTGGGACATCCATGGTTAGGAGGTGTAATATGGGTACGGAGTCTGAAAAGGACTGCTCAGACAGGTAGAAGAAAATGTCCCAAAAACCCGGAAAAGAGAGTGATGGATAGTGTTAAAGGCTGCAGACATTAAAATGAGGATTGAGAAAAGGTCATTGGATTTGGCAACTAAGAGATCATTATTAACTTTGGAAGGAGCAATTTTGGTGGAGTGATGAGATCAGAAGCTGAACTGTAAGAGGTTAAGAAGAGAGTGAGAGGAGAAAAAGTAAAGGCACCAACTATGGGCAGCCTTTTAAAGAAATTTAGCCATAGGGGTGGCTAGGTGGCGCAGCGAATAGAGCGCCGGCCCTGGAGTCAGGAGAACCTCAGTTCAAATCCAGCCTCAGACACTTAACACCTACTAGCCGTGTGACCTTGGGCAAGTCTCTTAACCCCAATTGCCCTGCTTTCCCCCCTCCAAAAAACAAACAAACAAAAAGTATGAAGAAATTTAGCCATAAAGAGCAGAAAAGATATAGGAGATAGCAGGGAATGGATCAAGTAAGGGGTATTTTGAGGATAGAGGAGACAAGGGCATGTCTGAAGACAGTAGGGAAGGAGCCAGTAGCCAGTAGATTGAAAATAAGTGAGAGTAAGGATGACAGAGGGGACTATTTCTGTTGGAGAAGACAGGATGGAATGGGATCATTTGTGTAGGTAGAGGAATTGAGCTCTACCTGCACAAGACATATGGAGGGCTTCATAGAAGAGGTAGCATTTGAGGTGGACTTTCAAAGATGGGTAAGATGTCAACAGGCTGGATGTGCCAGACATAAGGGAAAGAATGAGCAAAAGGCAGGGGGTGAAAAAGAACAGGGTATAGTGAGGGAACAGTGATTTTGGAGGTATTGGATTGTCCCTCATTAGAGGTCTGGAAGCCAACCCTAGTTGTCCGCTTGTTGAGATCTGGGTTCCGATGAAGTGCTCTCCAGAGTGGCTTCTAAACCTGATCTTCTGTGATTCTGTGACTAGACTAGTTTGCCTGGAGGATAAAGTACAGTAAAGGGGATTACTGCAAGAAGAGACTGGAGGAAGTTAGGCTAATGCCAATTTGTGAAGTGATGGCTTGTGGAAATGTGTAAGATCTTTGGCTTCCAGATCACATTTGGGGGTTCTCAATCTTGGATGCTTACCAAGGGAAGGTGTTTACCTGAGGGAATAAAGCCAGTCTCTAGAAAGGACCACCACTATTTGGCACTGATTAAAGAAGCAGACTGAGTCCCAGGGGAGATTATGTTATATGCTTGGTTATATGCTATGAAGTTATGGGTCCTGAGTAGCTTCACTAGGTGCCAGGTCTCCCAAAAAAAACCTGGTTACTAACTTGGAGAAACTGTAGCAAGTCCTTAACTGAGTGTGAAGTCAACCCTGTTTATGTCAACTGATAGACATAGGTACCAGGAGTCCAATTGTCCAGGAGGTGCTAGGAATATTTTGATGATAGGCACTGAGAAAGGAAAAAAGAATTTAATGCACTGGATGTGTGTTCACCAGAATTGCTACCCTTTTATCTCGGTTAAAGCCCAGCCACTCAAACAGCCATTGGCTTACTTCAAGAACTGTTAGGATTGGTTGGACGTAGGACATAACGAGAAGATAAGACACATTCATCTTGTAGTATAGGCTGCAGGTGACTAGACTGTATCCCCCAAAGGCTAGGCAGGAAAAGAGGAAGGATGAACTGCACTGGCTTCAGTTTTGGCTGGAGCTGTGATGCGTCTAACTGCAGCCGCAGATGCTATCATTTTGCTTACCCTTACCATCTCTTCTGCCTTTATTATACTATTTTCACATGTATTTTCCCTTTCATCTTTACTATCTGTCTCTTTACCTGCTCTAGTCCTCTGTAGAAGAGGACGAATCATTAACTAAATAGGAATATCAGGTGCCGTCTGTCTTTCTCATGTGACCAAACCGCTCCTTTAATAGGCATCTCTGTTTCTGCTTGGTGTCTTTGAAGACATGAGTCCAGGTATGTGTACTCACCTTAGAACAGAAGCTGCAAAATGGTGGGTCTTTCATTTGATGGGAACCTTTCTATAGTGATTTAGTTCCAAACACTTTCCATGTGTTACCTTATTTGATCCTTCCAAGTTTCCTGGGAGGCAGATAGTACAATTATTATTCCATCTTATAGTGAGGAATCTAAGGCTCCATTCAACTGACTTGTCCATGGTCACATAGCTAGCAAGTGGAATTGAACCCAGGTTTTCTGTCCTGTGATCTTGCCTCTAAGCTAGTATCCAAATGCCTGTTGTGTCCTTTATCCTTTCTTTGATTCCCCACTTCCTCATAGACAAAGTGTTCTCTTGGGTAGAGTCAGTCACATGACAGGATTTTATATGGGCCCTGGAATTATTTTTCTAAAGAGCTCATTTCTAATTCCTTCAAACCGGAAGTTCTTAAAGTCTGATCTAAGGACCCAAAGGGGCCCCCACTCCCTTTCAAAGGGGTCCACGAGGTAAAAAATACTTTCATAATAATACTAAGACATTATTTTGCCTCTAAAAATACTCTTCCATTTTAAAATGTAGATGTACATATCTTTGTGAGGTGGTATTTTCTTCATATATTTCAGCCAAAACAACATATCTCAACAGTTGGAATATAGAAGTAAATATGAGAATCTAGCTATCCTTCTTTTAAACCAGATATTAAAGAGATTTGCAAAAATATGCAAAACAATGCCACTCTTCTCACTAATTTTTTTTTGTTTTAGGAAATATAATTATTTTTCATAAAAATATCTATGTCAGCATGTAATGGATTTATTGACATTATAAAATTAATAACTATTTTTAAAACTTTCATCTGTTTTAATTTCTAATATGGTAACTATTTATAGATATAACCCACATAAAAGCACTTTAGGATCCTCAGTTTTTAAGAGTGTAAAGGAGTTGCCTTTTCCCTTCTCATGGAGGCAAGATGGGGTCTTATATACAGAAAGGTTGTGGAAGGAATCTAGGGGTAGTCTAGACGAGGAGTTTGGGGAGGGTCTTCAGGAGGAGTCAAATGAAGTCAGACTCCAGTGATGAGAGATTAAGGGTGGGAAGTAGCTGGAGGCTACCTGGAGATGAGACAGTGGGGGGCTAGGCTAGTTTAAGGGTGTATGGATATTTGGGGAGGATCAAGGGTGGGGGCTAACTGGACGATGGAGGGCTAGGCTAGTAACAGAGCTTTGGGCAGAGCTATAATGAAAGGTTTATGGCAAATGCCTCATCAAATGGGAAGATTCAGTCAGAGTTCAAGGGGGTTCCTAGAGCCTGGACTTTATCTACAATAGAATGGAGTGCAGTACATAGCAATCATGCTGCATGTGAATGGATGAACTCACTAGGAAGACAATAAATTCAGTAACAGCAATATTGTAAAGATAACTGAGAGACTCAGCCACTCTAATCAGTACAGTGTTCACCACAACTTCAAAGGACACATAATGAAAACTGCTTTCCTCTTGAACACATAGAATTGATTGATTCAGAATACAGATTTTGAAGCATATTTTTTTCTGTCCTTTATTTTTCTTGCTCCTCTCCCCCTCCCCGGAATATGACTAATAAAAAATGTGTTTTACATAAAAAGAGTATAAAGGAGTTCTCAGACTTTAAAAGGTCCTGAGACCCAAAAGTTTAAGAACTGTTGCTTCAACTCCTAAAAGTGGTCAGTATAGGCCCTACCTTTCTACCTGCTTTAAATTACTAATGAGATTGAGAATAGATTTATGCTAGATAAATATAAGGTATTTTATTATTTGGGGGGAACATAAGGGGGAAGTGATGTTTCTTTTCTTAGTGGTTTATAACTTTTCCTTTGTTGTTAGTGGCTGAAGGACCCTGGGCCCAGGAATGAGAAGAGGACGCTTTTCTGTGACATGGTGTGTTTCCTGTTCATCACACCCCTTGCAGCCATCTCAGGCTGGCTTTGCCTTCGAGGGGCCCAGGATCACCTACAGTTTAACAGCAGGCTGGAGGCTGTGGGACTTATTGCTCTCACTTTAGCACTTTTTACTATCTACATCCTTTGGACATTGGTGAGTCAGCAGAGTTAGCTACCCCTTGACAGTCTCTGAAAGGGTACCTTCTTTAGGTTTTACAGTCAACCCCAGCTGGCCAATAAAACTAGGCATCCATTTTCTAATACCAGGTTTCCTTTCCTCTATTTTGCATAGTGAGTATATGGGCATTCCCCACAGATAAACAGAAATTTACCTAGTTTCTGATCCATTCTTCCTATCAGTAAAAATATGAATATAGGACCTTCTTACTTTGAGGTTGTGATGACTGGAACAGACCTTTGGTAGCCTCATGCTTCATATGTTTACTAATTATGATCCTCAGGGATCCCTAAGTGGTCTGTAGGTTCTAAAAGTAAGTAAATTTAATATGCAGTGAAAATTAATTTTTTTTTAGCATTTTAACAGTTTTTATAGTTTCATCACAGTCATTTAGCATGGTACAGTGGAAGGAAGGTTAAATTTGGAGCCAAAAGACCTGGGTTCAAATCCCCTTTTGCTACTTATTTCCTGTGTGACATTTAACAAATCACTTAACCTTTCTGGGCCTTAAGTGTCTTCATTTGCACAATGAAGAGCTTGGATTAGATAGTCTCCAAAGCCCTTTCAGCTTTAAATCTGTGATCTATGATCATCTCAGGTTCTTCCAGGTCAGATGTTTATGGAGTGATAATCACAACTGGCCTTTTATTGAAAGCATTTTAGATAATGTTTATCTCACTTGAGCTTCTGAACAATTTACAGGAGGAAGATAGTGAGGTATGATCATCCCTGTTTTAAAAAGGAGGAAATCAAAGCACAGGGAAATTAAATGACTTGTCCAGGGTCACACAGACAGAGGGGCAAACTATGACCCTTGGTCTTCTGGTCCCTGTACTGGTGTTCTTTATGTTCTCGCACTTGCCTGCCTGAGAATGTGATGAAGGTGGGCTGCAGGATTTTTTGTCTGGCTAAAGTCAGTTACAGGACGTTGGAGCTGGAAGGGTTTTGATTGTCTAGTTCAGTTTCTGCATTATACAGCCGAGATCCACTTGAGGTCAAGAAGTTAAATGATCTACCCAATGTTACCTACTTCAATAATGGCAGCTCTAGAATAAATCAATTAAGTTATTTTAATTTTCTTAGTCTTCTGATGATCAGTCAGTGATTGTTCCACTTCCCTGAGTAAGGGGGATGTTTGACTTTCTTACTTTCCTGACAAAATATGAGTGTCTCTGGTCACATACCTAGCCAGTGGCAGAAGTAAAGCTAACATTGGGGTCTCTTAATTACCCTAGAACAATGATCTTTCCATTACACTCACTGCTTCTAGGGATTTTGTATCCTGTAAAATAAAACATTACAAGACAGAAGGGAAATCTCATGACAATCAAAGGTCGATGGAACATGACTACTGCAAATGGCCAGGCATGAGGAGAGTACGTTTGGTGTTCGGATGACCCAGTCTATCTGCCTGTTCTCAGTAGCTGGCATCTTTCTTCAGGGCTTGGCAATCCTACCTGAATTAAGAGCCAGGTATTCTGAACTCTGCTAGGAAAGTTGATCAGGAATATTAATTCCCTATGAATTCCTGGATAGGGTTGATGTTGGTTGGAGGGATGGAGAGATAGGACATAACAGTAAGATTTGTGAAGCACTTCTCAACTTATTTTCTATGACTGTTGGCTTACAGAGAGAGTTGATTCCAGATGGGACAAAAACTTTTCTTTCTAGATTACAGGATGTTCTTGGTATGTAGAGGACTGTGATAATACATCCTGGAGACCCTTTCCTTTCTTTACTACCCTGTCTCAGTAGGAATGGGACCATCTGAATCAAAGCTTTAGAGGCCATAGTATCCTAGGAAAACTAAAGGCTGTTGTTGCTTATTACACTTTATAACTATATTTCAAAATTGGCCAGACTGCAGTGCTCTAGGTATACTTTGTCTTTGTAAAGGCACTGTAAACCTCTACCAATTGGGCTGGATGTGTGTATTTTGGAACTCTGATTTCATACAGCTTAAGCCTGTTGTTGGTCATGTACTGGGCTAGGGTCTAATCTGCCTCTATCACTACCCTTATCTGCCTTCTCCTTGGGTCAGAATCAGTGGAACTCTTACAGGTAGATGTTAGCTATGCTTTCCAGGAATGACACAGATAGATGAAGAGAACCAGCTGGCTTTTTGAAATATTCCCAGGTTATAAACTAATATTTTTCTTGAGTAAAGTCTGTTTAAAAGTATGGAATTTGCCCAGTATAAGTAATAATTTTCTATGTTGAGGTTTTTTGGACTCAAATACTGTGATTTCATCAGCATTAGGAACTCCTTTTATATGATAACTTCCTCCACTGATGCCAGTCAGGAGCTTATATCATTTGGAAATGCTGAAAAGTTACATGCCTTTCCCATGGCCACACAGCTAGTATGTGTCAGAGTCAAGAATTAAACCCAGGTATGCCTGCTTCCAAGCCTGGCTATATATTCACTTGCCACACTATCTCTTTGAGAGATTCACAGAAGTCTAGAATGTGAGAGCTGGCAGGGATTTTTCTAGTCTAATTCCACCATTTTCAGTAGCATTTGTGAGAAGAATTGCAATACCCCTCCCCCCCAACAGTTCCACTGGATTGGTTAACTCAATTCAGTTCATCAAACATTTACTAAACACCTACTATGTACAAGGCAAACAAAAATGACAATTAACACCTCTTTCCCAGAAGTTCGTATTCTAGGAGATACAACACCAACACCAGTAAATGCAGGATAATTAGAGGAAGGCTTGGAGTGGCAGGTTATTTGCACTGTCAGCTAGGGCAATGAGGCAACCTGCCCCTTCAACCTCAAGATTCTCTATATATGCATGCAAAGAGCTCCTGTGTGAGCTTGGACTTGAGGGGAAACCTTTGTCTTTCCTAGGATAGATTCCCTTAACACTTACCCTCTTTTAGGAATACTTTAATACCGTATTGTTTACCAAGGCCTTGCCCTGTTTTTCTAGCCCTGTAATAAAATTTTCCCCTAAAAAGCATTCATACTACTTATATGGAGAAAGCTTGCAGGACCCTACACTTAGCCGTATCTTCACTTAGGAAAAATCACAAGGTGAAAAAAATAAAAAAAAAATTTAAAAGAAGAAAAATTAAGAGGTGGCTGAGGACTCTGTATCTTGTCTCTCTTTTCTTACAACCCAATAGTTGGCATTGCCACTTTTGTCAAAACAAGACTAGTTTAACACCTGTCTTTCCCTAATTTAGCTTTTTCCCTTTCTTTCTCTTTGTTGAATGTAAAAACCTTCACTTGGTTTCAAAACAATTAACTGTACAAATATAGGATGAAGAAGAACAGGTGGCTAGGCAAGTTTATTGAAAAAGAATTGGGGGGGAGGGGGCGGTGCTAGGTGGCTCAGTGAATAGAGCACCGGCCCTAGAGTCAGGAGGACCTGAGTTCAAATGTAGCCTCAGACACTTGACACTGACTAGCCATATGACCTTGGGCAAGTTACTTAACCCCAATTGCCCCTCCAAAAAGTAAAAAAAAAAAATGGAGGGTTTTGGTGTACTAGAAGCTCAGTATCAGTCAACAGTGTGACATGGCAGGGAACAAAAGCGACTTATCCTAAGCTTAAGAGAAGGATGATGTCCAGAAGAAGGAAGTGACCATTTTGTTGTGCTTTGCCCTGGTTGCCACATTTTTAGAAAAGATACTACTATTAAGCTGGAACAGATCCAAGGAAAGAAAACAGGACAGTTAGGAGACTAGAGACTATACCATACAAGAATCAATGGGAGGAACTCCAGGAATTTTTCAGCATGGAAAAGCATTATAGGGGGACATGACAGTTGTCTTCAAGAATTTAAAAAACTATCAAGTGGAAAAAGAATTAGGAACTAATACCCTGGTACTGGAGTAACAGAAGATGCAGAAGGGCAGATTTGGTCTCAATGAAAGGAAAAATTTCATCATAATTAATGCAGAAGGAGAATGCACTTCTTTAGGAGGTAGTGGTTCCCTCTAACTTGAAGTCTTTAAACAGAGATTATATGACATCTTCTTAGGAAAGTTATAGAGGGGATTCCTGTTCAGGTCCAGGTTTGAATAGTTGGCTGCTGTTTCCTTTCCACTATTGAGATGCTTATGTAATTCTTTATCAGGATTCCCTCTTTTGACCTCTCTTTCTTGTTTCCTAGGTTTCATTCCGCTATCATTGCCAGCTGTATTCAGAGTGGAGAAGGACTAATCAAAAAGTCCGTTTAATGACTCTGGACTCTGAAAGTTGCAAGACAGCCCAACATTCATTGCTGTCAGCCATGCTCCTTAAGAAAACAGCAGAAGAAACTACTGTGTGAGTGCCATGGAGCTGGTGACCTTTGGGAGAAAGGAGTCAATCCTGTCCCAGAGTGGAGTCCAACCTAAAGGAATCAGCTGGCATATTGGGACTACAGAGGAAGAAGGAAAGCTGACCACACTGTCAGCTGGCCCAGGATCTTGAGAATATAGTTTGGAAGGCTCAGCTTTTTAAGGAAGGACACAACTAGCTCCTGCACCCAAATGTGGGTTGACTTTGTTACAATATACACTAAAGTGGAGCATATTCTATATATGTACATATTTTTTCAATTTCCTTGCATAAAATTTCTGTATATTATGTTAACAGACTTGGTTTTAAGCTTCAGTTCTGAAGCTGGCAGCTTGATCTCATCTGAGGTTAATTACATGCCCTGTTCTGGAGTCACTCAAAGACAATCCATGTTTCACATTGCCCTTGCCCTAGCCCTTGCTAAGATCTTGGGAGGGTATCTTCATATCTGCACTTTCTTTTATGGTGTCATACTTTATAAGTTTCTGTGTTTTAAAGATCACCCTGAAGGAATAAAATGAACTCTTAATGAACATAATAGATTTATCAATGATTGTTTCTAAAAGTGCCTTAAATCCAAATTCTTAAACCAAGATTTTTCTGTTGAGTATATCTAATCCCATTTCACCCCATTTCAGGAGGGGAGAAGGTTGGGAATTTAGGGTTAAATAAAGCATATAAAACTTGGTTCAATACAAGTACTTTAAAATGTAGTTAGTTCCATGATGTGTGGTGTAAAGAGAGGCACAGGAGGGAGAAGTGGTAATCACAGTAGGCTATGCTGTTCCATCAAAAAGCCTTTCATTAATATTAAGCTCATTTCCTGTTTTTTGACAGCATTACTATTTATTTTCATGGATTGGGAGAATTTTGTATTTATAGTTTACCTAGATTTTAGCAAAGCCTTTAATGGTCTCTTGGAATTCTTAAAGAAAAGATAAAATGTGGGCTAGAAGATGGTAGTATAGTTGAGTAGATTCAACTGGTTGCATTGCAGAATCCAGAGTCATTATGAATGGTTTGGTATCAACTTGGAAGGTTTCTAGCAGAGAGTCCTAAGGCTGTGTGGTTTAACCCTGGGTGTTGTTATTATCTTTATTAGTGATTTGTGTAAAGGCATAGATGACAATGCACATCAGATTTATAGATGATGTGAAGCTTCGAGGGATACTCAAGATCCAAACAGATTTTGATAGGGAAGCATATTGGGCTGAATCTGATAACTTAACTGTGACAAATGTCAAGTCTTACATTTGGGTTCAAAAAATTAACTTCACAAGGTAGACAATGGGGAAAGGATCAGGAAATTTTAGTGGATTGCAAGCTCAAGATGAGTTAGCAGGGTGATATAGCAGCCAAAATAGCTAATGCAATTAATCTCAGGCTTCATGGAGAGAGGCACAGTGTCCAGAACTGGAGAAGTGTTATTCTCTTTCATCTGCTCTGGCAGACAACCTCTGTAGTATGGTTTTCTGTGTGGGACACTATGTCAGTAGAGACATTTGCAAGCTGGAGAGTGTCCAGTGGAAAGCAAACAAAATGCTAACAGGCCTCAATCCTATTCATATAAGGGTAAAAAGGAATAATGATAATAAGAACATTCATATAGTGCTTGTTGTTATTCAGTTGTATCCAACTGTCCTTGTGGTTTTCTTGGCCAACATACAGTAATGGTTTGCCATTTCCTTCTCCAGTGGATTAAGGCAAAATGAGGTTAAGTGGACCTGTACTAGGTCATGTAGCTAGTGAGTATCTAAGGCCAGATTTGAATTGTCTTCCTGACTCCAGGCCCAGCGCTCTATCCACTGCACCACCTAGCTGCCCCCAAGTGAGTTGTGTTGAGTCTAGAGAAGACTTACGGGACAAACTTAGGTTTGATATAAGGAGAAACTTAAAAATTAGATTTATCCAAAAGTACAGTTTGCCTCAGAGTGTGGATTCCCCTTTACTTGACATATTTAAGCAAAAGTCTGATAACTACTGGTTGGGTATGTTGTAGAGGAAATTCCCTTCCCCTACCCTATCCCCAATAATAGAAGGCTTATGAGGTTCCTTTAGGTCTCACGAAAAAGGAGGAAACTGGATTATCTTCCTGAGGAATACTTCAGTGTAGAGTCAATTAATGTGTTCTAAGAATGGCTGGTTCAAAGGGAAATATGGAGCAGTGGAAAAACATTACCATAAGGTGTCAAGAAACCTGGATGGGTCCTGGCTTATTGGTCTCCTTTATCTTTTCCAAAACAATTGTCAAGAGAGACTATCAAATATTTTGTTAACATCAAGGTAAGGTCTATGTGGCCTGTGTTCAAATCCTCCTCTCTGGGACTGTTTCCTCCTCTATAAGAGATGTGTTCCAGCTCTGACTTTCTGTATACAAGTCTAGTCATTCAATCCTAGCCCAGGTGCCTGGCTAATCTGCTGTTAGACCTTCACATCTCCATCATAACTTAAAATAATTAGACTTGATTTCTTCTGAAGAGGGGAGATATTCAACTCTGAAATAAAGTATGTGAGCATTTTCTGGACCAACAGAAGCCCATTTGGAGCTCCAGGCCCTATTTTGGAGAATAGGCAGAGAGGTGGGGCCAGTTTCCTGGCTAACATCCTGTCTTTTCTTTCACAGTTAAATTCTTTAGGAAAGCTGTCTACAATCAATGCCTACATTTCCTCTCTTGCTTTCTTGGAAACCCTCTTTATCTGGCTATTTTCATTTAACAGAAACAACATCCTCAAAAGTTACTAGTGATTTTAATAGCCCAATCTAATGGCCAGTTCTCAACCCTCATCCTTCTTGAACTCCTTCACTTTTGATTGTCAATCACTTTTCTGGAATAGTCCTGTAGATTTTTTTGGTGATACCACTATCTCCCAGTTCCCCTGCTTGAAGATTTCTTCTAATTTCCCATGCTCATTCTTCCTCCAAGTCACCCATTAACTCTTAAGTATTCCCCAAGGCCTTGTACTGGGCCCTCTTCTCTTCTGCCTTTATGGTACCTCATTTGGTGAGCTCATCAGCTCCCATGAGTTCAATTATTCTCTCTATGCAGATGATTCCCAGATGTATCTATCCAGCACTAACTCCTCCCCTGTGCTCCAGTCTCACATCACCAACTGTCTCTTGGACGTCTCAAACTATACATCCTGCAGGCATCTTAAATTCAACATGCTGAAAACTGAATGGACCGTCTTTGCCTCCAAATCCTCTCCTCTTCACACTTTTACTGTCACTGCAGAGGTCACCATCATGCAGTTGCCGGTCATTCTTGCTTCCCCACGTACACGATTTGTTATCCCGTCTTATTTCTACCCTCTCAACACCTCATTTACCATCTTCTCTCCAGTGATCCGGGTCCTCATCACCACCCGCTTCAATTCTTTCCCCACTCCAGTCCACCCTCCATTTACTGCCTAAATGCTTTTCCTAAAGCATATATCCTCCCCCAAACCCTTTAAATACTTCAGACAGGTGGTGTGAAATGGTCACAGCACTGGGGAATGAGAAGGCTTGCGTTCAAATCCCGGAGAGCTATTTGCTACTTCTATAACTTCAGTCAAAGATTCCTCGTCTGTAAAGTGAGAGTTTTGGACCAGATGACCTTTTAAGGTCACAGAAGTGACATTAAGTGGCTTTAAATCTATGACCCCAAGAAGAGAGATGAAAAGGGGAAAGCAAGTATAAACGCGACTCACCCTCGGCTCTACGCCTGCGCAAAAGCGGGGCGGGGCAAAGCCAGGGATATAAGTAAGGGTAGAAGGTGGGGCCTCGCTCAAGCGTTATTGGAGCTCTTTGGTGTCACGTGAGTGCGCAGGCGCAGTGCCTTCCTGCCCGCTCTCACACAAAGCCCAGAAGCGGAGAAAATGGCGGCAGGGGTGGAAGCGGCTGTGGAGGTGGCGGCGACTGAATCCAAAATGGAGGAGGAGAGCGGTGCGCCTGGCATAGTAAGCGGGAACGGGACTCCGACCCCTAAAAGGTGAGGCTTTTTCGTTCTTCTCGGGACTGGGGCTCCTTGGGGAGGCGCCTGGCATTAACGGGGCCTGTGCTGCCTGGCGTTCCCCGCGGCCCCGGCTCCGTTAGCTGGTCTCTCTCCCCTCTCCACGCGAGGCCTCTGATCCCGATTCCGCCCCACCCTCCTCCTGCTCCGCGAGGCCCCAGTCCCCGTCCTGCTCCCTGTGCTGCCTTCACCTGCCCACGGGCCCCTGGCATCGCCCTCCATCCGCGCGGCCCAGTCCTCCCTTGTACCCCCCCCCCCCCACAGCTTGGATTTGATTTCCTTTTCCTCTTCTCCACACGAGCGGCCCCCTCCCCCAACGCTACCCACGCGGCCCCGTTCTTCCTCGCACCACCCCGATCTTTTTTCCACCGACCCCCCTGCGCGGGGTCCGTCCCCGCGGAGCCTCATCCCTCGCCTCATCCCTCGCCCCATCCCTCGCAGGTCCGCGATCCTACTCCCCACGAGAGCTCATCCTTCGTCCTCCTCGCGCGGTCTCTTCTACCCTCCCCACGAGACCCCATTCTCACTCGGCGCGTGTTCTTCGCTACCCCCACCTCCTCGCGCGTCTCCGACCCACGTCTCCGTGAGAGCACCCCCCCCCGTGCGGTCCCTCTCTCCCCCGCGCCCTTTTCCTCTCCCTGGCTCCGCCCCTCTCCTCTGCGACACCCCCCCCCATCTCCTCCCCTCAACTTACCCGCGTGGCTTCCAGCCCGGTTCATTTCCCCCACTTGTAAATGAGAAAACGAAGTGGCCTTTGTGTTCAACCTCGGGCTCTGGACTCTCCAGGGAAAGGCAGGGGGCTCGCTGCACATACGGGCGCTCCCCTGTTCTTGTCTGCCCTCCTCTCGGGGCTGCATCCCGCTCTGCTTCCCAGGGGGACCGATCTCAGCGCGTTTTATCCCCACCTTCTGGCCCTGCTATTGTACGGAAAGAACCGCCGGATTTAGTGTAAGGGCTTGGATTCAGTTGCTGTGATATTTAATACTTATGTGACTTAACGCGGTTCGCTCCCTGGGCCTTAGCTTCCTCTTGGAAGGAGGGAGTTGGACGAGATAAAATCAAAATTCGTTCTAGTCTCTTTGCTCAACTCCTGCCTTGTCCTCGTTTATAGCTTTTTCTCCTTTTAACCCTTTTTCCTGCCCCGCGGGGCTCAAACCCCCCCCCACACACACACACAGTGGAGGGAGGGGAATAGGGTGCTGTTTACCCCGGATCTTCAAAAAAACCTTGGTCCAATTAGATGACCTAATTGCTGTTTTTTTCCCAGAGTTGCTAAACTGCGTTTTAAATCCTGACCATGAGAAAGTAGATGAATTTCTGACTGCAGCTGCATTTCTCGAATGTAAAGATAAACTTGTTGGCAACTTGAAAGCTTAAAGGCTGGTCTACTGTTTCTCCTGGGACTTTTAAAAAATTTGCCTTTTTCCTAAGAGGAATTAAGCTTAATGAAGTTTTATAAAAAGCAAAGGCATTCATAATGGATTACTGTGTAATAATCCAGTACCAGAAAAACCTCTCAAAAGATATTTTTAAAAGCTAATTATAGTACATGCAAGCTATAGCCCTGACCAGTTCTTAAGTTCTTTTTTCCAGCCTTTGAGGAGGGGAGGCAGGAGAGAGTTATTCCTTTTATAAAGGCCCTGGAAGCAGATTAAAGGCACTTATTTGAAGAATTAGAAGAACTTTGTTCACTGCCATAGCCTGTTGTAGTGTGGTATAGTGGAAAGAGCACTTGGATTTGAACTTTAGCTTTGCTACTCTGTCCCTAATCGTGCCTTTCTTGTTTAATATAAATTTAAACATCAGCATATCTGTTTAAAGAAGAGCAGAAAAGCAATGATATATGAAACCATGAATCTACTATGTGCAGCTTGGGGCTTTTTAAAGTAATAATTAAACCTAATATGGTAGTACCAACACTGCCCTGTTTGTCTCTTTCTGAAATTCTGCTCTCTTCTATACAACTTCTGAGAATAATTGTCTTTCTGAAATTAGGCATTTTTCAGTATTTCGGTTAGAAACTAGAGATTACACTAAATTACTTGGAATTAATAATTACATTTTTTTAAACAAATTTTTTTTTTTGCTTTTTTGGGGAGGGGGCAGGGCAATTGGGGTTAAGTAACTTGCCCAAGGTCACAGGCTAGTAGTGTTAAGTGTCTGGGGTCGGATTTGAACTCAGGTCCGCCAGACTCCAGGGCCGGTGCTCTATTCACGGCGCCACCTAGCGGCCCCTTATAATTATATTTTTAATAGGGCACAGACAAGTTAGCTTTTGTTCTGGTTTTGCATAGGCAGGCAGTATGTGATTATATTTTAAAGGAGTCATAAAGGGGATGTGTGCGATTTAACTTGGTAACAGGTATTGAATGTTAGTAACAAAATGAGCTAAAGCCAATGTATGATCTTATTTACATAAATATTTTTAAAAACCTCTGAAAAGATACTTTCAAATGCTAATTATAGTACATACAAGCTATAGCCCTGAGTAGTTAAAATTTAATATTAATCATTTTGTAAGAAGCGTTTTAAGAAAATATCAAATCTAATATCCATCCTGACAACAGTCGTAATTTTAAAAGATTTTCTGCATTGTGGCATTTTTATTGTGTTTTGATACTAGAGTGTTTGAATTTGTGTACACAATACAAAATTTTTAGAACTAGAAAAGCATTAGAACTTTTTTTTTTTAAGGTAAAGGAACTTAAAACCCTGAAATGTTAAATGATGGTTTTGGTTACATTATAAGCAAATTGCCTTTCCCATCACCTAGTGGTCATTAGTGATGTTGCTGAACCTGTAGGAATTGTGTGCCTTGAGTTTATTCTCAGGAAGGAATATCCGAATGCTATAGTGTTAGCTCCAAATCAGAGAAGCAGCACTTGTACCTGATTGGGCTTCTTCACCAAAATGCCTTTAAATCACTTACCTATTCTCTTTTAGCTGAAATCAGTTCCTTGTAATGTTCTATAACAAAGAAATGAATAGTATGGAAAGACACTTTCTTACATAGCAAGAAATATGTATCTAATTATTACAGTAATTTTCAGAATCTAATTAGACATAGTATTTTTTGTTTCTGTTGTATGCCGAGACTTTGAATATACACTCCTGTGGTGTGTATTTGCTTGATGAGTTATGGGGATGGAGAGGTAATGGTCTGTGGCTAAAGAGAGCCTTTAACCTCCCTGTAGCCTGCATTTGACCTTGAAAAGTTTTGCTCAGTTATGAGTCTGGGAAGAATTAAGGGTCCAAACCCTCAGTTTCACTTTTCCTTGAATCCCAGTCTAGTTCTGTGACCCTTAGCCAGACTTTGTGGGCTGAGCGGGGAGGGAATAGATTTATGTATTCTGTTTTCTGCCTAACCTATGTAAATTAAGAGGTCCTCTAATACTACTTCTGAATGAATGGAGAATGCTGTGAAACAAACTTAATCTCTCTTAACAGTGTAGCTGATTTCTTCTGTGTACTGATAGTAAGTACCTGTAGTTTATGCCTGTACTCAGGAAGAAAAGTCCTTGTAATGGAATGAATGGCTAAAAGTACATAAAGTAAGTTCTGACCATTTATCTTGTATAGGATGGTGTCTTGAAAAGGCCAGAATTATGGGCCTAGTAGTTAAACAATGATAACTATTCCCTAACCATAAGCCTCTTATTTTAAGCTAGCTGTTTCATAAAAGCATGCCATTGGTTATAGGGAGATTTGTGCAGAGCCATGAATGATGCTCAGTGTGATCTGCATGTGGTGGAGGCAAGCAGCAGCATCTTTGAAGTCCAAGAAAGAATGATCAAATGTATAGAGTTTTGTGTGTGACAAAAGAAATGTTTGGATCTTGTTTCTAAAATGTGTAGTAAGAAATTTTTTCTTGTTTAAATTTTGGTTCTTTCCTGGATGTTACATATGAGCTTTAGATCCTTCACATAGTGAAAAGAAAAGAGTACAAGATGAAAAATAAATAAGTAAACAGTTTGGAAACAAAAGGTATTTGAAGGAAAGGAGAAAATTGTGTGCTGTATTAAAGTATTTTGTAAGTAGCCTCCACTCTTTCTACCCATGAGATTGTTTCTCTACAGCCCTTTCCAGTGGTGTTCAATTACTATAGTTTGTCACCTTGATATTCCCAGCTGGAAAATAGATGGGAGGGAAGGGGGACTGTTTTGGTTTCTTAGGTGAGGATTAGTAGATAGGTTTCAGTCTTGTGTTCGTGTAGTACCATAGTTTGACATTAGATGATTCTACTAGATCAAGAATTAGTGGTCTTCTTTAATAGTATAAGTGCTTTAAGTATGAATATAAAGATGTTCGTTTATGCTGTACACTTACAGGTGTATTTTTTCTTTCTAATATAGTGAAGGTGAACGATCAAGTCAAAATGAGAAGAGGAAGGAGAAAAATGTGAAAAGAGGAGGGAATCGATTTGAACCTTATGCCAACCCTACTAAAAGATACAGAGCCTTCATTACAAATATACCGTTTGATGTGAAATGGCAGTCCCTTAAAGACCTGGTCAAAGAAAAAGGTAATGGTATTGGTGTTGAGTAGGGTAAAAGGTTGGTCTGTCATCTTTCCTTATGGCTATTCCTTGGTTATAATTTAATCTTTTTGGCAGTTGAGGCTGTTCGGGATAGATAAAGTGGTGGTTTTTTTTTTGTTTTTTTGTTTTTTGCTTTTTGTCTAGGCTTTAGAGTTAAGCCCTTTTTGGTTTTTCGTGGTCATGCAACTGCGTGTCAAAGAGAGTAGTTTGTGTGGTCACGTGGCCTACAAATGATACTATTGGCTAAATATGGATTATAGGGCTTCGATTAAGTTTGAAAGGAGCCTTTTTGTCTTAGGGAATATTTTTTGAATTATCTACATTAGTGAGGATTTTTGAAGCCTTTAATGCAGTTGGGCAAGGTAGTTTGCTGATCCTGGTACAAGTGGATGTCTGTCCTGGAATCTAAATTCAGTAGCTTGACTTGTTCTTGGTCTAAATTGAAAAACATTCCATAGCCATTTTTATGTAAAATGCGTAGAGAAGGGAGACTTGATGGCTTAAAATAGGCATCTGTTTGAAATTTAGTACCTCCAGATGATCAATGGTTGTGGCCCTCGTAACAACTTTTAAATTTAAGTTAATCTCCTCTAGAACAGGCGGTAAGCAGCCTAAACAGCACTGTTGCATACAGCATCTGAGACCTTTCTTTATGGTGTTTGGTTTTTGATCCATTTTCCACCCCTTTCTGCATGTCCGCTTTCTCTTCCTCCCATCCCAGGTTCTCCTTTCCCTACCTTTTGTTTTCCTCTCTGTTTTCTTATTCCTGTTTCTTTTTATAGAAATGGTTTAGCCTTACTGGTGGCACTCAGATAAGAGGTTGCTTGGGCCCTGTTCTAGAATAAAGTGTTGGTAGAGGGTGGGAAAAACAAATTTTGTGTATTACTTTGAACTTTCCCTTCCTAGAGACTAATTAGTCAAGTTACAGGTAATGGGTTTTCTTGAAGGATTGCAGGGTATTGGGTTGGGATTGGGAGGGGAGGGGACATTCATGTTGAAAGCAAATATGTGAGCTTGATTTTCAAACCGGTTATAGTTTAAAATTACATGAATTGACGTTGCTTTGGCTGGCCATTTTGGTATGGTTAGGGTTCATCACATTTAGTTTTGCAGTTATGAATGATCCACAGAGAGTACTACACCATAACTGAATTTCACCATGATATGAAATATTATTAGGCAATATGAATATCTTTATATGGTTTTTTCCTAAGTACTATAAATGCCGTTCCAAGTATTATGTGGTTTCTCTCCAGATAACATGGATGGAAAAATGTTGGGTGTGAGATTTGTTTTCCTGCCTTGATCAGCCAAATCATTCCTGCCATGCTCCTAGGGCAACAGTGAAATTTATTCATTTTGTCTGAAGGACTTGTCATGTCACATCCCAGATGCATTGTTCTTGGTTTTTGGGACTGCTGCTTCAACACTGTTTAGAATTGCTGTACGGTACAGTTGGGTCTTATTCTAACTAGTCTTTGGAATCACTCCCAAAATTGTGCTCTTGTGATTTGTTTGAACCACTGAATTGATATTTCTTTAGATACATAAGGTATAGTAGTTCCAAGAACCAGGAATGTAGCTTTGAAAATGTAATTGTTAGAACTCTGTAAGAGACTACAGGCCCAATTTTTTCATTTTTTAGGAGTGTGTGAACCAGTTTTGGGACATAATGGAGAAAGTAGGTGACATTTTGACTGCTTTACCATTCAGCAATTAAGTTTGGAAGATCTAAAGCTAGTAGCAACAGTGAAGTGTCTGGATGTAGAAGCAGTTCACCTCAATTTGCCATTTTGCACTGGATATATCAAGTATGGAGACGGCATGGTGGTTTACTCAGATTTCTCCAAACTGGTTCTCATAGTCCCCTGGTGCATTGCTTTGAATGCCCGGTTCAGTCATTTTGTGTATTTTTTTGGTGGTGAAATTTAGAATTACAGGTGTGCAGTAAATCAGTATTTTTAATCAACTGTAAAATGTTCTTGTTTAGAGCTCCCCTGTATTGGCTAATGAATTTGCTGTTGAACTAAATAATTGTCAGCAGTATTGGACTTTTGGTAAAGGGGTTCATAAGAAAGAGAATGAAAGTTTTGGTTTTTTTTAAATGGTATACCTAGTTTCAGTGTGTGAAGTCTAAAAGAGAATATGAATGCAGAAATAACCATTTTTACCATGTTTACCTACCAAATGACTCTTTAAAAGGTTAACTCGTCTGTTGAGATGTCTAGGAACCCTTTTTTCCTCTCTACATCTTAGGGTCCCAAAAGTTATTTTTCAGGGATTACAGTAGATGTTTTTCACAGAAATGCTTTGTTCTTGTTGCAGATATGTTTTGTTTGATGAAAATTGGCTATTGCTCAGTGTAGAAATACAGATAATACATTAATTTAAAAGCTTTAGAAAAGATTTAGTACATGATAATTGTATATAGTAACAAATGAGGTTTGGTTTATACATGACAAGCCACAATCCAGGGATAAGTATTTAGAGTATTGGCCCTGGTGAGGGTCAACTTTACTTTACTTTAGCACAACTAATGGAGTGAAAACCAAAATTATAGGCATTCTTGCCTTGAAAATATGAAATAATTTCTTACCAGTTAATAGGTCATGTTAACATTGTGCCTTATGGTTGCACAGCACTTTTTTTTTTTTGATACATTGTATCATTTGATTTCCCTCTCTCTTCCCCCCCCCCCCATAGGGCAGAAAATATCCCCATTTTGTAATTGAGGAAACTGGGGTGTAGAAGTAGTCTTTGGACTAGTACGCCATGCTACTTAATGCTAAATAGGGATGGGTTCTTTTTTTTCAAGAGTGATCTCATATTAAGGCTACGCTTCTTTAACATCCTCCTTTGTCACACATGCCCCTTTTTAATTTTCTTCCCATAAATCTACTACCTATAAATTACACTGAGCTAGTCTGTAAGACAAATAGTTGTGCCTTGGCATTTTTCTTAGGCATGTCCTCTTAAAAGTCCATAAACCATATGCTAGATAAACTAGACCATTGTTCTTTGTAGCTTTGGCTGATTAGTGAAGATATATTATCAATTTAGCTTTGTTGTTCTTTTTAAAAAATTAACCTCTAAATTTGAAAACTGTATAGCTGACTTTCTTAGCCTAAATGAATCTAGCATTAATGCTATGAATCAGTTTTCCCTTTTTTACTCTGACAACTTGCCCGCGCTACATTGTGTGTTTGTCTAGTTTTTTAGGTCTTTGATTCACATGGTTTAAGTAATCAAAATATTTTCTTCCCAGTCTGTTTTCTAAGTGTTAGGTCATTAGTTTATTTCTTTTAATTATGTTAAAGGTTCTAGATTATTAACAGTGACATGACAAATTGTGAAATATTCTTGAAAATTAGACTTTGGGAGAGTTGGGATTTTATGTGACTTAGAAACTTTCTCCATTAAGGAGAGATTTTTGGTAGACTTGAAACTACAGTTACCAGTAATCCTATTGCTCAAAAAGGAAGTTTCATATAAGTGTTCCCCATTGACAGACAGCTGGGAATTAGAAGAGGGTAACTGGTCTTTTGGAAGGATTAGGAACAGTCTATTTTCTTTTCTTTACCAGTGCCCTTCTCTTTCCTAAGATTCTAAGATTTAAGAGTCCAATAAGGGGAAGGTTTAAATACCCAAAACACTTACTTTGACTGCCCTTACCTTCTAGATGAGATTTCTTATTCTTTCTTTGCCACCATGCTGATTTTTGCTGGATGGAGAGGTGAGCAGGACAAACAGTCCTGGTACCAGCAGCAAGGATACTGGGTGGAAAAGTTAAAAGAACAACTTCCCCAAAACAATTTTTAAATTTCCTTAAATTTCAAGAGTTGAACTAATTTCAACTGCTTTTTTCTTGAACTATGGTATGTCTTCTGAAATAAACTTTGAGTGTTAGAACTGAGTAAAAAAAAATAGTAGATTATTTGAGTTAAAGGTGATCTAGGAAACTTTTAGATTTAATGGTTAGCAGTTAATAGAACGTTTTAAGGTTTGTATGAGAATGAGATTGTAAAATCTCTATCCCTGGATGAAGAAAACCCATCTCTCAGCATCTAGCTGACTTGGACTATCTGGGGAATGGGGCAGATGGAGCAGAGGCAGGACTGTGGACCACCAGTAAGTTCTTCATGGATCACAGTCTAAGGAAGAAAAGAAGGCAGGTCAGTAGTAGTTATTCTCAAAACCACATATAGCAGTGGCCAGTTTGCCTTGGTAAGCAAAGATTTATTTATTGAAGTGCTTAGTCCTTCCTGAATAAAATTTGTGGTGCTCTAAATAAATTTCAGGTTGTTACTGGCTGAAGACACACACACATATATCCTAGAGCAGGGTTAGGTTAGCAAAAATGTTTTGATTTAATTTACATTAATTTGTCTGCATTGAAAGTTTTATAGGGCAAATCTGACATAATCCCTTACTTAACTCCTCTACACAGTTTTCCTTAATAAGAGTCTAGCTTGCTGCTCGATAGGAATTAGGCTGAGTCCTATAATTGGGTTCCACTAATTTGGAAACCTCAGTTAATGGGAATAGACATAGACACATATCTGTGAAGTTGATAATCAAAAGCCTGTGACATGAGCCTAACATTATCTTGTTGACCTGTTGGATCATCCTGAAAGGTAGGACTATCTCCAGTTGAGATTTGGGGAAAAGGAAGCTTCTAGTTCAGTTTTCTAATCCTATCAAATTTGTCTTGGGCAAATTTAAATTATTTTGTCTCACATGTTGTGAATTCCCAGAAAAGACATTCTAAAGCCGGTTTTAAACTGTGGCTTCTTTGTATTGGGTGTGGATGATTGACTTTTGAGGTGAGAGGTGTGTTCTGGGATTTTTTTTATTGGTTTTTGGATTGGGGTTTTGGTTTTTTGTGTTTATTTTTTAAAATGCTACCGTATATCCCCTGTTATCCCTAAAATCTCTGGTAGATTTTTATTATTATACTTAAGCATGAACTCTCTTCAGTGACACTGTGTTGTCTACATTATATCCTTTCATCTCATTCCAGACTAAGGAAGAAAAGGGGAAGCATATCCCTTTTTTTTTTTTAAGCATATCCCTTTTTAATCAGAGTTGGGTACTAGTAGCTTTGTACATATAAGATTCATACAAATAAATTTTAGTTCTAAGGGGCTGTCTCCATTCTTTGGTATTGATTGAATGTTGCTTATAGCAGCAAGATTCATTGATTCTCCCAGTGAGAAAGTGATTTTAGTTATCTGTTTAATTTCCTTTTTTTTTTTAAATGCATGATAAAGGAGGCCGTCTTTGAGATTTTTCATAATCTTGTATTCAGGTTCTTCAGTTGTCATAGAATTGGCTTTCGCATAATACTTAAAACTGGATGCAGTCTTAACTTTAACTTATACCAGTACTTAAGTAGCTCTAGAACAATTCCCGCCCAGCCTATAGGGAAAGAAGAAAGCAAGGGTGCATTCATACATTTATTAGGTGCTTACTCTCTGCCAGCAGCTGTTCTGGGGAGAGGCACACATTGGTGGTTTTTGTCAGGGATTGTTACCAAAGTCAGTTGCTGAGTCTGTTCCTTCTACGTGAAAACATTTTTTATTCAAAAGTTTTTGTGAACTTTTTAGCAAATTTTATTTTAAAATTCATCTAAGTCGTTTTAACCACTATGCTAAAGTACTCTTAAAAACAAAACAAAGGCCATTAATTTGCTAAAGTCTAACCTAGTTTCAAAAAACACTCTTAAAACAGAACTATTATCTCCAATGCAGGGTAAAGTGAACCTTAAAGTTTTGCCGAGACCTCATTGTTTTGAGGATGTTGAATGAGAACTAAGATAGTCCAGCTGCTTTCCTGATTAAATCTCAAAATAATTAGAAACCAAGGCAGAATTTTGTTGAATCAAAAGCTACATGAAAAATGTAGCCTTTTCCATTTGTAATCTAGAAGAAAAGAGTGTTATAAAATGCTTATACAGCCATTGAAGGAGGCGGTGCGGTTTGGGTAGATTGGTCTTGGCTCGTAGGTAGCAGTCACATTGTTCTATAAAGTGTTTATGGCGAACATGGACACTGACTTTTAACATGCACCAGCGTTTGAAATCTGGCAGTAATTTATAGCTGATTTTAGTCAGACCTTGTGATTCTTTTTTTTTAAGGACATTGGTAAATAGATCACGTTCTCATAGTTAATAAACTTGGGGATTCGTCTTAATTACAGTTCGACACAACACGTCATTAAAACAGAGACAAGGGCTGTTGGTCCTCTAATGGCTGCTGCTGTTGAAATGAATGGCGATTGAAAAACAAATTGGCCTCGTGGAATTGTTTTTGTTTTTATTTCAAATGGTAAAATGGGAGCCATCTAAATTTAGTAAAGTGTACTTAAGCTTTTGGCTAGACCTGTTCTATTTATGCTTGGGCATTTTTAAATTTATACTGTACGTAAACCAGCGCGTATTTGCAAAAAGGGAAACTTTGTCACAAGGTCCATTGATTTCTTGAAAAATTTTTTTTCCTTTAGTCATCTCATCTCTCCCTCTGCCTTTTGGCACACAGTATTGCCAGTCTAGCTGTTCTGGGAGACTTCAGGTAGGAGAAAGTACCCTGGATGTTAGACGCTGACTAATTTGCTTGTCTTGACCATAAACACTTTATAGCAGTTAATTGGTTTTATTAACTGTATGTTGGAAAGCAAAACAATCCTCTTTCTCCTGAGAAAATGCTAGTGTCTTTTCTTGACTTTTAAAATAATTTGCTTGTCATCAAATTCAAAACGTTTGTCTTACTGTCCTACGAAGAAAGGATATGAAACCGGAACAGCTTGTTACCTAGCCCCCCTCTAAACTGGTACCTTTGTAGAAATATTCAAAACCAAATGAAGATAAGCTTGGTCTTTGGCACTATTAAACTAATATTCTTTAAACTTTGGGGAAATGAAAACCCTTGTTTTAGATACAGACTATCTGATTTTTTTTAGCCAGATTTTAAAAATTATAGCTTCAATAAGCCATCTCCTTCAAACTCAGCAGCCATTTTGGTAGTTGTATTCTTGGTGGTAAACAATCTGGTTATGGTGGTCATGAATTGGCAATCCAAACCTAGAAGAAAACCTGCAGAATTAGCTTTTTGAATTGCTCTTTAGTTTTAGCCTTTGTGAAGATCAAAATTCCATAAGGCTGTTTTCTGTAGATGTAAAGTACCTAAAATTTTGGTTTCTTCTTTCTGTTACCTGAAGGGAGATGTTGAAAGCAGCAGGAGTAAATAAATGCCTATCAATTTGTGACGAGAATCTAGATGCTGCTCTGGTTTTGGGTTTTTGTAGCAAACCAGTTGAACCTTATTTCCAGGATAAGTGCTGAGCCAAGATCTGTGCTCCTTTAGATCTTCTGTTTAGTGGCATTTCTAATATGTACTGTTCACTTGCATTCTTTAAACAGCCATCAGAATGTGTTTTCCTGCCTTTCCCAAAAAGTTAATGTGCAGACATAGTTCCTATAGATTTGGATTGCCTCTAGTCATGAATGAGTATTCCAGACAGGAAATTGATATCATGGAAGGAAGTCTGTGGAAATTGCTTGTTTGTGGTGGGAGGAAAATCAAGGACATATTGTTAAACTAGTCTTACCTACCTTTACTGCACACCTGTAATGCCTAGCTTGGTGGTTTAGAGAATATGGAGTGTTTCTGGGCTTTCTTATAAGGCAGAGGCTCCATACAAGGTTGCTGATGATTGTTCTAAATTCCCATTGTTTTCTTGGCTTTTCTCCCTTGGTATATGTGTCGTCTGGAATCTGATTTGTAGTTGGTGAGGTAACATACGTGGAGCTCTTAATGGACGCTGAAGGAAAGTCAAGGGTAAGTGTTTGAGAGAATTTCTTCTGTGGATTTACTACATGACAAATGTTACTGTATGGTGGCGTGGAGTGGAATGAATTCAGGAAGGTAGTGAGTGCTATGTTACCAATAGGTAATATTCGACATTGCCATACTTTTGAAAGGGGGTGGGGAGGGTTTGCAAATGGGGGTCCCACTGCTCCAAATGGTTGTCCAAAGAGCTTTTGGCATTCTGTTTGGATGTTTAATTCGGGTAACTGGGGCCCAACAGTAGCATCGTCTCTTTGTTAATAGAGGAGTTGGCTGTGTGTGAATTATGCATGGAACTCTGGCGGTGGCATATTAATGTAAAACGTGTGTTCTTGTTCTAGAAAATGTTATTTTTGGTTGTTTGCTGAATTTGTAAGTTGTGTGAAAAAAACGTTTCTGAAAAGTTGCCCTTGTGCCAGTAAAGCATAAATCATATACTTAAAACTTGAAAGTTTTAAATTGGCAAATAGACATTAAACTATTTTCTGTTGAGTGTAATAGGATGGCTTAGAACAATCAATAGGACAAGCTCATTTAATGTATCGAAGGGTTGGATTTAGGAGGAGTAGGACAAGGAATTGATTGAGTACAGAGGGGAGCAGATCTAAAGTTTGTGGAGTGTTCTTGGAGAACCTGAATTTAGGTCTGCTTATCACAACTTCAGAAACTACAAGGCAGCCCTGGTAGTGTGTAGAAGCTAGGATCTCATGGAGTCCAGCTTTTAGTAAGGAAGGGTAGGTAAGATACTGCTTCTGTCACCTTCCCCCTTACGAGGGCTGTAATTCTTAAACTAATTTTATGTGGACTTTATTTTTAGTTTGTTTTTAAAAAATGTTTTCCTCAAACTTACTTTCTTGTTTTTTCTTTTTCTCTCTCCTTGTCCTTCTGGCTGGACTTCGGCTGCCTCTACAGGGATGCGCGTGAGTACTCTTTAATTACTTGCTGCTGATTAGATTTGCAAAATTACAGGACACTCCATTCAGATTAGTTTGGTTGTCTTTTTAGTGTTGTTGAATTCAAGATGGAAGAAAGCATGAAAAAAGCTGCTGAAGTTTTGAACAAGCATAGTCTGAGTGGAAGACCTCTGAAAGTCAAAGAAGTAAGAATTTTGGTACCTCTAGGATTAATTTGTGGAACCTAAAGAGTGACATTTTTATGTAGCACTTCACATTCATGAGATGTCTTATTGGAAATGTTCCTGCTACATTTTCCTGAAAGGAAGTGTTGATGGGTTGTTCAGCTAACTAGTAAGTGTCAGAGGCAGGACCTGTACTCAAGTCTTTTAACCTAAGTCCAGTGCCCTTTCTACTATACCGTGCTATCTCTAAATGAACCTTGACTGCAAATTCACTGAAGAAAGCTCTAGTTCCTGGCATGTTTTCAGCACATTTGAAAATTGTCCTCCTTCTGTAACCGTGGTACATCTTACACAGCAGCACCAATGCCTACTTAGGGGACTAAACCAACCCTACGTTGGTCACTGGACGCACACAAATAGAGTTGTGTGAGTCCCTGAACAGCGAGCTGACTTCGTAATGCTCAGAGCCAGCGTGTGATAGATACCATTTTGCCATCCTCCCTTGAGTTTTACCTTCCTTGTCTTTAGTTTTGCATCATTTCACTTTTTTCTAGATAATTTATCAGTGCCACGTTTGGGGGGCACCTCTTCCATTGTTCAGTTTGTATTGTTCTTTGCTACAAATGCTTTTATCATTGCCCACCCTGATTTGAGAACACCTCTATATTTGTTAGAATGATTTGAGGGGCAGACTCAAATGGCCTGCTTCTGAGGGAACTCACATTATATTTTTGCCTTCTTCTCTCAATCACCAATCAAAGTAACTATTTTTTTAAAAATAACACTTAAGTGCCAAGCATTTGTCTGTAGTCCCCAAAGCAGGCCTTACAAGGGACTTGGGTGTATCTAATGGGGAAAACAAAAAGAATACATGAGGTAGGGGGACGGTTTTTTAAAATTACCTCCTATGTGTCAGGCAGGCACTATGTTAAGCACTCTACAAATATTAATTCACTTTTATCTTTACAAAACCCTGGGAAGTTGATGCTATCAATATGTAGGCAAGACTCACAGGATCATTGATGAAGAGTTGAATGGGACCTCAGAGTCTGTCTAGTCCAACCCCTCTCATTGTACAGAACTAGAAGCTAGGGCCCCAAGTACTTGTCATGACCTTAGAAGGAAGTCTCCAGTGAAGTACCCCATGATCTATAGTCACACCTCTGCCATTTAAAATTTTTATCAAGTAGACTTGGAGAATCTATCAGTAATGGTTTATTAAATGACTGTTGTTTGTCAGGCACAATGCTAGGGGCTTGGCATACAAAGAATGAAACAATCCCTACATTTCTAGTGGAAACAAATACACATATGAATGTGTGTGCCCAGTAACCGTAAAGAGAATAGATTCTAGGTGAGAAAGGGCATCAGCGGTTGGGGGAGGGGCACCAGGAGAGGTTTCACATAGAAGGTGCTCCTTGAACTGTAATTTGAATGAAGAGATGGATTATATAGGTAAGAATTGTGAAAGGAATGTGTTTCGGGCATAAAGATACAGTGTTGTATGTGAGGAACATGGAGAAGGCCAGTTTGGATGGCTGGCAGAATATGAGGTGAGGAGGAATATGCTTTAGGGCTGGAAAGATAGTCTGGGCACAGATTATGGAGGAGCCAAACAGCAGATAGGTTGTAGAGGCCTCATTTTGACAACTATGTGGAGGCCAAATTAGAGTGGGGAGAGAGGCTTTGAGGCAGGGAGACCAATTAGGAGGCTGTTAGAATTAGCCAAGTGGGGAAACAAATGTGCAAGTAGAGAAATAATTGTAATGATAGCTAGCATTTGGGTGGCATCTACTCTATGTCGTGTACTATTCTAAGCACCTTGCAGATAATCTCATTTTATCCTCATAAACCCTGAAAGGTAGAGGTGCTGTTATTATCCCCATTTTACAGATGAGGAAACTGAAGTTGACAGGTTAAGTGACTTTGCCTGGGGTCACACAACTAGTAAGTGGCTAGGGCAGAATTTGAACTCCAGGCCCAGCTCCCTGTCCATTGCCACCAGCTACCTCAGTGGATGGCAAGATCTGGCACCTGATTGGAGGTGTGAAGTGAGTGAGAAGTTGAGGGTGTTGATGATTGGAAGGGTAGTGAAAATGAAGTTCTGTGTTAGACAGAGTTAAGATCTCTCTGGCATGTCCAGTCTGAAACGTCTAATTGAGGTATTTGAATGTAGGCCTGAAGCTTAGGGGATTAACTGGGGTTTGTTATATAGATCTCTAAGTCATATGCAAGAGCTGGATAATTAAACCCAGAGGAGCTGATGAAGTCACCAAGAGAGAAAAGGGGGCCCAGGACAAAGCCCTGGGGTGTATCTTAGGTATTCTCCATGCAGAGGGCAGAATAAGGATGATGAAGCAGCAGAGGAAACTGAGGAGCAGACACAGGTCACGGAACCAAGAGATGGCAGGATCACAAAAAAATTGTCTAGGAATAGGGTGCTCAGAGTGTCAAGTGTAACAGCTCAAGCAGGGGGAGCACTGAGAAAAGACAATTGATGAAGATAGAAGTTTTGGTTTTGTGATAAGGTAGAACAAAAGTTTATTATCTCAAAGTACAGAGTATGAGATAGGAAAGGTGGTTTGGGATACTTGTGGTACTCCGGAAGTCTTCTGTCTCTGCTCCCTCGGAAAGAAAAGAATGCAAGTAAAAACACAAGAGTACCTTTGAAAACCCAAGTCTTCATAAACCTATCAATTGAACACATTTCTCTCCAAACAGTTGTGCAGAAAGTAATGACTATTGAGCTACTGAGCTGTGTAGAAGGAAAGAGGGAGAGCTTTTTGATTGCTGGTCTTATCATAGAATCAAAATTGGAAGAGGCCTTATAGGCAATTTATTATAATCATAACATATGTAGGCCACTACTTGTGTGTGAAACAAGTAATACCAACGAACAAAACTGTATTCATTCATTCCCAGAAGAATTCAACGAGCACTTCCTATGTGTCAGGTCCTGGTAGTATTCCTTTGTCATTCTCACTGTTAACCTTTCTGGTTCAGTTCTTTCTTTATCCATCCCCTTGCTTAAAACTTAATTACTGCAACAGGCAGCTAAGTACCAGACTTGCCTAACTGCCTACTTTACTGTCTCTCATCAGAAGGGAGAAATTAATTTTTTCTTACCTGTAGCTTGGTGCTCTGAAAGCAGGTTTTGAGGTTCCCCTGATTTTTGTTTTAAGAGGCAGTGTGACATCTAGTAGATAGAATATTGGACTTGAAGTCAGAAGTACTTGCAATCAAATCCTTCCTCAAATATTTGTATTTTCTAGGCAAAGCACTTAGCCTGCCTGACCCTCAATTTCCTCATCTCTAAAATGGGGTTGGCACAGTGGATAGAGTGCCAGGCCTGGCATAAGGAATACTTACATTCTTGATTTCAAATTTGGCTTCAGATACTTAGCTGTGTGACCCCCAGGTAAATCACTTAACTCTGTTTGCCTCAGTTTCCTCATCTGTAAAATGACCTGGAGAAGGAAATGGCAAACCAGTATCTTTTCCAAGAAAACCTCACAAAGAGGTAGACACAACTAAAAATGACTGAAGAAAATAAAACAAAAATGGGTTTAGTAATTTTTGTGTTACCTGCCTCCCAAGGTTGTTATGAGGAAATTATAATGTGTTGTTATTACATTAGCATTGTATTTCATAAGTCACTCTGGTCTCACTTTGCAAGCTTTGCACTACAAGCACGAGTGGTGGATGTAAGACTGTCCTGTAACATTGATTACTGAGAGACTAGTGTATTAGAGCTAGAAGGAATCTTAATCCACCTGGTCCAACACCTTCATTTTATAAAAGGGAAGTGGAAGACTGGGGAGGTTAGGTTAGTTAGTAGTCCAGCCAGAATAAGAACCCTGGTAGGTCATCCTCGTGCTCTCCTGCATGGTCACATTTCCTTTTTCATTATCTCCCAAGAGGATGACATAGACTTAGTGTGTCTTGGTTACACTAGTGCGTTTGGCCATTGTTTTATCCTTTCGAGCTTATATGATAATGTAATTAGAGGGAGCTTATTGAATGACCCAACAACAGTAATTAATGTGTGGCACCTTAGAGAGAACTCCCATTGGGTTGTGAAGGCAAGACAAAAGCCAAATGTTAATGCAAAATTCAAAAGCCATTATGCTTTTTGTATTTTTAAATTCTAATTTCAAGGGCAGCTAGGTGGTGGCAGTATATAGAGCACCAGCCCTGGAGTCAGGAGGACCTGAGTTCAAATTCAGCCTCAGACACTTAACACTGACTAACTGTATTAACTTTCCACAAGTCGGTTAATCCCAGATTCCCTGCCTTCCCCCCCCCCCCCCCAACGCCCCAAAGAGAATTCGAATTTCAGATTTTTCAAGTTTTGTTGACTTTTCAAAAATTAATTTATATATACCCTACTACTTTCTGATCCTTTTTTCCCCTAAAAACTTGATTTTATGTAATTGTTTAATTTCTTAGATGATTATAGGTGTTTACTTCTCTCATTTCTGCATTTTTTTTCCTCTTTTGATTGAAATTCTTTTCTGTTTTAGGGTCTGTGTTAGGGAAATGCAGTATCTGTCCTTCAAAATACTTAGAATGTGTGGGTTCTCCTGTAAGCCCTGAATACAGTCTTGTGCCTTCTCTTTTAGAAGCCTTTATATTGATAGATGCTCAAGAGCTAAAGACCATTTCCTCTCTGTTCCTGTCTTCTGATTCTTGAGGCCCGTTTCCTAGTGTCTTTGATACCAGAAACTTGGTTCTTTTGTTCCATGTATTCCCTGATCTTCCTTGAGGCTCTGTTGAAGCTACTAGGGACAGAAGATAGTCAACGCAGTGAGCCTCAGTTGTGGTGGGTTAGAATTGGGGATGGAAAATGGAGATTATGAGGTCATGGCACCTACTTCCCGACAAGGTTGCAAAGATAAGAATACTTTTGAATTACTTCACAAACCTTTAAAGTGCTTTATAAAAATGAGCTTTTATTATGGGATGGTGTCTCTGTCTAACACCTTTGCCATATAACATGTATGAATTTCTAAATTGTGTGTATATAGTAGTATCAAGAAAAGTTGCTGTCAGTTATATGTTCTGGGAAAACGACGAGAAACTTTTAAAATGGAATTAGCTGTAAATAAGTACACATATCAGTCTTTGGACCTCTTATCTCTTAATTACTAATTTATAATCTATAGTACAAGTTTTAGACTCTAGAAGATAGATATCAGATCTGTGATTCCCTTAGTATGTGGAATTCCGTGTTGAGGAAACTCTGAAGCCCAGTGCATATCAGCATCTTCTCTGCATCTTAGAGAATTGTGGGGAGGAAGCACTGACTTTTTCCTGGGATCACACAGTTGGTATCAGAGGTAGGGCATGGAGCTGAGAAGACCTGTCTTTAAAACCAGCTTTCTAGCCACTACATATGCTACTTGTCTCAGATGGACTTGTGTAAATTTTATGCTTCACACATAGTCAGCCTTTAAGTATTGGCTTCTGTAAGTACAAAGGATGGGTGGGCAGTGTATACAAGAACATTATATTCAGGTTTTATTTTGAAAAGGAAAATGAACCTCTTCCTTGGCTTACATTTCCTACTTCTGTTTGTAGATGAAATCCTAAAGCACTACACCCCTGGTACTTGATTTTCTAAGTTAAACTGGGGGTGGGATGGGGTGGATTATTTTTAAATTTTGTGCCACAGTCCTCTTATTCTTAGGTTGTCTTTCAAGAATTTATTGAAAGCCACTGAGTACATAGAGTGGATATGCACTGTCAGTTTCACATTTCAGACCTTAAGTTTTGTACTCCTGCTGGAAAGCTGTGGCTAGTATATTTCTTTAATTTATTAAGGTTCTTAATTATTCATCTATTCATGTCTGAAGTATTAGAAAAAATAAAACATTGTAATACAACCCCTTAATATTTGTTATTACTGAATCACATATACCAAATATAATTTTGCTTGTTTTAGGATCCTGATGGCGAACATGCCAGGAGAGCAATGCAAAAGGTGATGGCTACAACTGGTGGGATGGGTATGGGACCAGGTGGCCCAGGAATGATTAATATCCCACCCAGTATCCTAAATAATCCTAACATCCCAAATGAGATTATCCATGCATTACAGGCCGGAAGACTTGGAAGCACAGTATTTGTAGCAAATGTAAGTAATACAACAATATTTTAAAATACAAAGCTTGGGTGTTATGAATTATTAATATGTTGACATTCATAGAACAAAGGTCATTCAGGTACTAAAGAACTGGGGGAGAGGAAGATGTACAGGACTGAGAAAAATCAGGCACCTTAGTGTTAAATGTTTGATGCTTGTTGCTAATGTTGTTTATGTATCAGTTCTGGACAAAACAGAGATAGACAAAAATATTGTAGATTAATAGATAGTAGGAAAGAAAAAGGATGTCATGGCCTTTGGTTTGATTTGGTTTTTAACAATTTCTGTTGGGATCAGTGAAGTCTATATAATACTGTTTCTCAGAATATTCCACCGTACTAGAAAATCTGTGCCTGGCATTTCATTCTCTCTCCATCTCACAATATCACAAAGAAAGGAAGACGAGGGCCAAGAAGAAGGCATGAGAATGACCAAGGATCCATTTATGTCCTTGGCTGAGTCCTGGTCTTCTCTGCTTTGATAGTACAGTCTTGAATGGTTCTCTCAACTTTCTGGGATAAATGATGCGCATGAGGCCTTCTTTTCTATCCATCTTTTACCCACTCTAGCTTTCTTAGGAAATCGACAGTTGTTCATTGAACTGAAAGTATTTCAAATCATTCTCTCGAACTTACAGTTGGGGATAATTCATGTCTTTTAGTATGGAGACTTGTCCATATCAAGGTAATGGAAATTCTGGTTGGATGGGAGGCTTGGAGAGGAAAAACTAGTATCTAAGGGGGATCTTGAAGGAGGCTCCACTGTTACTGGGAAAATACAAGGAGGACCAACAAAGGAGGAGGGCATGATCTTCAAAGAATTCTGAACTTGCAGTCTGAGGGCACATACATGTGACTGCTTATTATCTTTACGTAAGAGTTGCCAATGGCAGTGTAACTCTTCTCCATGCCCAGTTACCCTTGTATTGAGCTGTTTGGGCACTAACCCCCATCCTGCTTCTGACCTTTATGGAGCAGAAATAGAATTTGCAGAAAGGGCTTTAGGCTCTTTGATCTTAGGGAGAAAGGTAAGCTCTGTATCTGATCTTTTACCAACTCCCTAATACCTCATATTTTGCCCTCTTTTCTATCAAGACAGCCTAAACTTGAAATATAGCTATCTCCTTTAGGCTTTTATCTTCACCTCAAAGGACAAAGGGAAAAAGGAGTAGTATTTAGGGAAAGGATTGCAAATGGGGTTGTCCTTTTATTCCTTTTCCTCTGTGTTACCAGCAGATTTTATTTTTTAAATTAAAATATTTTTTTTAATAGGGTTGTGTGCCAGTCTTCCATGGTGAGAAGTCCTGTTTTAGAAGCAACTGGTCAGGAAAATAAACTAATTTTCCACTCCATGTCAATTAAATCTCTCCTCCCTCCCCCATGTCTCTTCCTGTCTCTTTCTTTCTTCATCCACAAAAAAAAAATAACCAAAGAATAGGAGAGGACTCTCAGGACTGGGGTGTGTTCTTGAATTCCACCCATTCCTTAGCTCCAGGTCCCTGAAGCAACTGACAGAAAAGCTGGAGATTGGGAACTGGTCCTAAATTGGAACTCAGAACGTACTTCTAAAAATGTTGTTGCATGTATTTTGTTCTCCTTTGGGCTAACTAAGCTTTTGTGGGTTGCTGTGGAAACCTAACAACCTTCCTAAGGCAGCAACTGAAAGTGGAAGTTTTGAGCCAACAAAACTTATTTTTAAGGATAGGGCTTACCTGTTGGTATTGGTGCTACCTTTTAGGGTAATATTCTTGATAATCTTTTTTGTTTGGGTCTTAGGTCACACAGAGGACTCTAATAGCAATTTTTTAAAACCAGGAGATGCTGATATCTGATATGGAAATACATTTTGCATGACTTCACATGTATAATCAGTATATTGCTTGCCTTTTCAAGGGGCTGGAGAGAGAGAATCTGGAAATCAAATTTTTAAAAAATGACTGTCAAGAAAATTTTATGTAATTGGGAAATATTTAACAAAACAGAAAATATTTTTTTTAATGGGAGGTGCAGAGGTTCTGTACTCTTACACTTAGAAACTTTAAGAAGTGTAATTTCCTATAATTTGGATGCAGAGCAAACATTTATACAGTGAACAAGGAATGGCAAAAAAGGTAAAAAGCAGGTGATGCCCATGTTTAACTTTTAGATCATTGTATCTGGAATTCCAAAAGTGCATTTATAGCAATAGGGGGATGTACAAGGTAGCTTCCTCTAAAAAACTGATACGATTATGTTGAAGTGCATGCCATGAGGCATCTCGACCTTTCAACAATTACATTGCAGTTGCTTTAGTCTTCTTACCCTTTTTTCCTAACATATGCTCCCAACAAGTATTGTATCCTGTTTATGCAGTAAAAACTCCTTGTAAATATTCCATGATATACAGAGTTCTTTCCTTTTCAGCTGGATTATAAAGTTGGCTGGAAGAAACTGAAGGAAGTGTTCTGTATGGCTGGCGTAGTGGTTAGAGCAGACATTCTTGAAGATAAAGATGGGAAAAGTCGTGGAATCGGCACTGTTACTTTTGAACAGTCAATTGAAGCAGTTCAGGCTATATGTATCCTTTTGAATCTGTATCATTACCATCCTGATGATTAAAACAGATTTGGGGGGGCGAAACAATTACTATATCATTATCATATTTTACCTCAGTTTGAAAAGTACTTTGTTATCAAATAGTCTGAGGAAGGTTGGTAGGTAATGAGCCTGGATTTTGTTGGTTTTTTTACCTGATTTCTCTCAATGTTTTCTTTCTATTTTTATTGACAACTTTTCACCTACAGTCTTTAATTTCCTTGTTTGCATTAATGTATTGCATCTCTTCTGGTGTTATATCTATGCTCCCTCACCTTTATGGAAAAGTGGGAGAACAAAAAAGAGACTAATTTTTACACAGGGTAGCCCAGCTTCTGCTGGACCTAATGACATCTCCATTCACTGGGTAATTGCCAATAATCCTGAAATTTTGAATACAGATTACTGTTTACTAAAAAAATTGGACCTCTGTACTTTTTCCCCAGAAAATGTTGTAATGTTGGAGAGAATCAGTATGGCAGAGTGGAAAGAATACTATGTTTAGTTTAGGAGAGAATTAAGGTTTGAAACCTGCTTTTGACACTTTTTACTAGTTGTGTGACTATGGACTAGTGCTGTGGCTTCTCCAGCCTTGTTTTCTCACTTGCAAAATGGGGAGAAAGCCTGTAGTACCAGACCTCCCAGGGTTGTTACAAGGGTAGACATTTGAAATCACTATACAAATGTTAATTGTGATGACATTATTATTACATGTAATAGGATCCATTGTGGATTAAATAGACTTAATGTTCCTTAAGATCTCTGTGTGCTTGATGAGCATTTTATTTAAATAAAACCATTTTTAAAAACTAAAACTTAAGCATGCGTCAATACTAAACTTGCTTATTAGTAACGAATGAATTTCAACACTTAAGTATCATCATAATTCTTCAGTAACTAGATGTGTCCAGGTTTCATTGTTCATTCTTATTCACCTTTCCTATGATGTGGTTATATTTAACACAAATTCTGTTTTTGTTTTGTTTTTTTTCACTTTGCATTATAACAGTCTTTACAGGCTTCTTTGTATTCTTCATACTTGGCTGTCTTGATTAACATTGTTTACATTGATGTATCACAGCATAATTATTGAACTGTATTTCTTTCGAAAGAGCTCACATTTTTGTATGTGGATCCACTAGTCTAGGGTTCACCTTGAAGACCCATGACCCTTGTAGCCACTGTGCCGTGGTTAGAGAAAAAGTTCATTTGGTGAAGATCGAAAAAAAGAAAAGTAATGTGTATAAAACAGTGTGATGATGGTGCTCACAATTGGCTTAAACATATTTGAAAATAAATCACATGGGTTTCTTTAGTAGTTTTGAGATCTCTGATTTGAAAATAGCAAATAGATGGCCTTAACGAATGTATCAGCAATGTTCAATGGCCAGATGCTGTTTGACAGACCAATGCATGTGAAGATGGTAAGTTTGACACAAGGCTTTCTCCATTATATGTACTTCTTTAGAATTGCAGAATTGTGAAATTTGAGAATTAGAAGGGACCACAGAAGTCTTCCAGTCTCATATGTGAAAGAAATTCTCCTGTGATATACCTGACAAATAGTCATTTAGCTTTAACATAACAACCTCCAAGGAGAAGGAACTTGGCACCTCTCAGCAGCCTGTTTCACATTTGGCCAGCTCTTGTTAGGAAATTTTTTTTTTTAATAACAAGCCTACATCCTGATTGTCTGCAGTGTAGTCCCCTGGTGCTCCTGGTTTTACCTTCTTGGGCCAGAGAGAATATATTACCTTTCTTCCACATGAGAAAACTTTACATACTTGAAGTAGTTATCATGACTTCCTTAAGTTTTCTCTCCTCTAAGCTAAATAAGCTATTTTCCTTCTACTGATTCTTTTATGACATGAACCCAAGGCCCTTCATCATTTTGGTGTCCAAAATTAAACAATACTCCATATAAAGTCTTAATGGCAGCAGAGTACAGTGGAACTCATTCATTCCTCTTCCTGGAAGCTTGTCAGTTCTTAATTCAGACTGAGATTTGCATGAGCTTTCAGTACACTAAAACCCCTACAATCCTTTTGAGAACAGCTATCTGTCCCTATTCTTTTCTCTCCCATCTTACATTTTTGGAGTGGTGCTAATTTGTACCCAAGTGGGAGACTTTTACATTTATTCTTATTGAATGTCATTTTGATTCTGCACAGTACTCAAACCTATCAAGATCCTTTTGGATCTTAACTATTAACTAATGTGTTAATTATCCATCCCACCTTTATTTTAGCTTTAAATTTGATACAAATAGAATTTATGCTTTTATCCATCCAGGATCTAGATTAAAATATCAAATGTGCCTGGGATATTCAGCTGGAGGCCTTCTGCTTTTGAGCCATTAGCAATCAGCATCTATCCAGTTCTTATTCTTTCTGATATTACTGTCTAATCCAGTAGTAATCTAGATAATGGAACAATTTATAAAGATTGTTTAAAACGAAAGGTTTTAATGCGTGCTGAGAACCTTTTGAGCTTGTGAAATTGATGTGGGTTTTTTTTTAACCGTCTATGGCAACTTAAACAAATTTACACTGCATTAACAAAATTTTTCTGTTATCTATTGTAGGTAGGAAATGGGCTGTTGCATAGGTAGTTACTGTATACATATAAGAATTCCTGATTTATGATGAGTTAGATTAGAGTAGAGTATAAAACCACTGATATATTAAACGTGATTGAATCTTAATTTCAAATTATCCTTTATTATCATCACAAATATTCATTTTTATTGCTAGTTGTCAAAAGTGCCGGTTATTAAAACAGTTTAGATGAATAGGAGACTAGATAGTAAGCAAGTTAATATGGTTGACTTTTAAAAATAAACCACTAGTAATTGTTATGTTAGAGACATATTCACAGGAGGGGAAAACAGAAGGTTGTTTAGTTTGAAAGATAGAACTGATTCTTACTGAAACATGTTCCCTTAGTCCCTTTAACAATATTTAATGATAAATACGTTATTTCAACAGATAATTAATCTTTGATTTCTACCTTCCACATAGCATTTCTGGACTACTCCCCTAGCTCTCATTTGGGGACATCTGCTCAAGGGGTGCAAATTCAAGTTATATTTGGGCTTATCAGGCTCATAAGTATCACAGAGTTGCATCAGGCAGGGACTTTGTGCTCTATTTAAATTCAGCTGTCTCTTGTTGCAGCAGCTACAAGGACTCCCAGTCAAGACCTGGTTGTGGTGGTGCCACTTTTTTTAAAAAATTGTCTTTCTCTGCCACCTTTCTCCAGAAAGCCTTCCTTCGTATTTAGGACTTTACAAATTGACATACTTGGACAGTTTAAAATTGCTCACTTCTGAAAAAGGTTTAGGGGCTTTTGATGGAACCTAACATATATTGACTATTGCCTTCAAAGAAGCAAATGAAGGGGCTGAATTAAGTTCTGAATGGATAAGTCATAATTTTGTGTTTTGTGTACTACTCCTTCTAATAGCTTTTATTTGTCAGTTAAGAATGGCATTTTCTTAGGAAGGATGACTTCCTGGAAGGCATCCATTAAGAAAATTAACAGACTTGTATAAGGCTTTTTCAAGAAAAAAATTTCAGTTTTCTTAACAGAAAATTGACATTTATGTGGAAGCCTTAAAGGCTTTTGAAATACTCTGGCTCTTAAAGGTTCACTACAGGAGAAAGTCAGAATTCAAGACAATTCTTCGGTTAGAAGTTGGCTTCTTAATGTTGCTGAAATTCAAAACAACCTGCTTTCAGAGTAAAATTGTATTCATAATTATTGCATTCAGTAAACTTGTATAAAATAACTAATTTTGATCAGGTTGATGCTCTGTTTTCTTCTGTCCATGAGAAAGATAAATTGTTCTGTTTTTTTCCCATTTAGGATGAGAGGGCCCTGCCAAAAGGTGACTTTTTCCCTCCCGAACGTCCCCAACAACTTCCTCGTAAGTCTCAGTTCCATTTTGAATCTTTACAAATAGATCTCTGATGAAAAGACCATTGATGTGATAATTGTGTGTGGGCACACATATTTAGCAAATACTTCTTGTCTTACACTGATGTTCAGGGTATGAAATAAGGAATAAGTATAAATTCAGTAACTTGTAACAATTTCCATTTCTTTTGAAAGGCTTAAGGCTTTGCCGAGTGCTTTTCATGAAGTAACCAGGTGTGGTCATTGCAGGTGTGCCCCATGTTACAGACAAGGAAACTGGAGATGGCTTACAGTTACTTGACCATTCTACTCATGTAGCTGTGGATACCTATAAAATAATATACTGTCTCTGGCCTTAGTTTTATAATGTTAATCAGCGAGTAGTGCTCTGGACCTTGAGTCACAAAAATTTAAGTTGAAATCTGACTTCATACACTTAATAACTTTGCAGCCCTAGACAAGTCACTTCACCTCTGTTTCCTTCAGTTTCTGCATCTCTAAAATGTGAGTAATAGCTCCTACCTCATAGGGGATTGTGGGGATCAAATGAGATCGTTTTTTGTAAAGCACTGTGCAAACCATGGACTTAAATGCTAGCTTTGATCATCATAAGTATAGCAGAGAAGTGATCAGAACCTGGATTGGATGGGCTATGGTCAGGAATACTGTTGAGGATTTCTCTATTGGCTGGTCCCTAGAAACTCTTAAAAGAGTGATTCTCAGATAAATAGAAAGGATTTTTTTTCTTTAAGGTAGAAAGTAGACTAGATAAGAGAACCTCAGCTTAATGGCCTCAATCTGCTCAAGAGTAGGAGATGAAGTAGTCTTCTAAGAGGAAGCATTTTTCAAGAGTTCTCTAATTCTTATTTTTTGCTGAATAATTTAATAAATCAGTTCAATTGAATTACATTTTAGCATCATTTAATTAGCCTTGGGCTTTTGTATAGTGGTATAGCCAGAGTGTTAAATTGGGAGTTAGGGAACCTAGGTTTGAATCCCGCCAACTGCTGATGATCATGGGCCAGTCACTTCATGTTTTAGAATTTAATTTCCTCATCTGCTTAATGGGGATAATGATGCTTCGAATACTTACCCTCATAGATTTATAGTGAGAAAGGTATTTTATAAGCCATTTAATTATCCTTCCATAGTGAAATGCTTAACTTGACATTCAAAGTTAAAAGAAATACATGTAAGCTTCCTTTCGAAACCATTCGTTAATATAAAAGCTGACTCATTTTCAACCTCACCTCAGCTGGTGCAGAATGTGATATTGAACTTGAAAATAGGATATTGGTCCCAGGGAACTCATTAATCTTGTGTTCTACTGTTTTCATTGACTGCTTATTTGCCTCCCCAAGTCCATATCCAGGTGTTGACTTGAGTCTAGAGCCCTGTGTGATTTGGGACCATGAAACCATAGAGATCAACTCTGTGTTACTTGATTAAGGAATAATAGAAACAGTTAGGCTGCTGTCAACCACATTGGCTTGCAGGAAGGATCTTTCCATGAATGTTTCTTCTAGAATTTTTTTCCCCTACTCTTAACCTAATTAGCCTTGATTTCAACTCTTAAAGTACTGTGCAAAACACAGCACGACATTGGACAGCCCTGCAGCCCAACAGTGTATACTTATATAGAAATCTGAAGCCTACTAAGCTGTAAATATATTCTGGACTGGCTGTACTTGGTAACAGCTTTCCGGGTAACTGCTTTAGGAAAAGAATTGCATTGTTATTCCTTTGTAATTACCCTTCATATCAGGTAGCATTGTGTGGCCATTGACTGTCAGTCAATATTATTAACTGGCCAATGTGGATAGTTCTTAGTGCATTGTTCATTTATATGACCTTCCCAGTTCTTAAGATTCTGTAACTAATGACTAACTTCCTAGAACTCATAGAAGCTTATGGTCTTCCTGAGATATAGACATATATTTATAACATATAGCATTATACATTTCCATTCTAAGTACTTTATCTCTAGGCTTGAATTGGAGGAAGAAAATGGTCTGAGTAGAAACTCCTGGACCACCAGCAATTTCCTTTAGGTTTTTCCTAATATGTAATTATTATAGATCAGTCACTTTCCAGTTCTGAATTGGAGTGCAAAGGTAGGTTATAGATTATATACATCTGGATACTTGATAATTCTAGGCAAGGCACTTGACTGTTCCAAACAAGGGAACAAAAGGAAAGTTGTGGAGGATCTTCCCCAACATATACCTATAAATACATGTATTGAAGACACCGGTACTTAGCAGTTTGGGATAAGAAGTATGACTGGTATGGGGCGACTAGGTGGCGCAGTGAATAGAGCACCAGCCCTGGAATCAGGAGGACCTGAGTTTAAATCCGACTTCAGATACTTACGTATACTAGTTCTGTGACCTTGGGCGAGTCACTTAACCCCAATTGCCCCTCCAAAAAGCAAAAAATAAATAAGAAGTATGACTGGTATTATAGATTCCAGGTAACAAAATGGATTTGCTCCTAGAGCCTTCTTACATGTGAGAATTCATATGTGACCTATCTCTCTTCTGTCCAGATGGACTTGGTGGCATTGGCATGGGGCTAGGACCAGGAGGACAGCCCATTGATGCTAATCATCTGAACAAAGGCATAGGAATGGGCAACATAGGACCCGCAGGTAAGGACAGTTCACCTTGTTCCATTCTACTGACTGTATTGAAAGAAGCAAGATTTCCTTTAGAGGATAGTGAAAGTAAATACTATCAATCGATATGTACCTCACATTTTTATAGAAAATGATAATTTTTTAAGTGATTTCATATTTTGGTTTTATTCTTAAAACAATCCTAAAATAGGTAGGAAAGTTGATTCAACATATTTATTAAAAGCATTTAGTATATGTGATTGACTGTAATACCTGCCAAACAGAAGCACAGAAGGAAGAAAGAACCCTTTCCTTGTGGAGTTGGTCATTTATTTCTTCTATTTGGCAGATGCAGAAACTGATTCAGATAGTGTTGTCTTGTTTAGGTCATACCATGATAGAGCCAGGCCTGGGCTTCATGACTTGACCCTTATAGTTGCTTGAATTTCCTTGTTATCAGAGGTTCCTTGCTACAAAAAAAACCCTCCCAAAATAAACAGGGCTGTAAGAGCTACTAGTACATTTTTAGTCACATCATTTCAGTGATGTGTCATGAACCATTTGATTGATTTTGGTTTCATTTTAAAGTGTACCCTTAACAGGAAGGCACACAGCTTACGACAAGAAATGATTCCCGACCACAGAGAAAAAACTAAAAATCATAAAAAGTCAGAACCTGAAAGACTTAGCAGTCTGGTGCCTTTAGTGTTGGAACAGATAGCCCTATGAATACCAATGGCTTTTGAGCCATGGTGGTCATAACTGTTTTAACAGGGAAAAGTGGTTATGCTTGGGTTCTTTTAAGAAGAAAGAAAGACTGAAATGTTAAAACAGTATTGTGAAGAAATGCTTTGGTTTTAAGACTTTTTGGTCTTCCCCACTTTCTTACTTCCTTAGCCTTGTATTCAGTTTTCTGTTATCAAAGATAGCATTTTTTAGGCAGTTGAAAAGCTGTATTTTATAAATGGACTTAAAATAGAACAAGCATAACACCCATGTGTATTGACTCCTGTCTGGTCCAATGGTATGTCTGGGACCGTTGTAATTGAGAATTCTTGTGCCTTTTCAACTTCTCAGTTGTTTAGCAACATGATACAATAGATGAAGGAACTCCTGTGTTTATGACCTTAGTGCTTTGTGTAAAGACATAAGTAACAGATACCAAATGTGCAAGTGATATGGAATCCAGGAAGGATAGCCATCATGTTGGATGACAAAATCAGGGTCTAACAAAAACTGGATGGGCTAGAAATAGAGCAGTGGGCCGAATGATGTTTTCTTTATTATCCACTTGATGGAGCCATGTTTTTGTGATGTCTTATAGAAGGAGTTGTGGTCCTGAGGTCAGAGAAGACTTCTGAATAGTTCTAATTCTTGCCACTTAACTCCTCTGAACCTTAACTTCCACGCTTACAAAACTGACTGATTTACTTGTGGGTTGTTGACGATTAAATACGAAAGTACTTTGTAACAAAAGGCGCTATACAAATGTGAGGTGGTGTTGAGAATGGCATTTTCCTTTTTGTTACACTATTACTGTTCAACTAAGGTGCATCATTTACTCCTTTGATATAGTTTGTTTGCATTGAATTTTTCTTTTTAAGGAATGGGAATGGAAGGCATGGGATTTGGAATAAACAAAATGGGAGGTAAGAAATTCTTAATATAACCAGTATTTATGTGATCTTTTATCTTCCCTCCCTTGATCATTCTTAGCACCCTCTTGTGAATTGTTGAGTTTGAGTCTAGAAACTCTTTCCCCCTGCCATTAGTTCAGCAGGCCCCCTTATACCTTCTGGTATGAGAACTAGTACGGTAGGTAACATGCTTGTTTCCAAAGGCACAAACACTGTGCTGGTCAGTTCCCAGCTGGAAGCATATGAAAGTGTCGTTTTCCCCAATTAGTGTCAATGGCTCCCTAGCAGTGAGATTAAAGGTTTCATTTTAATTTCAGGCATGGAGGGCCCCTTTGGTGGTGGCGGCATGGAAAACATGGGTCGGTTTGGATCTGGCATGAACATGGGCCGAATGAGTGGTGAGGATCTGGTTGCTATAGTATTTAGACTCCAGTCTTCTGTTTTGAGATGGAAGACCCAGCTTGGTACAAAGCAGTTATTTTCCCCAAAAAACTTACTAGTAAAACCATTTTCCACTTCCACTCTGCCGCTAAACCAACAAAGGCTTTGTAAGCATAGACATACACTAGATTTGCTAAATGAATCAGGAAATGCAATGTTTTATTTTAGATGCTTTCTTTGGTTTTCCAGGCTTAACAGGAATTTCCCAAATAATTTATAAAGCTTTCATATGGTTGTCTTAAACAGCAAAATGCCTCACATGGTTAATTTTCAGCTGAGCAGTGAATAGTTTTAAGTTCTTTCAAAGTGTTCAAATTTAAAAATGAATATGATTGATTTAAAAGATGTATACACAGTCTGAGTTGATTTTTTCTTATTGGAAAAGAGAAATATGAACAAATTCATGGAAAGAAAATTTTTTTTATTTTTCCAACAAAATTCCATTTTCATACAGGTGATAAATTCAGATATATTGTAGAACATCATTGTCTTCCCTAAAACATGTTTATTCCATGATAAACCAATTAAAACATGATTAAACTACATTGTGGTATAAAGAGGACCTTAAAAAGTAGATCTGGGAATAGGTAGCTTCTCAGGCCAATGTAAAGAGATTCCCACCAGTGAAGTTCTTGTTTCTTGGAATGTGGAGATAGTTTGAATATTTGACTTTTAAAAATCTCAATCAGACTTTTAGAGCTGGCAGGGAACTTAGAACTCATCTACATGGACAAGGTGATAAGGCAGCCCTGGGTTTGGAGGCATAAGATCTTATCCAAACTCTGGTGCTTATTAGTTGTGTGACCTGGCAAGATTTCTTGACTTTACTGAGCCTCAATTTCTCCATCTCTAAAATGGAGGTGATGTTTTGCATGGTTCTTAGGATTGAATGAGATAGTGTCTATAAAGTACTCTCTGCATTACCTACTACTTTTTTTTTTTTGAGCACATGAAAGGCAGTATGGCCTTTAAGAGAGCTTTGAAAGGACAAGACCATTGAAAAAGTTCACATATGTTTCTACAAAAGAAGAAAGAGATTGAGGTGAAAGTGATTTATTAGTGTCTTTGTTGGCCAGTTAAGGCAAAGAAAAATAAAATTGGGGTGCATATGTCTGCAAAACAAACACGGCAGAATAAATGCCAAGTATTGAACCTTTTCAATATAATTCTAAACTTATGCCCAGAATACATGGTACTTATTGACATGTCAGTCCTCTTTTCTAGTAAATGACTTGAGACTTCACCTATAGGTTTAGGTAGATTAATCTGAGAAGAGCTCATTTTAAGTCAAGTGGAAGATGAAATGGTTAAGAATTTTTAATTCCCTTTAATATGAGTAGACTGAGTGGCTGAATTGATAATAAAAAATACTACTATTTAGTGCTGAGGGAGTGGCCAGCTGATTAAAATCAGCCTGATTGTTAATAAGAGCACAGAGTTGTAGGTCAAATCTTGTAACAAGGCACTCTAATGCCAGCTTCTGTGTTAGCTAAAAAGTGTCCAAATCTAAGAGGAAAAAAAAAGGCTTATTTAGAGCAATGTTAATTCATCAGTGGCCTGCTTTAGAGAGGAAAATGTCTAAAATTACAACTCTGTAAGAGGTAGTAACTGACTTTCAGTAGTGCTGCATCAGGTCAAGATCGCTTTGTGTGCATTATTCCCATTGGTCCTTGAAACATCCCTCTAAGGCAGTGGTTCTCAACCTTCCTAATGCCACAACCCTTTAATACAGTTCCTCATGTTGTGGTGACCCCCAACCATAAAATTATTTTCATTGCTACTTCATAACTGTAATCGTGCTACTGTTTTGAATCGTAATGTAAATATCTGATACGCAGGATGTATTTTCATTGTCACAAATTGAACATAACCCACAGGTTGAGAACTGCTGCTCTAAGGGAAGCAGAACCATGCATAATTACCCTCATTTTGTAAATGATGAAACTGAAGTAGCAAGTGGGCATTTGTGCTTCCTTTTGTTGTTATTTGAAGTCTCATGTCCTTTCCTCTCTGCCATGCCCACCCTTCCGGTGGGTGGGCCACCATGCATCCAGTCGGAAGATTGGCATTATCCTTTGGTTTGCTGACTAGATATTAAATCAAAAATAATTCACCTTCTCTGCCTTTGGAATATGTCTTAAATGGACAAATAACAGTTCATATACTTTGGAGAGGCACTCATGAAATGTTGTGAGCTTCTCTGAAGAAAACTATTCAAGAAATAAGGATGAGAAAGAGAATTGCTTATGGAAGAAATGACCATTTCATATTGTGGTAGTTGATTCTTTGGGGAATACCCCAAACTTAGGCTGGGAACTTTGTAACCCCTAAGGTGATTCTTTCCACAGAAATGGATCGAGGAATGGGTGGAGGATTTGAAAGAGACTTTGCTCGGAATGAGATGGGAATGGCTCGGAGTTTTGGAGAACCTCTTGGCAGGGGAATGGGTAAGAAGCCATTTGAATCTACCAGTTAAGAGAGGCATTAGTACTGGTTTGGAAAGCAGTTTATTAGCATAATTTGAGTTTTCTAAACTAAATTGTGCACCCTTAGTTTTGAGTATCCTAAATTTATTGAGGTATAGCATGGTATTTTTTCTAACATTGTTTTAAAAACATGTGACTTCTGTGTGGTTTTAGCCTATTGTTACTTATGCTAATCACTATTACCATTTTTCATTGGTATCTGGAAAACGGAAGACCTGCCTAGTTTCCATATAGTTTTAGTGTACTCTTACCAGTGGGCAATTCTAACATCTTAGAAAAACATCTTTTTTTTTTTTTTTTTTGGAGGGGGGAAGGTAGAGAGATTGGGGTTAAGTGACTTGCCCAAGGTCACATGGCTATATTAAGTGTCTGAGGCCGGATTTGAACTCAGGTCCTCCTGGCTCCAGGGCCAGTGCTCTATTCACTGCAACACCTAGCTGCCCCTTTGTTTAATTCTTGAGTTGATTGAATAACATGTTTTTAGATATGTGACCGCATGACACAGAAGCAATGTATGATTTGTTTTTAAACCAAATTCCTGTCTTTTGGACTTCCTGTCAACATCTAATCATTTAATTATGGTAAGGGAATTAGCCAAGGATATAGGAGATGAGGAAGGGTTGTTCCAAAGTGTAGGTTTAAGTTTAGTAAATAAAGTAGTTTATGTCCATTATTGGGCAGCTAGGTAGCACAGTAGATAAGACTGTTGGGCCTGCTGTAAGGAAGACTCATATTCCTGGTTTCAAATCTGACCTTGGACACTTACTAGCTATACAACTCTGGGCAAGTCACTTAACCTTGTTTGCCTCATCTGTGAAATGAGCTGGAGAAAGAAATGGCAAACAACTCTAGTATCTTTGCCAGGAAACCCCAAATTGGATCCAGAGAGTCAGACACAACTGAACAACAGATCTACCTTATTATTTGTCTATGTTGCATACATTATTCTTCTCATAATTGACTCTTTCCAACATTGCTTAAAAAGTGCTTAGGACCAGCAGAATAATAGTTCTCTTAAACCAAGGCCGGAAAAGAAGAATTTTATCTGATAATTTAAAAGTTTTTTTGGCTTAATTTCCTTTGTTATGAAGGGATTTGGAATCATTAAGCATCTTTTCCTCCCGGCCTCTGCCCCTTCTTTGCCTGGGGAAACACAGGTTTATGAAAGTTTTTATCACTTTCCTTTTAAGCCAGATAGTTAAGAGTATTTCTCCATTGGCCACTCCAAAATCCCTAATATTTCACTCTGTTTTTTCTTATTTTAGGTGGTGGTGGTGGCAGTGTACCAGGAATCGAGAGGATGGGCCCTGGGATTGACCGCATAGGTGGTGCTGGGATGGAAAGAATGGGTTCTGGCCTAGGCCATGGAATGGATAGAGTAGGGTCTGAGATGGAGAGAATGGGCCTTGTCATGGATCGTATGGGGTCAACTGTAGAGAGAATGGGATCAGGAATAGAACGAATGGGTCCCCTTGGAATAGACCACATGACTACAAGCATTGAAAGGATGGGCCAAACCATGGATAGGATAGGTTCTGGTGTAGAGAGAATGGGAGCTGGCATGGGTTTTGGTATTGAGAGAATGGCTGCTCCTATAGATCGAGTTGGCTCAACTATAGAAAGGATGGGATCAGGTGTGGATCGCATGGGCACCACCATGGATCGCATGGGCCTAAGTATGGATCGTATGGTGCCGGCTGGCATGGGAACTGGCATAGATCGCATGGGCCCAGTTATGGATCGAATGTCTACTGGTTTGGACCGTATGGGTGCCAATAACATGGAGCGCATGGGATTGGACCGTATGGGTGCCAATAACATAGAGCGCATGGGATTGGACCGTATGGGTGCCAATAACATAGAGAGAATGGGTCCCACTATGGGTCCAGCCCTAGGCTCAGGAATGGAGCGCATGGGACTTGCCATGGGAGGTAGCTTTGACAGAGCTATGGAAATGGATAGGGGAAACTTTGGAGGCAGTTTTGCAGGGTCTTTTGGAGGTGCAGGTGGCCACGTGCCTGGGGTTGCTCGAAAAGCCTGCCAGATATTTGTGAGAAATGTAAGTCTACTACCTTTTATTTTCATTCTTGCCTTATCCTTTCACTGTCCAAAAAACCAGGAAACCCTCTATAATCTAGTATCATGCAGTCAAGAGGCCAGACTGACTTTATTTTAGTAATATGTGTTACATCTGAATAGTTTACAATAAATCAGGTTTACTTTATATTACTGTATAAACTACATGTAGACCAACTGATGGTTAAAATGAGATCAGTGATAAACAGTCAAGTTCACAAACTCCTGCCTTCTATAACATGCCAGAATGCATCATCAGACCTGCAAATTGAATTAAATTAAGCAATTCCACAAACAATAAAGGGCTTTCTGTGGTAGGCATTGTGTAAGAGGTGGGTAGATGGTGGGGTAGTTTCAAAAGCAGTTAGATTCTTTATGAGACCCTGGAATTTCAGTGGAAAGAATTTTTAAAAATCCATTAAATAAGTTTTGAAGTAGTGAAGATTCATGTTGCATTCATATTCCATGCTAGAGACGTTACTAATTCTCTCTCCATAATCTCCCATCCTTGCAAAAAAGAAATGGAGATGAGATTCATTCTTAGAAGTTTTCAAATGCTTCTGTAAATGGAACATTTCTCACAGCACAGTAATTGTGCCACAGAAATCTCCAGTATCATTTGCAATATACTTTTTGTACAACAATTTGTTTAACCATTCCCCAGTTGATAGGAATCTGCCTGTCCCTAATTATTTGCTACTACAAGAAAATTCTGCTATAAATATTTTCATATATATGGGACTTTTTCAGCTATACTAGATGAGTGCTCTTCCCTTGCTTTATTTCCTGCCTATCCGTAAGACAAGTGTCAGGTGCACTGGGAATCCAGTAAGCTCGTCTAGTCCTTTCCAGGACATGAGCCCTTGACTCTCTTAATCAGATTCGTGGGCATAAAGTTCCACAGGGGTTTAACAGCATAGCAATGGTAGGTGTCCTGTGTTCTGCCCTCCCATGTGATCTGCAGCCTGGCTTGTACCCAGTTTGTGGAGCTAGCTGCTTTCAGTGGTTTTAAACAAAAAATGAATTTATTTGCTTATTCATAAATATAAATTTATTTTAAAATAAATAAATAGAGCTTGAGACTGAACAAGTAGTGTGCTCTCCTTTTTCTTCTTTTTAATCACTTGTCGAAAGGGACAATACTTCAGAAGAATTGGCATAACTGCAACTTATGTCTGACAAGTTACCATCCAGTCTTTCTACTTAAAGATAATCAATAAAAGAAACCTCTTCTTCCCCCGCCTCCTATTCCCTCTCCCTTGCCAGGGGAAGCTTGCATGTTAAAATCTCAGAAAGCTCCTTCCTTCCTTTCACAGAACTGATAGTAAAGGAATGTTAACTAAAAGAGTTCATTGGACTGTCTGTGTCTTTAAATCAAGAATTTCTTAGCCTTGAAATCAGTGCCATGTTGACTTCTCTATAATGAGCAATATTTTAACGTTGGAAATATTACTGAAGCATGTTGAGATTTTTTTGTGGGCTATGCAACTGTAGTCTCGTAATTGACAGAGTGTTGGGTTTTTTTCCCCCCTTCAGCTCCCTTTTGACTTTACATGGAAAATGCTAAAAGACAAATTCAATGAATGTGGTAAGTTGTTTTAAAATGCTGATAAGCATGTTTCCAGTTATGTGAAACCCTAGGGCTTGGTGATGAAAAAATAATTGTTTTGAGGGGAAATATCCATCTGTTGCAAGAAGGTTCATGGTAGTTGAATTTTTCTGATTTAGTAGAAAACTCATAGAATTTGTCTAAAACACATAATATGCACTAGAAACATCACCACTTGGTCTGATCTTGCTTTTCTCTCCATCCACTAAGCACTCCCTACTTGTGCGTCCAGGAGTCCTGGTGGTAGTGAGGGCCCAGCTGGCCTGATCCATGCTGCCCTCCCTTCCCCTGGCACTACAGCTTCTTAGCACTCAACACCTTCCTCCCCATAACAGAATTAGCAACATAGAGTACATTCTTGTTGCCATCACACTTGCTGGCCCTGTGTAAAAGATGTTGTGTTCCCTTGGCAGATGAGAAAACATCAATAATTTGAGCAGCTTTTATGCCTTCCCAGGCATTCTATTGAAGGCGCCTACATCCCTTCCTTGGCACTGTGCTGCATAAAGCCTTTCTCAGTACTTTGATGATTCTCTGCTAGCTTTGGGCATGGGTTTCTTTTAGGATTGTCCATGCTCTCTTGTCCTTGTCCCCAGCCCTTCCCATGACCCTGAGGAATTCCAGTTCTTGCTGTTGTTTGTATCCCCAGCTCTTAGTACAGTGATTGGCACATAGTAGATTAATAAATGCTTGTTGATTGACTGACTTCTGTTGATTTTTATCCATGTTCTGGCTGATTTGGTCCTTACTCCATATCTGCTTAGCAAGACTGCTTGCTTCTGTCACTAAACTTTTGCACTAGCCTTTTTCCTCAGTAGGCTTTTAGAATCTTCTTTCTCTTTTTTCTTACCTTCCCCTATGAAGTTTTTCACCCATCTTGAACCTTTTTTTTTCCCCCAATTCTTAGACCTTAGCATGGATGACCATTATTTGGGCAAGATCCTGTTAATCATGCCTAGGTGATTATAACTGATAGTCAGTCACAGTTTTATTTAATGGGGCTAGTGAAAGCTTCGTTTAAAACTGACCTTGTTTTTAAGTTAGTAGATTTTATGGGTATTTGCATAATAAAACATTTGTTTTACAAAGAGGATCTTTAAAATTCTTCAGGCCTGGCAAATTCGCTTCGCTTGCTCAATCATTTTTAAGAATACTGATAATAAAGGTGGCAGATAAAATTATTCTTGTTGCTGAGACAGTCCTAATAGTGGATAAATGAAGTTATTTCCCTTTAAATCTCAACTAAATTGCTGTGGCCAATTGGATTCTGGTTTATGTATGGTGGGTATATTTGCTAAGTACAGATAGATCAACTTTTACATTGATAGTGCTTTGTAATAATTGACCTATCATTAAAGTTCCTTGAATAATTCAGTAAACAACATGTAAAAATGTGTATGTATACCTACCTAAGTGAGGGGGGAAAAATCCAAAGCCTTTGAGATAAAATCTGCTTGGGAAGTGTTAGGTTGTTATCAACATTTTCTGAAACCTAAAGAATAGTATAGATGTTAGCCAGTTTTTTGATGGGTTTATAAATATTGTAGGCATGTTAGGAGAGAACAGGTCAACTACAGAAAATACTTATTTTTGAAGTATATGTGTCCCAAGCATTTGTTCATGTGGCAGAATTAAAAAGGAATTATCTATGTGACATCAACTCCAGAATCCAGCAAATGTTGACTGAGTAGAGGTGGTAGCATTTGACCCCCAGAAAACTGAAAACATGGGACTTTGTCATGGATCTGGTGGCCTGATCCAGTTTGGTCTCTCTCCTCCTCTCTTCAGGCCACGTGTTGTATGCAGACATCAAGATGGAGAATGGCAAGTCCAAGGGTTGTGGCGTGGTTAAGTTCGAGTCCCCAGAAGTGGCAGAGAGAGCCTGCCGGATGATGAATGGGATCAAACTCAGTGGCAGAGAGATTGATGTGCGAATCGATAGAAATGCTTAAGCAGTTGCCTTTTTTTTTAAAACATCAATACCAGACTTCCAAATTTGTATTTTGTTTTCCTTGTTAACCATTTTAATTTGTTGGCTGGATGTATAAAGATGTTAAAATTCAGTTGCTTTCTGGGGTGATTTTAATTACTTTTTTAATGACTGGGATTCCATTTGACTGTTTGCATTGAGATTGCAATGTACGCAATTTTTTTTGTAGTTGTGGCATCTTGTTGACATTACGACTTTGATAATAAATACCAGTTACTGAAAGCCTCTTAACCTTGTGGTGAAGTCTGTTGGAAATGTTCGCTATATTCTGAATATCTATCTTTGGTTGGTATTGAATGATTTTTAATTCATAGTCTCTTTGAACTAGATGGGATTGTTAGATCATTAGAGAGGGAAATAGAGGATTGTGATCATTATTATGATTGCCATCCCATTTTTGGAGGTCTCCCTCCTGATAGGACTCCCGCCTTCTGCCTCTCCCCCTTGTGGCGACCAGTTCACTACTTTGACTATCAGTACTGAGGATTCCGGCATCAGATTCTTAGACGCCTCTTACTTTACACACTCAAACCCTGTTCCTCAGAGCAACAATGGCTGTAAAATACAAAAAGTGTGACGAGGTACTTGACCAGTAGGTCAGACCCCAGCCAAAGTTTGTAGATAGCCGTAACTAATGTCCCCCAGTAGGGATACCTCTCTCCAACTCTACATAGCCAATTTATTTTACATGCTAGTCCCATTGAACTGATTTTTCAAGAAGTAAGCATTTCCCTTTTTCTTGGCCTTGGCTAAGCTTTCTTTTGATAGACCAAAATAACTATTATTGCATGTCCCAACATTCCTTTGAACTGAATGTTCAACCCAGAACTTGGCTTCTAAAAATTCCCATTAAACCAGGTTAGATATATTACCTGCTAGATGTATCTACACTATAAGAAAGTATAAGTGAGATAGCCCCCTGGCATGTGAACAGTTCATTCTCCCTTGCTCCCCCTCTTTCTTTTGACCCAAATCTCTCCTTTACACACCTCCCTAAAGGGAGCATACTGGAGATGGGAACGCAGAAGAAAGGAAGCAGAGGAGTCACTTGAAGTGGTGATTTAATACAGTCAGTGCTCGTATGTGAGAACAGTACAGGCTGATGGGTTAAATACATGAAGGAGAAACTTGTAGTTTTCTCTGGACCCACCACAGAGGAGATCGTCCAGGGATGCTCTTCAATGAAGATGGGGCTCTATAGCCCTTCAGGTAGGTCATTGCTTCTCATCCTAAGTTTCCCTTGGGAGATGGGAGCTGGATTGGAATCGCCTCCTTGCCAACCTCCCTTGCTGCTGCAAGAGAATAGAGCTGGGCTAAAGGGACACTGGCCCAATCCTGGGTACTTATATTGCTCTTCCCCCACAGGTGATTTGGAACTGCAAATCAGAAGCACAGCCTGGTGGGTGCGTGTAGAATAATGGGTACCTACCTTAGAAACTAACATCATCATATACCTCTGTCTCCCTGTCAAAGAGAATGGACCATGAGTAGTTGACAAATGCCAGCCATCTCTAAATCCACTTGAGGATAGAAGACTCAGCCTCCCAACACCACACTCTTGCCCACATGTCCTCAGCTTTGTCACTTACAGAGGGAGCAGAGCTGTTCTAGGGACGAAGCCATCTGTGGAAAGGGAATGACGAGCTTAATGGGATTACAGGGACAAATGCCCCACCAGTTTCCAAAGCATACTAACCAACTCACATTTTCCACTGACATCCCGGCATAGAATCTGTTCTCTGCTGGTGAACTGGATCACATCCAGGATCTCCCCACGTCTAACAGCTAAGTTTCTACCACCCCCACGACGGGTATTGGCATTGGGGTCAATCATCATCCTTGTCAAAGTCACAATTTCCCCTTCAAACTAGGGCAAACGAGTAGTCTAGCTTCAGTCATTTGCTTGGGACCTTTTTTTTTTTTAGCCTCCCCCCATTCCCGAGATTTATAGGCCCCCTGAAAATCTAATATAAAAAACCAGTGTACTATAATTATAGCTACTCTGATAAATCACCCCCAGATTCTAAAAGTTCACCATTTCTAGTTCATACTTATCCCAAATTGGACTGAGAAGGGGGTGATGATGCAGAAATGTTTCCTCCTGACCTTAAATTTCTTCCTGAATTCCCTTTCTGCTTTCTCCTTCTTGTACTGCTTTGGAGGTTTCAGAGGTTTGGAGATGTCCTCCATCTTAGCCTTTTCTGTAGGTTTCCAACTGTTCCTGAAGATGGATGGATATTTAACATTCATAGCTGTAAGAGGATACAGATGTCTTGCCCCCCATCTCCCATCCCCAGACTCCCCTTTGTTTTCAAACCCCTTCCCTGAACTCCAAGTTACCACAGTTGCAGGCCAGGTTGTTGGAAGTCTTTGCGAGTTCTCTCTTCAACCAATAGGTCATCTGAGGAAGCCAAATAGCTAGGCTGGCAAAGGGGACGGAGGTGTTCCCACCATCCCCCAAACTCTTGTTTCTCCCGCGATAGTCTCCCCTTTACCCGTAATATTAGAACTTGAATATGTGATGTCTATAATTTTAGTGCTACAACAGCAGTCAATTATGGACAAGCTGTAGAGGCTCTATGTCTTTCACAGGAAAGGCAAGATGATGATTCTGGGATTAAAGTAAGGTAAAATAGCACATCTGAGTGATGTGTCTGGCTGGAGGGAGCAAATTAAAAGTGAGACTGGCTTGCCAAAGGTCTGTAGCAATGTCATGGAGGCTGACCTGCACAGACTTCAAGTGAGAGTCTCTGTCAGTGGTGGGGATCCTGTAAGACAGCCCTATTTGCAGATGATACTGCCCTGCTCTAGAACACAGTGCACAGCCCCATGAGGAAGAGGTACAGTGAATCAGGAGAGAAAATGTGGGGGAAATGGCAGAATGAAGGTGGCAAAAGATAAACCGGGTGATGACTTGGAAGTGGATTGGCAACCCCCAAAGTTAAACTGTCGATACATATATCTTAGAGATGAGAGACTGTATGTGAGAGTGAACCAGACCCCGACATTTTTAAATGGAAAGAGGGCTGGCTGGATTGCATTTTGATAGTCCTGCTGGACTGCCTTTCTCTCTCTGAGAGACCCACAGAAGGAGAAACTGAGCTGGAGAGGGACCAGAAGGGGCAGACTGGAGACCCTGCCATCTGTAAACCTGAGAAAGAAATAGGTATGAGAAGACTAAGCAAGGCAGCTGGCAGTTGTATTAGAGGGACTGTCGTGGTGGAAGAAGGGTGAGACTCGTTCTCCTTGGCATTAGCACAGAACAAGGTAACAGTGGAAGCTTTGAGAGGCAAGAGTGGTCCAAAAGTAGAATGAACTGCCTTAGGAGGTAACAGCTCATGCATATAGGTGGTTGTCAAGCCACCTTTAATGACCGCATTTTGGGGATATGGTAAATGGAGGTTCAGGGGCATGCAAAAACCTCAGATTCAGAAGATAATTTTCCTGGGTAGTTGTGGGAAGGTGAGCTCAGGGAACCAGATTGAGGATACCCAAGGCCAGCAGTAGTTAGGGTGCTTGGGGACCCAAGACCTTAGAAAATGAATTCTGAAGCTGAACTCTGATTTATCCTTCACAAATGCTATTACCAAACTTGTTCAAATAGCTGCCACTCTCACCACCTCGTGCATGTCATAATAGTATTAGTATTACAGATGAAGAAAACAGGAAAACGACAAATGCTGGAGAGGATGTGGAAAAATTGGAACACTAATGCATTGTTGGTGGAGCTGTAAACTGATACCATTCTGGAGAGCAATCTGGAGCTATGCCCAAAGGGCTATGAATAATTGCATACCCTTTGACCCAGCAATACCACTGTTGGGATTATATCCCAAAGAGATTACAGAAGTGGGAAAAGGACCCATATGTGCAAAAATATTTATTGCAGCTCTCTTTGTGGCGGCAAAAAACTGGAAATATAGGGGATGCCCATCAATTGGGGAATGGCTGAAGAAGCTATGGTATATGAATGTAATGGAATACTATTGTGCTGTAAGAAATGGGAAGGAGATGGACTTCATAATTACCTGGAGAGGCTTATACGGACTGATGCTAAGTGAGAAGATCAGAGCCAGGCAAAACCTGTACACAATCACAGACACATCGTACGTATGATGACCAACCTTGATAAACTGGACTATCCTCAACAACGCACAGCTAAAGACAACTCTACAAGCCTCAGGATGGAAGGAGATACCTAAACTCAGAGAAAGATCTAGAAAGACTATAGTTTAAATGGAGACTGAAGCAAAACTCGTTATCGTTCTTTTTTGTGTTTGGTTTTGCTTTTTTTTTTTTCCCAGTGACCACTCATTGGTTACAACCCTTCTATATGACCAAAGTATTGTACAGTATGAAAGTATTTGCAGATCCTATACGTGATTGCACGCCACCGTGGTGGGGAAGGGAGGGGAGAAAATCTGAAACTCAAGTGATTGTGGAACTGAATCTTGTAAATTAAAAGTAAATGAGCAAATAAAAAAATTTACAAAAAAAATATTACAGATGAAGAAAGAGAGGCACCCAGAGGTCAGATAACCAACCCAGCATTATTGCTGAGATTCACGGTGATTTCAAGTCTAGTTCCCTTTCCACCACAGCATACCAATCCTTAGAAGGTGGCAGCTGGCAGGGAGCAAGTGGGCCTTCTCTCACTCCTCCCCAAGATCTGCAAGGTGGCTAGAACTGAGCACTAGGGACTAAGACAGGCCCCCACCCTCTACCCCTCCAATTTGAAATTTAAATGGAGGACTGCCTCTCAGCCTTAGCACTATTGTCTGACACAAAGAAAATGTACAATTAAACTTGAAGGAAGACTGAACAATTGTCAGGTGCAATGCAGAGCATGAACCCTAATGTTGGGGTTCCATTCCTGACTGCTACTTTGAGCAAAAGTCACTTAACCTTTCTGGTCTTCAGTGATTTTCTTTGTAAAATGACTCAGACAATTTCTGCCGCTGGTTTTCCTGACAGACCAAACATTAAGGCAGAGACCAGGGTCCAAAGACTATTCACCATTTGGACAACTGAATTTGGGAAAGTTGGGTGGAGGCTGAGGAGCAGCTGCTCCCTAATGGGAAGAAAAAAGATGAAGGCCTCAAATTTGCCCCTAAAGGAACAGTTGGAGTGCTCAGAGGTCACTGAATTGATATTGGTCAGTGGTTGTAGCCAAAAGCTACAAGAGAGAGAGATGGACATGTGGAGCTCTTAACTGTGGGTCTTGGCATCCAATTCCTCCTACTAAGTAGCACTAGGGCAGCCAGAGGAGATTTGTGGAGCACCGAATAAGGTTCCTGGGACTGACTTTGAAATCAAGTAGGGGGAACCTGTGGATGAGATAAACCCCTCCTGGATCACTGCTTTGTCAGGGCAGAGGGACTTACATAGCTCAATGAAATTATGAGCAGAGTCACCTAAGATGGAAAAGTCATAGTGGAGAGTTCTGATAAAAGATGATACACTGGAGAAGGAAATGGCAAGCCACTCTAGTATTTTTGCCAAGAAAACCCTATGGATGATATTAAGATGCTGTAAGATAAAACATCAAAAGATGAGCCCTTCAGGTTGAGGGCCTGGTGGGCGATGGTCCATGGGGTCATAAAATGAGTCAGACCCAACTGAACAACAAATGGAAGAGAACCAGAGCTTCTCTTCTAGAGCTAGTCCTCTAGAGCTAGGTCCATTTCAAGTCCCCACTGTGAAAGTGTGGTTGTGGGGAGTTCACTAGGACAGAAGGTAGCTGAGGAGTTATGGTCCAGAATGATGAGACCTGATGTAGTCAGGCAAGAGGGAGGGACAGGTCCCTTCCAGGCTTAGAAAGACATCCACTGATTATCCCTCCCTAGAGCAGCCCCAACCAAGATTTCAGTCCCTTGGAAAGGGGGATCCATAGGTGGAGACTCTTAATTATGCAAACTTTGCCCGGAAACACAGGAGAGGCAGTGTTAGGAAGCCAGATATTCTGTGGTCAACTGTGTGCTAATGAAGAGATGTTGCAAGCTGTACTGGGGTACCTCAGGAAAAGGCCAGGAAAGGCAAAAAATAGTCCCAGAAGCAGCCCTATTATGGGTTGCTTAAGGGTTGAGGCATCTCAGACCTGGAAAGGATATCCAAGGTTGCCTTATCCAAACCCCCACCATGTGCTAGAATTACCCTGGAAGGTTGTTCATCCAGCTTCCACATATACAACCCAGTGACTGAAAACTCCCTCCTTTAGAAGGCTGACTCTACGGTGTTAAGACTGAGGTGATTTTCTGAAGGAGCAGTTGAAGACTGTTGCAGGAGGAATCACTTGTAACTGGGGGAAGGGTATAAGTGTGTCACAAGTGCAATGAGGAAACCCAGGGCCAGGCCTCTTGTCCCTAAGACAACAAATTCAACAGGGTCAAGTGAGGAAGAGAATGGAAATTGATGAGGGATCACAGGGCTATATTGGAACCTTCAAATGCATCCCCAGAACTTTATAGAAAGCATTAGGATTAATAAGGACTTTTGTACATTGTCCACCTTGACCTCTGCAAGAGGCGACGTTGCAGATGAAAGGGTGCTGATTTTGGAGTCAGGGGATGGACCTAGGTTCAAATTCCAACTTTCAGCTCATTTTATAGCTAAGGGAACTGGGACTCAGAAAGGTAAAGCAGCTTACCCAGGGTCACACAGTAAGTGGTGAATGGAACCTCAAACCCAGATACTCCCTGAATGAGTGGGTCCCTGAGATGCCGAGAAGATACGGAAATGGGAGAAAAATGGTTGGACCTTTTCAGGGAAGTCCAAGAGGTCAAAACTATTTTCATAATTCCAAGGCATTATTTGCCTCCTTTTCCAACCATATATATGTATATATCTGTGTGAAGCTGGATTTTCTTAACTTCAATCAAAATAACATTGTAGCTAAGTCAACAAAGAAACAGAGAGGAGAATCCAACTATCTTCTGTTAAATCAGACATTAAAGAGATTTGAAAAAATATGTAAAACAATATTATTCTCACTGATTTTTTTTGTTTTTAAAAAATGGTTATTTTCTAGGGTGGCTAGGTGGCTCAGTGAATAGAGCACCAGCCCTCGAGTCAGGAGGACCTGAGTTCAAATCCGGCGTCAGACACCTAACACTTACTAGCCATGTGACCTTGGGCAAGTCACTTAACCCCAATTGCCCTGCCTTCCTGCCTCCAAAAAGCAAAAAAGAAAATATTATTTTCATTAAAAATGTTATTTATTTTCATGTATAAAATGGGTTTATTATAAAATGAACTAAAACATTCTCAAATCTTATCAGTTTTAATTTCTAATATAATAACTATCAATGGATATAGCCCACATAGACAGAAGCTCTTTAGGGGAAGTCCTCAATAACTTTTAAGAGTGTGAAGTGGCCCTGAGACCAAAAAGTTTAAGAACCACCAGCCTAGATTTTTGTCCCCAGAGCACAGACTCAGAGCTTATCAATTAACCAGCCCAACTAGGTTAAAAGGACTTGGCCTTGGGCATGCACAGAGGAGATGGCCAGCTAAAGTGTGCCTCTCTAGGACCCTCATCTCCAGACTCTGACCTAGTCACTTCTCAGTCTGGGCCATCAGTTTCCTTGCTTGTAAGATGGAGACCAACCATACTTAGACTGTACCACTCATTGAGAAGGAAATGCTTCCAAAGTGAGCTAGTATCCTGGAAAGGACTGTAGACTGGAAAGTCCACAACACCTTTCCTGAAATTTACTTCTTATGCTCCACTTCCCTCATGGATACACACCTCTCCTCTTGGGGTCTGGTGGGCAGGGGCTTGGCTCCACATCATCATAGATCTCATCTGGATCCCTGAGGGAAGAATGGGGATTAGGGCTTCCTGCAGCATTCTACAGGGCCTTCACACAGCCTCCCCAAAGTGCCCCCCCAAACCTTCCCAAGCCCCCAGACTTACTGTGGGATGGGAAGAACTGGAGGGCCCAGGTAGTTGCTACTGGAGAAGGATCCTGGCTTCTGAAGTGCTGTCACTTGGGTCCCCCCACCCAAGACGGTTTTCTTGCCTGGATGCAAGGACAATTGAGGACTTTCAGGAGGGCCTGGCTCCATTTACCCACCCACTGGGGCCATGTAAATTATATAATAATGATTTATTTATGAAGATTTGAAATGTTTTGTTTGTTTTTTCCCTCAGCTAACTATGAAGCTCTTATAGGGAGAACCGGGATTGAGTATCACCCCCCAATACTAACTTAAATAATCCCATGGGCAAGTCAGTTTCTCAAATAGCAGAACGACTAGGTCCTGGTCACTTTGCAGCTCTAACCCTAGATTCAAAATCTGAGTGTCACTCTCCGCAGGTCACCATAATCCAGGAATTTCCACCCTCCTCAAAACTTTCTTGACATGATCTGAACACTCACCTGTAGTTCTTCTGTGGGTGGCCTCTTTTTTCCTGAAACGTTCCAGGTGCAGAGTACCTGGTGGAAGGGGGGGCTTGGGAGGCTGGGGACCAAGAGTCTTCAGAGGTGGCAGAGGCCTCCTTCGGGGAACAGTCAGGTCCTGCCCCTTCCTAGGAGTCCTTGGGGAGCTCAAGGGGATGGGGCTTGGAAATGAGGATACCTTCTCATCAGCATTCCCTGCAACTCTCCATGGTGGCTGTTGGTCTCTGGGAACCTCCCTGGTCCTGGGACTGGCTTGAGAGCCTCTCCCTAGGTTAGGGAACCAAGGGCTAGGTGGGGTTCCTTGTCCTTGCCATGGAGGTCCCCTCTGGTTAGCAGCAGGAGGCCCAGAAGGAGAGGAACTCTCAGAAATAGTATTGGCTTGACCCAGGCCTGGCAGCAGAGAGCTCTTGGGCAACGGTGGCTTCTTAGGTAGCTGACCAAACCCAGCCTGCAGGCCCTGGAATTTAGCTTTAAGGTTCTGAAAGTCCTGGTGACTCTCCTGTGAGACACAAAGCATCACAGAATCTCAGAATTCAGAGATGGATTAGGCTTCAGAGGACATCTAATTCAACCTGCAATATTCTGGATAGGTGCTTAGCCAGCTTCTTCTTAAAAATCTCTAAATGATGGGGAAACCCACTACTTGATAGCACCCTGGGGACCACTCTACTTCTGGACAATTCTGATCGTTATAAAAAAATTTTTTTTTCTGATATCAGACCCAAATCTGCTTATCTACAAGCACACAGGCAGAGATGGTCAGAGATTATGAACATGCAGACAGATTCATGTACAAAGTAATGAACACACACATATATGCCATTGCTTAGGTTCCCCAATTCCATTAGAAATCCTGGATGGTGTCCAGATTTCCTCCCCTTGTCCAAAGGTCTGTAAGAAAGTGAGCCTCTGGGTTGATCTCGAAATCCCACTGCTGGGCATATGCCCCCAAGAGGTCATTGAGAACTCAAGAGAAGCTCTGTGAACGAGAATATTTTTAGCGGCACTTTTTGTGGTAGCACAGAAGGGGAAACAACTTAGCTGTGTCTACTGGAAGATAGCTGGACAAATGGGAGTACACGAATATAGGAATATGATGGCTGTAAGAAACAAGAAATAGGATAGGGAAGTATAGAAAGGTCTATGAGCTGACGATGCTTGGTGAAGGAGCCAGGAAGACAGCATAAACAACGTTGGCAGAGACATAAGCTTAACAACCTTCATAAAGCAATCTAATATGAATGTTGTGAAATCATGAAGAATGAACTTGGCCCAAAGAAGAGATATGAGTTATGAGAAAGTGCCTCCACCTTCCCCCGCACACACACATACACATGCTCTTCCTTTACAAGGTCGGAGACTCCACGATGTGGAACATTGCATATATCTTCAGATTTTTTTCCAACATATTAATGTTTTGCTGATTCTTTTCCCTCTTCCTCTTTTTTTTTTCACTTTTTGGAGGGGAGAAGGTGGGGCAATTGGGGTTAAATGACTTGTCCAAGATCACAAGGCTACTTTTGTGTTAAGTGTCTGAGGTCGGATTTGAACTCAGGTCCTCCTGACTCCAGGGCTGGCGCTCTATTCACTGAGCCACCTAGCCTCCCCTCCTCTTCCCCTTTTAGAAAATTTCTTTGTAATAAGAGATGGCTCTCTGGGAGGAGGAAGGGGGTGAAATACAGGGGGAAGTCTGGGCAATGTAAAAACAAAATATACCAATAAAATTCTCATTTTAAAAAGGTTTTTTAAAGTGAGTTTGTGGGACCACACAGCTGAGGGAAAGAGAGCCCCTTTATAGAGGAAAGGGACTGAGCCATAAACTTCTCAGGAACATGGTGAGAGTTCTCACAGGGATGTAGTGGAGCCGGTTTTCAGTGTTAGCATTTATACTTCAGAAATCAACAAATGCTACAAATCAGGGCTTGATTTATTCTTTTGTTAATTGCCTAAATTTAAGAAAGTGATGCAGAAAATGTTAATAATGCAGACTAAATTTTTAAGTGTCATGCATACATCCCATCTTGCACCCTGCCCCCTCCCCAAGCTGGTTGTTAAACACTCCTACCTCAGGAACAACCGAACTAAAGAGGGAGATGGGTTGAAGACCAAAACACATTGTTCAATATTGTCACAAATATTGCCCTACCCCTTTTCAGCCCCATAAGTAGGGGCAAGGCCTTCTGACCTACTTTATCTAGCAGTCAGCACCCCTGGGGCCCACAGGAAGCCCCCACCCCCTTGGAACTCAGTTTTCAGGTCACCACCACCACCCAGGTCCTCCCCCTAAGCTTTAACTATCATTCTCCCCCTTCCCACGCTCCCCCCCCATGACTCCATATTTCTTCCCCCTACCCAGATATTGTCCCTGTTCCCCACTAGGGTGGCTATGGTGTGCTACTGACGTAGCCCAAGCTAACAGGCCAACATTGAATTAGGGTTGCCCTAGACCACTATGGCATTAAAGAAAGGCATGTTAGGATACCAACGAGAGTGGGGGTGGGGGTGGGTAGAGGAGAAACGAGAGCAGGGAGAGATGGAAAGGGCTGAGTGAAAAGTGAGCAGAACCTTCTATGAAAGCGACTCATTTGAGTCCAGTGACCGATTCCACCAGTCTCTCCTAGGGAAATTGAACAGAAGATGCCTGCCACCTTGGGTAGAAACTAATGAAAATGGGCCAGGGATTGGGCAAGCCCATGGGGGCCTAGAGCCAGCCTCTGTCTGTTGTCTGTGCCTGGATTGCCACTAGGTAAATCTGGGCCCCCAGTGAATAATGACAATGGCAGATTAGCCATTAAGGTCCATTAAGCTGCTTTACCTAGCCTTATTTGACCTCCACAACAGCCACATAAGGTCAGTAGTGCACAGAGTCTCAGCCCCATTTTACAGAGTGGTTAGATGTCTTATCCAAAAGTACAAAGTTAGGAAATGTCAGAGCTAGGACTTGTACCAGCTTTTCCTGGCTTCAGGTCTTTCAACTGTGCCACACTGACTTCTACCCTACAGTGGCTCTGGTTACTTGGAAGATAAAACCCAAACTCCTTTGCCTACTCAGTCTACTCTCTGCTCCATCTGTTTTCCCCCCATATAGTTTGTGTTCCCAGCCTACATGGTCTCCTTCCTCCTCTCCCCCTCTACCATATTGCATCTTTTGCCTCCTGCTCTTCCTGCCCACCCTCCCTTGACGCACGCACAAGACCAAAAACCTCTCATGTTTTCTTGAGTCAAAAGGCATAGAAGTTTGGTAGGGGCTGGGTTTTCTACTTCTGCTTTCTTCGAACATACCTGGGAGTGAGAGTAGGGGGATGGCAGGGAGGAAGGTAAAGAAAAGGTTACTTACCATGACTCTCCAGCTCCTTTGGGTCAGTGGTCTGCAGACTGAAATGCTCTGTTGGTTTCTGGGACCTCCCAGGGACTGGGCGGGGGGGGGGGGGGGGGGTTGCAGAAATGCCTGGGGCTACTTCCAGGAAGTAAAACTCAGAAACCCAGATGATATGTGTTGGAGTGGGGGGAGGGAAGAGGAAGAAAAGGAGGAGGGAGACCAGGAGGTTGGAGGGGGTGGGGACAATGGGGAGGGACCTTCCTGATCTCTACAGGTGTTCCCCCAACTTCAAGGCCTGGCTCCAAAGCTGTTTTTTCTAGGCACCACTCCAAGACCATCCTAATTCAAGGTGATCTCTCTTGGCTCTAAGCAACTTCTTTCTTGAACCATATGTGGTTATAATCTATATGTGGGTGAACATGTTTTTGTTTTTCTGGGCTCTTCTAACGCAGAGTAAGAACTGAGCCCAAGTCTGGGTGCCTGTACTCTTAAACTGATGGCTAAAGGGAAGGACCAGTGTTCTGAGTCTTGGAGGCCATCACTAGACAGGGTCAAGGGTCTACTGACCTGAGAGACCTGTTGAACCTTGGGTCTCACCTTCAGACCCATCTACCAGAGGGTCTACTGACCTTCATTCCCTGACCCAATGGCTTGAATGAATGGATTTACTGAACTTCAGTTCCATTCAGTTGACATTTATTAAGTACCTACCACAGTTATCCCTTCCACATAGAAGGGGTTAGGAGTACAGTACCCCTACAATCCAAAAAATCCAAGTAAAATTTTTTTGGCCTTCTCCTCATACCAGAGAAGAAGTCTGAATTTTTCTTTTTCTTTTATGAGGTGCTTACAGTACCTTATTGTAGAATTCGGGTTAATAGTATATAATATTATACATGTATTTCATGCATTTCTGAGTTCTAAACATTTTCTGTTGTAATCTGCTGGCCTTCACGTGACATTTGCTGCTTCTGCAAATCCCTCCAAAAATTCCCATTTAATTTCTCATGCCAACCCATGACATATTAGAACCACAATGGGAAAAGCCACGATGTGAAAGGGATAACTGAATGTGTAAGATGCTGTGCTAAGTGCTGGTGGTAACAAAAATTTGAGAAAAGAGAGGTTAAGTTACATTTGAAGCCTGCTAAATTTTAGTGGCTTGATAGAATCTCTGAGTGGTGATGTCCAGCAGGCAATTAGAGATGCAGTTGGATCTAGAACTCATTAGAGAAAATGGCACTAGGAGTATAGCACTGACCTAATGAATCACTGACGTATCTGAGAACATTCCTACCCAATGACACACTGGCCTAAGGAACCCTTGACCCAAAGAACCTAGAACCCTACTTACCCTGACTTACTTACCCTTTGACTCATACCTAAGGACCTTAGGGACTCAAACTTCAGAGTGACCCAAGCACAATACAAGCTCTCTGATCCATAGATAAAAGACCCAGTAGTTATAGGTGACTGAACAAATTTATAGTAAATGCAGAGAATTCAGGCTGGATAGTCTCCCAAGGCCATAGGAGGCTTATGAGTGACCTTTTTTCTTTTTAGAGGGAGAGACTTCTTTTTAGGCTGTGTCTCAGGACAGGATTGTATGAGGAGTGGGGGAGAGTTGGGAGAGTAAAGCCCTCTGGATATTCTCCTGTGCTTACTGAATCTACCACCCATTTTTAAAAAAAAGTTTAATTTTTGTTATTATATTTTGTTTTTATATTACCTTAATTTCCAAATATATCTTTCCCCTTTCCCCCAACTCAACCAGCCTTGTAACAAAGAATTTTAAAAAGAGAAAAAAAAAGTTCAACAAAATAACCTTTAAACCCAAAGAATTGGACAATGTTCTACACCCATAGTCCTTCACCACATAGGCAAAGAATGTAGGAAGGTGTATTTTCTCATCTACTTTCCAGAGCCAACCTTGATCATTTTAATTACATAACATTCAGTTTCATTTTTTTCGCTCTTTCCTTTTACATTGTCATATATAGTTTTCCTGGTTCTGCTAACTCTACTTTGCATCAGTTCACAGAAGTTTTCCCACACTTTTCTGAATTCTTCGTATTCATCACTTCTTATGGCATAGTAACATTTCTTAGTATTCATGTACTGCAATCTGCTTTAGTCATTCCTCAAGTGATATTTTGTTTCTGATTTTTCGCCACCACAAAAAGACTGTTAATATTTTTATGTATATGGATCTTTTTCTAAAAATTTTATATCTTTACATCACCTTTATTTCCAAGTATTACCCCTCTTTACAAAGAATTTTGAAAAAGACAAAAGCAATTCAGCAAAATCAGCCAACACCTCAATCAAGACTGACAATGTATGCCGTTTCCTGTATCCATATTCCTCCGCCTCTGTAAAAATGGGAGCGAGATGCATTTTCTCACCTGATATATCCTGACCTTTGTCCTTATAATTACATCGCACAGAGTTTCATTTTTGCCATTGTCAATGTCCTTTCATTTACACTGTTACAATTACTGGGTATATTATTTTCTTGCTTCTCTGAATTCATCGTTTCTTACAGGGTGCTAACATTCCATCGCAAATTACTTTATCCATCCCCTAGTCACTAGATCTTTTGTTTCCAGTTCTTTGATACTATGTGAAGTGCTGCTGGAAATATGTTGATGCTACCTTTGACCTCTTTGGGCATATCTCTGCCTATCAGAGGGAACTGTGTTTCAAAGGCTGTGAACAGGTTAGGGACTTTATTTATTTTAATTGTTTATTTAGCATTTTATTTTTTCCCAGTTACACATAAGAACAATTTTCAACATTCTTCTCTGAAACTTTGAGTTCCAAATCCTCTCCCTTCCTCCCTTCCCATCCCTCACCCCCAGTGAGAAGGCAAACAATTCGATACAGGTTATACATGTGTAATCACGCAAAACATATCTATAATAGTCATGTTGTGAAAGAAAACCTAGAAAAAACTCAAGAAAAAAAAGGAAAAAATAAGTCTGCTTCAATCCGTATTCAGGCACCATCAGTTCTTTCTCTGGGGATGGATAGCATTTGTCATCTTAAGTCCTTCAGAGCTGTCTTGGATCACTGTATTGCTGACAATAGTTAGTGATTTTATTGTTCAAAAGTAGAATTCAAACGGCTTTTGCCAGTAGTTTGACCAGTTCATTGCTCCACCAACGGGATATGAGTGTACTTGTCTTTCTAAAACTCCTCTAATATTGACCCTTCCCATTTTGGAGGATCTTTACCAACTTGCAGGGTATGCAATAAAATTTCAGAGTTGTTTTGATTTGGATATCTCTTATCATAAGTGATTTGGAGCAGTCTTTTATATGGCATATGGTTGTTTGCAATTTGCAGTTCTTCTTTTGAGAATTGTTTGTCCACATTCTTTGACCACTTATTCACTGGAGAATGAATCAGTTTTACATATTTGTAAGTTTCCTAAACATCTTTTTTCTTAAGGGGGGACGGCAAGGCAATTGGAGTTGAGTGACTTGCCTAAGGTCACACAGCTAGTTAAGTGTCAAGTGTCTGAGGATAGATTTGAACTCAGTTCCTCCTGACTTCAGGGTCGGTGCACTGAAACATCTAGCTGCCCCCCCCAATAACTTTTGATGATCTCTTTTTTTTTTTAATTTATTTTTATTTTTTGCTTTTTGGAGGGCAATTGGGGTTAAGTGACTTTCCCAGAATCACACGGCTAGTAAGTGTGTCAAGTGTCTGAGGCTGAATTTGAATTCAGGTCCTCTTGACTCCAGGGCCCGTGCTCTATTCACTGCGCCACCTAGCTGCCCCTGATGCTCTCTTTCAATGTTATGACATTTTCATTCATTCATCATGCATTTGGTTCATTCTACAAACTTTCATGAAGCACTTACAGTGTGCCTGGTGTAAGAAGTTTAATTAGACAATTAAATAGTGTCTGTCCTCTAGGGCCCTGGAATTAACCGACAGGCATGTCCCACCCTGTTACAATCCTGGGGTAGATTTTAAAGAAATGAGTGAATACCTACATGTGTATATATAGTCCTTATTTTGTCAGGATCTGTGATTTAATCAGAGCAGGAATTTCCAGGCAATCAAACTCTCTCTACCAATGCAAATCTGTGACTTGAGCAATTTGCAGTCTTAAGACTGTTGCCTCAGGCCAGTGATTTGCCCATTACAGGTCACAGGGAACACATACAAAATAAGTGTGATATAACAACTGGAGGGAATTAGGAGAAGTCTTGTGTAGGAAGTGGGGCTTTGTTGACATTGTTGTGACCACTACAGTCTTCTCTGAAGTGGGAAATAAGGAGGGAATAAGCATTTATATAGCACCAACTGTATACCAAGCACTGTGCCAAGCATTTTATAAATATTATCTCAATTTATTTTGGAGGCAGGTGTTGTTATTATTCTCCATTCTACAGTTGAGGAAACTGAGGCAAACAAGTGAAGTGACTTGCTCAGGGTCACAGAGCTAGTGAGTGTCTGAAGCTGCATTTGAAATAGGGTCTTCCTGACTCCAAGTTAATCATGCAGTGCACTGTGGCACCACGTAGCAGAAGTAGATTCATGGAAGGATGTTTAAAGTGTCATGTTGGGCTCCTGGGAAGGAGGGCCTGGGACTAAGGCTGATCCTAACCCTAAATTCTCCTCTGCCCCAGCAGGAACTGGATCCTCTAATCACTGGAGAAGGCACTGAGTCACTGAGGATCCAGACTCAGAAGAGGTCCTATCCCAGGGGTGGCCTTCTAGATCCTTAAATATGGCCTTAAAAAAAATGGATTCAGTCAAAAGGCCACACTGGAGGATCTCATGTCTTAAGGCCACAGGTTCCTTACCCCTTGGCTAGCCAAATCACCCACAGAATGCTCCCTTCTGTGCTTGATTTTGGACCCGCCATCCTATGGCCGCTGCCGAGTCCCATGGCTAAGTGGGGCTTCCTTAACCAAGATCATCCTCCTTCCTCAAAGTGGTCACCTAAGTTCCTGACAATGGGATCACAAAACCTTACAATGTTAGACCTGAGGGCCCACTGGGTTCAATGTTCCTATTATAGTTAGGGAAACAGGTCCAGAGAGAAGAAGGCATTTGCCTAGTGTGACAGAGCTGGAAGTAGAATCAAGCTTTCTGACTCCCAACCCTATGCCTTGGTGACTCTCCTCAGAGGCTTCCCATAGATATCTCCAGAGTCACTGGAGACCCAGGTGTTCCTAGGGAGATTCAAGAATCTCTGACCACGAACATCTCAGCAAGTACCTTGAAATAGAGCTAGTAAGGGTTATAAACAAAGCACTTTATCTTATTTGATTCTCCCTACAAGGTACATGCTCTTAAAATGCTTTTCTTACATTTGAGGTAACGAGGCACAGTGTGATGAATTAAAAGTCTAAGAAATATAATTTCTGGGTAATAAATAATCAATTTATTAATTATGGCTAGTAAATAACCAATACAATCAGATGAACGGTCCTCTCAGACTAAAGAGGAATGTTGTGGGCAGCTGACCATTTAAATACCCTTGGGAAGAGTGGGTGTCCGAGAAATCAACTCTGATTGGTTAATGATTAATGAGAAAATAAATATGAGAAGTGGGTTTATTCTAATGAGAGGCTGGGGGCTGTGTGCTCTAATTTTGTCATTATTGGACAGAGACTTATCTTTATTCAGATCACACCTACCTCAGGCAATCTAGACAAGGTGATTGACCTCCACCCAGGCCATTTACCTAGTTGAACAGTGAACTGGAATTCAACTAAATTGGATTAAGCTATCCCAGTTGGGTGGGGCCCTGCCCAAGATTGAGCAGAATGTTAATCCAATCTCAGCATCAGTCCTGTCCTTCAGAGAATTCCGGAATAATCTACAGAGACTAGTTTCTGAATGAGGAAATAGAAAGAGAAAAAACCCTAGTGTATCCCTACCTCCCCCATATTAAATGATTATTAATAATAATTTCTCTCAACAGAGAGGCTAATTGACTTGTCCAAGGTCACACAATGAGTGTCTGAGGTTAGATTTGAACTCGGGTTTCTAGACCTCAAGTCCCATCCACCTAGCTTTCTCTGAACTCTAGTCAGAACTTTAATAGCTCAGAACTCGAGTTCAAGTGATCCACCAGCCTCGGCCTTTCCCAATAAAAGGATTACAGATGTACCACCACAACCAGTAAAGCAATACTTCTAACGCACAAGCCCAGCCTAGTCACTCCCTTGCTCGCTAAGCTCCAGTGGGTCCCAAGCACTTCTCAGATCAAATACAGGCTCCTGTTTGGGAGTTAAAGCTCTTTACAACCAGACTTAAACCTACCTTTCTTGACATAATACATATTCCCCTTCACAAAGCTAATTTTGCCTTCTTGCTCTTCCTCACATGAGACCCTCTATCCCTCATCTCCATGTCTTTGCACAGGCTGTTCCCCCTTGCCTAGAATGCCCTTCTTTGGGTGTCTGCCTCCTAGAATCCCTAGTTTTCTTTTTTGGCTGGGACACCATCTCCCACAGAAGGCTTTTCCTGATCCTTCAAGCTGCTTTACACTTCCTCATTTCCACCCTGGAAATTACCTTGTATCACTGTGTGTATGAGTCTGTGTCAGCTCCTTTGATGGAATGTAAACTTTTGTCGCTGTTTCCATAGAATTCACTCATCACAATGCTTGGCACACAGTAAGTGCTTCATAAATGCTGATGGATTGATAAATTATCAGTCAGTCTTTTATCTGGCCACGATTGGTCATGAGAAGGATTTCCCCAACAACCAAGATTCCTGGGTCTACAGTTAGTCACAGAGTATGGGCCAGTCTCCTGCTGGAAAAGAAGAGAGGAAAAGGATGGGAGCTGGTCAGGGAAAGGGTCATGAAGAGCTAGGAATGATGAGGTGCAAGCTCTGGCACCCCCTTGAGCTCTGGGGGTTAGAGGCCAACCTCCAAGACTATCATTTGCAAAGTAGGTGCAGACTTGCATTGGTAGATGGAGTTTCCTCCTCTGGGAGTTTCCTCTACCAATGAAATCTCTGATCTAGTTCCTATCCTGTGTCCAGAAATGCAGGTTCGGAGCAGGTACACTCCGCGGTCGGCAGGGGCCTCCGTAGGGGAAAGGCGCGCAAGGATTGGCGGGGCCCCGCGCTGGGAGGGGCAAGGCTTCGGGACTGGAGCGGGGGTGTTGACGCTCCGGGACTGCAGAGGGCGCCTTGGGGGCGGGGCCGTGCGCTGGGAGAGGCGGGGCCACCTTGTGGGAGAGAGGTTGATGCCATGAGACCGAGAGAGGGAGCTGTGGGGTCATCCTCGGGACACCGGCACTGGCGCTGCAAGAGGTGGAGCCCACAGTGGCGTGTTGGGGTGGAGGTGATGCTTCCGGGCCAGCAGGGGGCGCTGCGGGGGCGGGACCGAGCGCTGCGAGAGGCGGGGCCGCGCCTCGGGGGCTGGGGCTTGGCGCTGCGGGGCCAGCAGAGGGCGCACTGGGGCCAGTCTGGGCCGCCCGGGAACGCGCTGCGGGGCCCTCGGGGGCGCGATCTCCTCCCCCCGCCCCTTTGTGTGCCTTTGGCGCCTTCCTGGCGGTCTCCCCGGCGGCGGCGGCTCTCGGGGCTCCCTGGCTGGGCTGGGCTCGGGCTGCGCGGCCATGGACATCAAGAGGCGGGTTACGCTGGAGCTGCGGAACAGGAAGCCGGGGGAGGTGAGGCCCGCGCGGGCCGGAGCACGTGGGCCCGGGGCTGGGGGCGCCGCACGTGGGCAGCTGCGTGGGGGCCGGGGCCGGGGGGATCAGGCGGGCTCGGAGCCCGAGTCCGGGCTCGCGGCGCCGAGATCGGGAGACGTGGCCTTCCAGGCCCCGCGCACAGGCCGGCGGCGCGGGGGCAGATCCGGGGCGCCCAAGGCCCGGGAGGGAGGCCGGGGAGCGCGGGCGCCGAGACCCGGGGACGTGGCCTTCAAGGCCTGGCACATGGGCCTCCGGAGGCCGGGGACGTGGGCTCTGCGTGCGCAGGATCGGGACGTGGGGCCTGGGCGGGTGGCCCGGACGTGCGCGATCAGATCCCGGGCTTGGGCGTTGAAGGCCCTGGGCCCGGGGTGCAGATGTGCGCTAGGAGGTCGCAGGTTTGGGCTTTGGAGGCCCGGGGGCCGAACGTGCGCGAGGAGACCCCGGGATTTGGGTTCAAGGCCCGGGGGCCGAACGTGCGCAGAGATCCCTGGTTTGGGCGCTTAGGGTCCGGGTTACGAGGTAGAAAGTCTGGAGCCCGCACATCAGCATAGAAAGCCTGGAAATAAGGGGCCTTGGGTTGGTACCAGAGGTATGGGGGCCATAGTCTTTAGGGACTGGTCTATAGGGGTCTGGGGTGGTTCTGGGAGGAAGGGGCAGATAGATGGTGGACCAGGCTGCTGGACCCCTGCTAGAACCTCCTGGAGTCAGCACGGGGGCATTTAAGCGGAAGAGGGCTACACGTGGGGCCGTCTTGTAGGTTGGGAAGGTGGAGGGTACTCCTGGTTGCTGGAATTGTAAAGACTGGGGGGGGTTTAGCTCAGAGGAATTGAGAAAGGGGCCATAGTCAGGTGTTCCTTTGGTAATCTTACCATTCCCCCCTAACTCCCACCCCAGTCTTTCAGTTCCGAAATCCTGAGTCTTTGATCTTAGGAACAAGTGGTCTCAAGTTCAGGGTCCAAAACTTGAAGAGGTGAAAGATTTCTCTAGGCTGCCCAGGACTTGGCATTCATTAGAGGAAAGAAAATTAGGCTTTGGGATCCTCTATCCTTATAAAGACCTGAGCCCAGTTCTGAGGCTTCCTGGGGCCTGGTTTCTCTAGAATCACAGAGGGACTGAGCTGAGCCAGGATGTGTGGACAGGAGCCCAGAATGACCTAAGTGAAGGATGGTTAGAGCCAGGGCCTGGAGTGACTGAGCCATTCTTGGCTATTCTGGGGTTTGGGAGGTGACCAGAGCTGGGCTGGCTTGAGGGGTCTGGAGGCTCATTGAGGGAATGCTAAGTTGTTTATACTTGCAGTTTAGAGTTGGGGCTGGGGGTAATGGTGGGTGTGAGATCTATTTAGAGTCAAGATAATCTGAGTTGGGCAGGAATGGGACTGTGGGCTTAACTGGGTCTGGTCTTTGGGGGGACACCCTGGAGGTTGGGTTTGGATGGGATGGAGGCTCAGTTTTGGAGGTGACTACAGCCTTGTTCCCTTACCCCTCAGGTGAAAGATCTAGTCTTGGATAACTGCTTCTCAGATGATGGGAAGATTGGGGGCCTGTCTTCAGAATTTGAAAACCTTGAATTTCTCAGCATGGTCGACATCAACCTCGTGTCTTTGGCCAATCTACCCAAGCTTCCCCGACTTCGAAAGGTGGCAGGGAGAGATTGGGGGATGGAGATGCCAGGAATTGGGAAACCCTAAGAATGGGGTGGGGTGGAAGGCAGGTGGGTCTCCCCAGGTCTCCCCTTTCCCTCTCCCCTCAGGAAGAGAGATGAAAGGTATGGGCCCCTGACTGTTTCCACTCTGTTCTGTCTGGGCCCCACAGTTGGAACTGAGTGATAACCACCTCTCTGGAGGCCTGGAGGTCTTGGCTGAACGAACACCCAGCCTGATCCAGTTAAACCTGAGTGGGAACAAAATCAAGGACATCAACACACTGGAGCCCCTGGTAAGGCTGCCTAGACTGGAACCCCTATTAAACTGTTAACTGAGGGCAAGCATTGGGCCTTTCCTAAACTCTTACTTCCCCAGGGTTGCTTTTGCACATAGTAGGTGCTAAATCATTTTTTTATTCAAAGGCAAATAGACATTTGTCCTTGACCTTTCTCTGGTCCAAGCCCCGTCCCCTGCCTTCCCCAGGTCCCATAAAGGACCTCTTTGCCTGCCTTGCAGAGATAGCCAAGTTTTCTTGGAATATTCCAGACTGCTGGGGCCCTTTGTCCAGGGGGTGGGATGGGATCAAGGTCTGAGGTTCTACCTGTCCTCCCTGCTCCTTGTAGAAGAAGCTGCCGAACCTTAAGAGCCTGGACCTTTTCAAATGCGATGTGACCATGCTGATGAGCTACCGGGAGAGTGTGTTTGCCCTCTTGCCCCAGCTCACCTACCTCGATGGTTACGATGCTGATGACAAGGAAGCTCCAGATTCTGACCCTGAGGCTGAGAGGGAGGGCCTGGAGAGTGTTTGCGGGGAGAATGGGGAAGGTGAGGATTTGTCAAGGGGGGGGCCTTCTAGTTTTGGTTGAATTTCCTACGTTCTGTTTCAGAAACCCCCAGTCCCCTTCCCCAATCACTACTGTGGTCTTTACTGTCAAGTAAGTGAGATGAACCCCCCCACTGCATAGATGGGGAAATCAAGGCACAGCTGTGGACCAAGTTCACCTAGGCATTCATCCTTTTGGGCCAGGGAGCCCAGGTTATTTGGTCATGAATTCTCTGTTGTCAGTGATAGGTGAAGAAGAGGAGGAGGAGGAGGAGGAAGAGGAGGAACTTGATGAGGATGTAATTGATGATGATGAGGATGAGGATGATGAAGATGTTGATGGAGAAGAAGATGAGGAGGAGGAAGAGGAAGAGGAGGAGGAAGAAGAAGAAGATGGGGTAGAGGATGAGGTGAGGACCATGTGGCCTTCCCTGGGAAGGGGCTCAAAGTAGAGACTGAGTGCCTCCCTCCATCAGACATGCTGTAACAGAGGAGGACCTATATACCAAGTCTAGGGTTTGAATCCAGGTCTTGGTCAAAGACCGGTCTAAATCCAGGGCACATTCCACTAGATCTCACTGCAGTCAAGAGAGTTCCTCATGGGGTGGGGGAGAAATCTGAAGGCTTGGGTTTGAATTCTGTTTCTGCCTCTCCTTTTGTGACCATGGGCTAGTCTTCACCCCTCTCTTGGCCTTGACTTTCTCATCTGTAACTTCAGGGGGTGGGGGTGGTTAGACTAACTCTGGCCGCACTCAGGCACTGGCATTCTGGAATTCACTCTTCCCTTTCCTCTCTCCCAACCCTTCAGGAGGATGAGGAGGATGAAGATGATGATGGAGAGGAAGAGGAAGAGGAAGAGGGAGAAGGTGAGTCTTGACTGCTTGGAAACCCATTCTAGGTTCCATCCTAGAGGTGCCCCTAGTGGGGTTGGGGTTAAGGGACCTAGGGGTGGCAGTGTTGCCTGGCCCCCTTCAAGTTGCCCAGGGCTTGATTCCTGGGAGGCAGCTAAGAATTCCAGTAGATGGGGTGGGGCAAGCTCCTCACTCAGCCCCACCCCCTGCACTTGCTCACTCCCCAGCCAGGCCCTTCCTACTCTGTTGCTTCTCCACCCCCAGCTCTGGTGAACTCCCTCTGAATTCTAGAGGCCTTGGGTGGGAGGGTGATCACCCTTACTAGCCAGCTCTCAGGATGCCGCTTCCTGGGCTCTCTTCCTTCTTCTTCTGACACTGGCTTGCCTCTATACCTTCAGAACCCCAGCATGGAGAGAAAAGGAAACGCGCTGCCGATGACGAGGGGGATGACAGTGAAGATGACGAGGAGGACTGAGCCAGCTGCCCTGCCATCAGTGAGCAGCAGGTTGTGGATGGACTCTGCCAGCTTGCCCTGGGTACTGCTGGCTCTGGGGTCTGTTCTTTTCCAGAAGGGGCTCCATAGGCACTGCTTGGCCAGGGGATTCGGTGACCAAAGGTTCTCTCCGTTTTCAGGGGTGTTTTGTGCAACAATTTGTTGGAATTCTTTCTAAATCTTTGTTTCCAAGAAAAATGTGTCCCATGCCCTGCCTGGGCCCTGAAGGGGCAGGGGCTCTGGCACTTTCTCAGGATAAACCTTGCAGCCCCCTCCCTCTTCCCTCTTATTGGTCTTTTTAAATAAATAAAAACTGGAATTTTTTATCTTGTCTAGGAGAAATAGTGACTATGGGGGCTGGGGATGTTCCTGAATTATTCAGTCTACGGAAGAGTCCAACTTGTTTGGTTAAACCTATGAGACCCCCCCCCCCCAGGGATTCTGCAGTCAGTTTAGGAACTGGGCCCCACCCAGTGATTCTTGAAGCCCCATATTGTCAAACAGGCAACTCCCATATAACTGTTTTATTATCCCCACCCCCCCGCTGATCCTGGTCAAGCCAGGCCAACTGGACCCAATGACCCACAGAGTTCCAAAGCAACATTAAGTTAATTATAAAAATAGTCTTCTACCTCCCCATTCCCTGCAGTCACCAGGGCCCAGAGTGGAGAGCAGAGGGAGTGGTCCACCTCTGCAGCCATCTTGGAAGGGGAATAAATCAGGCTACCTGCAAAGTCTGCCTAGGAGTAAATGACTCCACATCATACGGTGGCCTCATGCTACTTGGAGAGACAGGAGAGTTGGTTTCTCAGCCTTAGAAATCCCAGTCCTCCCCTGAGGCTGGGGGACCCTGGGCCCGGGGTGACTGAGTGGTCAGGGAAGGAGGACCACTTGACGATCCAGGAGTGGGTTCCAGTGACCAGACTGTGCCCCCCTGGGCCTCCAGCTGAGGGGGAGTTGAGGGTGATGGTGGCTGTGGTGGTGGGGCTGGGGGTGGAGTCTTGCGATGGTCCTCCAAATGAAGGGTCATGGCCGGTCTGGAGGCTGTGGAGAAGGGGCACTGCATGCAGGTGTAGCGGCCCCTGGTGTGCTCCCACACAATTCTGCTGGTAGAAGAATGACCTGGCACAGGGAGGAGAGGGGCCTTAATGGTGTGCTCCTGGGACCTCCTGACAGGAGGGGGCTTACACAATCTTAAGACTGCATCTGGGTAAGTTTGAGGTAACTTGGCTCACTTTCTTCCTGAAGAAAGTTGAGCAATGTGGAGTCTGTGGAGGGCCTAGAGCTCCTGGTTTTTGTCACCTTCCCATTTTGAAGGGTCTGGTTCTAACATTCCTCCCTCACCTGTTAACCCCAGGGATGCCACTGACCTGTAGGTCCCTCAGAGCTCCCAGGGGGCCTCCGGGGGCTACTGCTGGAACCTGCAGAAGGAGGGAAGGAAAGGGTCAGGGGAAATAATGCTGCAGCCTCACCTGCTACCTACTCCCTCTTCTGGTCCTACTTGGGTAGAACACATGGTAATGACATTGAGGAATCCCTGCTTCTACATAAAGGCTGGATTTGGGCTATGTCTGCTCACCCTGATTTTTTTTCCAGACAGCTGCATTAGTGTTGGAGCTGGAGCCAGGGCCAGAGCTAGGGAGACTCTGGGTCTGGGCAGGCAGGAAGGGACGGAGGCGCTGGGGCCCAGAGCCAGGGGCCAGCCCATAGGGAGAGGGACCCAGGTAGGGTAGGAAGGCTGCAGGTACAGGGCCTGAGGCCTGGCTGGAATAGGAGGGCAGTGCAGCGGAGCTGTAGAGTGAAGCCTCCAGCAGTGGGAAGGGGGCCTTGGGACGAGGTTCCGGGGGCAGGGTCAGCGGCGTGAGCAGCGGAGCCTTGTCAGGGCTGGGGCCGGCTGGTCTCTGAGCATCAGGCAGCTCCTTCTCCAGAGCTGGGGGCAGGGAGGCTGGGGGTGGGGCCGGGCTGTGGGACTGGTCGGAGCAGACGTGTAGGTGTTTGAAGAGGGAGCGGTGAGTCCGGAAGCGGAGAAGGCAATTTTCACACCTGGGGTAGGGGGAGACAGAGACTGGACTGAGGGGTGAGCAGGCCTGATGAAAGTAAGGATGGGGCTGGGTAAGCTGATGGTGTGGCAAAGCAGGGTTGGAAGTGAGCAATGAGGTGGATGAGGAGTCAGGTCACCCAAGAGAAAACCAATGGGTGGAGGGGAGAAGGATGGGGAAGAGAAGAGGCCTCACTTGAAGTATCTGTTGGGCTTGTAGTGCAGCTTGGTGTGGGCCATCAGCTCCTGCATGCTGGGGAAGGTCTCTGTACAGCTTGGGGTGGAGCAGTGAAACAGCTTGCCTGCAGAGGAATATGACCAGAGCTAATGATGTTCCTGGCTATCATTATAGAGATGGGGAACCCCAGGTCTGCAGGGGGTCTTGGCCGAGTTCACAGAGGTAGTCAGGGAGCCAGGATTTGAATCCAGATCCTCCTGACTTCAAATCCAGGATTCTGTCTTCTCGCTCATAGCTCTCCAGGTAGGTAGGCTTCCGAACCATTCCCACTGGGAGCCAAGATCAGGAGTGACAGTAGATAGGGCTCCCAAGTCAGGGCAAAAAGTGGCCCCCTGCCAGAGAGGATCCTGGGAAGGAAGTTCCCCCTTCCCCCATTCTTCCCCATCCCCAGGCTTACCTTCCATGGACTGTGTAGGTTGCAAGTGACTGTGCAGGTGCTGCGCAAGTTCTCGTGGGCTAGGGAAGGCCAGGCGGCAACCATAGCTGGAGCAAGGGAACTGTCTCCCTAGGACACAAAGGATCCCTGGGTCTGAATCCTGCTACCTACACTCGCCATTCATCCAATACTGAGCACCTAGTGTGTGCCAAGTCCTAGGCTGGGGGGGACAAAATACATCTGATATTGATCTGGGGCCAGCCCTCAAGGAGTTCAGAGTTTAATAACCATAAAGGAATGGCTCCTGCCAACAGCATGTAGCCTCAACAACACTGGGCTAATACAGGTATTGTTTTCCCTTTCTATGAGAGGAACATGTTTAGGAGGTAGAATGACCCATACAAGGTCACAATAAATGGCAGAGCCCTGCTTTGAACAGAGGACCTTTGCTGCTCTCTTCATTTGCAGGCGTAGGGAGGAGAACCACACATAGGAATCTACCTACAATAGCAGATGCCAGGCAGAATGTACTAGACCACAGAGAAGCAAAAGCAAGGTCCTGAAGGCCCACAGGAGGAAAGAGAACATATTTTCAAGATGATCAAGGGAGGAAAGGTCAGAGAGGTAGGAAAGAATGTGGGGGATTCCAGGTCAAGAAGAAGCTGTGAGCAGAGATGAAAAGGAAGGTATGTGGTGTGTCTATGGTGAGCAATTGCTTTGGCCTAGAGAAGGATGTTGGTCCAGAAGTTTAGATTTCACTGAAGGGTGATGGGACAGGAGAGTGGCTGGAATAGAGAAAGGCCTTCGAATGATGTCATGGGAGGATTCATTGAAGAAATAGGGTGTTTAACATGGAAAAGAGGTTTAGGCAGTAAACAATGGTTGCATTTCAGCTATCTGAAGGGCAATCATGAGGACCACAGGAGACTTATTCTTTGTCCCACAAGGAAGGACTAGGACCAGTGGTGGGGGGATGTTTTAAGAGGGTGGATTTTATGGCTTATTAACAGTTGGAGCTGCCTGATGATGGGCTGCCTTGAGAGAATGTGCCTTATTATATAACCAGAAGTGAACTTAGAAATAAATCATTTTCTCTACTGTCCCTTTCTACAGGTCATTTTCCTCCAGAGCATGAAATTGAGGCTCAGAGAGGGAAGTCACTTGTCCAAGGTATTACATATCATGAAAATGGCAGGCCTGAGACTAGAGCCCAAAGTTCCAGAATCCCCCCTGAGCCAGGGCTCATTAGACCAGGCTGCAAGCATCCAAGCTGAGTTGGACTTAAATATGTCAGAAAAGCTGGTGATGAGACTCCTGGCCTGGTTTTGGGAACTAGACTAAATGCCTTCTAAGGCTGCTGGCTCTGAGATCCTAGCATTCTAGGACCAGGGCTGGGCTTTAGCAAGATTAATTTCTTCACCCTCCCACACAGCTCTATAGCATAAACTCTAGTCCCTGAAGGCAGAAAGACAATTTAGGATACTCCTGGGGAGAGATTACAAGGGCTTTTGCTGAGAGGGAAAGCAGTATGAATGCAAAAGAAGGGCCATTTGCAAGAGGTCCATGAGTGGGAGAACAGAAGGAATCAGATAATCAGAGGTCTCAGGCCAGGAAGAACAGGGATACTGCCAACAGATACCAGAATGATGAACTGCTTGGAGGGAAAATGACCAAAAGTCTAACCTTAGCCATTGTCTGAGGTGCCAGAGGAAGAAATATCCAAAGGAATTTTGGGATTTGGAGCTAGAAGAGAGCTAAGTTAAGACCCAGAGAAGTGACTGGCATAAGGTCATACAGCTGGGAGAGGAGACCAGGGCCCCAGAACTCAGAGAGGTCCTGGAGGAGATGTGGGTCTGGACCTTGAGAGAGACTGCACTACAGAGCTTCCCTTGGGCTGTGATCATCCTCTCCAGGACAAGGATTTCAGTGTTTCCAAGGAAGAGGGGCCAGCAAAGGTCACAGAGACAAGCAGGGAAGAATACCCAGAAGGGGAGGGTGTGGTCAACAGCTGTGCCCAAATGGCTGGCTGCAGGTAAGTCAAGAAGAACCAGGCTGAGAAAAGGACAATGGAGCTGGTAATGAGAAGGTCCCCCCTCCATGGGAAGTCCCGGGGGATGCATCATCTTTCACCAGGCTATGGCTACTGTTCTCTCCCCACATCTTTCAAGCCTCCATGTGTGCCAGTGCCCCTCTCCCATGGTCCCTGTGTCCTCCAGGCTGTAGTTCCTCACCAGAAGAGGGAGGCCGGCGCTTTGGAAGGCGTGGCTCCTCACTGGGGCTGCTGTTTACACCCCCTCCTGTGCTGGTTCTGCCGGAATGCTTGCAGTCTGCAGAGTGGAGACAGGTTACTTACCCAGCCCTGGCCCCGCCAAACCAAGTCTTCCCCAGGGGGCCCTGGGCCTGAGGACTGAGAAGAAAACCCCTTTCCTAAATGTTAATCCATGACCCTTCCCCTACTCACCCTCTGCTGAGAAGGCTGGAGACAGCTGCTCTTTCTCTGGCTTGGTTGCTGGGCTCTGACTGGGACTGCCATAGATGTCTGAATAGGGCAATGGTGCAGGACATGCCTGGACCCCAGGCCCCATCCCAGAACTCTCCTCCTGATGATAATGAACAAGATATGGAGGGGTCAGTCCTTGGACTTCCCTCTTATTCCATCCCCCACCCCAAGCTTCTACTTCCCTGTCCCTTCTTCAAGTCTTCTCTTGTCCCTGGGCCATCCCAGTGTATGTGGGGGGGGGGGGGGGCACTGAGAAGGGAACTCTGGTTCAGAAGTCCTCTCCTACTCTCCCATTCCCTTCACTTGCTTCAGTATCCCTTCACCTTCTCCAAGCCCATGACTGAGCCCAGAATGACCCACAGAATGTCAGCAAGGAAGAGCTGCTTGAAAGTCTAAGAATTTAGTATAGATGAGAAACTTGGGGACCATCAAATCCAATGCCCTCAGTTGACAGAAGGGGAACATGGTGAAAATGGAACTTGTTCAAAATCTCCCAGCAAGTCAGGCTAAAACTAGAGTTAGAATGTGGGCTAGCTTGACTTTGAATCTACCTACCCCTGGTAGAAACTCTTGCCGTCACTTCACATCCCACTCCAGGCCAAGGTGGGTCCTAATCCCCTTCCTCCAGTAATGGACTTTGAGGACAAAAAGCAAGGGCTATGCCCCAGTGCCTGACAGGAGGATTAAGTTGGGAGGCCCAAGGGGAGAAAAGAAGAATAGGAAGAGGGAGGTAGGCTTGGAAGGACAACAGGCTCAGTGTGAGCTGAAGATATTCATGGCTGCCATAGATGGGGTTGCTGAAGGCAGTGCCTGGATAACCAGAATCCAAGAGATTTGGGATTGGGTGGTGGGAGTGCAGGAGGTGAGGGTGGGGGGTGTGAGGGGAAGTCTGGAGTAAGGCAAGAAAAGGGAGTCTACCACTGTGGAAACATGCCTGGATTTCATGTCAGAGAACCTGAGTTCAACCTGGTTTTGTTACTTACTACTGTATGACCTTGGCTATGTCACCAAACCTCTCTGGGCATCAGTTTCATCATCTCTATAAATAGGAGGAGAGGCTGGGTCAGACTAGATCAGCGATTTAAAGATGAAAAGGATCTTGGAAGTCATATAGTCCAACCCCTTCCATTTCACAGGAGAATAAACAAAATGGGCAGAGAGGGTAAATCAACAGTCACACAACTACAAAGAGCTGAGTGTCAAACCCAGGTTCTCTGATTCCAAGTGTAACACTGTTTCAGAACTCTGAAATCCCTTAGGGCAGAATTGTCAAAACCTGAGCTAGCTTCCTGCAAAACTCCCAAGGGCAGCCTGAACCAGGTTACAATGTAACTGGGGAATGTTTCACACACAAAAAAACAAAGTTAATTTCTAAGTCAACATGGCTACCTAGAAGAGTCCATTTCTATTTGAGTTTGATACTTACTAAATGCTTTTTCCTTTTCTTTCCTTAACCTTTGAGCTCTAAACCTTAGAAACAGGGTTGATAGTAAGGAGCAGGCCTGGATTGTGGCTTATTGCTAGTTATAGAAAAGGTGGGGTAGAAGAACTGGGCATGGGGAAATCTTGGACCTCATTAGAGACCAGAAGACTATGGGGGGAGGGGGAGCTGGACTGGGACAAGGAACAGCCTAGAAATAGGCAGAGGGCATTGTTTCCAAGTATAGGTGCATAAGATGTAGGGCTGGAAGAGGTCTCAAGAGGAGGCCCAAGGGAGTGGACCTAAGTGGCCTGCTTGAAGTTACACATATGTTATCAAAGGCAGGGTCTGAATCTGCTTTCTGACTTAAGAACCAGTGCTCTTTCCATTGTACCACCATTTCTGAATGGGCCAGGGTCCGTAAGGACTGGGTTGGACCATTAGAAGGGGAGACCTGGTAGGTGAAAAGTATTTATAGGGTTTAGATCTAGAAAGAAATGGGAATTTCCCAAAGTATGGGGGAAAAGTGGAATCTGCATGGATGGGGGAATCTAAAACAGGCAGGCTCTGGAATTATGAGAGGCCTAGAACAGAGGCAGAATGTGGAACACTGAGGAGGCGGGGCCTATGTTATTGACAAAATCCTTGGAGGGGGACCCAGGATGTTGCTGGAGTGGGGGCGGAGCTAAAGTAGTTGACCAAGTCTAGGGGGCGGGGCCTGGGCTCCGGTCTAGGCGCAGGGGGTGGGGGGGAAGGAGGTACAGAATATAGAGGCCTTACGTTTGCAAGGGCGAGGCCCAGAACGGAGGCGGAGTTTGCACCCCTGGAAGCGGGACCAAGCATAGGAGGCGCGTCTCTACGGGGGCGGGACATAGAACAGAGGCGGGACTTGGAACGTGATGGGGCAGGGCCTGGAACAGGGGCGGAGTTAAGAACGCAGGCGGAGGCGTGTCCCCGTCCTTGTTTCCTCAGCTGTCTGTCAGTCTGTCAGTTCCGCGCCCCGCCCCCTTGCCCCCCCCTTCCTTCCGCGACCGCTCTTCTCCATCCCCTCCTTCTCTCTCGGCCCCAGTCCCAGCCCCGGCCCCAGCGCGCGCTCACCATCCCTCCCCGTGTCCGCGCGCTGCCTTTGTTCTGCTACTCCCTCCGCAGCTCCCCCCACTGCGGGGACACGCTCACGTCGCCGCCATCTTGTGCCAAGGCTCGGCTCTCGCGAGAGCAAGCGCGGCGGCGCGGGTCCCGGAATGGGGGAGAGGGCTGGGCCGCCGAGCCCAGAGGAGTGGGAGGGGCGGAGCTTGTGGGAGTGAGAATGGAGGAGGGGCCCGACGGGCGGCCTGGGACGCATGCGCCCTGAGACAGGAACGCGTTTCCCCGTTTCTCCGGCGCATGCACGGTCTGGCGTAGCGTAGGGACGGGAGCGTCACCTGGTCCTGGTTCCGCTGCGTCACTGGGAAGCTCCGCCCCAGCCTCGGCCACACCCTAGCGCTGCAGGAGGTGCCAAATCGAGCATCCACCCGACCTGGTTGAAAATGAGAAAACTGAGGTCGGAGCTTATAAAACCGAAAACGGGTAAAAACCCAAACAAACAAGGAAGCGTGATTGACCTGTCTCCTGATCTTGTGCATCTCCTTCCCTTTACAATCTTCAGCCTCAGTTTCCTATTTTGTAAAATGGTGGAAGCAGATAGAGCACTGGACCCGAAGTCAGCAAGGCCAGAGTTCAAATTCGGCCTCCCACACTTGTTCCCTGGGCAAGTCACTTCACTTCTGCCTGACTCAGTTTCCCCAACTGTAAGACAAGAGATAAAAGTTAGCACCTACCTCCTGGGGTTGTTGTGAGGCTCATATTACATAGCCTGTTGTAGGGCACTTTGCAAATTTTAAAGCGATCTATATGCTTATTACTTCTACCTTTTGCTCTGAAAACTGAGATCAAATCAACAACTACATGCCATTTTTCAAGAGGGCCTGTTAATTGAGTGATCCAGTGATCATACTCTTACCAGACTTTGAACACCTTTCATGGTTAGCACTCTGCTATATGTTTGTTGTTGGATCATTTCAGTTGTGACTCTTCATGACCTCATTTGGGGTTTTCTTGGCAAAACTGGAGTGGTTCGATATTTCATTCTTCAGCTCATTTGACAGGTGAGGAAACTGAGGCAAAGGGGTGACTTGCCCACCTAGTCAGTGCCTGTGGCTGAATTTGAACTCAGGTCCTTGCCTCTAGACTCAGCACTCCACTCACTTAGAGACCTTTTATTCCTCCCCCCCCCCCCATTGAAATACAAACTCCTTGAAGTCAGAACTCTCTAACTTTTGTATCCCCCGAGTTTAGCACAGTGCTTGAAATGTGGTAAGCAGTTTAACAATGCTTTTTTATTAATTCATTTATCCATCCGTACATTTTGTATCTTTGTCTCATTGCTAAATTTTTTCTTCTCTCTATTGAGTCTCTTGAGCAACAGAGTTATTATAACAGTAACTCACTTGGATAGCTTAAGATTTATGAACTCTTCCATTCATTTCAACAATCATATTACATACTATTTGCTTTTGGTCTTTGTATCACCTGAGCCCCTTCCAGTGTTGGACACTTTGTATCACCTGAACCCTTTCCAGGCCAAAATCAAACGGTTGCTCAAGGAACTGATACTCTACAAAGGGATGTAACTTTGACAAAGATGAATAAATGTGAAGTAATTTCAAGAGAGAGAAAGTACTCTTACCTTTCAGAGGAAAGGGGGATGGCATTGTAGAGACATGGCACATAAAGCTTGAGGGAAATTTAGACCTTCTAAGCTGAGGGGGGAGGTGGCAGACCTGGCCTGGGGAGCAACTCAAAGATCAGGACTGAAGCTCCCAGAGTTCTGGGCTTGTGAAGTGGCAGGGCTGGGCCTCCAGTTCAGCTCTTTTGACTGCAGGTCCCAAGCTTGCTGCCCTTCCTTTCACTATGAAAAATCTGGTGGTGATATCCATGGGGATTGAATGTAAGCCAGGTGCTTCTTGAGGATAAGAATGGTTTGCTGTGCTCACAGCCAACATTGTTTTTGGTCTGGGGGGAGAAAGGAAGACTAATGTTCCTCGTGAAAAGTTCCAGGCAGACAACTTCAGACATATTGGAAGACCCAACAATTCATGTTTCCTGTGAACCCTCCAGTTTGGAAAAAGCTGGGGTCCTGCCCCTAGCCTTTAAATTCCACTGTGCATTTATCCAAGACCTGGCCTTCTTTCATTTGGGATATTGATTGACCTAGCACACTGATCTTCAGGCTTGGGTTTCCCACCCCTGACATTAAATAATGGGCTCAGGCTATGCTTCCATTAAGTATGAGGGTTTATGAATAGGATGGAGGGGGCATTATTCACAAATTCATAGAAATGAGAATAATATAGGCTAAGGAGTGGTGGGGGATAGGAAAGAGAGTTTAAAGTACTATAGGAAATTTTGAGGAGGGAGAGAACATGATTAGTTGGGAGAATCAGGGAACAATTCATAGAAGAACTGGCACCTGGAGCTGCATCTAGAAGCAAGAGATGGATTTCAAAGGGCAAAAATGAGAGTGGAATATATTTTAGGTATTGGGGAGGGAAGGCACAAGCAAATGTATGGAAGGGGAGGAGGTTATATTGAGTTCAGGGAAAACTAGTTGTCTAGATATGTAGCAAGGCAGATATATGCTAGACTTGGAGTCAGGAAGACCTGCATTTGAATCTGATCTCAAACACTTACTAGCTGTGTGACCCTAGGCAAGTCATTTGTCTGTCTGTCTCAGTTTCCTCATCTGTAAGCTGGGGCAATAATAGTATCTACCTCTGATGGGGATGGGGACGGGGTTATGAGATTAACATTGGACCCCTAAAAGGAAAGGACCATATATTTGGGACCTAGATTCCAAAGCCCCCAAACCCAGATCTCTTGGCTTTCAACTGAGGCACCCATCGCATCCCAGTCAACTATCCTTTTAACTTCCCTTTCACTGTGACTCTGCAGCCACTTAATTTCTTCCATTGTCTGCACCTGGCCCCACCCCAGGCTACTTGCTACTCCTTAATCAAATCCAGATATTCACACAATTTTTTTCTGTCTGGCATCCTCATCAAAATCGAAGATTCCTTTAAAAATCTGGCATACTTGGGACAGCTAGGTGGCACAGTGAATAGAGCATTGGCCCTGGAATCAAAAGGACCTGAGTTCAAATGCGGCCTCAGACACTTGACATACTAGCTGCGTGACCTTGGGCAAGTCACTTAACTGCAATTGCCCTACCTTCCTCCCTCCAAAAAAAAAAATCTGGCCCCCTTGTATTGGTATCATAAAAAAAGGAAGACACACTAGTCACCCATCCAGCTGATGTTTTCATAAACTCACTACTTGAACTGAAAGAAGGCTTGAGTGAATTCTATCAAGGCAGACACCCACCCTGTACCCTTGCATTTTGGGATTCCTAGCACCCCTTAGACTACAACACCTCCAAGATAGTTGTGAGGATTTAATAAGTTATTTGTAAATTTGTAGTATAAATGCTAGCAATAATTATTATTTGTTTATTAGTTAGAATGTAGAATGTGAAAAAGGAGAGTAATAAAAAAAAAAACAGAATGCAAGGTTAAGCTAGAGCCAGATGTGGAATTGCTTAAATGCCAAATTGAGGAGTTTTTATTCTATCAGCAATAGAGAGCTCCAGGTTTTTAAGAAGGGTGTGACATGGCCAGACCCAGCATTTATTTTGGCCTTGTGAATGACTGGTGGGGGTGAGGAGGACAGAAGAATTAGGAGAATATAGGAGCCTGTCGAAGTAGTCTTGGACATTTCTAGGCTGGTAGCTGTTTGAATGGGGAGAAGGGGCCAGATGGGATTTATGTGTCCTGGAAGCAGACTATGTTAGGCTGGGTAAATGATTAGAGATGGGGGAGGGGGTTAGGGAGAAAGAAGAGTCCAGGAGGACTCTGAGGCTGTGAACTTGGGAGACTTTTTCTTCGTCTGCCTCTTTTGGGTGTCCTGCCCTCTAATTTAAGGTATCCTTAAAGGTTCTCGGCTCCTTTTCTCCCCAGCCTCTCGCTTGGTTTTCTCATTGGTTCTCGGCTTCAATTATCTTCTCTAAGGAGATGATTCTCAAAGCACAAGTCTGATCTTGTCACCTCCCTGCTCAGGAAGTAGCTCCCCATGGCCTCTAGGATCAAATACAAAACTCCTCTGATATTTAAAGCTTTTTACAATCTGGCTACAATCTATCCTTCCAGACTAGTTTCATGTTACTCCTCCTCACCATGCGTTCCAGCCAAACTGGTTTCTCGCCTATATCTGTGTGACATAACATTCCACATTTGGTCTCTGTGTTTTTGCTCAGGCTGCCCTATCTCCCTGACCTCCCCCCACCCCCATCATCCATGCCTGGAATGCTCTCCCTCCTCACTCCTGCCTCTTGGAATCCCTAGCTCCCTTTGAGCTCAAGAGCAGCCTCCTACAGGAGAGTTTTGCTGATTCCAGAAATTTTTGGTGTTCTCCCTTTAAAATTACTATGTACTTACTTTGCAAATATTTTCTATTTATGTGTGTGCCCATTGTTCCCCTCAACAGAATGTGACAGGGGTGAACCTGTGTTGAAAATGATTGGTTATTGTATAGGGATGAGCCCACACCCATCAGACTTGAAAGCAAAAACAAGATCTGATTTTGTGCTTGGTCACTCTTCCCTTAGTCATTATGTGGGGCTCTGGAAGCTCTCTCTTGGACTTTCATCGGATGGGAGAGAGGGGAAAGTCTCCTTCCACTCCCAGCCCCACCCTCATTCCCAGCAGCTGAAAATGTGCCTACACACATACAGGCTATACATTTATTTGCCTAGATAAGCCTTAGACAAAATGACCCAATCCCAAGCCCTTGGCTGCCTCTTTGGTGGGTTTTTTTTTTTTCTTTGAGCACAGGTGATTCAACAGAGAGATGGATGTTTCCAGCCCAGGAGAATACGAGCACCTTGAGGGTGAGAACTGTTTTGACCTTTCATGGTATTCACAGTGTTTAGCATGATTACCTGACACGTGATAAACACTTAATAACTTGAGTAGGCAGCTAGGTGGCACCAGAGAGAAAACACTGAGCCTGGAGTCAGGAAGATCTGAGTTCGAGTTTGACCTCAGACACTTACTGGCTGTGTGTCCTTGGGCAAGTCACTTAGTCTCTCTTTGCCTTAGTGTCATCAACAGTAAAAGGGAGAATAAAAATAGCACCTGCCTCTCAGGGTTGTTGTCAGGATCACAGTAGGTAATATTTGTGAAGTGCTAGCAGAGTATCCAACCCATAGTAAGGGCTGTTGGCTTCTTTTGGGCTACCTGATGAACTTGAGAATTTCTGAGTTATAGGGAGGGGTGGGTGCTGGCTATACAGAAGAGATGCTTCCCTGCACCTTCTTTGAGGACATGACTGTGTCAGGAAGATGAGCCGTGCCTGCCTCAGTGCCCAGAAGAAATGGATCATGACTGAGTTGCTGTGTGAGGAAGCTAGATATCAGAAATGGATAGAGCTCTGGGTCTGCTCAGTCAGGAAGGCCTGAGTTCCCATCTACCCATAGATACTCTAGCCTTGTGACCCACAACTTCTATTTGCCTCAGTTTCCCCAATTGTAGCATAGTGCTAATAACAGCACCTATTTCCCAGGTTTGTTGTGAGGATCAAATAAGATCGCATTTGTGATACTGTAATATGTGCTGGACTATCAAGATGCTTATTTCCCTCCCAGTGCACCCCGCCCTTTCCTACTTAGACAGTGTGGATGAGGTGAAAGAGGAATCTCTTAATCAGTGCTACTAATCTCATAAAAGTTTTTATTGCCTAGAAGAGTATGGTAGCTAGTGGTCATGGGTTTCTATAAGTCCTTTGAGTTATTCCTGTGTTTTCTGTATCTCTCTATGGGCTCCTGTGACTGCTTTGTTATAGGTTACTATTTCATGTTTTAATATTTTTCTGTGTACATTTTTGGATCTTTGGGGTTTTAAGCATTTCTTTTGTGGTAGAAGAAATAAATAGTTGTCCTATGCCAGATATCTACTGCTTTGAACAGCCATGTAACTTTTCTAGAAGGGATAATCTGTCAGCCGCACTTTTGGGGAGATGTGAGCCAAACCAAAGCTTTGCTTAAGGAGATTTCTTTGGACTACCAGGTGGGACTTGATAATGCACCCAAGAATACAAGGAAAGCCTGATCCTCTGTCTTTGAGATTAGGCTCACCCATGATTGAATCTAACTTTCTTGAACTCAGAACCAGAGCACTTGAAAATAAATGCCTATCGAATGAAATCTGTTTGTTGTCATAGGAGGATTTTTCTGGCTTGGTACTATTGCCGTTATTTGCTTACGACAGCAAGTCATATCACTGGCTAGAACATGCAAAATTTAGCTGAGACATCAAACTTTAGCCCCAGAGATTGAGTGGTTAGTGATAAGAGAATTTCTGGCTCAGTTTTATTGCCTCTATTTTCTTAAGACACAATTCATAATCATTTACCGTAACTCTCCCCCACTCCTATCTTATATTACTGTAGAGGGCAACACCACTTTCCTGTCTCCTCACACTGGCAACTTAGGAGTCCTTCTGGACTTACTGTGGATCTATGCTGAGAATATAATAAATTGGTTATTGAAGTGCATGTTAAAAAGTATGATTGGCAGCAGCGCCTACCAATGAATCCTTAGACAATTTTTATGTCACTATCCAGGCCTTATAGCTTTCTTTAATTTCAGCTCCACATCATAATTTTGGCCCATAGCAGGGGAGGGGAACCTGCAACCTTGAGGCCACATGTGACCCTCTAGGTCCTCAAGTGCAGCCCTTTGACTGAATCCAAAGGACCTAAAGGGTCACATGGCTGTAGGTTCCCCAACCCTGCCATAGGCATCTCAGACTCAATTGGTCCAAAACAGAACTGATCTCCCCTAAACCTGCCTTCTTACAAACTGTGATATTTCTATCCTTCCAGTCATTCAATGTTTTGAATCATCCTTTCCTTTTCTCTCCTCATCCAATTAGTTGTAAAGTCTTGTTAAGTCTCTTTCTATAATCCTAACTCACCTATGACCACTTCTTTTCATTTACACAGTCATCACCCCAGTTCAGACTCTCATCATCTTTCACCTAGAGGCAGATAGTAGCTAGAGCCCTGAACCTGGAGTGAGAAGGACCTGAATTCAAAACTGGCTAAGATACTAGCAGTGACTCTGAGCAAATCATTTAACCCCTATCTGCCTCAGTTTTCTCATCTGTAAAATGGGGATAATAATAGCACCCAGCTCCCAGGGTTCTTGTGAGAATCAAATTAGATAATATTTGTAAATTCTTTTATAAATGTCAGCTATTATTAAAATAAGTCTATCCAAGGCATTTTCCACACATCATTCAAAAAGGTCTCCCTGAAGCACAGGTAGGACCATATCAAGAATCTTCAGTGGCTCCCTGTTGCTGCTGAGAGGATATATAAACTCCTCAGTGTAGTATTTATAGCCCTACAAAATCTGGCATAAGCCTCTATTTCCAGGCTGTACATATCACTCCCCTTCTTGCTGTTCCTTACTTGACATTCCACTTCCCACCTTCCTGACTTTGTTTTGGCCATCCCCCAACTCTGAAATTTATTCCTCCCTACCTACTCCTCCTCTGGACTTCTCTATCTTCCTTCCAAGCTCAATCAAGCAGCAACCTCCTTTCTTGATCCAGCTGCACACACTGCTCTTCCCCACATTACTGTGTAGATATATCTGCTTGGTAGATATCATGTATATATTCCTAAGTGTGTATATTAGTTCCCCTTGGCGAGCTTTAGGGGTGCTCAAGACCCCAAAATACCCACATGCTGGGCCCTGCCGAATAAATTTGACTCATGCCTTCTCTCAGTCAAAGAAAATCAAAGTTTATTAAAGATTTGTTAAAATGGGTAGACTCTTAAGGAGCCTAAGTATTTGTGAAATCTGACACAGACTGAATATGCTCTAGATTGAATCTCTGCACCTTCATGGAGGCAAGATGGATGTTATGTACAGAAAAACTGTGGGAGGGTTTTAGGGGTGATCTAGAGGAGGGGCATGGAGAGGGTCTTGAGGAGGAGTCTAAGGAGGATCTTGAGGAACTGAGGTCAGACTCCAGGAATGGGATGGAGGGTGGGAAATAGAGGAACACCCCCCCCCCCAAAGTAATGTCTGGGGGAGGAGGGCGTTTCCAGGATTAGTGAACTCCTTCCCCTAAATCATCTCTGTAGGGCCCTTTTACAGCCTGGTTCTGATGAATTTTGTTTTCCTCTTCCTGGACTTACCCAACTCCCATAGCCTTTGTTTCCTTAATCACTGTCCTCCAGATCCTGCCCAGAGTCCTTTGTCTGCTATCTCTTTTCTGGTTTATCAGTCCTACCCAACCAGAGTTGGTCCCCTGGCCCTATCTCTCTCCTCTCCTTTTCTCTCCCACTGGGGCCCCTTTAATCACCTACTCAGTCAGGGCTAAACTTTCTTTCATCCTCTGTACCTTTCTCTCACATGGTTTCCATTTTCTGGAAATTTAGGTCTCTCCAAATAATGCCTCATCCGTTAATCCTTTGAACTCCAGAATTCCTCCCCTGACGTCCTGATCCTTACTTGGTTGTTGGTTATTGTACTTCATTCTCCAAGAGGACCAAAATGACACCACTAGGCTAACGTCCCTAGGCTAACGTCCAGTTTCAATGTGTCTGCCTATGACTGATCAGACAGGCTCAGAATGCTCTACTACAGGTCGGGTAGATTCTCTAAATTTGTGCATCCTTTGTTTCCTTTGAGCTGTTTCAATTCTGCTTTGCTCACAGAGCATGGCACCTTCTCTTATGTGGGCACACCATGCTGGGCTGTCCTGTGCCAGTGTCTCCCATGTCACATAATCAATTCCAAAATTCTTGAGAGAGACCTGCGTATCCTTGTATTGCTTCTTCTGACCACCATGTGAGAGCTTATCCTGAGTGAGTTCTCCATAGAACAGTCACTTTGGCAAGCCTGTGTTTTGCATTCGAACAGTGTGGCCAGCCCGTTGGAGTTGCCCTCTCTGAAGCAGAGTTTGAATGCTTAGTGGTTTAGTTGGAGAAAGGACTTCAGTGTCTGGTAGCTTATCCTGCCAGGTGACCTTCAGAATCTTCCCAAGACAATTCAAATGAAAGCGATTCATTTTCCTGGCATGGTGCTGGTAGACTGTCCAGGTTTCACAGGTATACAACAATGAGGTCAGCATAATCCCAAGGTCCAAATTCTTGTTGCCATTGTATATGTACAGTCTTCCAGGCTATAACCTCATCACTTTTTTCCCCCCTGGGGATTACTACCCGTCTTACAATTTTCCTCCCAACCCTAACCTCTGCTCTCATATTTGGGGGTGTAGTGTCTACCCTCCAAGGTTATGTGGTATGTGTTTTGTGTAAATTCCAAAAATGAATAGAGCACTGGGCCTGAATTCAAGTCTTGTCATTTAACCTTTCTCTGCTTGTTTCCTCGACTGTAAAATGGGGGATAATAATAGCATCTATCTCCTAGGGCTGTGGTGAGGATTCGATGAGGTGGTTGCAAAGCACTTAACACAGTGCCTGGCACATAGTAGGAGATTAGTAAATGCTTGTTCCCTTTCCTAATTCTCCTTATATATATATATACACGTTGTCTCCCATGTTAGAATATCAATTAGTAAGTATTGTGTGAGATGAAAAAGTTTGGAGTCTGAGTATTATTTATTTTTCTTTCTTTCTCATGAGAAAGGGCACTGCCCCTGTCACTCAAAGGGCATCTACTAGGGAGTGCAAAATGTGGAAACAGGAGGGCTTCTCTCCTCTTGACCTTAACTCCACCTCTAACACTTGTCCCACCTCACCATTGGCTGGTGAGGCAGGCTCACAGTCTTTCATTGGTGTTAAGTAATTGGCACAAAGCAGTTTTAATCCTTCATTACATATTTCCTTTCACCAAATTTGGAGGTGCCCAATCAGAAGCAAACTCTGATGGTTTTCTTTTAAATTACCTCATTTCGGGGAACTCATGAGTTACCAGAGAGACTGAAGTGGTTTACATAGTGTGGGGAAGAGATAGGAATGTAACAGGGAGTTAAAAAAAATGAGGAAACTTCAGTGTGAGTCATCTCTCACAGCATTAAGTGCCCACTATGTGCCAGGCTCTGTGCTAAGTCCTGGGGATATAAAAAGAGGTTAAAAGAATGTCCCTGTACTCAAGGAGACTTGAATCCAATAGAGGAAACAGCAAGGAAACAAATATAGATAAACATGGCCTGCTACATGCATGCTAAATAGGGAGTACCTAACAGGGGAAGGCACCAGAATTAAGAGGGGCTGGGGAAGGCTTCAGTAAGGATGGGATCTGGGTTGGGACTTAAAGGAAGCCAGGAGAGGATGGTGCAGTTATCCTTTCCACAACAAGGGGCTTAAGTAGGAGGTGGTGTACACCCTCCCCCAGGATTTAGAAAATCTGTGTAAAATTTTTGGGCTTTCCCTTTGTACCAGATAAATCTGAATTTGTTCTTTTTTTTTTACGGATGTTTATAGTACCTTATTGTGAAATTTGGGGTTATATTATTACAATACTACGCATATATTTTATACATTTTTGAGTTTCTAAATGTTTTCTATGTCATCTGTGGCTTCTGCAAGACTACAAAATTCCCATTTAATTTCTTATGCTGGCCTGTGATATATTGAAATCACAATGGGGAAAGTCAAGATAAGGAAGGGATAGCTGTAGTCAGAGCAAGAGGTAGGGGAGTGATGGATGATGGCAGAGAAAATGCCAGGAGCTGACAGTATCTTGTTTGTGGAACAGACAGGAGGACAGTGTTGGGGAGTAATGTATTAGAAGACTAGTGTTGTTGAAGTTTGGGGTTTATGGGTGTGCGAGACCCCAAAATACCAACACTCCAGGTCCTGCCAGATGAATTCAACTTAAGCCTTCTCTCAGCTAAAGAAAAACAAAGATTTGTTATAATACATAGACTCTTAAGGAGCCTAAACGTTTGTGAGCTTGTATTGATAAGCAGGCCAGAACAATCTGACACAGACTGAATCTGTGCTAAATTAATCTCAGCCCCTTCATGGGGACAAGATGGATCTTATATACAGAAAAACTGTGGGAGGGATCTTGGGGTGGTCTATAGGAGGGGTTTGGGGAGGGTCTTGAGGAGGAATCTAAGGAGCATCTTGAGGAACTGAGGTCAGAGTCCTGAACTGGGTTTAAGGGTGGGAAATAGTTGAAGGCTACCTGGAGATGACAGACAATGGAGGGCTAGGCTAGTTTTAGAGTAACAGATTTGGGCCCAGCAATAATGAAAGGCTTATGGCTTCAGGCAAATGCCTCATCAGCTCAGAAGATTCCATCAGAGTTCAAGGAGTTTCCCAGAGCCTGTATCCCATCAATATGAAAAATGATTTTTCTTAGTAATCAGTATCTTGGAGACTTGGAGCTTCCCACTCTCCCCTCCCTCCCCCTCCCAGAATTCTTCAGACGACATTACTGATCATATGATTGCATTGAGTTTTATTCTGGTCAAATCCCAGTCCCAAACCTGAATTGCTTTAATCAAAGGTATGGAAACTCCATTATATTCTGCTCAGGCTTGGGTGGAGACAGATTCTTCTGTCTAGATAGCCCAAGGCTGGGAGTGGTCTGGTATGGTTGGGGAGTGGTCTATCTCAAGGTAAAATATTGGTGGTATGATAACAGCCCCTGTTGAAAAGGTATATAAACTGGACTGTAACTCCCATGCAATGCATGTGTATCACCAGCTTGAGAGAAATTAAAATGTGGACACAACCTAATTCGTTTGTCTCTTTTCTTAGAACAAACTGTTTTTGGAGTTGATACAGGCTAGGATATAAAGGGTTTTGAATGAAAAAAAAATTTTTTTTCACTTGATCCTGGAGGCAATAGGGAACCACTGGAGTTTGAGTAGAGAGATTGATGTGGTTTCCCACAAAGAGGGTTAGGGTTGCTCTGGAGACCCCAAAATACCAACATACCAGATCCTGCCAAAAGAATTCCACTCAAGTCTTCTCAGCCAAAGAAAAGTAAAGTTCGCTATATGGGGTAGACTCTTAAGGAGCTAGTCTATGCTAGGTCATTCTATGGTGCTCTCACACCACATGGAGGGAAGATGAGGTCTTATATACAGAGTAATCTAGGGGTGGTCTAGAGGAGGAGTTTGGGGAGGGTCTTCAGGAGGAGTTAATGAGGTCAGACTCCAGTAATGACTTTGAGGAGGGTCTTCAGGAGGAATTAATGAGGTCAATGCAAGGGTGGGGATTAATATTTTGATAGGCTCAAGGGTGGGAAGTAGATGGACAGTGGAGGGCTAGGCTAGCAACTGAGGTTTGGGTCCAGCCACAGTGAAAAACTTCTGGCCTCTGCAAATGCCTCATCAAGTGGGAAGATTCAATCAGACTTCAAGGGGGCTCCCAGAGCCTGCACCTCATCAGGATTACATAACTGGACCTGTACTTTAGGAAAATCACTTCAGCAGCTTAATCGAGAATGGATTGGAATGGGGAGAGACTTGAGGCTGGCAGACCTGCCAGCAGGCTCTTGCAATAATTCTGGTGTGAGGTGAGGAGGGCCTGCACCAGGGTGGAGACAGTGTCAGAAGAGAGAAGGGGGGCATATTTGAGAGATATTGCACAAGTGAAATCGACAAGCCTTGGCAACAAATTGGATATAGAGGAATGAGAAAGAGTGGGGAGTTCACAATGATTCCTAGATTGGGAGCCTCAGGGACTCAGGATAGTATTGCCCTCTATGGTAATAGAGAAGTTAAGGGGTAGGGGAGAGTTTAGGAGAAAAATAATGAGTTCTGTTTTGGACATATCCAGTTGAGATGTCTGAGAAGTAGTTGGAGATGTGAGATTGGAGGTTCATAGAGAGTTTGGGGCAGGAAAGGTAGATTTGAGAAGATGAGAGAGATGGCAATTAAATCCATGGGAACTGATGAGATCACTAAGTGAAGTAGTCTAGAGGGAGAAGAAAGGAACCCTCAGGACAGACCCTTCTGAGGCTTCCCTATAATTAAAGGGTATAATCTGGAAGGGGAACTGGCAAAGGAGGCTGAGAAGGAACTGTCAGATAGAATAAGAACCAGGAGAGAGTGGTCCCAAACACCTAGAGAGGAAAGTGTTAAGGAGGAGAAAGTGATCAGCAGCATCAAAGGCTGCAGAGAAATCAACGAGAATGAGGCCTGAGAAAAGGCCATTGGATCTGGCTACTGAGAGATCATTGGTAACTTTGGAGAGAGTAGTGGAAGAAGAAAAGGAGGAGATACCTATTTGTAGATGGGCTTTTCAAGGAGTTTAGCTCTAAGGAGCAAAAGGAATAGGATGATGGCTAGCATAGATGGAAGAATCAAGTGAGGATATTTTCAAGATGGAGAGACGCAGGCATGTTTGTTGGCAGTAGGGAACGAGCCATTAGGCATAGTGAGAATGAAAATAAATAGGAGTGGGGATGACAGAGGGGGCAGTCTATTGGAAGAGATGAAATGGAATGAAATCTCTTGAACAACTAGAGGGTTAGCTTTGGTAAGGAGTACATCATGTGTCCTTGGTAAGGCCACTTCATCATGTCAGACAGGGGTGAAGGAGGAGAGAGTGGCAGAGGCATCTGCCTGGTAGAAGATGAGGACTAGGGGAGAAGAGGGAGCTTGTGGAGAATGGCCTCAGATTTTTCTGTAAAATATGAGGCACAGATCTCAGTTGAGAGAATAGGAGGGAGGTAGATCCAGGGGAGGTCTGAGGAAGAGGTTTGGAAGAACCACTGTGGAGAGTAGGATAGCGAGTTATAAGAGAGGTATAGTGGATTGCCAAGCAGCAGTGAAGGCCCATTTGCAACACACAAACCTAAATTTGTGTTGGACCTAGCCAGAATGGTTGTATGATTTTCTCCATCTTCCTTCAGCAACATGTGTGTAGGAGAGAAGGCTGAAAATGGTTGGAGAGATTTGAGGCTGAGGCTTGGCTAGGCATAATCAGTGATATGCTAAGAAGGCTAGGAATTCAAGAGGGGAGAACAGTGTAGAGTTGAGTTGGTTCACCAAGGGTCAAGATGGGGAGAAGAGGAGAAAGAGCGTGGCTAGTGCAGGGGAGATGTAGTCAAGGTACAGGAAGTTATAGTGTAGGTGAAGTGTATGGTTTTATAAAAGAAGGTAGAGTGAAAACCCAATAGATTATGGTCAGATAAAGAGATTACAGCATTTGGGAATTCTTAAACATAGAGATGGTACATTCTTAAACATAGAAGTGGGTGATACTAAGATCCAGGGTAAGACCTTTGTGTGTAGCTGAGGTAGAGTGAAGGGATAGCCCATGAGGAATGGGTGGGTTGAGGAAATGAGTGGTTAGGGTATTTGAAGGAGAGTCAATAATGTATGTTGAAGTCTACTGAGTTTGAGACCAGGAGTTGGAGAGGAGACAACAATTGTGAGCCAGGCTCTAACTCATTAAGGAAGGAAGTAGAGTGATGGGATGGTCTGTAGACACCAGCTGCCAGGATAGCTCAACTGGAAAATGGGATTAATAATAATAATACCTGCCTCCCAAGGTTGCTGAAATAATACTTGTAAAGAATATATAGCAAAGTGCTTGATAAATATGGTCCATTAAAACCCAAGGATCTTTTTTCAGACCAACTGATATTTAGCCATGTCTCTTATACTTTTTTCCTGGTGAAGTTGATTTTTTTTAAGCTCAACTATAGGATTTTATATTTATCACTATTAATTTTAACCTAATTATCTAGTCTATGGTGATCTTTTTAGATCCTGGCTATCTTCTCACCTTTTAATTCTTCCTAACTTTGTTATCTTCAAGTTTGGTAAACTTGTGATTTATGTCTTTATTCAAATCATTGATGAAAATGTTATACAGGAGAGCAGTCTGTCAAACTCAGATAGAAATAGGGTACCATTAAGCCTTATGTAAGGATTGCTGTGGATACATATTGACTAGAAAACTACATATTAACATTTTCTATGTTTTATTGTATTTTAAGATTTATTTTCTTAAACATTTCCAATTACATCTTAATCTGGTTAGCCATACTTGGAAGTGGTGTATGTGTGTGTGTGTGTGTGTGTGTGTGTGTGTCTGTGTCTGTGTCCATGTGTCCATGTGTGTGTGTGTGTGTGTGTGTGTGTGTGTGTGTGTGTGTCTGTGTGTGTGTCTGTGTGTGTGTTTTGCATCTCCCACTGCCATGTACATTTGACACCTCTGAAATACAGGGTCAGGCATAAATCTCTGAGGCTTTCAACTGGAGACATCCTTCCAAGTTGACTTGATCCTACTCAAAAGAAGATGTGACCTCAATGGTTTAGGCATTTCCTCCAACAATTCAGATTATAGCCCCTCCATACCTGCCATCTTATGTAATTCTTGCTCAAATCCTCCCATAGTTTCACTCCAAGTGGTCCTTCCCCACACCTCCATCCCCTCCCCTCGCCCCATGCTGAGGACCTTTTCCCACTTCCTCAGGCTGCCCATTGGTCATCTCTTACTCTTGCCAGGGGACCAGACCATCTTTTGCTTTGATGATATTGTTTCATTCCCTCTTCTTCTTACTTCCCTATTTGTCATATTCTGCTATGTGTTTATCCAGCTAGCATAGGGCTTCCTGTAGCCTTCAGAGTGATACTTGTTTTCAGGTGCTTAGAGATCTGGGGGCTCCATGTGTCTACAGACATGTGATATCAGAAAAATACAAATATTTTTTTAAATGGACCCTAAGTTTCAGGATGGAGTATGGAGTCATTAAAAGAACTTTGTTCTTTTCTGAAGGCACTCCAGTCCCCTGTCCTCCTTCTTGTGTAGTTCTGGCTTCAAATCATTGCCTGTAGTCAGTGTGTAGACATGTGTTATAGGTTGTCTATCCATCATACTCTGGATGACTAGTTGGCAAACTGATTATCATGCTACAGGAGACATCAGGAAAACCTGTTTGAATCCTGCCTCTGACACTACATAGTCATGCAACCATCAGCCAGGGATTTCCCAATCCCTCTTTTTTTCTTTTTTAAAAGGCAGTCAGGGTTAAGTGACTTGCCCAGGATGACACAGCTAGTTAATGTCAGAGTCAGGCCCTCCTGATTCCAGGGTCTGGTACTCTATCCACTGCACCACCCAGCTGCCCCTCCTAATCCCTCTTAATTCTGATATCTGCTCTCCCTTGAATACCTCCAATTTATCCTGTCTATACCTTGTTTATAATTCATTTTTTTGTATGTTGTTTCCTCCTATTAGTTCCTGAGCTCTTTAGAAGCAGGGACTTTGACTTTCCTTTGTAACCCCAGCTCTTAGCACGGTGCCTGGCACGTCTTAATAAATATTTATTGACCAACTGATTTAGCTAGATAAAGTGCTAGCTTTGGAATCAGGAAGACCTGAGTTCGAATATAGCCTTAGACAGTTATTAGCTAACTGGGCAAGTCATATAACCTTCTGACTGACTCCCTTTCTTCTTCTGGGTTGTTGTGAAGATCAAATGAGATAAGATTTGCGAAGCACTTAGCACAATGCCTGGCACCCAGTAGGTACTTAATAAATCCTTCTTTCCTTCCTTAGCCATAAAATAGGGATAATGCCTGTAGTGCCTAGATGGGGCTGTTGTGAGGCTCAAATTAGATTATACATGCAAAACATTAGATAAATGTCTGCTCTTATTAGTAAAATGGAGCGATCACTTCCTCTCAAGGTTTCCATCTCAATTTGAGCAACCATTTCCTTCCTTTTGGTGAGAATCAACTTCAGAATCACCACCTTGCTCCTTTTCCTCCCTCTTTTGAGGGATGAAATGATTATTCTCTGCTTTTTGGCAGAGAGAAAGCTTCTAGTAGGTGCCTAGATCGTTGAAGTGCCCTCCTTACTGATATCAGGCCCTCATGTCACGCTTGTGATCTGTTTCTAAAGCTCGTCCATTTCCTTTCACGTCCAGGTTGTTTGTGGTATAATCCTTTGACAATATGGCCTCTGTTTCTCTCTCCACACATCTTTACTCAAATATTCTTCATCGTGCTGACCTTCTCTGGTTTCTTGATCTCCTCAGATCTTCTGAAGGTACAGTGCTGTTTTACCTCCTTCTTTCCTCTACCTGACCCTCTCTCTCCCAGCCCTATTCATTGGAAACAAGTCTATCCTTCCATAGGTATATTCCAGGAGTGTAGCCTATCCTGGCAAATCTCAGTGAAACCAGAAAGGTTCAGTTCACTTCCTTGCGTTGGGATCTCTAGTTTGCCTTGCTAGTTACCACCCAGTCTTTGTGCACTTGTTTATCGATGTAGCCGGCAGGCCGCAGTTTCACTGCTGACTCCTTTCTTGAAGTTTGTCTCCTGTGTTTTTGTTTCTATTGCAATTCTTCCCATAATGTGCCTGCTCTGTATGGCAGAAGTTCTTGACTTGGGTTCCAAGAACTTGTTTTTAAAAATTTTTAATATTTTATTTCTTCCAATGTATGTAAAAACAATTTTAACCTTCATTTTTTATAATTTTGAGATCCAGATTCTCTCCCACCATTCTCCCATTCCCCCTCATTGAGAAGGCAAGCAGTTTGATACTGTACATGTGCCGTCATGCAAAACAGATTTCCATATTAATTGTGTTGTGAAAGAAAACATAGAACAAAAACCCCCCAAGAAAAACAAAGTAAAAAACCCCCAACATACTTTGATATGCAAATTCCATTAGTTCTTTCTCTGGAGGTAGATAGTATTTTTAATCATAAGTCCTTTGAAATTGTCTTGGATCTTTGTATTGCTGGGAATAACTAAGTCATTCACATCTCATCATTCTACACTATTGCTGTTACTATGTACAACGTTCTCCTGGTCCTGCTTACCACACTTTGCATCAGTTCATGTAAGTCTTTCCATGTTTTTCTGAGAGTATCCTATTCATCATTTCTTAAAGCACAATAGTATTCCATCACAATTATATATCACAACTTGTTCAGCCATTTTCCAATTGATGGGTGTCCCCTCGATTTCCAAATCTTTGCCACCACAAAAAGAGCAACTGTAAATATTTTTGTACAATTGGGTCCTTTTTCTTTTTTCTTCCTTTTTAATTTCTGGGATATAAAACTAGTAGGGATTGCTAGGTCAAAGGGTATGTACAGTTTTATAGCCCTTTGGGTATAGTTTCAAATTGCTCTCCAGAATGGTTGGATTGTTTCACAACTACCAACAGTATATTAGTGTCTCAATTTTCCCACATCCCCTCCATCATGTGTCATTTTGCTTTTTCTGTCCTATTAGCCAATCTGATAGGTGTGAGGTGACACTTCAGAGTTGTTTTAATTTGTACTTCTCTAATCAATAGTGATTTAGAGTATTTTATATGACTTTAATTTTATATGATTTTAATTTTTATTCCATATTATAATCCTTTATACATTTAAAAAATGTTTTTTCCCAATTGCATGTAAAAACAATTTTTAACGTTCATTTTTAAAAATTTTAAATTTTAAATTTTCTTTTCTCCTTTCCTTCCTTCCTTCCTGAGACTGCAAGTAATTTGATATGGGTTATTCATGTGTAATCATGCAAAACAAATTTCCATGTTAGTCATGTTGTAAAAGAAAACACAGGCCAAAAAAACCCCCCATCGAAAAATAAAGAAAGTGAAAAATAGTATGCTTTGATCTGTATTCGGACTTAATTGGTTCTTTTTCTGGAGGTGGATAGTGATTTTCATCATGAGTCCTTTGGAATTGTCTTGGATCATTGTATTACTGAGAACAGCTGTCATTTACGGTTGATCATCTTAAAATATTGCTATTACTGTGCATCATGTTGTCCTGGTTCTGCTCATTTCACTTTGCATCAGCTCATGGAAGTCTTTCCATGTTTTTCTGAGAGCACCTTGTTCATCATTTCTTATAGCACAATAGTATTCCATTGCAATCATATAGCACAACTTGTTCAGTCATTCCCCAGTTGATGAGTGTCCCCTTAATTTCCACTTCTTTGCCACCACAAATAGAACTGCTATTGATATTGCTGAGTCAAAGAGTACGCACAGTTTTATAGCCTTTTAATTTGCATTTCTCTAATTAATAGTGATTTAGAGCATTTTTTCATATGAGTATAGATAACTTTGATTTCTTCATCTGCAAACTGACTGTTAATATCCTTTGACCACTTATTAATTGAGGAATGACTTATATTCTTAGACATTTGACTCATTTCTCTGGCTATTAAATTATTCCCTAACTTTCTACTATCCTTCTAATCTCAGCTTCATTCGTTTTGTTTGTGTAAAACCTTTTAAATTTAATATAATCACAATTAACCATTTTACAGCTTGCAGTGCTCTCTGTCTCTAGTTTGGTCATAAGTTCCTCCCTTATCTGCAGATCTGACAGGTAAACCATTCCGTGCTCCCCTGGTTTGCCCATGGCATTACCCTTCATGTGTAAAACATGGACTCATTTTGATAAGAACTTGTTCTTAAAAGTATTATGATAGCTATATTTCAATATAATAATGGCTAGCATTTATAACATCTTAAGGTTGAGAAAATACATATGTTGCCTCACTTGATCCTTACAACAATCCTGTGAGGTAGAAACTATTAATATCTCCATTTTACAGATAAGGAAACTGAGGCTGAGAAAGGTAGTGACTTGCCCTGGATCAAACAGCTGGTTTATGTTTGAAGTAGCATTTGAACTCAGGTATTTTTTACTCCAAGTCCAGCACCACATGGGTGCCCCTAATATATTTGGTTTCCTTTGTAATCCTATGTGTTTTATTTTGTGCACTTAAAAATCTTATTCTGAGAAATGGCCCGTAGGCTTCACCATGATGTTCAAGGGGTCCAGGACAGAGAAATGAATTCTTTCTCTTTGGTATCCAGCTTGGAAGATATGTCAGCGGTTTTCTCACTGTCTTCCTATACTTCTTTCCCTTTTACTTTTAGTCTTTTTGAGTTGACTGCTTCCATTTTCCAAGTCTTTGAACTTGGCTTCTAACACCATCACTTTACTGAAACTGCTTTCTTCGAGGTTAGCCAGTCATCTTTTAACTGATGAATCTGTTGACCTTTTCTCAGTTTTCATACTCCTTGACCCTTCCATAGTTTTGACACTGTCAACCATCTCCTGGACTCTTCCTTCTTTCTTGAGTACCATGACATTACTCTCTTCTTGTTCTCTGAAGTGACAGATGTCTACTCTAACTGGATAAGGAAAAACTCTGAGAGGTGTACAGAAAAGAACAAATTAACTACTCCTAATATCCTATAATCAAGTGAATTTATGTTCTCTTTCTCATTCGATTTTGCTTTCTTACCCCAAAGATATATGCAACCTTTTTTTAAAAAATGAAAACCAAACTCCAACCTTCTGAATGGGGTACTGTGTTTCTGATTGTTCCTTATTCATTTTACTTTGTTTCTTACTCATAAAGTGCCCCTTTCCTCTCCTGACCATCTCTGGAAAATAGGTCCAATTCAATTCAACAGACAGCTACTCTGTAGAAGACAGTGTGCCAGGAGCTAGAGATACAAAGACAGAAAACAAACAGCCTTAGCCCCCCAAGAAGATTATATTCTACTAAGAGATGCAATATATAAACAGTTAAATAAATATAAAATAACTTGAGGTGGGACAGAGCATTAGCAACAAGGGGTTAGTGTCAATTTACAGTGGAGCTGAAAGAAAAATGATAATTGTCCTTGGAAAGGCTTTTTGGGAGGCTTGGAAGAAAACACTGAGATGGGAGATGGGATGTTGAGTTCAGGAACAATCAAGTTGGTAATCAGGTTTGACTGAGACGCTGAGTAAAGGGGGAAAATGTGAAATAAGAGTAGAAAGGTGCTGTGGGATAACATGGAAGGCTTTGAATGTCACATTGAGGAGTCTGAATTTTACACTAGTAAAAATGAACAGCTATTTATGGCTTTAGAGTGGGGCAGTGACATGATCATACCAGTATTTGGAGAATATTAATTTGGAAACTGTGCAAAAGGATCAGAGGTGGGAAAAGCTTTGGGCAGGGAGGTCAGTTAGGTGGCTAATGCAATAGTCTAGATGAGAGGCAGTGAGGACATCAATTACAGTTGTAGGGATGGACTGAACATAGATACTTTGGTAGTTGTCTCCAGTACTTCAGTAAAAAATCTGCCGATGTTTAATGAACTAATTAATCAGTCGGGCAGTGTAGACGATTGCAAATTACTACCAAGGTAGTGGTAGTATACTGTCCTACAAACTACTCAGGGGTACACTGGTACTGGATCCTACTATTAGAGCTGGTACCTGTGGCCCCCATGTTCAATATAGATCCAGGAGTATGATGGAGTATATATCCTAAAATTACTAAAATAGGAGAACCTCTCGTCTCCATCTTGGAGTCCTGTCCTTTATGGTGAGGTCCACTTCCAAGTCTCAGAAACCTTTTTGATCCTGGCCTCATGGAAGAAATGGAAAGGAGAATGGACTAGAATTCTTTTTATGAACAAAGAGAAACACACCCATCAGGTTGGCAAGGATGACTTAAAAAGAAAGTGACCAATGCTGGAAGGGCTGTGGGAAAACAGGCACATTAATGCACTGCTGTGGAGCTGAGAATTGCTGCAGTCATTCTGGAGAGCAATTTGAAACTAGACCCTCAAAGGTTACTAAACTGAACATACCTTTTGACTCAGCTTACTACCACTAGTTGTTATAGTTGTGTCTAACTCTTCCTGACTCCATTTGGGGTTTTCTTGGCAAAGATATTGGAATGGTTTGCCATTTTCTTCTTTACAGATGAAGAAATTAAGGTAAACAAGGTTAAGTGACTTGCCCAGGGTCACATAACTAGTAGGTGTCTGAATCTGGATTTGAACTCAGGAAGATGAGTCTTCCTGACTCTGGACCAGGCACTCTATCCACCACTATGCCACCTAGTTGCCTGACCACTACTAGATGTATACCCTAAAGGGATCAGTGAAAGAGAAAAAAAGATCCATATGTGCAAAAACATTCATAGCAGTTCTTTTTATGGTGGCAAAGAACTAGAAACTAAGGTGAGTACCTATCTACTATGCCAGAGCAGTCTTTCAATGTATTCGTCATGGTTTATTTTTTTAAATTATGGTTATCATGGAATTTTAGAATTGTGAAGGAACTTCAGCAATCTTCTGGAAACAGCTAAATAAATACAAAATAATTTGAGGTGGGAGAGAGTATTAGCAACTATAACCCATACTCTAATACCTACTGTAATATGCCTATCACACGGTCATCTAGCCTTTGCTTGAAAATGTCTAATAATAGGAGAACCCACTGCTTCCTGAGGCAACCCATTCCATTTTTGGACAGCTCTAATTATTAGGAAGTTTTTCCTTACATCAATCCTAAAATCGTCTCTTTCATCCACTTTCATCCACTGCTCCTGGTTCTGCCTTCTAGGACTAAACAAAACAAGTTCAATGCTTCTTCCACATGGCAGCTCTTCAAATATTCAGATGGTTATCACATCCCCCCAGTCTCTCTTCTCAGGCTAAACATCCCCAACTCTTCCAACCAGTCCTCTAAGAACATGATTCCCATCCTGATTGCTCAGACTGGACTTCTTCCAGTCTGTCAGTGGTCAATGTCCTTAATAAAATATGATGTCTTAAACTGAACCACCTACTTCAGCTGTTGAGCTTGCTATCCACTAAAACTCAGATTTTTTTTTTTTAGACCAATCTCTGCCTAGCCATGCCATTCTTATCTTGTGAAATCGATTTTTTGGAAACCAAATATAAGACTTTATGTTTATTGCTACTATTTTTCACTTTGTTGGACTTGGCCTAAAATTCTAGGCTGTCAAGATCACTTTGAATCCTGACTCTGTTGTATAATCAATAAATATTTGTTGAACACCTACTATGTGCTAAACACTGGGGATACGAAAAGAGGCAAAAGATAGTCTTTTGTCTAGTGTCTTAGTTATCCCTCTCAGCTTTGTCATCTGCTGATTTAAGCGTGTTATCTTTATTTCTATCCAATATTGACAGAAATGTTAAACAGCTCAGGTCCCAGAACAGATCTCTGGAGCAATCTACTGGAGACCTCCTTCCAAGATGATATGGGACCATTAGTGACTATTCTTTTGCTCTGGCCATTTGACAAGTTCTAAATGTCTCAAATTAGTTCTTTTTTTTTTTTTTTAGCTTTTTGGAGGGGAGAAGGTAGGGCAATTGGGGTTAAGTGACTTGCCCAAGGTCACACAGCTAGTTTTTGTGTTAAGTGTCTGAGGCCGGATTTAGACTCAGGTCCTCCTGACTCCAGGGCCAGTTCTCTATTCACTGTGCCACCTAGCTGCCCCTCAAATTAGTTCTAAATGCCCCAAACCATAACTCTGTTTTTTCCATGTGACTTTTCAAGAAGACAAGTGGCTCTGTTGGATGTTTTGGTAAAATATTATAGACAGACCCATCTACAGCGTTCCTCCTAGCTACCAGTTTAGTAACCTTGTTAAAAAAGGAAATAAAATTAATACCATATTGACTTTGTGATCATTGCTTCCTTTTTGAATTGTTCATTGACTTAAATATTTTGTTCTGGAATTTTGTCACTGATTGAAATCAAGCTCATGAATCTGTAGTTTGTAGATTTTAGTCACTTTCATTTTTTTCAATATCAGGGCAATGTTGCCCTTCTCCATTTCTGGGTGTTGTTTATACTCTTTGCCATCTTTTAAAGATTGCTGGCAGGGCCTCAGCAGTAACATCATCATTTCATTCTATGCCCAAAGTTGGAGTTCATCTGGGCCCGGTGACCTCACCTTTGTCTCCTAACTTATCCTGAATATCACTTCCCTATTAGCCATTCTCTTCAGCAGTAGAAATAAAAACAAAATAAAAGCTGGGAAACCTCATTATACTGCAAGCTTGAATCGACCTGGTGCCCTATGTCTTTAGTACCCTTTGCCCTTTGACTGGGAGGCAGGGCCATGAGCTCCAGGGCCCCTGTTTAAGGAGAGGCCTTAACACAGTCTTCCCATCTGCAACCAACTCTTCATCTTGCCTTCTCCTTGCACCCTTTTCCAGCTTCCTTTTGCCGACATCTTCCCCCATTAGACTGCAAACTCCTGGAGGGAAAGGATTGTCTTTGTTTTGATTTGTATCCCAGCACTTAGCCCAGTACTCACAGGTAGTAGGTACTAACGAATGGTTATTGGCTGACAAGTTACATGACTCTGTCTTCTCTCAGTGGGCCCTGAATGTGGTCCCATCCACTCTGATCAGTGGTCCTATAGATCCTTTGATCTCCCATCTCCCCAACTAGGACTAAAAGCTGACTTTTCTTGTCTTTAGTTTGGTTCATCAGCCTCGGCTCATTCTGAGTTTTTGTACTCTGGACATTCTAACAGGACTGAGACATGCTTTTGGGCCCATCCTCTGTTGCATTGCTTCTGTGTTCTATGTCTCTAAAAATCTGTTGTTGGGTAAATTCCCTGTAAGTCTACATATACATTTTTAGATAACTTTTCTTTTCCTCCATACCATAATTGTTTCACTTTGTTCCTGCAAAATTAGATTCCTTAGGGCTTCTCATACTTCCTGGACTTTCTCTTGTAGATTTTTAGTATATAGGATCCTACCTATCCCTTCTCTGTACCCTTTAAAACCTCACCTCCCCTTAGGAGCAGCTTGGTGGCACAGTGAATAGAAGTATCAGCCCTGGAGTCAGGAGGACCTGAGTTCAAATCCAGTCTCAGACATTTAACACTTACTAGCTGTGGGACCTTGGGCAAGTCACTTAAGCCCAATTGCTCTGCCCTCCCCCCTCCAAAAAAGCAAAAAAACAAAACAAAAGAAAACCTGACCTCCCCAAACTCATGGTACCTTTTAGACTGTTCCTAGATTTTCTCTCCTCTTCTTGGTTGTTAGTGATAATTTTTTTTCCTTTGGTCTATAATTGTTGGATTTTGACTATGATGTTCCTGGGGGCTTTCATTTTAAGATTTCCTTCAGGAGATGACCAGTGGATTCTTTCTCTTTTCACTTTGCCCTCTGGTTCTAAGAGATCTGGAAAGTTTTCATTTATGATTTTCTGAAATGTATCCAAGCTTTGTTTTTACTTAAAATTTTAAGATTTATCTTAATTTCTTATTTTTTTCTCTTTGACCTGTTTTCCAAAAGTTAGTTCTTTTTTTTGGAATGACACACACACCTTGCATTTTCTTTAACTTTTTTCATTCTTTTGGAGTCACTTTAACATTTCTTATTGTCTTACAGAGTTGTGGTTTTTTTTTTCTTTTTCGCCCATTCTAATTTTCAGAGAGTTCAGTTCTTGGGCTAGGTTTACCACTATCTGTTATAGGACATCAATTCTCTTTCTTGTTGTTTGCTCCCTAAAGCTATTCTACTTTGTAGCTCCTGTTTCATTTCTTCCCAAATGCTCTTGTAGTCTTTATGAGGAAGATATTTTTTTTTTCTCTGAGCTAAAACTTGGACCTGGAGCTCTTTCAGGTTTGCCACTTGGTCTTTTCTTAGTTCATTTCTTCATTGTGTTTGGCATTTTCTTCTGTTTACTCTTATCTCCAGCTTCACTTTCTGGATTGGGGGATCGTGCTTGATTCAGACTCTATTCCCACATACACTTGTATGGTATGGGCAGACCTGTTTGGTCCTGAGTGTGGTGGCCAAGACTGTGCTCTGCTTTTTACAGGAACTGCCTGGTCTTGTTTCTGTGGTTTAGACCTAGGCTGTTTGGTGCCAGACTGGGCATGGGCTGCCTGGATGCTGGGCTATATTTCCTACTGCAGCCAGGGCTCTGGGTTCACCCTATGCTGGGCACGGCTCTGGCCCTGTCTTCTATTGTGGAGCCAGATTATTTTACTCTTCATCTTCCACATCCCTGGTTTGTCTCCCCTTAGAGTTTCTATAGAATCATGGCGTTGTTTTTGTGCAGTACTGGATGGAGGAGTTTATACTCAAGTCCTTCTTGCTTTATTTATCATTGTTCTTCCTGGTCTGTTTTTACACTGGGGTTGTCTGAGGGGGATCTGGGCTTCTCTAAGTCCTCAGTGCCCTCTTCCCACAATCTCCCCTCTTCTTTATTCTAAGATGGAGCAACCATTTCTTCTCAAGGTTCCCATCGTTTTCCACTAAAACCTCTGCCTTCAGACCTTACATAACATTCTGTTTGTGCCTCACTGATGAATTTAGAACATAATTCTCTGCATTTGAGTTACTTGTCTTTGCATCTTATTCTCCTACTAGACTGTGAACTTTATGAGGCCGAGAATTGTGCCTTATCTAAATTTCTGTTATCTCCAGCATCCAGCACAGTTGTCTGCACCTGGTTCATAATTAATGAGTATGCCTAATGAATAAACCAATCAATATGTCCATTCCTTCCTCTCCTTCCTCATAGTTCCCACCCTGGTCTAGACCAGCTTCCTTGTTCTCTTCTACTAGCTTCCTCACTGGCCTTCCTGCCTCTATTCTCTCCTTTTTCCAAAGTCAGATTTCTTGTTCAGTTGTTCACATGTGTGGACCATACATTCTTGCTGATCCTGTGGACCACAGCACACCAATGCTGTCACCATGGGGTTTTCTTGGCAAAGATACTGAAGTGGTTTGTCGTTTCCTTTTCCAGAAAGCCAGATTAAACTTTTGTAAATCAGCAGTTTCTTAATAAATAAGGTTACTTCCCCTCTCAAGAACTTTTAATGACTCCCTGTTTCTAATAGTATGAAATCTAAGCTTTTTTATTTGATGAGGGTAAAAATAGCACAATGGATTTGGAATCAGGAAATCTGGATTCAGATCCTGGCTCTGTTGCTTAATTATCCATTTGACCTTGGGCAAATCATATTCCCTGGGCTTCAGTTTCCCCAGACGGAAAATGAGAAGAATGATGATTGTAGAGAGCCTGGAGGGAGAGAACAGGCTGTATTCATTTTTTTTTTTTTGAGAATTACATGTAATTTTATTTTGGGGGCTTTGGGGTTTTTTTTTGGGTTGTTTTGGTTTTTTGTCTTTATTAATTTGTTTACTTTTAGTTTACAAGATTCAGTTCCACAATCCCTTGAGTTTCAAATTTTCTCCCTCTCCCTGTCTTCCACCCCTCCCCACATGGTGGCGTGCAATCAAGTATAGAATCTGCAAATACTTTCACATTAGACATTAGACATTAGTCAGGTTATAAAGAAGGATTGTAACCGATGGAATTAACAGTGGGAAAGAAGAAACAAAACCAAACAAGAAAAAGAAAGAGAGCAGGTAGTTTGCTTCAATCTGCCTTCAAACTCTATTCTTTCTACTTGTTTCTCTGAATTGTAAACATCTCTTTCCATCATGAGTCTTTTGGAGTTGTCTCATAACCTTGCATTGCTGAAGAGTCCTGTCTATCAAAGTTGGTCATCACACATACATTGTGTCTGTCATTGTGTACAAATTTCTCCTGGCTCTGCTCTTCTCACTCAGCATCAGTTTGTATAAGAATAGGCTGTATTGTTGCTGGGCAAAACAGGACAAAGTGTCTCTGTGCCTCAGAATTCTCTGGCCAACACAGCAATTGCTGTTTTGCATAAAACAGAAGAGCTTTTCTGGAGTGAGGACAAAAGTTTCCTTAGAAGAAATGACAAGCTGGATGATTTTAGAAAAACCTGGGAAGACTTACATGAACTGATATGAAGTGAGGTGAGCAGAATCATTGTACATTGTAACAGAATCACTGTGCATTGTAACAGCAACATTATACCAACAAGAATTGTAAATGACTTAGCTATTTTTCAGCCATACAGTGATGAAATACAATCCCAAAGGACTCACGATGAAAAATGCTATCCTCCTCCCAAAAAAAGAACTGATGGTGTCTGAATACAGACTGAGGCATGTTGTTTTTCCTTCCTTCCTTCCTTCCTTCCTTCCTTCCTTCCTTCCTGTTTAAGTCTTCTTGCGAAAAATGACTAATATGGAGCTGTTTTAAGTGACCGCACACGTATGACCTGTATTGGATTCCCTACTGTCTCAGGGAGGGGAGAGAGGAGAGAAGGAGAGATAAAATTTAGAACACAAAACTAAAAAAATGTAAAAAGTGGTTTTACATGTAACTGGGGAGAGGGAAATAAAATATTAATTAAAAAAATAATTGAGAGAAGTGAGGGGAATTTGGAAGAGAAGCAGTTACCAGAGGACTGGCCTAATGGCAGCCTGGACCTCTCAACCTTCTTGTTTAGCTCTGCTGACAACAGTTTCATCTCCATTGACTGAGAAGCAGGATGAAAGTTTCACAGCAATTACTACTTGAAGAAAGCTGTGTCTTTTCTGCCTAAGAGAGCTTTATTAATCACACTATTTCTGGGGGAGAACCAAGAACCAAGGTGACTGAAAATTGTCAGCAGGGACAACTAGAGCAGAGATTAGCACTTGGCAAAGAATAGCTTAGAGCAGAGCCTGGAGGGGTGCCTGTCCACCAGGGAGCAGTGTAATCACACCAGTAGGAAAAGATGGTGGCTTTGCAGTGTCAAAGGCATGAATTTCCCTTCTAGGAATATGTTCCTTGGTCCTGCATTCCGTGTGTGTGTGTGTGTGTGTGTGTGTGTGTGTGTGTGTGTGTGTGTGTGTGTGTAACCCTTTTGTGAAGATGTAGTTGGGTAACTGGTCTGGCATTGGGTATAGTCCCAGCCACTGAAGACCCAGAAGAGAAAGTTCTTGTCACCAGAGTGCTTGGCACTGTCAGATGGCTCAGCATCAGGAAGTGATATTTTTTGTAAGTGGAAGTGGCGTTAAAGATGCATCAACATCTGCTTTGCTGCTGCAGTCTAAGGACCATGGGGCTTTTCCAACTAGTTTGTGGCTAAAACCTTCCATATGCGTTGTCTCCACCATTAAAATGTGAGCTTAACATGAGGGAATATCTTATTTTTCTATTTGTATCCCATGTATTTAGCCCAGTGCTTTACACCTAGTCAAGCACTTAATAAATCCTTCCCTTCCTTTATTTAGGTACCCTACTTTCCCCAGTGTGGTCATGTATTCCCCATGTATGAATACTCCACATGTAATTCCTGTGAAAGCCCACTCTTTTTCTGTACCGTGTGTGTGTATGTATTTGTGGGAGAGTGATCTCATGGTGGAAGGAGACAATGTTTTATCACTTTATTTTCTATTTAATACCTTTGGTATTAACTGTGTCATCTGGCTGTCTGGTAAAAAGTGAAATATGCTGGTGGGGGCTCATGAGCAAAGGTTTAGCAAGGATCCAGACCTCCAAAATACCTAGAACTTGGTGTAGTTAAATCAAGGTTCTTTGGTGGAGTGGCCCCCATGGACTACTATGGTTAGGCTACCAACTTTTAAGGTAAATACTTTGTAAATCTGAATGGTCTATAGACATTCAGAGGTTCATAGGATTTAAAGTTGGGAGGGATGGAGGTCATTGAGTGTAGTACCCTTCAAATGGGAAAAAGTCCCCCAAAACAGAAGGGACTTATCCCAAGGAAATAAAGGCAGTATCTTCCTGAGTTGTAGGATGGGAAGACACTGGGTTTAGAGATAAGAGAACCAAATTCGAATCCAGGCTCCGCCACTGATGTGCTAGATGACCTTGGGCAAATCCCTTCCCCTCTTTGGGTCTCAATTTCCCCATCTGTAGCATGAGAGATTTGGGCTTGATGATCTCTAAGGCCCCTTCCATGGTCTTGAGTGTGGGTAGTCTGGGGCTTGGGATCATCTATGGCATTGTTATCAGGATAATTGACATTCAAGTACACTTTAAGGTTTGCAAAGCACTTTATAATAAAATTCTTATTTGATCCTCAGAATCAATCTGGGAGGTAGGTGTTGTTATTATCCCCATTTTACAGATGAGGAAACTGAGGCAAACAGAGGTTAAATTACTTGTCCAGGGTCACAAGGCTAGGAAGTATCTGAGGCAGGATTTGACCTCAGGTCTTCCTGACTTCAAGCTACCTGCTGTATGGCCTGTGAAGGAAGACAGATGTTCTGTCTGTTAGAGACTTTGTTTCTGAGTCCTTCCTTTGGAGTAAACCCAGGCAGAGGCTCTCCAGTCCAGTCCTTTGTCTTTGGTCTCTCTCTTTTCTCCCCCAACCCCCAAGTCTCAGCCTGGAAGAGTCTGGTCAGGAAGAGGTCTATCCTGCCTGCCCTGCTCCTCCCCCATGAGGAAGGACAGGCACTGGACTCCTGCTGGGGAGAGCTGGGATGGAGGGCAGGGGTCAGTAGGGGAGGAGGGATTTCCTGTTGTAGGGACCCAGCTCCTCATGGAGAAATCCAAGGGCCTTGAGCTGCCCCCACAGCTGCCAGACTTCTGAGAGGTCCATGGGATGGGATGAGACATGATGGAGGTCTCAGCTCCCCTAGAAGAAGTTTGGAGCAGAGATGGGGCAGATGTGAAGGGCTAGAAAGAATTCCATCTCGACTCCCAGATTCCCTGGGGTCTTAGATCTTTTCCACATAGTTTCCAGGGAAAAGGCCCTCCTGGCCATGCAGGCGGCCTTTCCACCAGCCTGATGGATCTGCAAAGGAGAAAAAGAGATAAAGGTCAGAGTGAGCCCCTAGCCCGGTCTTTGGTCCAGCCTTTTGAGCACATGCCTCATGACTATTTGTGTGCATGTGTCTTTTCTGACTCATCTTCTGATAAGCTGTGTGACTCTGGTCAAGTCTCTTTCCCTCTCTGTGCCTCAGTTTCCTTTTCTGTAAAATGAGAGGGTTGAAGTAGGTGGGAAGGAAGGAAACATTTTATTAAGCACTATGTGCTAGATACTATATATCATTTGATCTCCACAGCAGCCCTGTGAGGTGGGTGCAGTTGAGGAAACTGAGACAGAGAGGTTAAGTGACTTGTCCAGGGGCACACAGCTAGTAAATAAGTATCTGAGACTAGAATTGAACACAGGTCTTCCTGCCTCCAGGCCCAGGGCTCTGTCTGCTGGGCCATGGAGCGGAAGTAGATGGTCTCTAAGGCTCTTCCCAGTTCCAAAATCCCTAGAGGCTATTATTACTCATCTGTGAGTCTGCCCCCTGAGAAACATCAGCATGGAAACAAGAGCCCCCTTTATGGTTCTGAGGGGCTGGGAGCTAATCAGTGGATGGATGCCCACCCAGACACCCCACCAGTCCCCACTGGTGCCTCCGTACCCTCCAGTAGGATCTCGATGACCTCGTTGACGTTGAAGCTCAACTCATCCACATCCTGGCCCACATATTGATAAAGGGCACGGCAACGTGGACCTGGAATTCGGGGCTGAGGCTTGGGCCGTCCCACGCCTGGCAGAGGCCTCTGCCCAATGCTTCGCTTTCGTTGCATCCTGTGGGGCACAGATGCCAGGCTACTTGTGGGAGGCAGCAAGATAGGGGAGGGACTCCTGTGGATGGTGGCACCTCATCCCACCAAGAAGACATATGGTATCCATGGGACCATGAGAGGGTCAGCAAAGGGGATGTTTCTCCTAGGGAGTTGCCTGGGGTTACCCTGCCGCTCTGATCCCTTCCTGTTTCTACTCCCAGAAGTCCCTAGGCATAGAGTAGGGGGTATGTTTAAATGTTTTTAAGTGTCACTCTTTGGGAGTGACCCTGGAACCTACCCGGCCATCCCCTGATCAGGCACATTGAGGAACTCCATGTTTTGCTCAGATGGCGGTCGTTTGTGGGGTCTTCGGCTGCTCCCACTACACCCCAGTGCTGTGGCTGGAGGTCCCCGCTGTGACCGTGGGCCACTCCCCATCGACATCTGCTCCAGAGGCAAGGGGCCACCACGGGCCATGTGGGGTGCCCTATTCTGAGTTGGCCCTGCAAAAAGAGAAAGTGCTAGGGGCAGGGAAAGGGAATGGGAGAGTGGGAAACCACAGGGTCATTGGCTATGCTCAACAGGACTACAAGCCACAAAACACAGATTTAGGGGCCATTCAGCATCGTGGGAACCTGAGCCAGCTTCTGAAGGCTTGGATAAAAGGAAAGAAACCGGAGACAGAGTTAGAAGAAAGTATGAGTCGTGTCATTCTTGAAGAGGACCAATGACATCAGGAGGGGGAGGTCTTGACTTTGGAGTGAATTGGATTTAATGTTGAGTTGAAGGTGAATTATTATTTCTATCGTCGGCAGAGGAGAGAATGGAAATCATGCTGAAAGATTCGGAAGTATGTATGGAGTAGGGGAGAAGGGAATGCTCCCAGCAGATGGCCTCTATTTCCTTGGCCCATATCACTGCCTTCCTTAGAGGCTCAGCTTAGGGGCCAGCTCTTCCAAGGAAGCTCTTTCATAGCTCTCTACTTGTTTGTGTGGCAAGTCACCTGACCTCTTCAGGTCTGCTGTCCCTCATCTATATTAACAATATTCACACTACCTATCAGGAGTGGGGAGCCTGGATCTTGAGGCCATATGTGACCTTCTAGGTCCTCAAGTGCACCCCTTTGACTGAATCCAGAATGTTGGGAAGAAAAATTGGTGAAGTTTTCCTTTGTAAATCTTTAGCTGCTCTAGAAATAGGAGATGGTGGTTGTTTTGTTTTATTTTTCAGTCCGCATCTGTAATTTCATTGGTATAAGATACTGAGGCACATTGCACCGTATGGTCTTAGAAAGTTGCCCTGTTTCCTAGAGAAGTTACGTTACTTGCTCAGGGGTTTCACAGTTAGTATGTGGCAGAAGCCCCAGGTCTTCCTGATTCTGAGGCCAGCCCTCTCTCTACTAGGCCATGCTGACTGGTTGTTACTATTATTGGGGTAGTAAAGAAGGGGCTCAAACCCTGGCTCCATCTAGCGCTAGCTGAATGATCTTGGAGAAATCACTTAACACCTGTAATCCTCAGTTTCCTTGTCTAGAAAATAGGGGCGGTAATATTTGTGCTGCCTCGCTCACGAGGTTGTCTGTCATGAGGGACACATTCTGAAAGTCTTTGAGTACAATAGAAATGGAAACTGTTCTTATCTCTCATAGACCTGATCCACATGGTCAAAATTAGAAGAAAGTATTTATTTGTGTGAGAGAAGGCAGCCAAACGTGGTGCAAAAAGCACTGGCCTTGGAGTCTGGGGACCTGGGTTCAAGTCCTGGCTCTGCCACTTACTAGGTGACCTTAGGTAGGTATCACTAGGGTTACGTAGTCACTTCTTTGGGCCTCTGTTTTCTCACCTGTCAAATGAGGGCACTAGACTTACAGTATGTTGGCCAGACCATGGGATTTGTGTTCAAATTTCGGTGCTCTCACCATGGATCACCAATTCTCCTTGAGTTTCCATTCCCCATTTGTAGCATAATGGGGTTGCACTCAGTGTTCTCTAAGCTTCAGCCCTATTCTGAGATTCTCTTCCTCTCTGAGGACAGAGTGATGGGAGAGAGGGAATAATTGGGTCAGCAGCAGCAGGATGGAGCCTGGGGGGAAGGTGGGGCTGTACCAGAGAGAAGGATGCCTAACAAGGAGGGAGCTGAGGCTGATGTAGTTCAGATGATGCCCCGCCAAGGCCAGGCCAGGGGAAGGCACAAGATCCTCACCTCTGGAGGGTGCTGGGGCTGCTCGGGCTGGTGCTGGCCTCCTCCTCTGGCCCTGTGGAGGTCCTTTCTTTGTTGGCTCTGCAAAGGAAGGAGAGCGAGGGAAAGGAGCACAGTTGAACAAAGCAACCCAGGCTGCTCTGTCCCCTAACCCTGACTTGCGGTGAGATCCTGAGGATGCTTATCCTTGGGGGAGGGAGGTCTCCTCTTGGCCCTCTCCCTCTTCTCCTAGATGCCCTCTATGCCTCCCTGCCTCTGTGCTCTGGCCCAGCCTCGCCTCGCTTCCCCAGATACTCACTGGAATTCTTAGGGAGTCCATCACTGATGCTGACCATCAGGGTCTTGCCACTGGCTTTGAGCATGGCCACCTCTCCTGTACCTCGGGAGAAGGTGATGGTCCGGGATCCTCCTCCACCCCAGCCTTCCTTCTTCACCCGGAACTGTAGTCTGGCAGAGGGATGAGGGAGTCAGGGAGAGAGGCCCAGGGCACCCCTGTCCAGCAGCAGCCTGTCCTGCTCCACTCTTCCCATCCCCTTTGCTCTGCTCCTTGCCACCTTCAGAGACCCAAGAGGTGGGGAGGGGAAGGGGTACAGGATAAGCTTTCTTAAGTGCCTACTGTGTGCATGCTCAGGGCTTAGCACTTCACCCTATTCTCTCATTTGATCCTCACATCATTTTGGGGGAATTGGTGCTATTGTTACCTCCATCTTACAGTTGAAGAAACTGAGACAAACAGAAGTTAAGTGACTTGCCCAAGGTCACACAGGTAGGTGGTAAGTCTCTGAGGCTAGATTTGAAATCAGGTCTTCCTGTTTCCAGGCTCAGCGCTTCACCCACTGTACCATCTAGCTGCCTCGCAGCTTATAAAAGTCACTTTTCTTGGAAATTCCTGTCCTGGTTGCTAATTCAGGGACGGGTAATAATGGCTTATAAAATATATAGTGGGGCTCAGATAAAGTAAGAAACTTTATTGTTATCATTGCCAGAACCACAGATTTAGTGCTGGAAGGAGGGACAAATAGAAGCCATCGAGATCAACCCCGACTCCCATTTTGTAGCTGAGGAAAGTGAGGCAGGATTTGAACCTGGGTCCTTCCAACTCCAAGTCTGGTGTCCTACCCATTATGCCAAATCCAAAATATGAAAGGGGATTAGACAGGGTTATCTCTAGTGGCCCAGCATGGGTCCCAAAGCCAGCCCCATCCACCCCCCATCCCTCCCTACGTGTCATCAAAGGTCAGGGTCAGGGTATTGTGGGTGAGCTCTTGGAAACGCTTGCACAGGACACTGATGAGCTCTGTCTTGAAAATGCTCTCCAGGAAGCTGTCTGCCCCGACTTCATGGAGGATGAAGAAGTCGTCCTGCCTGGTGCTGGAAGGAGACAGAAAGACAAGGGAGGTCACAGGGCAGGCGCTGAGCACTGCCATGGGCAGAACTGTGAATTTACTTCAGCTTGGTAAGGTCAAAGCAGTGCTAGACTGAGTCAGGACCCTGGATCGGAATCCAGTTCCAGACCTTCTCAGAGCCTCCTTTTTGCCTTGAGCAGACCCAGGTCGATAACACTCCCACCGCCTCCCTCTCGGGGTGGCTCTGGGGAAAGCTTTTTGTAAACCTTAAATGGGAGCTATTGCTGTTGTGATTATTATTGTTAGTCACAGACTAGAAGCTGGAAGGGACCACGGAAGCCCTTCTAGTCCAGCCCAGACTTGACCAATGATCCCCTCTAGAAAAGACCTGGCAAATGGTGCATCCATTTTGCTTGAAAACCTCAATGAGAAGAACTAGCGCTCTCTGCTAGGCGACGTTTATCATTATTATCACTACCACTCCTCCTCCTCCTCCTCCTCCTCCTCCTTCTCTTGTGCCTGTGTGTCCTATTGTAAACATGAGAGGAGCCTGAGTGAATATTTCCCAGGCCAGGGAATCTATCAGTCATTGATCAACATGTATTGAGTGCCTACTGTAAGCCAAGCGTTGGACTAGGTGCTGAGGATATGGACAAAAGTGAAACAATTCCTACCCTCAAAGAGCCCACATTCTATCTGAGACAACACTTGCAGAGATAGGTCAATACCAAGTAGACCATGACTGATGGGGTGGGTTGGATTAATCTCATTAACCTTGAGTTAATGGGTGGGAAGGAAGGGAATAAGCATTTCTATAGGACATGCTTCGTGTGTCAGCATTTATAATGGCTACTGCTCCAAGAAGAGTGCTGAGTTCTTCACAAATATCTGATCTTCACAACAATCTGTAAGGTAGGTGCTATTATTACCTCCCTTTTACAGTTGAGGAAACTGAGGCAGACTTATAAAGTTAAAGTGACTTATACAAGGTCATTCAGTTTCTGAGGCCAGATTTGAGCTCAGGTTTTCCTGACACCAGGCCCAGCACTTTAACCATTGTGCCAGTGGCTGATGCTGGAGCTCTGCCAGTGTTCTCCTCACCTGAAGTCTGTATCCCTGGGCTGCAGAAAGACTCCAGGCAGCAGGAAGAGGGCAGGTAAGAGATGGGGGCAAATGACTGTACGGATGGGTTGCTGAACAGCTGAACTCACCTGAGGGAGACCCCCCGCAGGGCCTGGATTTCTATTTTCTTCTTCAAAACCTCTTGAATCTGTCCCTTCTCTGGACCCTTCTTTACTTTCTCCCGCCCGATCACATACACATACTTAGGAGTCAGAATTAGGTCCCGCTTGATGGGCTAAGGGAAGGAACAGGCATTGCATTGGTGTGGGGATGGGGACTGGGAGGGGAGAGAGAAGGGCTAGGGGCCACCTGAGAACTGTATGGAGACAGTTCAGTAGAAAGAGACCTAAGGAGACCTGACATCTGCTAGGAGGATGGCCATGGACAAGTTAGTTTACATCCCTCAACCGAAGTGATCTCATCTGTAAAACAAGGATATTAATACTTAAAGTCTCTGCCTCCTAGGGCTGTTGTGGAGGAAAGGCATCTTGTAATTCTTTTAAAAAGTCCTGCACAAGTGTGAGTTGTAATTGTTATTATGGAGGCCTCTGGGCCTGGGGGGGCAGGGCAGGGCTCAGAAGCTCATATGCTCACAGATCTAGAGCTGGAAGGAGGTTTAGAGGTCGCTGAGTCAAATACCCTCATCTTACAGATCAGAAAACTGAGTCCCATTGAGATCAGGTAACTCCCTCAAAGTCAGAGGCTATAGATGATCTGGGATTCAAGCTCAGGCCTTCTGCATTGGGAGACTCTTAGTAGGGGAACTAGAAGGAATGGGGTGGGCGGTGTATAAGGGGGACACCTGAGTATGGATATTAGGAACTGAGTAGAGGCCTCTAGCTGGCCCTGGCAGTGGTATCAGTATCTGGTGGCTCTGAGTCTGGAGGGTATTTTGGGGACCAGCCCACAATGAGTCCACATGGATTTGATTGTAAGCACTTGTGTTTTGGGGGTGGAAGGCCTGGATCACCAGGGCTCCTTTCACTGGTCCGGCCCAGGATTTGAGCAGGGCTATCCTCACCTTGAAGCGCCGGTCATACTTGGTGATGGAGTCTGCAAAGTCTACACGCTCACGCTTGGTCAGAAACTGGCGAAGCTCAGGCCTTGACTCCAGCCCCAGGTAGTCACCCACAAAGTTTCTGTTGATGCTGTTCCTTCTCCTTTCCTTCTTGTTTAACAGGATGTTGGAGGCTGTGGGGGGCCAGGATGCAAGATCTCAAGGCTTGGGGCCCACAGGGCTCAGGGCCCTCAATTTCCCCATCCAATGAGCATCTGTCCATGTCTGTCCCCATTTCCCCCATGGCTTACCTTCCTCCCGCATCTGCTCATATCTTCTCACGGCCACATGGCGCCTCCAGGCTTTCTGGATGGTACGGGCAAACCCATCAAACTTGCGTTCTCTCATTTCTTCCAGGAGGAAGAGCTTGGGGAGAGAGAGGGCAAGGTCCTGAGGGAGATGGGCCGATAGTAGCCCCAACCCAGACTTTCTCACCCACCCAGGAAGGGCCCAAGGTTGCCTCTCTCGCCAGTAGGCAGGGGGTCCAAGCTAGGATCCTCCACTTTCTACTTTGAACCATCCCATTCCTCCATCCCCCAAACACAGCCACACTCCCCTTTCTTCCCCTTACCTAGCCTGCTGTGCCCTCTACTTAATCCCCCACATGATTAAATGAGATAACATATAAAAGTTCTTTGCAAATCTTAAAGGTGTCTCTGTGGCTTAGGTGGTTAAAGTGACTGTCTAGTAAATAGGAGATCCTGGGTAGCCAGGTGGTACAGTGGATAGAGTGCTGGCCTGGAGTCAGGAAGACCTGCATTAAAATCTGGCCTCAGACACTTATTAGCTGTGTAACCCTGGGCAAGTCACTTAACCCTGACTGCCTCAGTTTCTTCCTCTGTAAAATGAACTGAATCAGGAAATGCCAAACCACTCCAGTATTTCTGCCAAGAAAATTCCAGAGGGGGTCACAGAGTCAGACACAACTGAAATGACCGAACAACAAATGTCTATTACTACTGTCACATTTAAGCCACACCCATGGGCCCTGCATGGATCCGAAGATTATCCGTGCTCTGTGGTCATGCATGGAGACTCACAGTCACATACGATTACAAGTGTGAGCTATGTGGGCGGTTATGGGTGTGACTGCACATGGGTTACAAGTGCCCCTCCTGGGCAGGGACTATCACGGCCGTTTGCCTTTCTTTGCCTCCCTCATAGTTCCTGGCACATCGCAGGCCCTCTCTAAGTGTTTATTGGTTGACTGACATGGATCCCACATCACACCGTTCACACACCTGCAGGTCCCATGCGCACAACAATCACTCATAGATGTCCAGGCACTGGGACGAGGGCTGAGACACTTACCGACTCTGGGTTCTTGATGAAGACCTTGGAGCGGCCCATTTGGTACTGGTCGGGGTCCATGTTGACAGATCGGAGCAGGTGCTGCACCCCCTGCCGTTCGTCGCCATGCCACCGTGGCCACGTCTCTGGAGTCAGGATGGCATACCTGGTGGTGTGAGGGCAAGGCTGGCCTCAGGACTGAGGGATGGCCCCAGACTCACCGTATTCCCCACCCCCCATTCCATCTGAGGCATGCCCATCCTTGTACCAGGAGGTGGGGCACAGGGGCCCGTGGGCTGGAGGGCCTAGGACATTCACAACACCATGTAATGAATTAATGAATGAAAAACCATTTATGAAGATGTCCCTATGGGCTAAACACTGGGAATGGGGGTTAGGGCCAGCCCCTCACCTCTGTAGGAACTTGGAGAAAACACGACGGTATGCAAAGCCAGCACGGCGGACACGGATGTTTTCTTTCAGACCCAGATACTCCACCTGATGTTTTACCCTGGTGTCCATCCAGGGTCAGAGAAAGTCAGTACATGGAATGGCTCAACATGGCTCAGCTTGTGGGGAGCAGGGCCATGGGGAAATAGTCAGAGGATCAGTGAGGGGGTGGGGGAGATCAGTATAAGGAACCTGATCACTGAGGAGTTAAGGGGGTGAGGAGGTCAGTGCACCCTAGGTCATTGTGGGTCAAGAAGATGATAGTGATCCTGGCCAAGGCAGGTGGTACAGTGGGTTACTCACCTGCTTTCCTCCCAGTCGTGGGGCTTCTTGGTCTCATTGGGCTTAATGCATCGGATGTAGTGGGGTGTACACTTCTTCAAAGTGTCCACCAGGTCATTGGCCTGCCTCTAAAAGGACAGAGATAGAGGTGAGAGACTGGACCTAGGGCCTACTTCATACCTTCCCTCCATGGGCCCCCTTATCACATGATACAGCCCCAGAAGATAAAGAGGGAAAGAAGTAGAGACTGGCATGTTTTCTTCCTCCACTCGAATCTAAGCTTCCTTATAGTCTCAGCATTTAGCACACTGCCTGGCACATAGAAAACACTTAACGCTTTTTAACTTGATATGGGAGAGCTGCAGAGACATAGGGTCAGACATATAGAGACATGAGGGAGAAACAGACGTAGCAGAGAGACACAGTGCATGGGAGAGACAGAGATACAAAGATGGGGTGTGAGGAAATGCCCTCCCTGTCCTCTCTATGCAGAAAGCCCTTCCCAGGAACATAGGAGACAAGTTCCCACTGAGTACCAGTACTCAGCCCTGGCCCCATCTCACAGAGGCTTCACAGGGCAAGGACAAACAAGGACAGAGCCCACCAGATGAGCTAAGGTCACACAGGGAAGGAGATATACCCCTGTGGAGTTTATGAAGGGGGAAGCTTGAGGTTCAGTAACGGGGAGGAGCAAATACATTGCTTTCCGGGCATTAGCTCTGGCTACAGAGAAGATGAACCTTCACTTGGTCGCTTTCTGCTGTGGTGTTTAACCCCTGTGCATGACTGTGTTTGGCCAGCCTTAAATTCAGAGATGCTGGAGTCGTACCGGGGTGGAGGACAGTGGAGGAGCATATTAAGTTCCAGGCCCCCAAATTAGTACAGGGATGAAATCTTCCTAGGCAGAAGTGTCTGGGGTGGTGATGACAATGTTACAAAGCCAGGGGGTAGAAACATCTGGGGACACTTGGGCATCTCAGTTGGCCCACATAACCAGCACAGGGATGACAGAATCTTGGGTTGGAAGAGACTTCAGGGCCCCCTAGAGCAAGCCCTGAGCAAGAATTCCCTTTGCTAACCCCCAACAAAAGGTGATTGTCCTTCCCTTGGAGGCTTCCCGAGATGCCTCATTCCCTCTCGTTGGATAACTCTCGTTGTTGGGAGAATTCTTTCCTTTCATCATGCCCAGATCTATTTATAATGTCTACTCAATTGCTCTTCATTCTTCCCTTGAGACCTAGCCCAAACAAAGCTGTTAGCAGCTACATGGCTCAGTGGATAGAGCGTCCAGGCCTGGAGTCAGGAGGACTGAGTTCAAATCCAGCCTCAGATACTAACTGGCTGTGTGACCCTGGGTCACCTAACCTCTGTCTCAGTTTCCTTGACTGTAAAGTGGGCATAACCAACGATAGCACCTCCTTCCCAGGGTTGTGAGGATTGAAGGAGATGTTTGTAAAGCCATAGTAGGCACTTAGATGCTTATTCCCTTCCCCTTCCCTAATCCCCCATCCATGGGAAGGCACTTCCAATGTCTGGAGAGAGTTTGTTTTCCATACTTTCCCTCCCAAGTCCTCTTTGCTAACTGAACATCCCCAGCCCTCCCCATGGATCCTGGTGACACGTGACTTGAGGCCCCTCACCATCCCCCTGCCCTCTTCTCATGCCCTCGACTTTCCTAGACAGAGTTATGGTCCTGGCTCTCGCACTCACTGCCTGAAGGCAAATGACCAACAGCATTAGCTGGCCAACCCTTACTGTCTCGGAGCCTCAGTTTCCCCTTCTACCAACTGGGGATAAAAATGACCTGTAATAGCTGCCATCCCAGGCTGTTACTGGAAGGAGATGATGCTTGTAATGAACTTGAACTTTGAAAACACTAAAGGATTTTATGAATGTGGCTACTATTACCATTATTATTGCATGTGAGTTACCACTGCTGCTATTATCTGGGATGGTTGGGAGCGGGCTTCTTTGGTCAGGGTGACTAACGCCAGCCATGGTTGGTGGGATCATGGCCAACATGAAGAGAGAATGTTGGATTTGTGGAAAGGAAGATAGAGACATGGGGTCAGGGGAGAGACATAGCCCGTGGCCTGGATGAGAGAGGGGGAGCCCTGGGCTCTTACCTTGATCTTGGAACCTGCAGTGCTGGGCCGGCCCTTCTTCTCTGAGTCCAGCCTCTCAGGGAAGAGCATTTGAATGAAGGCACTGTGGGGGCACACTCAGTTGGGCTTGGGGCAGTGTGTAAGTCTACTCCCTCCCAGCTCCTGGCCCTCCTGCTTCCAAGGGTTCCCACTCTGCCACTGACTCATTTGTGTAACCCTGGGTAAATCCTCTACCTGCTCTGGGCTTAGATTTTCTCCTCTGGTAAGCATGTGGGTTGAATGAGATGATTTCTAAGGCTTATTTGAATTTTGAGTTTCTGTGAATGTAAGAAAAAGGCCCAACAGCCTTTCCCTAACTCCCTGTCTTTTCCTGACTCTCCCCATCCCACCTGTCTTTCAACCTGTTCTGGTTCCCTGTCCCTATTCCCCTCCCTTCTACTTCCAAGGCCTCAGCCTTTTCCCAGTTCCTTGTCCTTGCCCGCCGCCCTGCACTGATCTCAGTCCTCAGCCTGTCCCAGCTCCCTGCCTGCCCCCTCAGTCCTCAGGCTGTCTCATCTCCTGGTCCCCACAGCTTCTACTCACTGTTCGCTGCTCTGCATAAGCTCAATGAGGTCTGAGAAGAGGACATCTCGGTTTCGTTCACAGAAACCACTGACATCATAGGAGACCTGAGCAAGGAGTAGGCAGGGAGGCTCTGAGCAATGAGGGGAGCCTTGGCACAGGTGCAGTTGGGGCTTAGGGGCTGCTGGGATTCTAGGGAAGGTGGAAGGCAGTAGGAGAGGCTAGTATTATGATACCTCTGGATTCCCAGAATATGAGGACTTTCCAGTGGAGAGATAGGTCCTTGGGGTCTAGGGGTCACCTTGACACGGGCTGGGACAGGGAGACAAAGCTTGGAGAGCGCATGGTGTCCGTAGGCCAGGAAGATCTTTATCCCCCATCTCTCTAGCCCTCTACAGTTTACAAAGCAGTTCCCTCACAGCCCCATGGAGAAGTGATGGGGCAATTCCTATTTCCCCTGTTTCATAGAAGAGGAAGTTGAAACCCAGACCAGACAGAGGAAGTCATTAGGCCAGGGTTACTATAGCTGGTGAGTGTCAGCCTGGCCTTCTGACTCTGAGTCCAGCCTTGGGTCACACCAGCCTCTCTCAAAATAATAGAACACACTTACATAGAACCATAGAGAACACTTCCCTCATGATGGCCCTCAGAGGTTATTAGTGACAGCTGTACCCATTTTATAGATAAGCAGACTGAGATCCAGATGGGGCAACTGACTTGTCTCATGTCACACAGGCTGGGGCTTAAATTGAGGTCCTCTCTGACTCCAAATCAAACTGAGCTTCCCACCATACCCTACTGGGGATGGTAGGCTAGGTGTGGGGGTACAGGTGGTGGCTGGGCAGGGGCACTGGGATGAAGGGCATAATCCCATCCAAATAAATTTGATTTATCAAATATTTATTAAGCATTTCCTAAGGAGGAAGAGGCATCATCATGATACAGTGACTAGGGACCTGACCTTGGAGCCAAGAATCCTGTGTGTCACATTGATATGGGACTGCAGTGGGAATGGGAATTTGAAGATCTTCCCTGCCTCTTAGTAGACCTAGGGGGGAGTTTGAAGACCTCTCCTGCTTTGAAAGTAAACTCTGCCCCCTAATAGGCTGAATGCAGAAACATGGAGCCTGTGGCAGGAGGAGTTTGCTGAAGGGAAGCAGAGCCCACAGAAAGCTGGTCAGAGCTAGTGAGACTGTGGAGGAGAGAGGACGCTCATTAAGGAGGCAGAGAGGTTTGTGAGTAGATATTGATCTTGTATTGGTTTGTGGGAAGGCTGAAGGATGCTGTGGCTCTCAGTGTTATTATGGCTTCTGAATATCTTTGGTACTATGATGGAATTGGCTTACTGGTTTTGGGATTGGGTTTTCTGGTGTCTAAATAAATGCTTCAATTCTATCCTCTGTCTGGAGAGTTTGGTATATTTTGCAATTGTACATCATGCTATACTTATAGTCACGGTCTTTATCATGATCATGGGCACTGTAAATGTTGCATTGGTGCTACAAGGACTCTGGGCATGATATGGACTCTGAACTTCTCAGCACTGGAGGCAATTGTCTGAGACAGTTGCAGAGAAGGTGACAATCTGCATTGAGAGAAGAAGCACTTCCCTAGGACTCCTCTCCATCAGTGACATCATATCCCCATCCTTAGTCTTGATTTTGTATGGTGAGTAATGATGTTAGAGAGAAAGGCGCTGTCAAGGACCAACTCTTACACCAGCTGGTTGGGGGGGGGCGGGGCAGGCAGGTCTCTCAGTGCTCTGGGCAACTCTCAACCAATCAATCAATCTATCAATCATTTATTAAGCAGAGCAGGGGCTACCCTGATTTGGTCAAGGGAATTTCTGAATCCACGAGTTTCCTTAGATCAAAAATTCTCAAGTTGAGTGCCTATGCCCAAGTACAAAGTACTGTGCTAGGCACTGGGGGGCCATAGACAAAGCAGTGAAATAGCCCTATTTTAAAGGGCTTGCTTTGTATTGGAAATGGGGAGGAGTGGGTGGGGCAGCTCAGGTAGGGGGGATGGTTCACTGGTAGAGGCTGGGGGAGTCTCAGGGATGATGAGGGTGGGGGCTAGACTGTACCTTCCCTGCGTAGTGGTGGATGACGAAGCCTGAGTTCCAACTGTTGAAGTGCTCGTGGCACCCCACGGCCCCCTGTAGCTTCTGCAGCAGGGTCTGGTCAGCCCCATCGCCTGTGGCATGCATCGTGGCACACACGTCATCCAGTACACTCATGATGCCTGGAGGATTCTGGGCCCAGAGAAAAGACTCAGACCTGGGCATGGCTCCTGACATTTCCTCCCCAGCCCATGGTCAGCCTTTGGTGTGGTCATCCCAAGGACCAGGGCGTGATGAGCCATTTAGAACTGGAAGGAACCTTAGAGGTCATCTAGTCCAAAGCCCTCATTTTTGGGAAAGGAAACTGAGGCCCAGAGAAAGTGACTTGCCCTAGGTCACACAGATTGGGATTTGAGCCCAGTTCTCCTCCAAATCCAGAGTACTCCCCACCATACCACACTCCCTGTCCTAACTTCTGCCCAAATCCCGGGATCTTCATTGAATTAGATTGTATTAGGTCTTCATCTGTTCCAGCACTGACCACTGACTTCCCCACTGACCACTGCTCTGTGATCACAGGCTATAATCACTGGAGGCTTTGTCCTTGACCAAGACTGCCTGACTGGGAGTTACAATGGATATGGGAACAATCATACTCCAAGCTCCCACTTCCTGACGGTGCATATCCCTAGTGCTACTTGGGAAGAAATATCCCTCCTCCAACCTAGCCCTTTCTCCTAGGCCCTTTGCCCAGCCTGCCCTGCTCCCACTCGCATAACTCAGATCCTGGGCTCACCAGTTTGTTCTCGATGAGGTCACATACAACCTTGTTATTGAAGTACTGGATGGGGCTCCATTTGATGCCTTCTTGAACATATTCTTCCTAGGGAAGGATGTATGTGTGGGGGAATGAGACAATGAGTAGTGAGTAAATAGGGGGAAGTTAAAGGGAGACAAAGGCCAGAGAGACTGCTCCCCCCCCCCCCCATTCTAGGCAAGGAACCCAGGCTCCTTTGACCTACTCTAAGCACTGTCTCCTCTCCTCCATCCTAGGGAGCACCTGGGGCTCTGATAGGGGAGCTCATCTTATCCTGCCCACATTCAAGTCTCTCTACCTTGCTTCACAACCACCAGCCACAGCAAGTGCCTTCCCCACTCCTTCCCAGAATTTCTTTATAGTCTTTCCCCCCTCCCACTAGAATGTAAGCTCCTTGACGGCAGGGATTGCCTTACCTTCTTGTTGTTTCATGGGGGCTAAACGTAGTGCCTGGCACATACAGTAAGCACTTAATAAATGCTCTGTATTTTGCCCAAGAAAAGTCAGAGCTGAATAGGGGAGCCTGGGTGTCTGTGTGCTGAGTCAGGGTTGGAGGTCCAGGTCAAGCCTGGAAGGGCTTTAGAATCCCTTGGAGTTTACACTGAGAGAAACCATGTGCCCCAACATTACTGTCCTGGAAGAGCACTGCGTCCCACTGAAATCTGGCTGCTTCCTGCTACCCACACATACACTATCTCCAGGCTTAGCGCCTGCCCTTCACACAGGCCATCTGTGCCTGGAGTATCGCCTTCCTCACCTTTGCTTCTAGGAAATCCTAGCTTCCTTCCAGGCCCAACTTGAGAGCCACCTGTCCAAGGCCTTCACAAACCCCCTAACTGTGAGTACTCCCCAACAATTTTACATTCACTTATATGGATTGTGATCCTTCTACAGTATACCTTTGACTGTGCTACTACCTCCCCTCAAAAAATCCTGGTGGCTTCCCATTGCCTCTATGATCAACTGTAAAATCATCTATTTGGCTTTTAAAGCCCTTCATGACCTGCCCCCTCCCCATACTTTTTAAATCTTTTTACCCCTTACCACCCTTCTCCTACCCTTTGTTGTTGTTCAGTCATGTATAGCTCTTCATGACCCCATTTGGTGGTTTCTTGGCAAAGATATTGGAGTGGTTTCTCCAGCTCATTTTACAGATGAGGAAACTGAGGCAAATGGGGTTAAGTGACTTGCCCAAGGTCACACAGCTAGTAAGCATCTGAGGCCAAATTTGAACTCAGAAAGATGAGTCTTCCTGACTCCAGGTCCTGCACTCTATCCATTTTGCAACCTAGCTGTCCCTAGGTGCACCCTACCCCCACCCCCACTCTGTGATCAGATACCCGCCTCCTCGCTGTTCATAACTTGTACGAACAAGACTAATTGATCTCTTGCCTGGGCATTTTGGCTAGGCTGTTCCCCGTACCTTGTATTCTCTCCTTTTCTACCTCCACCTCCTGCCTTCTCCAGCTTCCTTCCAGCCCAGCTCAACTCCTACCTTCTAGGGGAAGTCTTTCCCAATCCCCCTTAATTCCAGTGTTTTCTTTAACTTTGTTATGCTTATCTCTGATTCATGGTGTCTCTTGTTTATTCATACATGGCTGTTTGCATGTTGTCTCCCCATTAGACAGTGAGCTCCCTGAGAGCAGGGACTGTCTCCTGCCTTTCTTAATATCCCCAGTGCTTGGCATGACGCCTGGCACATAGTAGGTGCTTTAGAAATGTCTGCCTGACCCCAGGGCTCTTCTAACATACCCTCACTGCCTTTGAACTAAAGTGTAAGGCTGTCACTTTCGTCTCACTTAGATTTCATCTCTTGAGCTCTGGCCCCCAGAAGGCTCGGTTCTGGGAACTGATCTGGGAAATGTCAAATGATATAGGAATGGAACAGCTCCTGTGTGCTCCTCTCGTCTTTTCCTCTCTCCCTGGTATCTGGGCACTCACCTGTTCAGCCTTCAGCGTCAGTTCGATGAAAATCTGCTGTAGTTTCTCATTCACGAAGTTGATGCAGAACTGCTCAAAGCCATTTCTCTGGGGGCAGGAAGGGGGCACTGATGCCATCACCATTCCCTGCTTTCAGCCCATCTCTCCCTACCCTGCCCCCATTCCTAATAGGGTGGCATTGAGGGCATTGGATGAACTCCTGGCTCTTTGAGGATGGGAAGCAGGGGGACTGTAAGGCAGGGATGGGACCAGACTGGGGAAAAAGGGACACTGAGGCCCAAGCTTGGCTTTCCCTATCTACCAAGTTGTCTGGTACCTGGAATATCTCAAAGCCGTAGATATCCAGGACTCCAATGCTGTATTCTTCTTGTGGCTTCTGCATGGCTCGGTTTATGGCCTAGGAAGGGAAGGGGCTGAGCTTGGGCTATCAGGAGGCAGCAGAGCTGCCCAGGACCCACCCTCAGTCATCAAAAGAAAGCAGTGACGGCCTAAGGCACCACAGCCTGACTCCACTTACCCTCTTTCTAGAACCTTTTTTTTTGGTAAATTTTAAAATTCACTTTAAACTTAAATGTAAAACAAGAAAGGAAAAAAAGGGGTGGCAAGGGTGGCACTAAATAGAGCACTGGCCCTGGAGTCAGAAGGACCTGAGTTCAAATCCAGCCTCAGACACTTAACACTTACTAGCCGTGTGACCTTGGGCAAGTCACTTAACCCTAATTGCCCTGCCTTCCCCCCTCCAAAAAGAAAAAAGAAAAAAAAAACCATTTCCACGTACACAGCAGAACCTAGGAGAGGATTCAACATAAAGCAATAAATTTCCATTTCGAGAAAACCTGCATAACAAATACTACACATTGTTTTCAATGCTACCCAGCTTTTCTTTGCTTTTTCTTTTTAGGTTCTCTTTTGTTCACGGTTGTGCACTTTTTACTTTATTTTCTTTCCCCTCCCTCCCCTGTCTATACTCTCTTGAAGGGTAGGAAAGAGTAAGAGAGGAGAGAAAAGCAGCTCTGTCGTGCGTCGGGTAGAAAACTAGGCTCAGAGTCAGGAAAATCTGATTTTGTTGACCCTCAGTATGGGGGCAATAATAGCGCCTTCCTCCCATGGGTGGCGGATGAGAGGATCAAATGAGATGATATATGTGGTGTGTTTTGCAAACTTTAAAGTGCTATATAAATATTAATTAATATTATTACTATTATTATTGATAATAACGAAGGCTTGAGGCATGGGGATGGAAGAGGTTTGGGATCTCAGAATTTGAGGAGAAGGGGAGGTTGGCAGAAAGTAGGTTTTTTTTTTTTTTCTTTTTATATGAGATTCTTTATTAAATTTTTTTGAGTTACATCTTTTCTCCCCGTCTTTCCCCC